>OW152833.1:7038371-8288371 GCA_933534255.1 Iphiclides podalirius
AGATAAAAGTTATACCTTGAATTTATTTATATCATTTTTAGATAGAAATTATTCGATTTTTATTTTTCAACTACCTTTTATGTTTTAATTCATCGACGAGATCCAGATATAAAATTTCATTTTCCGATAAAATAGTAATTAAGTACGGACCAAACCTTTACACACAATATATGACAAGCAAAACACGAAGCTTACAAACGATTTTATCAATAAAATGCTCTCTGCGGCATCGCGAACATAAATTGCCAATAATAATTTAAAAACTCAATATATTGGTACGATAGAGAGGAGGGATGCACTGAACTGGGTCTAATTCCTTTGATTGGATTGAGGGAGCATTCGTATTTCAATATCTATTATGTTGTGAATCTCGTCTGTTTTACATGCGTGGTTGAACTGTGATTTGAACGTACACAAGTAAGATGTAGATTTAAAAGCTGTAAAAATAAATTACGGAATTATAAAATTATAAATATAATATTTTATAATCGTATATCGCTTAAATTAAGTTGTATTTTCTATGGGTTGTACATATCGATGTGGTGAGAACAAAGTTTATTTTTATTTATTACTAGTATTTCACCCGCGGCTTCGCTCGCGCTGCCCTTAAATAAATATATTTCTTTAAAATAAAAACAAATTAAAAAATAGCCTATGTCCTTTCTCAGGCTCTAGACTATCTGTGTTCCAAATTTCAATTAAATCGGTTCAGTAGTTTTGCGTGAAAGCGAGACGGACAAACAGAGTTACTTTCGCATTTATAATATTAGTATGGATTTATCTTTCTCAAATTTAACACAATTAACGTAAAAATTAAGAACAATGAAACTGAACAAGAAAAATTAACCAGTCAATGTTGTTGTAACTTAAACACATGTTTTTTTGTACTGTTATTTAAAGAATTTTTATCTTTTGCAATGTATTATTCGAGACTATTTAAGAAAGAAATGACCGTCATACTTTGATAACAAAATGTATTATTTTTATTCCGAATGTTAAAAGCTATTTTTATTTTTATTAATTATTATCAAATATTTGAAAAATTAAAAGTATTGTTGATCTGTAGGCCTTACTAGGACGTGTGCAGAGTTTCGGATGGAACAGAAACATCCATATCCCAGTTTTTATCCAATTTAAATCGACAAAACCGACTTTATTAATGCGAATACTATTTATTTTAATAAAACAATATCCTATGGATTTTATCATGTGTAAACACCGTTAACTAGAGAGTTATTGAAACCATATAAGCCAAATATACACACTCAGAATTTAATTTTCTGTATCATTGTTAATACGGCAGTTAGGTGGGTACTGTGATTTGTATAAGGAGAATGATTTGTATAATTATTTATGAGAGAATTCTTTTTTGAGGCCGTCGGTTGACATGTTTTGTAAACGTGACGAAAAATGAAATGTGACAAAACATCTATTTGCGAGGCCAAATAATCGACGTGATTAGACAGACCCTGGTCTTCAACAATTCTTTCTAAGGTGTGATATACCTGTGTAATACAGGTGTAATACACCTGTATTACAATTGAAAAGCTGTTAAACCTGGGAATCGGTATTATTTACTTACGTAGTTACTTGTGACGAGTGATTCTTTTAGATTTTTTTCTGTGAAAAGTTGCCAAGAGAGCAGGCGGTTCACCTGATGTTAAGTGAATATCGCCGCCCATGGACATCTGCTACACCCCAGGGTTGTAGATGCGCTGACAACCTTTTGAAAATTAGGCTCTGGGAAAATTGGGCTCTTGGGACTTTATTTGCTCCTTGCTTAGATTATATAGGTTACATAATGATCGATAACCGGTGCGCAGTGTATCAACGCAACGTCGACCTTCAAAGCGATTTCAGATCCCAACACTACGCGAATATTTTAAAAAACTCACTAAACGGGTCTTTTCTAGCCGAAAATCATCAAAACCCTCTGGTGGTAAACGCAGCGATTGCCAACTCGATATAAACGCTAACGCTAATAGGCGTCGCTCACGCCACGTTTTCTCATCGATTCAGTCGAAGAAGCGAAAAAACATAATTATAAACATACGAATTGGTAACCTCCTCCTTTTTGAAGTCGGTTAAAAATGGAATGACACAAATGGTCGCAGAAACTTCGGTGGATATACATTTATAAAATTAAACACCGTGAATAATTCATAGCCTCCTCTAAAATTGGTTAAATACTCCACAGGTTTGTTATTATTCGCGTAAATATTTCATTGAATTTCTTGAACCTACAAAATTTTACCCTGTCACTCTTTAACCAGGGGGCTTTGAGATCAATCTTATAAATACGGATCGCTTTTAAAGGCACTTAAGCCTAAGCGGTCTTTGTGAATATTTAATAATTAGTGAAAAGTTTTTTTTTAATGCAAAATTTAGCAAATGTAGTGTTGTAAATTTATTCTATCAGTTACTTCAATTTTCGTTTGAAGAAATGAACCCAATTCCTTTTAATATTATTGACAGTTTGCGGCGGTGTTTTAAAAAAGGTAATTTTGTTTTTTTACTAATAATTATAAGTGCATTGAAAATTTGTCTCCAAATAAAAGCGCTCTTTATTAAATTAAAGTTTATGCAAACCTGGAAAAAATTATAATAATCGTTTATTGACAAGAAACAAAATGATATATATTTTAAACTTAAAGACCATTCATATAGAAATGCGCTTCATCGGAGAAAATGACTTTTTTCGAAAAATTGGCACCGACTTCACTCACCTCTTGCTCCATTACCCATTGAACGAATTGCCGGTGCTTTCCGTGGTCTGCTGGTTTGCGCTCCTGAGAACTGAATCTTGTACGCATGAAGGTCTTTAGTCCAAATTCGCTGCGTAGTGCTTCGTGAAATTTGAAGTTGTTGCGAACGATGTCGAATTGATGTTTTTGGGTTTTCGGCGTCACTCTCGTTTACAGCAGCAATGTTTTCAAGAGACCGACCTGTACATTGACGCAAAGGATTCTTATTATCCATAATTGACCCAGTTTCTTCAAATTTTTTGACCACTCTTCGAATAGTTGACACATTAGGTGCACTTTCTGGGCTGAAAATTTGTCAAAGTTTGCGAGCGGTTTCAGCGAAACTTTCCCCATTTTTGTAATAAAGAATAACGCGTTATAATTATGAGTTTTCATTTTCGCTCCATTTTTAATAATCGGAATAAACAGAGGTGACAGCTGTCAAATTTCAGAGCTGCCACTTGCATGAAAAAAAATCCAATTTTAAAAAGTGCGCTCTTACCACACACGCTATTAGATTAATTAGTTAGTCGGTCCACCTAGAAGGCCTTATACTCTAGGTGGACCGAAGATATCATAAGAGTGGCGCGCAACCAAATGCCAGTGTCATTCGTTGTGGCGTTCTAAGGGCGTGGCCTATGTTTAACATTGGACGTCTTGCGGCTGTTAAATCCTTGCAAAATGTAGTAAACTCCGTGTATGGTCAATAGAATAGGTACAAAACTGACTGTACTGCTGATATTCAGTTTACCCTATAAGTTTGGCTGATTTTATAACAATGATTAATATTTTGACTGATCGGTAGCAACCGTTTACAAATTTATATGAGAAATTTTCTTAAATGTCTGTTGTTTTCTTGTGTATCTGTTACGTAATACATATGTGCTTTTTTTGCGTATGAGACTTGAACACGCTGCGAGTGTTTGGTTTTATTATGTGTGCTTATGCGTGAAGATCTGTGCACTTGTTCTGTGATTGCGTAAGCACTCGTGTTAGTGTAGTGTATGTCAATTACAGTTTGAAGTATATTTCAAGTTTTCTGTTACAGTAAGCATCACTACACAGTATAAAACAAAGTCGTCCCGCTGTCTGTCTGTACTTATGTATGCTTCGATCTTTAAAAGTACGCAACGGATCTTGATGCGGTTTTTTTTACTACATAGAGTGATTTAAGAGGAAGGTTTATATTTATAATACATTCCCTAATAACTGTTAACTGTGGTAGCCCTACCAAGCAGCAGCCTCGGCTGTTGCACGAATGGGCAGGCTCATCCGGGTATGAAGCACGACCTCACAGAAGACTGGTGTAAAGTGGAAGTTTAATACTTTCGCGTTTCGTCTAGTAAGTGAGGTAGGCCGGAGCCCAATTTTCAAAAGGTTGTCAACGCATCTGCAACCCTCGGGTGGAGCAAATGTCTATGGGCAGCGACATTCACTTTACATCAGGTGAACCGTCTGCTCGCTTGGCAACTTTTCACATAAAAACTGGGTGGAGTCACCCGTGCGCAGCCGGGACATTTCCCTAGTAACTAATAATTAAACTCAGACATATTTACTCCAGCATATAATAATATATTAGAATAAATATCTCTAAGTTTATCTACTCGAAGGATTACAGCTTTAAGTTCTAATGCTGTACAGGCATAATGTATTTGTTACCGCAGTCTGTGACAGGCTCAACCTCTTTAAAAAGTTTTATCTGTGTCTTATCTATTTTTATAATGCAAGTGGAAAAAGGCAAAATGGGATAAGATACAATTTTCATTTTTCTTGGTATTTTTTGGGTTTTTATTCTTCTAACACGATTTATGTAGGCACGATGGAAACCCTCATATTTAAGACGAAGTGAAACTAATCACTACGGAAATATGAAAATGAAAAACGAATGGAACAACCTCCCGCCTCCCTTGCGCGACCTGAAAACAATAACTGGTTTTAAAAACAAGTACAAATTGTATCTACTTGTAGAACAAAAAAATGCTGCCGTTTAATTCTAATTCTTATCAGCTTAATTATACGCTATAATATAATATAATAATACAATATAAATATAATATAATTTAATATAATATATATACATAATATTTTTTTTATAAACATATATCATAACTTATATACTTATAAGACACTCATTTTGTTACCTTTATCATGTGGCCAGCGCGCAACGAGGTCTGTCTCGCATTTTACGTTTCAAATTAAGTCACGTGTCCACTGCTCGATCGGTAAATGTCACAGTGCCACAGAGTAGGGATAAATATTGGTAACCTAAAACCAAAATGGAAAAAAAGCAGCTGACACCAATATCAAATAAGAAAACATTAGTTCTAATTTTTACTTTCCTCTTCAGACGAATGATATCCACTGTCTATATAATTGAAAGGTTCAAACAAAAATAATTTAATTATCGCTATACTGCGTTGTAGGTAAGTATTACAAGTGCACTGACGCAGCCGTCCGAGTTGTCTCGAAGTGCGGGCGGACTGAAAACCGGCGTCGGGATCAGAACGAATCTTAGTTACTGTATCTCGACTTTTACCGAGTCCCGTTTTTTTTTTAGTTTTTTTGTTATGTTTATTTTAAGTTATTCTAATATTATTTTACATAATGTGTAGTTACATTATTATTTTTAAGTGTTCTTTGTATCTATTGTGCTTAGATCGTGAATAAACGTTTCTTCTTCTTCTTCTTCTTCTTAAAAAATTCAGCTTAACAATGGACCTTAAATTTACTAGCAAAAAGCTGAGCTTTGTGAGGGCTCGCGTAGTTTTTCTACGGTAAATTTTTTTTAAAATTGTTATTTTTTATATGAGCTTCGGGCCCGTATCATATTTACCGAAGTCAATAATTAATACGACATCATTTTAGATATTTTTTTATTTATCAAACATTGTTTAGTACTTATATTAATTCCGTGACATTAGGTTTCTCATACGGATTTCTTTCTGCTTCCTACATTTTAACAGATATGAATCTTTAATATTAATAATTAATAATCTTTCAAAGGAAAATCGTCTAGGTATATATTGCTAATCCTTCAAGAGTTGTTTTTGAGTTGTTTCCTTTTCCCCAATATCTATAACAGCTTTATCTAATGTTAAGCCTTGTGACTTGTGAACTGTAATAGCAAAAGCTAATTGCAATGGGAATAGTTTTCTGTAACAATTTTGCTATTTTCACTTTGAAAATTAAATTACCATTTTCTTGATGCAAATTGATGATGTAGCTAGTATATTCAATCAAATTGACCACTTTTAAGTCGATATACTTTTTTTTGTTAACCTGGGGGAAATGCCTACGCATACCTGCCCTCGCGGGGGCAAGAGCGGGTTATATCGGCCAAGCACTGACTAAAACCCCAACGATGTTCCTCGTAGGCACATATCGGCAGGGCCACGGGAACGCTTTGGCACACTTAAACGACCCTGCCAGCAATGGCTGCCTTAGCAGCCCCTTCTCGGGTTGCAACTTTCCTCTCATCCAGGTAAGGCGCTGGAACATTCAACGCGCCTTCCTACTCGGCTGCCAGGAGAGCCAGGAGAGCCAGTAAGGAGTAAGCCTCCCAGCACCCAGCGGCGGACTTGGTCTGTGGCCTGGTCCGCCACTTACCATATTTAGGCCGCAGAAGGTAGGGAGAACGGTACACCGCAATACCGACACTATTCTTCCCCCGCAACTCCTACGTGGAAGCAGGAGACAGGGAGAGTGAATCCTCCTCTACCACCCTCTACCTATCACCTGCACCTATACTTATTACCTATACTGAACCTATAGGATTGGGCCTGGCAGGGTCGCGGAAGTGTGCGACAGCGTTCCAGTGACCCTGCCGATATGCGCCTAGGTGGAACATCGTGGGTGTTTTAGTCAGCGCTCTAAAAAAAAAGGTGACCAAGCCACGGCTACTAAGCCCCTCCGCCACGGTAAGGCGGAAACTCTAGTTTTGCCTTAGAACAATTATGATAAGCTGGAATATAAGCAACTGGTTGACGTAATTCTTTCAACTTTCGATTAATACCAAAAACTACCTTCAAACCAAAAATTTCATCTACACCAACTCGATGTCTAGCATTCCACAACAGCACGATTTTTAAAGCATTTCCTGCCTCGCACAAACACTCTGTGCAACCAATTCCTGCCGACGGTGTTTCCGAACCGTTACCCCTATTTATAAACCCTCGGTGATGCAGTTCTTCATAGGTATTCACTTACCATCAAGTGAGTCTCCTCCCTGCTCGTTTGTCCCTTTTCTCCATAAAAAAGTTAAGATTAGCAAGATTTATTACTTCGATAATTTTTTTTGGAAAATACTTTCATTATCAGGTAGGCATTGTGAATTATTTTCATTGATTGTAATATCACGATACCAAGGATTATTACTTTTGTGATATATCAAAGCTGCCTTAACATTAATAATTACACGAGTGACAATAAAACCTTTGTACCCTTCATTTTTTCTAAAAAAATCTAATTTTCGTCATATAAATATGATTCTGCCTCTCGTTCTCTTATCTAACGTTCTCTCGTCTGATTCATCAACAAACGGTTTTTTTTTACGTTCTTTACGGCCTGTTACTGTGAGTCTTCGCGTCATTTTACTGTAGTATTTTTATTTTTTGTTTCGCCGTAACAAAATCATTAATATTCTTAATGTAGGTGAAATATTTGACTGGTTTTCACAAAGTTATCGTTCACGCATTCCTATATTATTTTTTGTACGGAGATACAGACGGACAGCGGAGTCTTATTAATAGGGTGCCGTTTTACCCTTTGGGTACGGAACCCTACTAAGTCCCAGTAATAATGCAATGGATTAAAACAGGTAGTTCTAACCATCAACCTAAATGCATACAATTGCATGCATGTCACAGTTTTGTTATGCACAGTACCTTGCTGAGGAATAGTCAAATATTAACCGTCTTCTCCTATTACGACTATTAAGGAATATTTTTATGGATCATACAATCGGTGTAACTCAGAGACCCTTTTAAGTTGGCCGTGTCTACCGTGCAACACTATATCTCGGGGCCTTTTTAGGATACCGTACCCAAAGGGTAAAATGGGACCCTATTACTAAGACTCCGCTGTCTGTTTGTCCCTTTGTCAACAAGCTGTATCTCATGAACCATGATAGTTACACATACGTTAACACATAGTTACATATACGTTGAAATTTGATCTGGGTATTTGTTTCCCAAGGAGGGTTGACGTCAAGCAGGCGGCTGGTTGTAAAAATATAGCCAAAACCGCTTACAACATGATTCATGTTGTGCCGACCCCACCTAGATGGGATAGGGGCAGGAGGATAATGATAACTTGTATACATTTCTATTTTAAAAGTTCGCGTCAAACGAAGTCATTTGAAAGAGGCTATTGTACTTTCGGATGTTGGTTAAAAATGTCCTGATGGTGAATGATTATTTATAAAAAGATTTTTTATTGGTTGTGGCGGCTCCTCAATATTGGGGAGACTACCTTTTCTAGAAGCACAGCACATACCATTTGGTTCATCGACCCATTTTTGGCAGAACACTTAGAGCAGATTTTATTCGTGGCTACGATTTGGACGGAATACTGTTGAGCAAAATGGATGAAAGCTGATCTGTTACTGTGAGCTAAAACTCGATTACGAACTCTAGTCGTTGACGTTTGTTATCTTTCTCTCTAATCTCGTGTACATTGGGAACGCTCAGACCTCGAGTTCCTAGTGTGAATTTGTATATTTATATTATTATACTCTTCAAGCCACTGCAAGCACTCTACTTGACTCTCTCCGACTTGTAAGACGATTTTCAGTTTCCGGTAAAGATTCCTCATTATGACGTATTTTTAATGTCCTCGCCTGAGAACTATTTCTAGAAAGATGAGATCTTGATCTTTTGGGCATTTTAAAATGATAAAAAAGTTAAACTTCCTTAGTATTAAATAATTTGCTAACTGTTGAAACAGGAATTACCAGTATAAATGTGATTGAAAAATTATAAGAACAACTAAGTCAGTTACTAAGCTGTTTGAATAGTTAAATTACAATATACTAACATTTTTAAACTTGCAATATCTAAGGAATGGAATGTCCGAATTTAATAATTCAAAAAGTTTTATAAAGGTATTGACAGCCTTAAATATGAATTAATTTATTTTTATAAGGATTAATACCAAGAAACAAATAAACAGCCTTTGTTAGCGGCGGCATTTCAATCAAAATTTTAAAATAAAAGAACACTTATTGTGGCATAACTATAATAGTTAGATATATGCTGTCGCGACACTTTTTGTAAATAATAATGTGTTCTGCAAAGTCGTAGCACATTATTTTATTCTATCATCAATAGTTTTCGCAGCGCACGCGATGTAAAGAATATTCTAGGTAATTTTTGTACACCTTGAGTAACATTATTGGAGTTTTAGTAAGGATCCCTATTTTTTTTAAAATATAATATAGCCTATGTCAAGCAGGGATGATGTAGCTTCTCAACAGTGAAAGAATTTTTCAAATTGGTTTAGTAGTTTCGGAGCCTATTCAATACATACAAACAATCAAATCTTTCCTCTTTATATAATAGTATAGATAACTAGCTGCTGCCCGCGACTACGTCTGCGTAGAGGGGTGAAAATTTAGGGTTGAATTTATTTTTGTATGTTGTGTCATAAAAAAATAGAAACAAAAATTCTTTTACAAAAAATAAAAAAAAATTTAGGGGTGGACTACCCCCTTAACATTTAGGGGATGAAAAATAGATAGTAGCCGATTCTCATAGATACCGGATAAGCACAAAAAATTTCATCAAAATCGGTCAGGCCGTTTCGGAGGAGTATGGCAACGAAAACTGTGACACGAGAATTTTATATATTAGAGAAGATATTGTTATTATTAATTTACAATAATATCTCGCATGCTCCCTCTGCATAGATGGGACACAAAATTAATAATTCAAAAACTGACGGTAGCCCGGGTTAACTATGAAAATCAGACGTCTAACACCTCAGTCTGTCCCGTGACCATGAACGCTGTAAAGGGTTCGAAACGTCGGGAATTAAAATTAAAAATAAACGCGATAAATCCGTAAAATTAGTTTCATTTATAATAATATCTTATTATAATTCACATCATACCATGGTTTTCCTCCAGAATATTTTTCTGTTTCACCAAGCGCCCATCATTCTCGTGTCAAATTACCAGAACACAAAACACGAACGAGCTTTTTATCGTTATCGGATGTTTTTGATGTGTTTTTGACTCACTTAACAATGTCGAAAACCAGTGTCGTTATGAAGAATAAATTTAAGACAGATGGTGAAGCCCCATTTCGTCCCACTATTTACAATTGGTTTAATGAGTTTAATCGTGGGCGTAGCAATGCCAGCGATGATCTTCGTGAAGACCATTCTTCATCAGCGAAATCTGAGGATAGCATCAGTGCTGTGCAACGCATGATAGAGGGAGATAAGAATGTGACCTGCCAGGAGATTCGGGTAAGTGTCAGCAAGAGAAATATCAGTATGAGTCAAATACAAAAAATTTTACTGAACGACCATTAGGCGACCATTCAGGAAGGTTTGTACAAGAGGGATTCATTCCCCATACTTTGACTGAAGACCAAAAATGCCTTCACTTATATTGGTTTCGCGAAATTTTATAAAATTTCAACGGTGGTAACACTAATGCTATGTTTAACTTCATAGGTGATTAAAACTGGATATATTGCTACAAATCCGAAACCAAAAACACAATCTCAGACAGCAGGTAGACTGTTAACAGGTAGACCGATAGCAGTGCGTCCTCGAAGAAGAATCCTCCTTCGCCATGACAACGCTTCAGCGCACAGCAATTGAATATTTGACTACAGCAAATGTCTAGATAATGAGTTGTCCGACATATAGTCATGATCTGGCACCCTGCGACTTTCATTTATTCCGAAGAACCAAAGATAAACATCGAGAAATTCGCTTCACGAGTACTGAAGATGCGGTGATTTCGTTCGAATATGCCGTAGAAAAGACCACTAAGTAAGAATGAGCCCACTGCTTTACTCGGTGGTTCCATCGAATGCGAGGAACGAAGATAACTTCGAACATTTTATGATATACTCAACTACTCTTTCAACAACTTTTTGTAACCCACGTATACCGAGATAAGGTCGTTTTATTAAACCATTAACAATAAATTTATTACCTACTACATATCAGGAACCTTAGCGAAACTTAAAAATATCATCTAGGAGAAATTCCAAGAAAGTTTTAAAAGAGTGCTCATGTTAATCTTTTGAATTGTAATTAAAAAGAAGTACTTGTATTATATTTTAATGATTACGTGACTTTGTGAACGATTTGTTAGAAAAAAAACTCAAAATGTAATTGCACTTCAAAAATTTCGTAAATTCTTTGAGAGTCGTTACTTACTTAGCCAAATTGAAATTGAAATATAGAGAGAAATTTTAAATTTAAGAAGTTTACTGCAGTACTACAAGTTATCTGTATTTAATGAATTCACTTTGAACTGCGGAAGAAGTTCGTTATGCTTTTGAAAGTTTTGACAGTACTTTAACTTCTTGATACTAAACAGAATAAAAAAGTATCAATTAAGTATTAAAATAATTCAAGTAACTATTTTCTTATATTGTTTTGGGTATGGAACTACAGATAGGTAATGACATTTTTTCTAGTGAAAACTACGACGACGCAAAAAAAAGTTTGACTAATTATCTAATAATTTCATTTATAAATGTGTATACTTATATAAAAAAAATCTTTTAAATAATATAAACATTATCGATATAGCATTATACATATAGCCTGTTATAGGAAAAGCATGGGCATTCGTGACAAAGAAGAAAACATCTTACGCCCCCACCTGTACCCACTTAAGGCGAGTTTATCTTCGTTTGAAATATTATAATTTGTTGATGAATTGTGGTACAATTGTTGACACAAACTCGGACAGCAAATTGGCAATTTTCCTCCACAAATACTTTAGAGGTAAAATACATCTATTTTCAAGAAAAGGGAAAATTAAATGAATTCAGTCAGTCGATTTTGATGCCTGTTGACAAAAATTGTGCTACAACTTGTAGTAGTAGAGTACCCCGTAACACAAATGAAAATACCTTCTTGTAGGGTAGTCCAAATTGTGCCCATAGTTTTAATGAGAGTAATCCTTCTTAGTGATTTCCCTTTTTTTAATAAGCCTGTGATTTTGCTAAACTTTTACCACATCTATTTTTAATATTGGGAACCTCTATGTTATTAAAAATTAATATAAAAGGGATGCGCTAAGTATTTCTTCGTATGCAAAATAAATCGTCGGTGTGGCAAACAGCGGTTTAGCTTAGTGGCTAGAGCGTCAGGTCGCGAATCCCGAAGACGTGGGTTCGATTCCCACAGCACGCGGCGAGAAACTTTTCGTTATATAATAATATAAAACGGAAAAACAATCAGACAGGTCGACAAAAAGCCCTCCTTTGTAAACGCGCTATTCCCAACTAGCGTTGTTAAGAATACTTCCATTAAGTTAGATTTATTTTACAGTCAGCTGTAATAATAAAGTAGGTCGTTTGAAAGTTTCAAGGAATCTTATGAAGGAAAGGCTTTCACAGACTGCATTCCGTCTTATTGAAAATTTAACTCAGGTCCAGTTGAATTGAAAATCTCTCGACGTAAAAGGAATTCTTAAAATAACATAAAAGTAATACTTATATTGGTGGGAAAAGAGTAGGTATCCGAAATAAAAATGAATTTCTTTTAAAATGTTTTATTATAGACATCTAACTAAATGAAAAAAAAAATACTTTACTACAGTCTCATTATTTCGACGTTTTAATATAGTTATAGTAGGTATATGCTTATTATATTGTTTTCAATTTTGGTCTTTTCAAAAAATTTTTATCTTAATTATAATGTCACTGTGTCTAGTCTTCGCTGATAACAAAGATAACTAGCAAAAAGCTGAGCTTCGTGAGGGCTAGCGTAGTTTTTCTACCGGGTAATAATTTTTAAAACAGTTTTTTTTTTTAATTATTATTTTTGACATGGCCTTCGGTAAATTATTCATACGACCAATCATTTTAA
The DNA here is from genome assembly GCA_933534255.1 of Iphiclides podalirius. Taxonomy (NCBI): domain Eukaryota; kingdom Metazoa; phylum Arthropoda; class Insecta; order Lepidoptera; family Papilionidae; genus Iphiclides; species Iphiclides podalirius. Next base: position 7,051,175 of record OW152833.1, read on the forward strand.
ATATTTTGTACCCTTAACTTTTCTCCTTCTTTCTTCTGTCATGGTGTGGTTGACATCAAATCTCTTTTGGAAACAAACAATCAGATTATAACAGCCAGGTTATTAATAACATGTATATCTTCATCGAACCAGGCATACACAAGTGCCATTGATGGGCAAAGACCTCCTGTATACAAAGGGTATTATATATTATATAGCTAGCATAGCTATTATATAATACCCTCTGTATACAGGAGGATATATAGCATCCACCACGTGACGCCACTGCGAATTGGCAGACGTCACATATCCAAATATTGGAATGATGCAAATTCCCCGCAACACTTAAAATTGAAAATGTTTTTGGTGTATATTGAATTAAAAGCGAGAATCAATTGGTATTTCCACTTTGAAAATAAAATTATCAATTTCTTGATGAAAATTGATGATTTAGAAGGAATATTCAAATTGACCACCTTTCGTTCGATATAATCTATCTATCTTTTTTTTGTTAATGTAGGGGGGAACAGCGGGCTATGTTGGCCTAGAACCGACTAAAACCCCCACGATGTTCCACATAGGCGCATATCGGCAGGGCCACGGGAACGCTTTGGGACACTTACGCGACTCTGCCAGCGTTGCCTTAGCAGCTCCTTCTCGGGGAGGAACTTCCTTCTCATCCAGGTAAGGCACGCTGGAACATTCAGCGCGCCTTCCTATTCAGCTACCAGGAGAGCCAGGAGAGCCAGTGCCAATAAGCAGCAAGCCTCACAACCCCCAACGACAGACCTGGTTTGTGGCTCCGCCGCTTACCATATTTTGGGCGCGGAAGGGAGAACGGTGCACCGCAAAACCGACACTCTTCTCCCCTCCCAATTCCTACTTGATAGCAGAAGACAGGGAGAGTGGGTCCTCCTTTACCACCCTCTACCTGTCCCCTGCACCCATGCCTACAGAGTGGGCTCAATGAGCCCACTCGGAGCGGCCCTGTCGGGCCAGCTTTCCATAACACCGGCTCAGTATGGGTTCCACTAAGCTTCGTGCTTGGTGACCAAGCCACGGCTAGTAACCCTCCGCCACGGCAAGGCGGAAACTTTAAAGGGTATAATCTGTGTGTGTGTGTGTGTGTGTGTGTGTGTGTGTGTGTGTGTGTGTGTGTGTGTGTGTGTGTGTGTGTGTGTGTGTGTGTGTGTGTGTGTGTGTGTGTGTGTGTGTGTGTGTGTGTGTGTGTGTGTGTGTGTGTGTGTGTGTGTGTGTGTGTGTGTGTGTGTGTGTGTGTGTGTGTGTGTGTGTGTGTGTGTGTGTGTGTGTGTGTGTGTGTGTGTGTGTGTGTGTGTGTGTGTGTGTGTGTGTGTGTGTGTGTGTGTGTGTGTGTGTGTGTGTGTGTGTGTGTGTGTGTGTGTGTGTGTGTGTGTGTGTGTGTGTGTGTGTGTGTGTGTGGTGTGTGTGTGTGTGTGTGTGTGTGTGTGTGTGTGTGTGTGTGTGTGTGTGTGTGTGTGTGTGTGTGTGTGTGTGTGTGTGTGTGTGTGTGTGTGTGTGTGTGTGTGTGTGTGTGTGTGTGTGTGTGTGTGTGTGTGTGTGTGTGTGTGTGTGTGTGTGTGTGTGTGTGTGTGTGTGTGTGTGTGTGTGTGTGTGTGTGTGTGTGTGTGTGTGTGTGTGTGTGTGTGTGTGTGTGTCTGTGTGTGTGTGTGTGTGTGTGTGTGTGTGTAGTGTGTGTGTGTGTGTGTGTTGTGTGTGTGTGTGTGTGTGTGTGTGTGTGTGTGTGTGTGTGTGTGTGTGTGTGTGTGTGTGTGTGTGTGTGTGTGTGTGTGTGTGTGTGTGTGTGTGTGTGTGGGTGAGTGAGTGTGAGTGAGTGCGCGCGTATGCGTGTGCGTGTGCATGTGCGTGGGTTTGCGATTGTGTTGGATTTGTAATAGGTTCGTGACAAATGGTTATTATGTTTGTATTAATACTAATTAGAAATATTGCCACGTTTTCGTACACGGGCGTATCGCGAATCGTTAATTTATTCCATTAATGAAATTTCTGCATTTTTACCAAAGTAATTTTTACAAAAGTATAGTTTTTCAATTAGTGAGAGCACACCACGTTCGCAAAAATTATGTGCTCAGTTGAAAGGAACTCGGACAACTTGCCGTTGCCTTAGCTTTCTATCTGAGTTACGCGATTTAATCAATTAACGGAGCGGGTCGCAGGTCATTACCTGGGCCTTTTTGCTAATTTTATTTACAAGTCTTAAGCATTAGAGTTTTCTAAATAACTTATTATTATCATCATCATATGTTTTTACCATAAAGAATTAGACACGAATACACGCGGAAGAACATTTAAGAAATATTAAGGAGAAGAAAATTTAATTAAAAATAATACAGAATATAAATCAGTTTATCAAGAATAGTGAACGATTTTGATGATGAGCGATATTTTGAAAGTAGTTACGATATTTTGAAGGTAGGATTTATGTGGTATGCAATGTATATGAAAAGTATAAGATTAGTCTTTGTAATTAGTTCTATATCAGATGTATCTATACTTTTTTATAACACCAAGGTAGCACGAAAAAGTTGAAGAGAAAAAATAAATGTGAAAATGAAAAATTTTAACGTTCAGCGGTCTGAGCGGTGCACGTTCGTGTTTGCTCAAACACTTATCGGAATTTTCTCGTACAGCACGTTCGGTTGTTGAAACAGCACCTATGTTTACGTTTTGAAGTAAAAATGAAATGCTCCGGTGCATTTTGAATCATTTCACCCTTGTATTTTAACGGTATTTAAATTCTTTTTAGACTCTTTACTATAGACCGTATGAAATTTCAAAATGGAATTTCATGTAAAATAATTTATCATATAATTAAAAGTATCTATAGTAGTTCATATATATCAAGCTTTCTTGTTCAACGTTGTAACAATTTGGAATATGATCACAACTTAACCCAAGATATTTTTTGATAAATATTACTTGTGATGAAAAATGGGCTGTTTAAGAAATTAGAAATAGGTGTCCTCGGCAATCTACACTATAATAACAGAGTTGAGGCTTTTTTTTACAATTAAATTTCAATTTCAATTTGGTCGAAAAATAAAGCCAGTACATTGAAAAAATACGGGAAAAAATTAATATACGCCCATCACAATATGTTAATTGACATGGCTCAATACTCTTTCACGCTTGCAAAATAGAAAACAAAATATGAAAATTTGCGCTCACTTTATCAACAATGAACTTTCATTTATTTAAACAGAAAACTACTGTTTTACAGGCTAAGCAGTAAGCAAATTTACTCTCCCTCAAATGCTACATCAGAGTATATCGATTCTGATGATCAGAATTGTTTCAAGACATGTGCATTCGAATCTTGTTGCAAAAAGTATATTAAAATAAATCCAGCATATTTTGATTCAATGCGATTCAGACTCAATATTTTGTGCCTAAGAGTTCATTTAATAAGATTTTGATACATTTATATAATTGCCATCTACGCTTACTAAAATTAGGTCATAAGCGACGTATGAAGATTAAAACGATTCTCCGTTTTATAGATATTTAAATAAACACAAATAGTGTTTTACGTTGCATTACAATAAATACTTGGAACAATGATAAATATTGCGCATAAATATCCTTTTTTAAGAAGTAATTTAATCAAAGGAAATACGTGTAATTAAGTTACTTATGCAGTACCAAGTGCTTAGAGAATTTAATTAACTCCGAGTGCTTGACTTTAAAATGTTACGTTACGTACGTCGAATCGTCTCCAGTCTTTCCGATTGCTTGGATTCTTTGTCCTTGCTATGATATGTAGCGTCTTTTTGCATTTTTAAAGTAAAAACTTGTTCAAGTGCGTTACATTTTTAGATCTATCATTCAGAGAAAGGAGATTTAACATGTTTGTATGGGGCTTTGTCGCCAAATTGCCTTAATACACGTGAAATGGTGAATATCTACTGCAATTAACAACTTCAACAGATTCATATGTTAATGCGTCTGTTATACTTATTGTAACTTATCTCCCCCCTTTTTATATATATAATAATATAAACTTATATATATCTTTTCCAGGTTATATGAATAAATCATATAACATCATTAAGTGACCAGGATAATTTATTGATCTTTCTATAGGATCTTTCTAAAGGTAAATTAACTGTATAAAATATTATTGTGATCGTCATGTACGGTAGGACCTTATTTACGTTGTGTTTCTTTAGTAACTTTTTCTTTTAGGTGTATCTTGGATAGATAAATAATCACTACTTGTGATATAAGCCAAAGATAATGGCAGATTACTTTCTTATTAACTAATCCCGACTCGCTTGAGACGAGCTCAGAGTATATAGTATACTCCCTCTCACGCTTGAAAAGGGCTCAGATCAATTTTACATACCCGATACAAGTCAACAGCTCCCCCCCATTTTATAAAAAATTGAGGGAAGGCACACGGCTCCATGAAAACACTCACCAACGCCGTGTGCGGTGAACGCCAACCAACATATTGCGCCCCCCCCCCCACCCAGAAGAGGGACAAAAAGTTGGGGAAAGGACCGAAGTCCATTGTAAAGCTGTTTTACCAGCATAAAGAGGGCTTGGCCCCTTGGCAGTGCGTAAGCACAAACTTTGACCGAAGCCGCGCAAGTCAATGCGTGTAAACGTCATACAAGCCGACGACAAATCCAGTCTTCGTGAGTGTACGTCAATACGGTTTGGGCATGTGTTAAAGATCAGGCACTCTGGACTTATGATATAATAAGCCCTCTGTAAGCGCCACCACTTTTGCCAGATCGCCGCGACTGCAGACGTGATTGTTAGTGTTTTGGCATCACCACCAATTAAAGGTTAGCACGACATTTCGTCGCAGAGCGCGTTATGAGTCACTGCTCACCCCAAGGGTATGGCTAAAATGTTGCACGGCATCGCCGCAGCCTTGAGAGGTTTTTTACCACCAGCTACCATCCACATGAGGTAAACGCATATGCTCCACCAACCATTGCAATAGTCAGATATAGCCATAGTTGTGATTTTTATGTTTAGCCATCAGAAGGGTTTATAATTATTTGTTTGTCAGTGTGTCTGACGTTGAGTATAGTGTATTTTCGATCAAGTTTGTCTCACCCACCAACAAGTTGCCATTGTTCGTTCAAACGGTGGGAACTTTACTGAGATTCGTTAATAATGTTAAAACGTATATGGGAGGTCAAACAGTCTGCAGTTCCGTCATCAGGAACCCGACTTGAACAAATCTACTGAGATGTGCTTCAAACCGAGACGCAGACTCGGCCATTATGAATAGCGTCGTCTCCCAAGCAAGTGTCGTAAGACGCAATGGCACTAAATACGACATGCATCAATATAACTATCGCAGGTCAACACACCAACATACAGCCTATCCGCTTACACAGCAGACATCATCACCTCGAACCTCCGTCAACCAGAATCATACGATGCAATGATATTAGGTGCAGATCGCCCCGCAACTACCACAAGACGCATTACTGCATATAGCCGCACGCATCAATGTGACTATCGCGTAGGTGGCACACCCTCACACCACACCAATATAACTCCAATCAACTTCGGCTCCAAAGTTTAGAATATACTCGGAATACCCGAAGTGTCCAAACATACTCCTTCACGATCCGAATGATATTCGACGTATCATAGCGTAAACACTAAGACGAAAACCACCAACGAACCCCCACCCCAGTCAAGCAATAGCCAACGTATCATAGTGGAATACACTAAGACGCAAGCCACCACCAGACTTCCCAAAGTCAGATGATCAGTCGACGTATCATAGTGCAACACACTAAGACGCCAACTACCACCAAACTCTTGCTATGCCGAATGGCAGCTAACGTATCATAGTGATGGTCACTAAGACGCCAACTATCATCAGCTATCGATGATATGTCCACCACTCAAGACATATCCATTATTCATGGTTACACGTTTACCGTAGACCATATCGTACAGAAGTACCACGCAACTCCATAGTAATATCTCTTATAAAGTCCCCAATTATTCATTGCTCTTCATTATATTTATATATTTATTATTTTTTCTCTGAGCCTTCACATATTATCACTTTTATTCATTAGACCTTACTTCCATATGATTTTGGTATGGGACGTTCATACAATGTACTTTCACTATAGTACTAAGAGTCGCGATCGACCTCTGTACTTATATATGTACGGTCGTACAAATGTGTCCCCGCACGGTACATAATACTTCCCTTAGAAATCACTAACTATGGAATTGTATATTATTGACATCATAGTGATCGTATCTTTCTATATTTTCAATACCTCTTTTTGAATATTTTAAATGATTTTTAACTATTTTTTATCAATTTTTGGTAATATCATTTTCCAATACTAACACTTATATTTCTTTAATTTAAGTATATATTATTAACTTTTATTGCGATTAAACGTTCCTAAACGTTTTATTTTCATCTTAATTGATCTTTATTATGATTAATTAATAATAATGTTTATTATTATTAATAGGGCGTTACATTATGATATGGTAATCGTATGTATGTACCTACTGATAGTATTCGGGGATACTCTCCGTTGTGGCCTTCAACCTCCCCTCAGCCGCCCCAAGCCCCACTTCAATCTTATTTAGTCTTAAAACTGTTTCACCGAGTACTCGACAAGTCAGTAAAATACAGTATAAATATATATTTTAGAGACGACATTTTAGGAGCATTTCATTGTAATTAGTGGAATATTATTTCTACAGGCGCTAATATAAACTGGACAGCATATAACAATGTATTTAGTAAGAATATATTTGGTGTCTGTGTTTTGTTTTCGTATTTTTTGTAACTCGTATAATTGAATTCTAAATCGCGAAATAATATTTTCCACGACTCCCGGACATTTATTTTAATTTTTGTGTCTAGCCAAAAATTAAACATTCCCTTTATCAATCAGTTTGTGATTTGTTTAAAAAAATAAGATTATATTTAAATAATTTATTGTGTTTTTAACATTGAGCACGTGCATTTTATAATTGTGTCAAGATACTCATTCGACGTTCTGGGCTTACTATGCAGAGACAGTCTCAAAGCGACTTTGTTCTCAATCCCGAGGTTGCGCAGTCATTAAGTGGATGGATAAGAGCTAAAGTATTGCATAAGTTAACGCTACTTTTACGAATGTTAGCAATATCTGCAAATTGATCCATAATCAGAATTTTGCTCTTATAATTTTCTATTTTAGTTTAGGTTTAGTCAAAGTGTTTAGTACATATTGTATTACTATAGAAATACCCTCTTTTAATTTTTTATCTCTTAAAACTTTAAATCTATAAATTTGACGGTAATTTATACGTTATATTTAACTATATGTTACATTAAAAACACGAATACTTGCTAAGAAATAATAATTAATAGTAATTATAAGTAAAATGCATACAGGACATTAAATTTATATTACTAAGGATGATTTCGCAGGACTGAATTCATCTTTAAGTAGAGGACAGTTTGTAGATCTTGGTGAGTGTAATTTATAGGTCACTCTTAACGACCATTCTTCAATAACCTTTGCACTTTACTATATAGGGATACAGATTATATTTTCATTGATTACTTAATAATCATAGTTAACCCATTTTAACTATTAATGTAAAGAATGAAACAGTTTTATTATCTTTCATTTGCTATTTATATAATGTCCATCAGTTCGGATTTTATCGTATAGCTTCATTTGCCTTGCTGTTAGAGTTCCTTCATTTATTACAATTGGTAAAGCTGAGTAACATTGAAATATTACATATCACAACATTTACATATACTTTTAGCTCGGTGAATCCCCAACAAGCTATCAATTAAAGTCACTGTTCCGAAAAATTATTTTCAAAGAATCGACGGACCGTGAAAATGGACGTGAGAGTGGAAAAGGAACACCTGGATAAATCAATATCTATATTGCAAAGGCTTATCTAAGGGTTAATCTTATCTAAGGGGAATAAAGGGAGAATAAATAAATATCTCCGTATGATAAAGTGCAAGTTACATTATTTACGTATGCTTATAATGATAATGTATATTGTCATCTAATCTTTAGTTGCACTATTGGGTAACCAAACACTTCATAATTTCTAATTTCCTTGAAATTAAAACGTAGGTAATGTTATAGAACAGTGAAATTCTCTTATCCGAGAATGAAGCCATATGTGAAAAGTCATGTGCAGTGGTATTGGATTGAAAATGCCCAAGGAAAACGTTCCAAATGGCAAACATTCCAAGGCTAATTATTTGGAATACTACTTTGGTTATTGAGATTAAGTGTAAAATTCCACATACTCTAACACGCAGAAAAATAGAGAGCATAACCCGCTTCATAGCTCCCTGCATGACTTTAAGCTTTTTTATACGGTCAGCAGTTTAGGACCAAGTTTTTTTTTCTCACCTCTCTCAGGTCACCAAGCTCACTCTAATCCTAACGATTAAAGTTATCATTCACAAAAAAGTGTTTACACTTTAAATAAGTGGGCCCGGTTATCTCATTAACAGTTAAAGTTTTGGTATACATCCACTTCACGCTGATCTTCTGTGAGGACTTGGTTTTTCCCGGACGAGCCTGCCCATTTGTGCAAACAAATAACGAAGAAGAAATTCTTTTATTTAGGCAAATTTTTATAGAAATTTCTTATTTTATTGAATTTATGGAATTTTATTTTAAGCCACCGATGTTTCGAATGCTTTACAGCATTCATGGTCACGGGCCGTCCTGTTGTTAGGTATATTTGGCGTTCTGGTTTCACTTTTAGGTCGGCCTACAGCTAGAACGTTATTCATTTTATTCTGATCCACGCAGCAAACGCTAAGAGTATCATAAAGTCTTGCTGTGTGCGTATCAAAATTTACCGAACGAAAACGCTAGAACCAATAACGTACCGTGTTTTACATAAAATTGTTTTGTCACTCACACCGAAGCCAGCCGATAACACTGACGTGGTTTGCAATGTTTCTGCTTCCACGAACACCTTTGATTCTTAGTTGTCAACTATCTTTCTCTCTAGTCGACCACGGGCCAAAATTTTCAAAACGAAAACGTTGAAACCAAAATCATACGGTGTTTCCTTCTACAGTAGCTTCCCAATCATCATCATTAATTCTTCGAGCCGTTTCTGCAGCGTTGGCGTCACGGGGAAACTCCTATTTGTAAATAACAAGATATTTTAAGTCTGTATTGTAAACAGACCGATGAAAAATTAAATACCGTCTAAGCAAACGAACAAACATAAGTTTGCAATAAATTTGGATTTAGAATTTCTACATAAGTTATAAAAAATACTTGATCTTGATTTTTATATTACAACAACAAATGATAAATTTTGGAATAAATTAATCTTAAGGTTTTAGTTGAGTTATCGTACTTACATAAATCTGTTTCAATGTCTCTCACACGTCACCTAAAAACTTGGAGTAGTTTAAGTACGTCGGTAGCGCAATACATCGTCATAATGTTGTACTATTACGAAAGACCAAGGTCTAATTATGTTACCGATTGAACTAGTCCCCTCAGCCCGCACTGCCCGTACGTAACTTAATTACACTACGTTTTCTCTGATTACAAATCTAAGACACTTCAAGCTTCGTATTAATGCGCATTTGTTTTATGTTTTTTTATTTGCACTCGTTTTATGTTTATACCAATTTACACATACAAACATACATACAACAAATGAAAGAAATGACATTACACAGATACTAAAATTAGTTAAAATTGAAAATAAAACATGAATATTGCTAATTATCAAATTACACAAATCACAATATCATTTTGAAAAATATTAAATTAAATTACTGTAATTAAGGAAATTTTAACTAGACTATTCATAAGAAAAATCTTAAAAAGTCTAATTATTAAAGATCAAATGAAAATAATATTTATGTTTTGAGTTATATTAAAAAAACAAAAGGATCAAATTCCATTGTGTTAATTCTTTTAAATTTTATATATTTCATAATGAAAAATTTCAAGTTAAGGGAAGGTGAGTCAATGAAAATGACAAGGTTTAAAACAGGATATACGCCCGCTTCTGAAACACTAGTTTAGTAGATCAGAATTATTTTCTTAATAATCAGAATGATCAAAGAGTTCAAAGAGTTTAACCATCCTTTTGGCAACTCAAATAACATTTGAAAATCCATTTGACAGCTGATTAGTTGACTTCTACGTTGATCAGTGTTTCAGAAACCGGGCGTAAGTGAGTTTCTTAGTGACTGGCCGATTTAAGAATTGTATGAGTAATGACATTTTAGTTTTATTGACAATTAGATATTTGAATCAAAAAAAAGGTATGTTAAAACACGTTTTACGTGGAAATATATTGTAGTAATTGCTAAGGGTAAGCTGTACGAGAGAGCGATAGATTTAAAAAAAAAACACGATATATGTATTCCTAAAACGCTTATCAATAGGTACAATTGAGGCTTGGAATTAAAAAAAATTAATTACAAAATATTATCGCGAACTAGGTTATTTAATAGTGAATTCAATCTATATATTATATATATATATATATATATATATATATATATATATATATATATATATATATATATATAGATTTATATATATAGATATAGATTGTACAATGATTTAGTTGTACACAGTACACAGTAAACATCTGTGCAGAAGTTTCTGCATATTCAATATAGAAGTCATTAGGCTCGATAACAAGTTATTGGCAATTCGGACGGAGCGATATTTAGGCGACAGATGGTAAATGCCTTGCGCAAAGACCTCAATTCAGTCAACTTCTGTTATTTAGTGTTATTAATTATGAGCTTTGATTCGTAGCTGACTGTACTAAATTACAATTCCGTTGACAAAAAGCTATGTATTTTTAGCAGAAAACTGTTGTGTAGGATATTATTGATTCAATTTAATTAAGTAAATAACATATTAAATCGCACTTTTGTTTAAAGCGATAATATGTTACAGATCTATTCCGCTTTCACCGTTTATTACACGAAGTTGATATACGTTCAAACCCAATTATTTGTCAAGAGCCTGTAAAAAAAAAACTAAACGTGGAAAATTAACATTTATTCGCCAATAGCTCTGAGCGGCACACAGTCGTGTTTATTTAAACGATTATTGGAATATTCTCGAATAGCACGTTCCTTTGTTAAAACAGTACCTATATTTTTAAAGTAAAATTAAATGCAACGGTGAGCTCACGAAACGATTTATTTATTTATTTATACTTTATTGTACACCAAAAATAAAAATATATAAAAAGCAAATTACAAATGAATATAAAAGGAAGTACAATAAGCGGTCTTATCGCTCAGAAAGCGATTTCTTCCAGACAACCATTGTGAAAAGAATATTTGCTAATGAGACATAAAGAAGAGAGCAGAGGGAGGTGTACATGAACCACTTATGAACATCGGATGAAGGCATTTATACTTCAATGAGATAGTCAAAGATTTCGGGAAAAATAGGAAAGGAAAAAGGAAAGCGTGAATTCACAGTTCCAAGTAATGAGCTTCACAAAAACCTTTGTTTTTAATTTTATTTCTGTTTAATTAAATCAATTTAATATACGCTACGAAACCCAATATGATTTCTACCTAAATGAAATTATACAGGGCGGACTTTTCAAGAAACTTTGAGGAATAGCTCTAAAGCAGTCCATCCCGATTTTTCAACCAACTTCAAAAAGGGAAAGGTTGTATATTTTAGTTTTGTGACCTCAATGCGCCATTTATGACAGATTTTAAAATACTTTTTGCATTGGATTCGGGCTAGCTTTCATGTGGTCCCAAATTAATTTCATTGTTATTGAAAAATAAAAAAAAATAACAAAAAGAACAAGACCGCAGAGTTTCTTGCCGGTTCTTCTCTGTGCAGGTCTAGTTTAGTGAATCGGTGGTAGATTTTTTGTTGACTTCCGCTTGAACCAGAATTGTAAAGCACAGTTAAAGGGAAAATTCCGTAAAATAAAAAATATGAAAGTTAAAGTAAATGTTGGTACTTACAAGATTTCGCAAAAATTTTAAATAGCATGTTGATACATGGTCTTGAGAAAATCGATGGTGACACACGGACAGACGGACGGACAAAAGAGTGATCGTCTCTTTTAAGGTATGGAACCCTAAAAATATGTGTTCTGTAATATATTTTCTTATTTTCATATGATCCTCAGATTAAAGAATTTATATAATATTGTAATTATTTAGAAATGAAAACTATTTACATTGGTGATGATGTGATTAGTAAGAGTAAGTTCAGTGAAATGGATGGCTGTTTTATGTGAATTTATTATTTCTTTAACACAAAAAAAATCGAAAGCACTTATATCGATTAGCCATTTTAAATTTATTCATGTATGTAAGGTTGTCTCTGTTTGTCCTGTTTTGCGGGTGGATTCTGATATTGTTTATCCTCAATTTTTACGAAGGCATATTACTAAAAGATTGTTGCTTGTATAAACGTATCATATTTCTGTTTGGCGTGAACTGGGTCACAATATTCCGAGTAAATTTAAATTTCATAAAGACCGATATGCATGAAAATAAAAGTTTTATTACAAAATCTCAAGCATTCTGCCAAGAGAAAGAAATCTCAACTTTCTGCCCACCGCGCTATATTGGTTTAACATCGATCTTCGAATTCAAACAGCCTGCTGGCCTTGTTTGGATTTTACTTGTGAACCTTTATCTCATTTTCTGGTTTATTCACAATCGCTATTATATCTATAATAATATTAATCGAAGAATGAACTGAAATATACAATGACTTCTTAAAAACATCGTCAAGGCTTCTAGGAAAGCGAGCAATGTGAGTATTTAGATCTTAACCACCGGCTACTTATTCACTTATATAAACTTCTGCTCCAGTTCAAGTAGTTTCCTGAAAGTTTTTAAAAAGTCGTGTAAGAATAGAAACGTTGCAGACGCAGCAGCCAATTGGTATTCTACGAGAGTTTTCTCGATCCAGAGTATGGCCTTTCCTCAATCTTACCAACCTAATTTGTCTGCAGCTAAAGTGCAGTTACGTCACGTTAATACGTTAAAGTTGTTACAGTGTCGTTGCAGCATTTGAAAATAACAGTGTAATACTATACTTGGCATGAAGACATCGAAACATCACCATCTAGAAACTTTTTGAAAAGAATTTTTGTGTTAAATTATTTATATTTCACTATTTTTTTACATTTGATTAAACCTTTGTTTCTAGATCAATGAATTAAACTAAATAACGTATTTCATTAAAATATTTCATCCCCCTACATAATCAGCTCTGTTTAAAAATTCGTAAGTAGATTCGATCACGTGGTGACGATATTATGTACCATTTGTAGGCAAAGGCCTCCTCTTGACATAGAGTACTAAAAAATAATCCACCTGGAGATTCTATTGCAAATTGCAAGACTTAAAAATATTGCTTTCTATTATTTTGAAGATATGCAGATTTCCTAATTCTATATTTTTGTTCACTGCCGAACTCGTTGCAAATAAACTATTATAATTGCGGTTAACAATTCCATTGGCTCAAGCACAGTAACTTGTACTCGAGCAACGATCACTGAGCTGTCACAGCTCTAGATACTAACTTAGTAAAAAAACGATAGTGAGTAATAACTCAGATTAAGTAATAACTTACTTATACATTTACCGTAGAGATCTGAAGATGCATTCTTCAGACCTCTACGGTACTTATCGTCTTCTAAGATAGATGATATCAAAATTGTGCACTGTCACAATATTAATTTATAAGAATTTCGAAAATATGCAGGTTTCTTCCACGACGTTTTCCTTCGCCGATGAGCACGTGATAAGTCGACAGTTAAAATTGCAATTAATAATTTCATTACAGTCGACTTGAAATGGAGGTTGCATTATGTATATTGAATTAAAAGGGCGCCCCGTAATTGAGCTATCACGGCCCTTAAATCAAAATTTTGAAAACAAAATTATACTGCAAAATTTCTACAACATCATTTTATTTTCATAATTTATAGTTTTCATGTTTTATTTCCTCTATCATAATATATGTTATTCAAGAAAATGAATATTCGTCATAACATTTATTATAGAGTGGTGTTTGGGTTGCCATTCTCCAGTCACTATACATTTAAGAATAAATAAACTTTTTAAACTCCTTGACGAGGATTGCGTACAAATACTGCGTACCTACGTAATTAGAAAGGGTGTCTGTCACCTTGACTTTATTTTTACAGCTCACATTTTGGTGTCCGAAATATTTTCTTAAACTTATTAAGGTTGACACAAGGTTTTCAAAAATCATCATAAAGTCAAATAAACATTAACATCTGTCCTAAATATCTTTAATCACTTTCGGATCTCGTTGTTATATTCTGAACACTAATCGGTAGTGTTTGGTTGGTATGCATTTATGTTTTATTCTCAAGTCTTTTTAAGTTTTAGATGTAGAAGTAGAACCATTGTCCATTGTTTAACAATAGTAATTGTTAATGTATTGCTTAAAATAGTTAATAGAAATTGGACTCCAATAGGTTCTATATATTTCTTACCAAGAGAAGTGCTTTGAGCAGGATAAAGTAAACCTTGAATTACTGCTGCCCATTCTTAGTCTCACAGACGCGACGCCTGAGATAGGCGACGGAGCATAAAACACGCCTTTCTGGTTTCATGTCATATCGATTTCGATGTTCAGTTACCGAGTTAACGAGATCTTTTCATACAATTTGTTTGTGTTGGATAGTTGCTGCGGCTAATATGGAGTAAAATATTACTATTAATTAATAAATTACGTTGAAATTGTATCCGCAGAATACACATCATGCTGGTTGCACATTTGGAACGTTATATACGAACGTTATATAATAACTAATGTAACGTTATATTAACTTATTATTAAAAAAAAAACTTTTTGCCGGGATTTAATACCGTATTAATTGCAGGGACACAGATTGTTTAATATTGTTAGTTTAGTTATGGGTGATAGTGATGGTACTCGTTCATATTCTCTGTGTCCGTTGCGTCATTCTCAAACAAGTGTTACTTAGAAATTTAAAGTTGTTCATGTTTTTGTTCACGTTTCTGACAAGTGTAAAACTGATTAACTGTGGAAAATATTTCATTGCTAAACCTTATATAAAAAGTACAAGCAGTGCAGAGGTTATACCAATGGAAAAAATCAACAATAAAAAAAGTAAGACCTAGAAGACAATGTGGAATTTAGACGATTAGCTGATAAGCTTACACCCTGTTTACCTGTTATTAGGCGATTTTTGTTATATAAACAGTTTTTTCTGTTTTTTCAATAAAATAAAATATAGACATTCTTTCAATTTATCTGATTGATCAGTATAGATTGAAAAGATAGGAAATATATTGCAGCCTTCATTTAATTAAAGCAACGATAATCGTTGCCTTAAAGTTTAGTTAGACTCGTATTTTTCTTTGCATAATTCTTTCTCTTTTATTTCTATCTCTTTCTTTATTATATATGTTGTTACCGGAATTCATTCTATATGGTACAATTTTTATGGACATTATGTCGAGGCCTTTATGGAAAGTACTCTTGAAGTTTCTCATCTACCGACCCTTGTCAAGTACTCTGGCAGGCGCATAATGCACCCTTATCCTGACAGTTATAATTGAAGAAGAACCAATGTTGAGGTTTATATTAAAAAGAAATAAAATATAAACTGCAAATATATGGCAGCAATCTTGAAAAAGGTCTTTCAGCAGAACCTTCACACCCGTCTTTGCATTATATTGTATACTAGCTGCGCCCGCGACTTCGTCCCCGTGGAATTTAAAATAAATGAAAATCTAAAATAAAAGCTATTTGCCAGTGAAACTCCCGTCCAAATTGGTCCAGCCGTTTCAGAGATAAGCCGGAACAAACAGACAGACAAAATTTTTAAAAAAAGGTTATTTTTGTATAAGTACCGTGTATACATCCATATGCATTTATTAAAAAACGGTTATTTTAATATTACAGACAGACACTCCAATTTTATTTATCTGTATAGATGATATTTGCTGTTTTTTTTTTGGGCTGGATGAGCCACTGTTGGCCTTAGGGGCCTTTACAGATCCGACGGACTTGAGGTGGCCTGGCGCACGAGGCGCCTAGCCTGAACCTCTGCGTACTATTATTACGCGTTATGGTGACTAAGCTCCAGGGCTCCCGGGGGAGCCTCGGCTCGGGCCGTCACGCTATTATTATTACCGGTTTGGGAGGCCGCCAAGCTCTTAGGACGCTTTGGCGGGCGCTCCATGGAGTGATCAGGCTCAAGGGTCCCCGAGAGGGGACCTCGGCTTGGGCTGTCACTCAGCACGCGTTTAGCATTCCGATTCGAGGGTGCCCGAGAGGGCCGGACCTCGGCTCGATCGGTAGCTATTATCTGACTGGGGGAATTACTAGAGCTAACATTACTACCACTTCGGAGAGCGTTGGCCCTGGGAGAGTGGCGGAAGAAACTCCAGCAACGCTTCTATCATTAATAGGGGAAAACCTGCCAGGTACGTGGCGGAACCTAGTATAAGTTTGCCGCACTCGCTGGCGAGTGCGGTGTGTGTTGGTGTGTTTCTTGAGTTTTTTGATCCTTTCGATGGCGATAGTCGTCTCATCGTCAGGGAGGTCGAGAACGTGACGCGGTCTTCGGTAATCGCGGCGGAAAATATTTAGCGGCAAGGGCCTGTAGGTGACGGCACCTACGATAAGTGGGTTGGGATGCGCGGCGGCGGAATCGAAATATCGGCGCGACGCCGACTTCAGGAATTGCGCGATGGTGGGCAATTCTAGATCGACATGTAGGTCGATATTGCGCATGACCAGGGTGCTCCCGTGGCTCTGCGCAAGAATCGATTTTGAATCACCTGAAGCCGGTGTAGTTGCTTCGGAGCAATGTGAGCGAAGACGGGGCTTGCGTACGTCATGATAGGGCGAACTACTGCCTTATATAAGGTCACCTTGTTCAGAAGGGACATTTTTGACGTTTTATTGACGAGCGGGTAGAGGCGACCGAGTACGAAGGCCGCCCGGTTCCTGACCTGGGTCACGTGCTGGGTGAATTTAAGCTGGGAGTCGAGGACGACGCCTAGATACTTGACTTTATTAACCCATGGTACTGGGCTGTCCAAGAGTTTAACGGGGGGTGGTATGGGTACGTTCTTTTTGTGCGCGAAAAGGAGCCGCGCTTTTGGCGGGATTGATCTCGATCTTCCATTGCCGAAACCAGTCACCGATGGTGATGGCCGCAGCTTCGAGGCGTCGATGGATCAATTCGGGTGTTCTGCCTGTGGTATAGATACAGGTGTCGTCGGCAAAAAGAGCAAGTTCTACATCTTTGACACGCGGCATGTCATTGGTGTAGAGAGTGAACAAGACTGGGCCCAACACCGACCCTTGGGGCACCCCGGCTCGAACGGGATGCCCCAAGGGTCGGTGCGTAGTCGAACAAACGCCCTCGACACGATAGCGAAAGGTTCGATTCGTTAGGAAGTCTCGTATTATGCATACGAGACGGTCAGGCACTCCGTACCCGTATATCTTGTATACGAGCCCGTTGTGCCAGACTTTGTCAAACGCTTTTGCCACGTCCAGGAAGAGTGCACCGGTGTTGAGTACACGTTGGCGTTTGGTTAGTATGTGCTCCGTGATGCGGTGCACTTGGTGGGTACACGGATGGACAGGTCCATCTGGGGAAGTACCACGACCTCACAGAAGTTCGGCTAGAAGTGGTAGTGTTAAACTTCTGCGTTTCGTCTGGTGAGTGAGGTAACCAATAAGACCTGTTGTTATACGATATTAAATAGGTGTTTCAATGTTTTACAAAGCTGCATATAAAAATCTTACCATAGATTATTTTGAAGATTCAAGGGCAAGATGATGAATTATACTAGTACGTACGCACATATATCAAGTCCATTATGATATATGTGCGTACTAAATGTGACGTTAGGGCCAAAGCACTGCAATGCAGAGTGTACTTCGACGCTGGGACGACCTACATCTCGCGAAAACGGCTTCGGTGAACCGCGTTACAATTCACCTTGGCCCCGCTCAAGCTGAAAAATAATGACTGCAGTATTATAATATATACGCATTTTCACGATGCGAAAGGTACGACGTGAAGACGATGATAGAAAAAGAAACCTCATTAATGTTATTTGATTCATATTTATAGCAAAATCCAAAGAATGATACTGAAATTGTTCATGGAAGTAGTCGCAGTAAAAAGGAAATTGAGTAGAGATGAGCAGATTAAAATTAAACTAATGCATATTTGTTTTCTTCGTGGAAAAGGACACAAACGAATAGAGTTCATAGATCTTGATCGACGACCCACCGGTCATCACCGAGATGGAATTAATGATACTTTTATAAGGGACTGTCAAGCGCTTAGCTGCTATATATAGCAGCTGCTACTGATGATAAGTGGCGCGTTGTTGTAGATTTTAAATACCCTAGAAGCATATAGAATTATTGCTTTGTAAACGACCACATCGAGACCTTCAAGCTTCAACTCCTCATAGGCTGGCATCGCAGTTGTGGCTCTTCCAATATTGCAAATATCCATTGTCGGTGGTGTTAACTTATCATCACGTGATCCGCTTGCAAGTTTACCTCCTCACCCACATTTAATTTTGACTCAAGATACACATATCATAAGAGGTATCTGCCAAATAAATACAAGAACAAGATAGCTATGTTATTAGCATATAATATAAATACTGACGATCCAGTATTAAATAGACTGTCTATTAATACTGAAGCTCATACATTTTTATTAATTTAAGGCACATAAAAGAGAAACCAGATGTTAAAACTGTTAGCTTGTTATATCAAAATATAAACCGTTTCTCTGGCAAGATCCGTAGAACCTTTAATTGATAAGTATAATGTAGATAGATATCTTGTGCTTTACTGAGACATGGCTCAATGATATGACATTTAGTATAAAAAATTATTCAGTAGCCAGTAAATTTAACAGAGTATCTGCTATGCGAGGGATATGAGCTATATGAGACACCCCATCCTACATAGAAATACTTTGAAATTAAAAGAAAGAACTGATATTGTTGCATACTCTGTTGAACGACTATGTGAGATTGCTTGTACAGAGACAGAAGATTATTTATTAATGTGTATTTATAGACCAGCCTCATCTGACCTTATACATTTTTTATTAATTATTGAAGATATATTGATTAAAATATTTAAAATAAAAAAGCATATAGTCATTTGCGGTGATTTTAACATTGATTTACTGACAGATTCTCCAGATTAATTGCGTTTTCTGTCACTTCTTAAAACATTTAACATTTAATTACTGTGTCTTCGATGAACCAACAAAATTAACCCCATCCTGTGCCTCTTGTATAGATAATAGTATAGTAAATTGTAAAATCGTAAACCAAGAAATATTGATTATTTTGTATTATTGGCGTTAAATCTGACCATAAAGCCCTTAAAATAGACATCTATGTTAATAACAAAATAATGTTATTATAAATGAGTTTAGGCTGGTAAATAAATTCAGAATTAAACAGTTTAGAGATAGCGTCAAACACAAGCTACCCTTATTTACTAAGTTAACTAATAATGATCCCGATGACAATTTCAATGGCTTGTTTAATATGATTACTACAGAATTTAATAAAATGATGCCAAAAAGAAAAACTATAACTTTAGGCAATAAACTTTGCTTTAGTCAATGGGCAACTAGAGGAATTAGAAAGAGCAGGGATAAACTATATGATCTATATGGTATTAAGTCATTCTTTTGATCCTAACTTCCATGAATACCTAAGGAATTATTCAAAAAATTTTAAAAGGGTCTGTACTGCTAAAGCAGACTATTTAAGTAATAAAATTATATTTAAGTAATAAAATTGTCTTCAAATAAAGTTAAAAGTACATGGAATGTAATAAATAAGGAACCTGGCAAAATTAATGTAAAAAAGGCAGATTTTACATTAAAAGTCAATGGCAAACTTTTAAAAGATAATTATAAAGTTGAGAATGAGTTTCTTAATGTCTTCACAAATATACCTTGTGAAACTACTAAACATTTGCAACACTGTCCCACAGAGGCAGTAACATATCTGGATAAATATGTTAATATTTCCATTCCAGATTTCAAAATTTGTCACATAGGCCCGAATGATATTATTAAAACATTTAAAAATTTAAATAAAAATAAATCAGAAGACTTATGGGGCTTATCAATATGGGCAATTGATCTTATAAACTATGACATTGCTTGCACATTAACCCAAATATTTAATACATGTTTAGACAGTAGCAAATTCCCAAAGTTAATTAAATATAGTAAAGTTGTGCCAGTATATAAATCGGGTTCGAGAGATAATGCCTCTAATTACCGTCCTATCTCTATGTTGCCGCCCTTAAACAAAGTGTTTGAGAAAATAATGCTGGATCAAATGATAGTTCATTTTAACAAATATAAAATTTTAAACCAATTTGGATTTACTAAAGGTTTTACATATCCTGTAGTCCTGGGAAAGCTTTCATGACACCTATGGTGTGTTCTGTGACTTTTCCAAGGCATTTGATTGTGTAGATCATTCTAATCGGGAACTTGGAATATTATGGTATTTACAATTGTGCCATTGACTTTGTTTCCTCGTATTTTACTGTCAACAGGGTCAAAAGAAAAATGAGCGTTCCTCAAGGATCGATCCTAGGCCCTTTTCAGTTTTTTGTTTTTATTAATGATTTGCCATATATAGTGGAAAAAGGGTCTCAAATTGTTTTGTTTGCGGACGACACTTCACTATTGTTTAAAGTTAAAAGGAAAGATGATGCACTAGAACAACCAAATGATATACTAGATGTTGTGTCTGGCTGCTTTGCTACCAATAACTTTCTTTTGAACTAACTACTTCACCAATCAGGAGTCTCTATTGATGAGAAAATCCTACCCCTTGAGGATTCAACAGCATTTCTTGGAATAATCGTTGACTCCAAGTTGCAATGGGGATTTCATGTAGATAAGTTAGCTAAGAAATTGAGCGCTGCCGTCTTTGCCATACGCAAAATCAGGCAGCTAACTAACGAGGAAACAGCTAAATTAGTTTATTATGCTTATTTTCACAGCATAATGTCCTATGGTGTCTTACTTTGGGCTTCCGCATCCGGTTTAAACACAATATTTGTATTACAAGTGCCGGCTACTCGGGCTGTCTATGGCTTGGGTCCACGTGAGTCACTACGTCATATATGTAAGCAAATAAACGTTTTAACGCTCCCGTCGCTTTACATACTTGAGAACATTAGTAACAACAACATTTGTAACATTAGTAATTTTAATTTAATTCTTAAATTGTAACGCTGTTGATGATTTGGATGTTGTTTGTACCTATAATTGGAGTAGCACCAATCTTGTGTTTTGGTTTCTTCTATTTTTATTAACTTGTGATGGTGTCTACTGTGTTGGTGCAACTAATAAATAAATAAAATAAAAAATAAAACATCATGTATGTACGTAATAATATCAACCTATTTACGAAAAAACAATCCACATCGCGTCGGGGCCGTGGTGACACTCTGGAAATACCGAGGTTTATATTGGCTAAAACCAGAAAGTCGTTTCTTGGTAGATGCATCAACTTTTATAATAAAATAGGTGACGTCCACAATCAACTAAGTATAAAAAATTTCAAACAATTTGTAAAAGCTACCTTAATGGCAAGGGCCTACTATAATGTCCAAGAATACATTGAGGACTAGGATGTGTGGAAATGACTCTTGCTCTGCACTTGCAAGACTCCTGGCTGCTGCTGATTTTATACCTAAATAAGTTTGTATAATTGCATTAAACAAAAGTAACAAAAAGAACAAGACCGCAGAGTTTCTTGCCGGCTCTTCTCTGTGCAGGTCTAGTTTAGTGAACCGGTGGTAGATTTTTGTTGACGATAAGAGCTTAAGTTAAGCCTATATTGAATAAAGATACTTTGAATTTGACTTCGACTTTGAAATTAATGGAACGTGGGTAACGTATGTTTACTTTATATGTTAATAATTTACTTAGCTTATAGCATGGTTAAGTGCAATTTAGCTCTTGGAAAAGCTAATTCATCATAAGGAGAAACTTTGACGGCGCTGCATTGTTGTAGAAGAACTTATATTGCAGTATAAACTTGCAATATTAGTTTAGTATAGTTTGTTAGATATTTATTTAATTATCTTTACCTGCGTATTTGATTACTTGAATGTGATAAAATAATGATTTCGAGATAATTTATGTTTACTTGCGTTTTGGTTCATATAGAAAGATAGATTTTAATTTTATTTCCAAAAAAACACGATGCTTCAAAAAAACCTTGCTCTTTTAAACGCATCTTGTTAATTTGTCACTTTATTCTTCTAATGCTGTTACAGGCTAAATATAAGGAACGGATATCCGTTCGCTACGCGACTTAACTTCGCCAATTAAGAATACTAGCTAAACGAGGTGAGTGCTCGGAGCGGAGAGGAGCGGGTTGTAGAGCTCTGTCGTTAAATTAAAAAAAAATTGTATGTTTGGAGAAGTATTTTATCGGCATCTATCGATTCTGGTTTAATATAGTAAAAAGATGTCAGATATTGATGTTCAACCGAGCTTGAAAGAAATTCACAATTAAATAAAAAGCATAATAACATCGCCTAAGAGTTCATTTCTAATGTTTGAATCATCATCATCATCATTTCAGCCTTTCTGTCAGAGCCTCATATAGACAGAAAGACAAACAGTCAGCGGAATCTTAGTAATAGGGTCCCGTTTTACCCTTTGAATACGGAACCTTAAAAAGGTCGCGATAACTACTAATATTTATTATCATTAAACGTGAAAACAGATATTTTAAAGATCCGTTTTTATGGACTCATCGAGAAGTTTGTATTTTATCTCTTTGAACTTCAGTCGTAATTCAGCAGTTAGACTGCAAATGCATAGTTAAAATAGTAATTTAAACTTTAAAGAGAATTGCGTCATTACAGAAAAGTTTGGTCTGATATAACATCCAACTTTATTCTCTAGAGCTTTGGGAAGTATGGATGAGACAGGTAATAGGAATAGAATGTATGGTTCAAAAGAGGGGACAGTTCATTATTAAATGATTTCATCAAAATTAAAAAAAAAAGATCTACCTACCTATAATTAATTTCAATAATATAACCGTTGAAATTAAGAAATATATGAACACTTTTAATTCAAATTTTAAAACAATAACCTTACATTTGTATTTCATTAAAAGTTCAATTTCATTTGAATAAATTTATTCTATATTGTCGAAATAATTAATTCAAAGCACTCCGAACCTCTTCACAAATTTTAATACTGATATTCACATTATAAATATAAATGGAAATTAATTGAAGCAATAGGTATTTATTTTATTTTGTAATTCATACGAAATAACCAACATCAACTGTGATCAACATATGAGTTGACAAGAAAATCTCTTCCAAGGTGAGGTCGGTGACAACGCCAGTTTTCTTAAACTTCCTCCATGAATGTGACATCTCGATTCTGACAAATAGCGATCGTTTACGTCTCCATGAGTTTCTGATATTTTGCTAGTGAAAGACATTCTATAATCCCTTAGTGTGGGCATGATACACCCATGGGAAATGGTGGCGTTCGTTGATCAGACCTAATTAGAAACGCACATAAACGAAAATAAAATTCAGCGACGTTATTCATAACCGAAAATAATAGAGTGAAAAAGTGCAGTGCAGTCGCATCAAGACTATTTGAAGAAGTCATGAACTTTAGTAATGGGAAAATCGAAGATGATAGAAGATGAAAATCTATGATAAAAATTTAAAATGAAAAAGGTATCGCTTACGAGTATGATATTTTAAAGAGCAACGAGCAACTGGTTAGCCTAATGGGAAGGAATGAATGAAATTAATGAAATATAAATTATTGTACACTACAACTGATATTTAATAATACAATTAATAAATTGAATTTAGTTACCCAACTAAATAAATCTTCCAAAACTGATTATAAAGTATTAGTATAACCCTTCTTATAGTACATAAATTAATAATGTGAAGAGAAAATACCCGCACTGCAGGAAAATATATCAACTATGGGTTGCGATTTTAATAAACATAATAGATATCAACAAAAATGGCTTTTTATAAATAGAGCACGTATTTTATTAGCTAAAAATTATATAAGTACCGAGATTTTTTAAATTTTTAGTTCATATGTTTTTTTACATAAATATCGCATTT
Organism: Iphiclides podalirius; assembly: GCA_933534255.1. Classification (NCBI taxonomy): domain Eukaryota; kingdom Metazoa; phylum Arthropoda; class Insecta; order Lepidoptera; family Papilionidae; genus Iphiclides; species Iphiclides podalirius. Next base: position 7,075,375 of record OW152833.1, read on the forward strand.
AAGTAATACGATATTTATGTAAAAAAGTAAAAGTATACAAATGTCTGGCTCTAAATAATTTTACCCCCTATAAAATTTCACATTTCAAAGCATAAAAAGTTTAAGCGTGTATGCATCTAGTTCCATTTACATTTTAAGCATACCTTGTACAAAATTCCAGCCAGTTTAAAACACTGTATGTGCTCATAATACTATTTGGATTACATTTATGGTTCTGTTTTAAATCTAGGCGAAACAGTTCAAAATTTTGATAATCACCGATATTTTTCAAAAGCTTTCGAGTACATATCAACTCATGCGAATTTTAGATATGACTGGTAGAACTTCTAATATTTAATACGCTGGCAATGTTTTACGGCTTAAATAAATAATTACGAGAATAATGAATATGTGGTAAAAATACTTTTTTATCAATCAAGTGTAAAAGGATAATAATTGAGTTAGTTCTACAAAACATAATTAATTAGAAAAAAATTGAAAATATGTAATAATAGCTCAGTATCCGGATGCTCGCCTTTAATTAAATTTACTCTAGCAACCTGAATTTTGCGATGTTTTTGCTGGAGTTTTTTTTTTCGGCGGAAGAGGTCCGCGGGCAGACGACCAACGGACTCGCGAGAAAATCGTAGTAAGAAGACGACATGAAGACGCCATCCGCTCCGCTGCACTCCGCAACACCAATGCACCACAAAGACTCTCGACTAACAGAGGGGGCCACGACACGATCCAAGGGGATGGAGGTTCGAACCTCGGCTTGGATCGCAATCGATAAAAAATCCATAGAAGAAACTGGACTCTACCTACATATTAAGAGTAAAGCATTCTCACACGTTGTGCGTTGTGAGTCGTGCAATATCATTTAATAACATAAAATAAAAGAAAAAGGCAATGCCCAGCCAAAGATCTATAGCCTACTATTATAAAATAACCCTTGAACTTACTATTACAAATGTGCTATTAACTTACTATTATAGTCTTACTAAGAACAGTAAGAATTTCAATTCAATATATAAATAAAAAATAATATAAAATTAAAATATCCAAATATTTTAACACAATTTCTTCACTTGTTCGCTTTCAAATACTATACTGTTATAGTAATAAGTACTTATTGTAATTTTTAATACCCTACTCTAGAAAAATGACCTGTTTATTTCAGAACATAATAACATTCTATATGAAAATACGATTTCGGCTTTATACAAAGGGCATCGAGGGCTTTGGGGTTGAGTACATGTTAACTGCCGATATATCACGCTGATAGAAAACTAATAAAATAAAATCGAAGATATGTGAAGTCTGCCAAACCACAGGGGGTGGAGGTCAATGCCTTAGTACCTAATGAACTACACGAGAACTTCGCACAGCATTTAGACACATACATACAGTTTACTTTACTTAATTTAATTTTTTTTATTTTGTATGCTGGAAAGGGTATAACAATGGATGCGCCAAGCAATGCTTCAAATGCTAAAAACCAATGTAGATAAAAGATGTTAAGATTTTCGTCGGTGTGGCAATCAGCCGTTTTATTTTACTTATTAACAAGCTTCGTGGTTTCGTTCTATATTATAAAACTATAATATATGGTAAGATCAATAATTATTGTCCTTTTGCAGTTACCCTATAAAGGAATCCATAACACATAGCTGCACAATTAGTTGTAGAATATTTGATTTACGGATGACATAATTTTGATGGTTGAAACGTTGAAAACCTACAACAGATGCTGGGTGATCTAGGCGATTCGTCACTACGCATTGGTCTTTTCGAACCCTTTACAGCATTCATGGTCACGGGACAGACTGAGGTGTTAGACGTGTGATTGTCAAAATTGAAAACCAAAACGTCGGGAACTAAAATTAAAAATAAACGCGATAAATCCGTAAAATTAGTTTCATTTGTAATGTGTAATCGCGTAAATACAAGAAATTATTATATAAATCAACATGTTTCCCCGCAAACGATCTGTGAACTGGGTTTCTTTTTAAGTGGTTAAAGAGAATCAAGAGTGTTAAAGCGTATTCAAGAGTATTATTAAAAATATCTCGGCCAAATATTGCAATTGGGTAAAAACAACTTCGACGGAGGAATCAACATCAGTCAAAAGTTTTCGACATGTGCGTCATGACATACCGATCCGCGACGTTGCAACTCATGGTACGGTTAGTGCACAAGCTTAGAATCGCTCAGTGAGCTATGAAGAGGGTCATGCTCTGAAGGATCGTCTCCGGAATTAGATAATCCGACACTGAACTAAAGTGACCGACATAGCTCTAAGGCTTACGGAACATGCTGAAATGGCAGTGGGCTGGCCAATTAATGAACTGACTGCTGCTGAAACTGATGAAGGGGTAGCCGTGTTCTTAAGTGGAGAATACGTCGCAAACGTATTGTAGGTCGCCCTCAGGCAAAAAAGTGAAGCGACTATCTTCGCAGCGTGGTTGGAAACGATTGGATGCGAGAAACCAAGAATTGTACAAGATGAACAATTCGTCTATGTCCAGCAGTGAACAGCGATAGGCTAATGATGATGAATCTTGGACAACTGAATACAGACATCATATCCGCATTCAGTTTTACACAACTGAAGACAGTTTCTTTATAAAATGAGTTTATATAAGTTTCGGAAATACTTTTCTGATTAATTGAATTTTAAATTGAATTAAGTTAGATGATAATGACAAATAATAATTTTCAGGAGGATTTCGTTTCATGCAGAAAATTAATATAGAGCTAAAAACACGGGCCCAGACTGAAGTCAAAGGAAATTACTCTATCTTTTACACGGTGGTAGGACCACGCAGCAGCCTCGGCTGTTGCACGAATGGGCAGGCCCGTCCGGGTAAGTACCACGACCTCACAGAAGACCAGCGTAAAGTGGAAGTATGACAAATACTTTCGCGTTTCATCGGGTGAGTGACGTAGCCGGAGCCCAATTTTCAAAAGGTTGTCAACGCCTCTGTAACCCTTGGGTGTAGCAGATGTCCATGGGCGGCGGTATTCACTTACAGTCAGGTGATCGTCTGCTCGTTTGGCAACTTTTCACATAAAAAAAATCCAACTTTAATTGATACATGTTAAGAGGAAGATCTACAAAAACTATTTATCTTTTATGTGGATACCAAGGTTGCTTAAGTAATCCAACCTTGGTATCCACATAATACGTAAGTTTGACACAATAAATGTGTAAGATTCAGTTTCGGTTTTGGTCTATGTTTCGGTTTTGAATAATATGGGTAATGCGTCTAGACGCCTCATCGACTAAGTTACGCCCCCACGGTGCGAAAATCTCTAAATCCGGGGTCGCATAAGTTCTTTTTATTGATTGCAATGTGCAGTGGCTCTGATGAGTCTTCACTCCCCTTAACCTTGTTGTTAAGTCTGAAATACGATAATTTTTTGTGCTCAATACTTCTGTGTTGCTTGTGGTTTCGGTTCGTAAGAACTAAGCGTTGCCTAGCAAGCCCTAATCTGTCCTGGTAGTTTACATGTTAACAATATAATAATCACTACATAGTATAAAACAAAGTCGTGACGCTGCCTGTCTGTCCATATGTATGCTTAGATCTTTAAAACTACGCAACGGAATTAGATGGTTTTTTTTTACTAGATAGAGTGATTCAAGAGGAAGGTTTATATGTATAATATATTGCACCCATACGAAGCAGGGGCGGGTCGTTAGTATAGAGTAATACGCGTAAGAACTAAACTGAACTACTAACCAAGAAGCAACAATACATGTTTTCTGGAGTTAATTATAAAAAAGTACCTTAACTATTATGTGTGATACTCGCTTAATTTTAATCCCGCGATAATTCGATGTCCGAAAATTACATAAAGTCTTTTTACTTGACTTAATTGTGATATAATTGTATCTACTGCCAAAATGTTAAGTCTTTGTCTCTAGCGGTTAACCCCGATGCAATCTTAGATTCGCTTAGATTGTTTTTTTAAGTAATAAGCTTGATATGTGGTGAAACTTATTTCGGATTTTGAACCCGCGACAGCTTATTCTAAGAAAGTCTGCGCCTCAAATAACATTAAATTTTTGTATCATAATTTACAATTTCTTATATACCTAATGCTATTTATAAGTACGAGACATATTGTTTACAATAAATTACAATGGGGGTCGTGGGTTCGATCCTTGTCGTGGGTTCCCACAGATAATTGTTTCGCATCTGGGTGTTTGTCCGCGTGAAATTTAAATAATAAAGGATAATGTTATCCCAAAGTAAGGGCAATGTTTTAAAAACTATAAATATACAAAATAAAATAAAATATATATACAGATTTAATAAAACGAATTTAGTGTAAACTTTGAAACTTTATAGATTATAATAGGTTTATTTTTTTAGTTCTTGTTGCACAGAACACACACTAATGTTAAGAATTTAAGTATTAATTTGAGAAGTGTAGGAACAAACGTATAGCTGCAAAGCCAGAAACCAAACGAGAAATAATGAGAAACACAAACTCCAACACAACCTTCTGTATAAGGCAGCAACCCTTGCGGTTTGCATATTGAATTAATACTCAAGGATTTAAAAGAATAAAATTAGAAACGGCGTTAGCATAATTAAAATATTTATTCCACCGTATTCTCTAATGCTGATTTATTTTGTTTGGCACTGGAGCTTTGCCATGAAAGAGATTACTAGATTTTAAAAATATCACATCGATTGCGATTAAATTTGTTTTACAAAACAGATACGGGAATTTGATACTATTATCGTGTTTAAGAGTCGCGGGCAACCGGTGAATGCAAATGGCAAAGTGTCGTTCGTTGTGGCGTTCTAAGGCCGTAAAACATAGGCCCTATGTTCCCCTATGTTCGTCAGTGGACGTCTTGCGGCTGATGATAATGATGATGATCGTGTTTCATTATTCAACCAAAATACTAGTAACTGAAATACTAGCAAAGCACTACCAGTAAAACTGATACCTAATACAGGTTTAAGCTCGGAAAGGATCGTGCTTTTAAATTATCAACTCATTAAACTCCACTAAGATTCGAACACGACACCTCAAACCACGAATCAACTTTTTGATTACCGTTAACATATAGTTTTAACCTGCTCTTTAGGATGATGTTGCTAAGCTCAGAGATAATGTAAATAAATATTCCTGCCCGCTCTCTTTTAGTTTCATAATACTCCACCAACCCGAGAATCTTATAATAAGACGGATACTTTTCTTAAATATAACATCAGGGCAGGCAACATATTTTTTTTGTTTACCTTGTGCAGACGTGGAACGTGTTATGTTGTAAAGAAACTTCTCTTCGATTAGCACTAAATTTTATTTTTCAAGACGACTAATTGCATAACAAGGCATGGGAGCAAGAAGCAAAGAGTGATATCCATAAATTCCATATACAAAAATAAGTGTAACATTGTTAGTATTGCCAACACTCGTGTCATCGCAATTAGGTAAAAGAATTTAATTTCACGAAATATATGTTGTTTATATGATGGACATAAACATACGGATTCTGATTCGTAAGCCTGATTACCAATTCATGTTTTAACAATTAGTCAACACTTATACTAAAAACTATAACACTGTAACAGCTTGAACTTTAAGAGTTAGAAATCGAGAACATTTGTTCTTCTCTGTGCATTTATGCAGAACGTTAATGCTTCCTCATAAATACAGTTATACGTAACTTTTTATGATAGAGTTTATTATAATAAATTAAGGTCTAATTAAGGTTCACCATAGTTTTTTATACATTAACGTAAATATAATTAGTTTTTGTCTTGGCGGCCGCACATTGAGCATATCCGGACAAAGCTTATATCGGTACTAGGAACATTACGCAGAATAACGAATTGTATCCCAAATCACGTAAGGACTATTATATACAACTCTTTGGTAAAACCACACCTTGACTATTTAAACGAAATATGGGGATCGGCAGCTAAAACTAATTTACTCTCATTGCAACGTACACAAAATATGATTATAAAAGTATTATATAACTATCACTACCTTACACCAACACAACTACCTTACACAACAGTGTAAAAAAACAAAATTATTTAATCTGCGGCAGTTATATATATATATATGTTACTTGCATTTTAATTAAAAAAATTACTACTAAGGACATTCATTCAAATTTACAACTACAAAAACACCAATTCGCCCAACGATTAAGAAATAAACATAAAATAATCTTACCAAGAGTAAGAACTACTTACTGAAGTAAAACTGTATTATTTGAGGGAGTACAGCTTTACAATAACTTACCTAATGAATTAAAAGAGTGTGAAAAAATAAATATTTATAAAGTGAAACTTAAGAACTACTTGCAAGAAAACTCCAGTACATAGACCATATATACATGTATAGATATATATTTTCTTTCTTTCGTTTCTTCTTTATTTTTGTTGTTTTGTAATGTACCTAATTTATAAAATTATATTGTACTAATTTAATGTGACCTCACCCTTAACGCAACTTGCTTATTGATATTTTATACTTTCATCTACCCCCAAAGTAACATTACTGCTTTTGTCTTCCACAATGCTAAAGAGGTTAAAATGAACTATATGTCGTATCTTGTAACGTATCTCATTTTATGTAAAACTTTGTGTTTTTTATGAGAATAAATTCTTTAAACCAAAAAAAAATTATTACAATAAATAAATCTCGTTCCGTTTAGTTCCGTGGTGAAGCTTTACTAATTTTGTTGTTCTTAATCGGCTTTGTATATCTATTCGCAGGTACCTATTTATAGTCTGAGGAAATTTTCTAACAGCCGGCATATAAATAACCAAATATCCAAATTCTAAAGTGTGAAAAAAGTTTAAAAATTTATTCAAAAAGTTAAACAGTTTAAGTAAATTCAACCTGCTCAAACAATTTTATCACCTGAAATGGTTACATTTAAGAAATTTGATAGCGAAAATTAAACGGACGAAACAGAACGTGAATTTCATGGTAAGGCGCATAAGCGTAGTAATTTAAAGTGCTGACGAATTCCGAAACCACAAAAAGAAATTGTATATAAAATGCACCTTTTTTAATCCAGATAATCAAAGATTTAATTAGTTTTTTAATTAAATTAAGAGAGATTTTATTAAATTTAGCTCTAAAAGTTTAATTATATGGTTAAAAGGTCTATTGCCCAATTTGCGAAAGGTCAATCAAAGGAACAATTACATTACATTATGTTAAAAATGATCAGCTGTTGCGCAGAAGTATGACTTCCACATCACGGTGGTCTTCTGTAAAGTCGTGATAATCCCCGGACGGACCTGCCCATTAATGCAACAGCCGAAACTTTTTTTTGTAGCGCGGTCCTACCACTTGAAATCCTATTATCTTAAAAATAATTCCTTAGTATGACAACGGCCACCGGAGTCACGATTCGTAACTTGATGGGTCGTAGATGACATTCTTTCCGTTAAAAATAAAGCTTGCATGAGCACACGCGTGGCCCTGCCCAAACACGGTTGTAACGGATATTTATTTGGTTTTATTATTATTAGAAAGTAATAAAATTTGTAGATTATAAAAACGAAGATTTTATATTTTTAAGTAAACGAAAATATGAATATCACAACTTGCAACGTATTTGCGGAATTAAGTTTATATTTCCTAATAAAAATTCAAATTTTATTCAAAAGAATTTTTTTCCAAGATTGATGAAATTAGTTAATCAAACACTTCACAGGTCAATTGTGTGTTAAACGTCCTTTAATCGGTGATTCATTTCACAGCAAAATCAAAGTTTTTAGAAGAGTTCTAGCAACTTAATCATGTTGAACAACAATCAACAAGAGTATAATCATCCTTTAAAGTTATTGACCTTTCGTAAACTAGGCGTCAAACATTTGTAGAAAGGCGTCAGACTTAATTTTTCCGACCATAAAATGAATAGTCTTCTCTTGTGTCGTATTTAAAACACTTTGAAAAGTAAGTTTTAAACTAAACCTAATAACTAATAAGCATTATATTGTTGAATATAATTCTTGTCGGTTTGGTTGGTTCCAGTACTATTTGAATACCGCACCATAATATTTTCTATGGTTTCTTATAAAATCGTAACCTCACTGCACGAGATTTGTTCGAAACGTAATAGCGCATGATTCAAATGTAATGGAGATGTAATGAGTGGGGAAGCAGTTTAATCAAGTGACGGGAACATTCCGCGTAGCAGTCGCTTCACCGCTTTATTTGATTACTGCCTTCTACGCCCCGAGCATATTGACGAGTCTCTTGATCACTGACAATGTATTACACCCACAAGTTTATTTCTGTACCAATGTGTTAATGTTTAAAGTTAAATGTTATGTATTAGTATTATATTAAATATTTAATGAGTGAACAGTTTCGCTTTCTAAAACCAAAGACCGAATAAAAAAATATATTTCAATGAGCGGACGAGAGTATTTACATAGTACGATAATTTTAGTTATTAATTCTTAGTATGTATTGAAAAGTGTTTCAACATATTTGTGGTAACAAATATGAATATAATTTTTTATTATTGAAAAACAAAACCGACTTCAAATATCTCGCTCTGTATTCATTTTTTAATTGATTTTCAGGAGTTCCCTAATTATCTCCGGAGCCCAAGATCCAATACCAATGAAATTAGTATGCAAACACTCCACATGGAAAGCACCAGCTTTCAAATAAAAAAAGAATCATCAAATCGGTTCAAACTCAATAAAAATCGGAGGAAACAAACATAAAAAATACAGTCGAATTGAGAACCTCCTCCGTTTTAAAGTCGGTTGAAAAGTGCTTCCAACAACATAAAGGCATGTAAATATATTTATATGCCTTTATTACAGCGTCCTAATTTTCGAGGTTTATTAGGAAGCGGAAGGTGATTAAATATAAATTTGTCGTTAATATAATTATCCATAATGGTATGTACATGATAATTTTTGCGAGAGACTGCAATAAAATTACACTTATTGTCACTCCTACTACACTCTGACTTATATATACTCTATGAAGAATACATAAAGTAGATCCAAAAATAACTTGAACTGTAGTCATCAAAAGCTAGTTGTTTAGTAATTAACAATAAACATTATGTATATGACAAACATGACAAATATTTTTTTACGATAAAAAAAACGGAGCGATTTATGATTTAGTAATAGTATCATTTTTATGCGTGGAGAGAGGAAAATTACATAGACTACTTTTGAGAGGAAAGTGACATAGACTACTTTTTATCGCAGTAAAATATTTCATTTCCATGAGAACATCCAATATAATGCGTATTTGAATCTTATCTCCATATATCTTCTTATTAAAAGTCACAATTTCTAAAGTCCTTCTTTAATTTTGTAAAGGATCTATGGATTGATATAAATAATAATTTTTAATTGTAAATATGAATGTAATATATAAGTTTTGATTTAAATTTATCCATATCCATAATAATATTATGAATATAGGATGCAACAGGAATGTGCCAAAAAACAACTCATTGTTAATGTCCTTCAAAAGCGCGGTCGAAGCCGCGGATAACAGCTAGTATTGTATAAAATGTACTGCTAAGAATTACAAATAATTTATGGAACTAAGTTTAAGGAATAAATACAATACATAAAAATTTAATTGCCGTAATAGCTCAGTATCCGAGCACTCGCTTTCAATTCAATATACTCGAGTAACCTAACCTGAATTCAAATATTTCCGGCAAAAATGAAATTGTAAATTGTTATTTTAAGTTCTGACGCATCACGTGTGCAACTGTGAAGAAAGACATCACGAGAAAACCTGAATATTATCGAAAGGATAATAAAAAAAATTGTCAAAGACATGTGAAGTCTGAAAATCCGCAGTGGGGTCGCGTGGTGAACTATGACCTTACGTTTTAACGCTCCCGTCGCTTTACATACTTGAGAACATCATGTATGTACGTAATAATATCCACCTATTTACGAAAAAACAATCAACATCGCGTCGGAGCCGTGGTGACACTGGAAGTACCGAGGTTTAGATTGGCTAAAACCAGAAATTCGTTTCTTGATAGATGCAACTTTTATAATAAAATATGTGACATTCACATAAAACTAAGTATAAACAATTTCAAACAATTCGTAAAAGCTACCTTAATGGCAAGGGCCTACTATAATGTCCAAGAATACATTGAGGACAAGGATGTGTGGAAATGACTCTTGCTCTGCACTTGCAAGACCCCTGGCTGCTGCTGATTTTATACCTAAATAAGTTTGTATAATTTAATTAAAAAAAATTACCAAAAGAACAAAACCGCAGAGTTTCTTGCCGTTTCTTCTCTGTGCAGGTCTAGTTTAATGAACCGGTGGTAGAGTTTTTGTTGACGTTCAATAAGAGCTTAAGTTAAGCCTATATTGAATAAAGATACTTTGACTTTGACCTAATACTCTCTTTACAAAGGACGCCTTTGTTCAGCATCAGTGAGAGAGTTTTAGTGGGCCATTATAGAAGATTACTACACTTTTACTTTTAACTATTTTGAAACATAAAGTTAATGGGTATTGAAAAACTGGCAACCGATCCAAGTACCGAATACTTCGAATTCTGCTTATATCCTGTATTTGTGAGCAAACAGCCGACAGTACAGCTGTGAAGAGCAACCAATCGAGTATTTGGGCCTCAAATTCAGTCCGTCCGAAAGAGATAGTAGTAGCTGGGGTTAGAAGCTCACTTTTAAGGTAGTCTTCAAAGAGCCGATGGCAAACTTGAGAGATTCAGTGCCACCAAACTCAGGCGTATCTGTTCACCGCAAAAGTAAAAGTATAGTAAGAAGTATTTGCTGGTTCTATGGCGTTTTCTAAAAAAGTTTTGTTTAGTTCAAACTACGTGAGAAAATTTTCTCATTTTATTTTTTAATTTTTCACTACCCCTTGTTATATGACAGTCCGTCTATTTAATCTAATTTTAAAAACTACTTGCAAACAAATACTTTTTTGACTTAGTTTTAGTTAGAGTTTTCTGACGCAATACCTATAAAATGTAAGTAGCAAAAAATAAATATAAGTATTTCTGTTGAAAGGAAATTAATTATGCATTCAGTCTCATCTGTAGACGACAGAACTCGTTAGCAGCTCGAAACATTGTAATTACGGGCCATCGGCCAACGAGCCTTTTAATAAACCTAGTATGTCCACGGCCTTCTGCCCAGTACACTGTATTAATTTGATTCGAAAGATAGTAAAATTTGATTCAGCGGTGGGGATTAGTTCTTGTGCATTAAATTGTTCTCACAATTCACTCACCATTAACAAGGATGCATATTAGAAAAGCCTATTTCTACTATTAATGACTTAAAAACATGAAATCTTACCCCATACCCTACGTCTTTACGGTTAGGGGTACCATATTTGAATCAGCTAAGTGTAAAAGTTAGACATTTACTAATACACTATTAATTTTGTAAATAAAGGCAAAACCTTAGTGTATTTTCAGGAACATTAAAATTTGTAATGTTATATACGGAGAATGGACTTCCAAATACCAAAAAATTTTAAGTTAGCAAAAAGGATAAAGGCATTATACACCTTTTTGCTGACTCAGAATTTTCTTGCCTATCTTAGAGAAAAATGTTAAGCAAAGTAATTGCATTACTTCAATGCATGTTTCTTCGATTCGTAGCATGCATAGCACACTCTCACGGTACCACCTAAACGTAGAAAAAAAATGCCGGCAACGCAATTGCGACTCAACCGATGTTTTAAATGTCCATCGCTTTGGGCGCCGGTGATCGCTTACCATCAGGTGACCCGCTTGCTCGTTTACCTCTTTTTCCATATTTTTTTTTCCCAACCGTGTGTTTGTCATCAACCTTGCAAAACTCGACAAATCAAAGAGATTCTTACTGACGACTTAGCGAAAATGGAGCAAGATGCTCCACTCTGGGTCTGATTCACTACTACAATGTAACCTTACAGGCATAGAAACTTTTCGGCAATATCCTTTTGAGCGGTGTCATAAAAACAACGTTTATGCATGTCAAAGTATGGAAGAACGTACAACGTTTCTTATGAAGGGGCAGGTGACGCAATTAAGCACAAGGTTGTCGCTCCCGAATTTAAGAAGGAGAAACGCCGAGGAAAAAACCTGATCCTCGCAGTCGCTTACCTCCCCGGTAAAATTTTAGCAGGCTACTACTTCGATATAACAAACAAACAAAAAACTGTAAAGAAAAATATGACATCATAAAAATTATTATTTCATTATTAATTTTGTCTCTTCCATGCACTTCGCCAGAATACTCGCTATGTCGCCCCTGAGTGTCGCTTCACCCACTCGACCTTCGCTCCGCTTGTCCTCGCGGGCTGGCTCCACTCAGAGAGACGCGAGATTCTGGCTCCGTCTTTTTAAGTTCTCTCTAGGGCAGAGACTACAAGAGTCAAGACCACATGGAGTCGGGATGCTTTGTGTTAGGGTGGTGTGGTGTGTGTTTTTGTGATTTTACTTTATAGTTCTCCATTGTTTAATTTTGTTCTTTGTTTGCTATATCGAAGTAGTAGCCTGCTATTTTGCTGTTATTTATCGCAGGTAGCCATAAATATTTGGTAAACACGTGGTATCAAATTATCCTTATTTGGTGATACCCATGTGTGTGTATAAACTGCAACTTTGGAAGCTTCGTGTTAAATAAATGACCTACACTCGGAAAGTTTCAAGCTGCTCACGAGTTTAACCGAATGCAATTGACATTGAGAATAGAATTAATTTATGCTTAACCGAGCACTTGATTATTCTGAACAAAACACGTTGAGTTGATTTTCGAGGGGCGTTCAATAAGTATGACAGAATATACAGATAATTCAGAATAATAATAATTTTGCATTATAATATATTATAATATAGCCACCATTTCTTCTTGAACAACTTTTTGAGTCCTTTCCTTATTTTGTAAGGAATTTTATCAAAACGCGATGCTCGATTTTTTTCAGCATTGTCCTATCGTAGTCATATCCTTTTTGTAATGATATCTTGAATACGCTGACAATTAAATTAAATGTTATATTTATACCCTCAAAGAGTGCCTTTAACTAATGAGATAGCGAGAATACATTGAACGGCCCTCGTAGCTAATAGCAATAACAGCAAGACCAATGGGCAATGGTTTCAATATATTTAACGAAACTATTATATATATTTAATTATTGTTTATTATATAATATATATTAATACATGTAATCAAATATTAATTTGTAAACTTTTGCTTATTTGGCATTACATTTTCACTTTCAATTTAAAATAAATACTTTGAGAGAGTTTTTAAATTATTGCAGTCTCATATGAAAAATCCTATAATAACCATCTTTATGTTAAGGGTAAAACGATGCTTAGTTTAGACTTTCAAGTGAATTAAAAATACCGAAAGGTTAAAAATTTTCAGTTCATGAAACAAAGTAAGCAAGCCGCAATGCGACGCTAACGGTAACTTTGTATTGCTCTCAACCAAGGAAACAAAATTTCAGAAACATCCGTGCGCTGTTTGGTTTATGCATCCTTTTGTGGAGCTTTACTACTTGCTATAAAGCTTATTTTTTAAAATCTAAGTAATATAATTATGTAATTCATCGTATTGGTCGCATAAATTACAAAAGTACATATTTTAGCCTTCAATATATGATACAATGTTATTTTGTATGAAAACTATTTATTATACTTTAATGAAAACTATGCCAAAACGAGGAAAGAAATCGTTATAAAAATGTTTATGTCGCTGTCGAAATATGTAAAATCATTCAATATTTATTTGCACGTAAGATTAGCGTGTTGTATTGAATAAAATGATAAATAAATTAATAAATACCTCGTTAATGTAATGAAGTATTTTTAGTGTTTTTTTAAATATTTTCTTTTAATCATTTTATGTATGTAGAATACGAGTTCTTACTCTCATTGTAAGATCCTATCCATTTTTTTTACGCCATGCTCATCACATAGGTTTTTCAACGTTTTTGTAGTTCTGTTGTAAGTGGATGATTTTAAAGCGCATTTCTTCATTTAAAGGTGTATTATTTTACATACCTATATACATCAATTTTCGCTTAAAGGATATGTACTTAGCTAGAAACAAAAATATTATCCTAAACTCGTTCCAATAATACCGTCGACAAACGGCTTTCAGATGTTATTTATTTATCGCAATTCACGGAATATTGTTCGGGTTGGTGAAATATACATTTGTGTTTTATTCCTTTTATCCATGTTTATTCAACTCATTCATTATATTCAAAAAGATAAAGGATAGAAAGCAGTGTACATAAATAAAACGTTTGTGAAACATTCTTCTGCCCCTGGAGAGAAGCCAAATGAAAAATGTTGATTGAAACTGTGAATTCATGTCCTTTTATTGTAATTGTCGTTTATTTTACATATAATTATGTAAGTGTTCTTTTATCTGTGTTGTGCTATTCAATTTCAACCGTTTAATGATTTTGATAAGATTTTCTCCAGCCATGAAGCATTTGGATATAACAGTTAATTAAAAAAAAGGATTTGATACGATTGAAGCACTTTTGAAAAATATCTGTGCCACTCCTCCGTGGTGACCTCATAAACGTGTTTTTCATACTGTTCGACAGCCTCTGCTGGTAATGAAAATCGTTGACCGCGTGATTTTTGGGAACAGAAAAAAGTCACAAAAGTCACAAGGTCACAAGTAGTCTTCAGCTAGTACTAATCTCATAATAGGCTGGTGCACGCCCAATATTAAGAATATTAACAAAATAGTGTATTCAACTTTCCGCTTCACGTATAGGGAAGAAGAATGAGCATAGTAGGTATATAAGTTTACGAATTATATTAACAAATGCATATTTAATTGTAAAATACAAAACAATAATTAAAGTGGAACGCCTGTTTGATTCTCTTGCTTGTTTTATCAAGCTTTCTGAAAACAAAGATTTGAATAAACATGTACGACAGAAATATTGAAAGAATTTTTGGTTAACATACCAACCCGTACTCCGTTCTACGATTTGGCAAATACCTAAAATGTATTGAAAACAATTTGTTGATTGCTCGTTTTAATAAAACGAAATGAGGATAGGATAACATTATTGCTTTTTTTTTTCCATTTCTAAAAGGGTTGCGTTTTTAGGGATTTGTAAATTGAAACGTTTTAATCTAAATTTGTTTTGTGTTTTCGGAGTAAAGTCAATTTTTAGTTTAACATATTTTAGTCTTAAGAAGTAATTATAATTATGAAAATTTTTTGTAAAATGGAAGTTTTATTTTATTTAAAAAGGAAAAAAAAATATCGACCTTTGTATATTATTTTTCTTCGAGTTATATTATACTGTGTTACTAAAAAATATAAAATCACCAGTACACGATACTGGAGGAATGTATAGCGATTTTCTTTTTTTTATATTTTAAATGGCATTCTTTAGAAATTTAAATTATTTATAGTGCTAATCTTTGCACGTAAGATTGAACATTAAAACATGTAGAAAAAGTTCGAAAAGATTGTCGCCGCTGTGGGAATCGAACCCACGTCTTCGGCATTCGTGGCCTGACGCTCTAGCCACTAAGCTTAACGGCTGATTGCCACACCGACGGAATTTTTTAGCATTTGAAGCAATGCTTGGCGCATCCATTGTTATATCCTTTCCAGCATACAAACAATTTCGAATATCGTTTTACAACGATAATTCAAACGAGAGATGTCGCCATTGCTTTTTTAGAAATTTAAATTATTTATAGTATTAGAATCTAAAAATTAATAATTTACATGGATATAACATTTTCATTACTTCTTTTCAAAGAACTTTCCACCAGCCTCTATACAAAGTTTCATGCGTCTGAACCAAATTTCGAAGCAGTTTTCCAGTCCGCCACAGATACCACTTCTACGGCCTTGACTGAAAACTGTATTCAGTTTATTATTTATAGGAAATAAATGGAAGTCGCACGGTGCTAGATTAGCGCTATAAGTAGGGTGAACCGACACTTTGACCGGTGCGATGTCCAGGGAGTCCCTGGGTTTTAGTGCTGAGTGTGCGAGCGCGTCGTTATGTTGAAACAGTACCGGTCGTTTGTAGCAACAAGTGAATCTTGTTCTCATTGCACTAAAAACTTCTGGTAAGCATTTTGTAGCACACCATTCGGCGTTGATGCTGCTTTGATTTCTTAATGGAATTGATACCAGAGACCCAGTGGAAGAAACTAGCAATCATTTTACCACCTTGTAGGCGTTGGTTCGTTTTGAAACAGCCAAAGTGTCCATTGACGCTTTGCTTCTGGATCGTATTGATAAATCCAGAATTCGTCACCTGTCACAATGTCGTAAATGCGCCGAGACGTACCTGGTTCAAATTTAGTTATCGGTGAAATATCGGACTAATCGCTAAAATAATGAACGGTGGTAGGCATAGTTAAAAAAAAATCCGGATTTACTAAAAAAAATAATTTATAACATATAATTAAAATAAATTTTTAATATATAATTTAAATAAAAAAGTAAATAAAATAATTGTTTCCCTATTTTAAATCCCTATTTTAATTCCCTATTTTGAACACCTAAAGGTAATGCACTTGCATTACCCTCAACACATCTATACGTAATACCCAAACAAAAATGTACACATTATGTAAGTTTTTAATTAATTCGCCATTAACGCGTATGAAGACCTGCGAAGGTATTGTTGAATTTAATACTAAATTAAGTTAATACGGTATGTTTAAACTGCACCGTAAGTATGTTCATAACGCCGTCAAAGTTTTACTCCAAGTTGAAATACGAGTAGCTTATCCAGTATTGTTATCTGCATTATAAATGCTTTCCTGCTCAACATCATGCAGATCGATTTCAGATCAGCGTTTCTGTTTGGTTTCTGGATGAAAAAATTGGATGTAGGTCTCGTACATGGTCACATAATGTAACTGGAAAAAAACCTGGCTGAAACTTTTCGAGATTCACCCTCGACTTGTATTTTAACATTGGTTACTCGTTAACTCGTTGGTTGTCAGCACCTAACGCACAGATACCTTCTTAACATCTAATTTGCTGGCAAGGAATCTTTGTACACTTCCATACAAATAGTACATCAAATCAAGGCTTAGGCGAAAAATACACTGCCATTTGACAATTGTAAAAATAACGTGTTGACATAACTCGAATCTTAATTTGGTTGGTTAACGATAAATTTACGTTAAAGTTTCTAACACTAACATATTCCTTGCAAACTGAAACTAGTTTTGATGTTTAAAATTATTAATAAGACGGAGGACAATTGAAGACTAAGAATGCGAACTTTATTAATTTGAAGAAAAAAAAATTGCTGAAACATTTCAATTATTTACATAAATCAAAAACTTAATTTTCAAAAAGTTTAACTTGTATGCAGTTAACAGCTAAATGTGAGTTTTCTGCAAAGTATTGCAGTATAAAAATATTTTGACTTGTTTCTTGTGGGCTTTGGCTTGTATCTTCTTTAAATTTTTCAATTTCACTAGCAACACTATGAACCTTAATTTTTACTTTTTCTAAAATTCCTGTAACTGATAATGGTATTTGTCATTGTCACAATAAATTTTCCCCATAACTATAATTGCCGTTATGTTGCAATCCATTTAGTGATATAATTTATTTGAATCTTTGATAATGGGTGATTGTGCACGTGAAATTTATGTTTTTTAAACGTCTTTAAAACACAGGATAATGGTATCCTAAAGTAAGGGCAATGTAAAAAAAAAGATAAAATAAACTTAGACACATCCGAAAAAATCTAATTGATAAAAAAATATCGTTATCCGTGATGCTATTAACTAATAATTTATTAAAGTTTTGGAATAAACTGATGGAGGAACTGCCTCCATTGTAATGCGGAGTACTTGTAAATATCGATCATACCTAAATCATGTTGGATCAAAAGGTATATAGAAGTTTACTGTTGAGTTATAGGGGCGCTCGTTACAAGGCCGAAGAAATCTTGTTATATTCACCTGCGCCCGCTTACGGCTTGTTAGTCTTTGTTATGAAATTTGTGATTTCACAATCACTCCAATAGCCAATAGGTTTGTCGTTGTAAATATTTCAGGGAATAACACTCATTTTTTCAACGAAAACGGCATGTTGTATATAATTTATCGTGACCGTTAATCCAGTAGTAGGTAAATACAGAAGCTATAAATCGGATATATCATGGGGAGTACTCTGAGGAATTGTTTGGGTTGATACCTGCTGGTGAATTTTACCATCGTACAACTCGTCAAACCGCCAAGTACCATCGACACCACCTTGATGGTTGGCGCTCCACCACAGTGCGTTTTTCACGAAAATTTCTACCCCGCACAACTACTTTGTGGAACGAGTTGTCGCCAGCGGTATTTCCAGACCGATACGACTTAGGGACCTTCAAGAAGAGAGCCTATTCCTTCCTTAAAGGCCGGCAACGCAATTGCGACTCAACCGATGTTGCAAATGTCCATGGGCTGCGGTGATCGCTTGTCACCAGGTGACCCACATGCTCGTTTGCCTCCTATTCCCATAAAAAAAAAAAAAAAATAAAGCTTCTGCTAAGTCTCGTCCGGGGAAGTACCTACTACGGCCACATAGAAGACCAGCGTGAAGTGGATGTATTATAACGTTTATTCTGATGATGGAGGGCTTACTTATAAAGTTGGTACCGCATCACCACAAGTGGCGTAGATATCAAAGGGTAATCACTTAACGTGGTGTGAGACACTCTTTTACACGTTCATAATGCTTCATTGATCCCCCACCACTAGATCGGGAGAGTCATTTAATATTAATAACTAAAATTTAAAAAAGAAGTTTTTGAGATTTTATATAACTTTACGAATCCGATTGCTGCAATTTAATTATATGGATGAATATAGGTACATTTACATATAGTATCTTCCGCTGGTTTCAATAAGATTTAAGAATATTCAGTAAAAATCTTTGTTGTAGTAAATAAATACACTAATTTCCTAATTATAATGGGATACATTTGTTTCAATATTTATACACTATTTAATTTCAAATATTTTCTATTTGTGAGTTTTACATTACATAGTGCATGACACAAACACTTCAAGACAAAATCAATATCTTTGTCAAATTTCTAGCCCAAATTGTTACCCTCAATTGGCTCTAGAGTAATCGATATGTGACCTACATTTCGTAGCGCTAATATTGATATAGCTGCATTTTATATAAGTTATACTAGTGTATACAGTGTGATTTTGCAGACGCCGTCGTATGTCCGTACATATTAACCGACCTTATGCAGAATATGATTCTAAATCTGAATCTGGTACGTACTACTGACCTCATTTTTTTTTCAAAGATTATTTTTAATTTTTTCAAACATTATGACACCCTATTAGAAATTCCTACCGTACCGTCTCAATACAATAATCTATTCACGAGCACTAAAACTTTTCGCTGAACGCATAATTACTAAACCGCTTATCAATAGGGTGACCACTCGTAACGGGATAAACAAACGATGTTTGCAACGAGAGACGTTGCCATAGCTATTAAAATACATAATATATTTTGATATAAATCACCTGCTCGGCGGCAAACATCGTCAGAAAACCTGTATACAGTTGTAGGCCCACGCAACAGTCATCGCTCTTGGACGAATGGGCTGATCCGTCCGGGTAAGTACCACGACCTCACAGAAGACCGACAAGAAGTGGAACCGTTATACTTCTGTTAATTTCAACTGCACTACTAATGGCCATAGACATGAAGCCGTGTACTCATTCTAGATGAAACCTCACATCACTAATGGCGACAATATTGTTCAGTCCTCCGTGTAACATCGTATTGTCAAATATTCTATTTTCAAAGACAATTCTCTCTAGAGTATAATATTCGGTTCCATGCTCCAGCACAACCTTTTTCTACGATGATGCTGGTTTTAGGATGTCGACTATAAATACCGGACTGATTTAAAGTAAGTTTTGATCCCCAAACAACAAACTAAAAAAGAAAACAGTATTAGTCGAACGCATTTATAGTTCGTTTTAATATCAAAATTGAGATAACCTCGATGTATTAAAAATCTCTCTTACTAAAAGTTCGCGCTGCATCGAGGTCTTCTGTTTTATTTTTTAATGAAAATGTTAAAAGTCACTTGCAAACGCTTATTATGTATTTTATGGTAGCTACACTTGATGTTCCAAATTCTTTGAACTTTGTTATATATTCTCTCTCTCTCTCTTTACATTGTTTCTACGTTTTCATGGATAATTTTTTGTTCTAAAACTTCAAACGAAATTGTAATAAAAATGATAATTAATGATAAAAATTGTTCCTTAAAATTTAGATAAAATAAAACAAATCTAAAAGCAAATATGAATTATCAATCAGTAAAACAATTAAACCAACTATAATAAAACAACTAGACAACCTTATACAAAAAAGAACAGACTAATTATGCGTTCAGCTTTTTACTAACCCACGAGAACACATTTCTCATCACTCCTACATGTCCTTAACTTAATAAATACTGCATTACAGTAAGTGTTCTACGTGAAACGTGTATGAAAACTTTTTTATTTCGTCTAACCAGAGCGTTTTGATGTTGAACAGGATATTGAGTTCAGAGAATGTTTATTTTGCTGTTATGAATTTAGTTTCTCTCGTGTTTACGGCGTTCAGAAATGTTTGCAATAACAGTCGCTTCGATTTTGTTTTACTTCGCAACATTTTATTTATAAAACTTGTATAATTCACAAATTTCAAGAGTTTTTTTTTAATTTTCAATTACAAAAGTATAAAGTTTAAATACTACATTTTAGTCACTTCACTAAATAGAGATATTATACAGTCAGGTACAATAGTACGTGAAAAAGGACAAAATCATAAAGACAAAATATTTCGTCTATAAATTCATAAAATGTCTGAGTTTTAACTAACTCTTTTTAATAACGATAGTTTTATAGTTTAAGTGTTTTTCAAAGTAAAGCTTATACTTCTTTATGGCCCAAGATATGAATTAACCGTAGTTCACTACGGATCTAAAGGAGCTCATTAAATTGCGAAACTGACATATTTTAAGTGTAATTAAAGTTAAAAAGTTGTGTTTGTGATTAGCATTCATGTTCATTAAATAGTAAGTTTTAAACATTTTAGAAAAGCGAAAAAATATTAGGTATCATATTAACGTGAAGGTCTTATGATTTAACTTAAAAAATATCTTGTTGACCCCTCAGATGGAAGGTTGAACTTCGGCTTTTGACTGCATTCCATAATGGGACCACTGTAGCCAAGTCAAGACCTCTACAAGATCTGGAGTATACAAGTGGGACTGTGAATTTGGTCTATCTTATAAAGGGCCAACAAAAACAACTCTTTTTGTACGAAAACCCGCAATAAAGAACACAGCTGATGCGAAATACAACCAGTAGTCTTTAGTTAGTGTGTGTGTGGTCAACACAATAAATCCCGCAAACCGTTGTATGAGATTGAACAAAGCCAAATCCTCGCACAGGAACACCTTCCCAGAATGATTCGCGAGGCTATTGAAAACTAAAAAACTTTAGTAATTTCAAAAGAGAAGATTGGTGGGTCTCACCACGAGCTTGGGATCCAATAATTCGTAAAATTAAATCCAAGCACACCAATAGTATACGATGACAAGTCAAAAACATCAAAATCAATCCCTGTTAAATGTTCGAAACGTCGCAAATTGAAATCTAAAACGTGAACAAACCCGTAAATTAGTTTTATTTAAAAAACATTTCAAAAACACGCTTTTAAGGTAAACAAATTTATGACAAGATTTGTATATCGATTTATTTTTCTATTAAATTATTTATTATATACATAATGTATATACGTAATTTAATGTTCGCTCAACTAAATTGTAACCGGTCCTAATCACGAAAGAAGTTTTAGTAAGAAAGAAAACTAGTAAGCGAAAATATATAAAATGGGAGCAACAAAACGTGAGCTTCACGCTAAGATGTTTATTCGTATAAACTTAAAATGTCTGCAAATTCCTAGACCAACTAAACAAATCCTAGAAAATTCAGCTTTTGAATATTATCGCTGTTTCATAAATATTCATCTGTTGAGAATGGAGTAGGGAACAAATAAGAAAAAAGAAGTAAAGTAACTTTATAAGTCTCTTTTTATAATTTTGAAAATTGTTACCCAAAAAATGGAACAACTAATTGTATATTTCTGTCTGGAAAATGTTTGACTCAAACTATAAATTATTTGGATAACTTCAACTTGCACTCATAATGGTAAATAATATTATAGCAGACCTTCTACAATTTAAAAGTAAATTTACAGCCTTTATTAATATGTATACATACTACAGATATGTTGTTAACGCGCCCGGAGAGCACTCTGGGCTCATCGTTATTATTTTATATTTAATTAGCTGTTGCTGAATAGGGTGAAAGCGTAAAATTCAGACAGTAAGACAATATGACAGATGTATGTACATAAAATATCTCTTTATATACATTCATGGTTTTGCTTTCTGGAGTTTACATGTTTAAAATGTCCACATTACAGACCCGCGAGCACGTCACTTACTATTAGCTGTGGGCTGATTAATAGTTAGATTTTAGGTCAACACCACCTACCTTTAGGCTAATTGCCTAATTGTCAGGATCTGTCCCTGACAATTATCATCGCAAAGCAAGCTGCTACTGGATAATATGTCCATTAAATTCGGATATGAATTTGTTGGGATTGATTGGTATTCGAGCAATAAACACAAATTCGCCTGAGTCACATCCACTGAGAATCTCAGCTTCAAAAGTAGTTACTTCTAGGAACTGAAAACAGAACGCGCCATTACACAGTTTTGTTGGTTGGCGTAAGATTGGATTGTATGCAAGGGAAGGCTATTTGCAGTAAGTGAACTTAAATTATCAAGCAATTTGTGACGTTATCGTGATTAACGATACTGTTATAAAATTTATAAACCACTTCCTCAATTCTTTTTACAATAAATGTTCAAAATAATGTTAATTTAATAGGTATAAAAATATCGAATACAATATGTGAGTCAATGAAATAACCAAAACAATTTCCGAATATTCGACATAAACCGAATATTCGTCTGATGACTGAGGTAACCGGAGCCCAGTTTATTAATCAGAGTTGCGGATATCACTCAACATCAGGTGAAATGCCGCGCGGGAATACGCTTCCCACCTTCTCAGATGAAAAAAATCTTGTCCTTCGAGTAAACTTGCGAAAACACAGCTAAACTGCATTTTAGGAATTTAACAACACCATCTATTTTTTGCGCAGGATATTTAATTTCTTATCCATAACTTAACAAACCTTAATTTTAATTCTATCAATTGAATGATTTTGTTAAATAATACATTTTTATTTTGAAACTGAAAATTCAAGTTATCATACTGAGAACATTATCGCTGATAGCACATCTTGTATTGAATTTTTTTTTTTTATATTGCATGTCATTTGACATAATTAAAAACCGGCCAAATGCGATTCTGACTCGCGTGCGAAGGGTTCCGAACCATTATCTAAAAAACCGATTAAAAAAAATATGCCTGTTGTATGGAAGCTCCCCTTAAATATTTTTTTATTCTGTTTTTTTGCGGCAACAGAAATAAATCATCTGTGAAAATTCCCTGGTGACAGACGGATAGACATACAGACAGTGGAGTCTTAGTAATAGAGCCCCGTTTTACCTTTGGGTATGGAACCCGAAAAACTGTCCAAATTAATCCACTTTATAATGTTTATCTTCTGTTCGAAAAAAAAAACGACTACGATGAAACGAAACTTGAATATTGCGAGGAAGTTGTTCTGATACGCTGACAAATTGATCGTGCGGTTTGTGTTAATTCTTTTAAATAATATTCTGTTTGAGCGAACCGATTGCAAAGAAATCAAAACTGAATGTTGCCTGAAATAATCTTCATAAATTTTCAAAAACACCGACAAAATTGGTCCAGTAGTTGGCTAACTGTAAAAACACAGTTTGTGGCTGCATATGTGAAAAGTTGCCAAACGAGCAGATGGTTCACCTGATGGTAAGTGAATACCGCCGCCCATGGACATCTGCTACACCCGAGGGTTACAGATGCGTTGACAACCTTTTGAAAATTGGGCTCCGGCTACCTCACTCACCAGACGAAACGCGAAAGTATTTGTCATACTTCCACTTTACGCTGGTCTTCTGTGAGGTGGTGGTACTTACCCGGATGGGCCTGCCCATTCGTGCAACAGCCGAGGCTGCTGTGTGGCCCTACCACCGCGAATGCATTGCGTGAGTCTTAGTACTCGTATAACTTCCAGTTGAGAGAACCGATTGCGATGAATCAAAGCCTATTTATTTTTTATTTATTTAATATTTATTACCAAAATCTTTGCTGAAGTAAAACAAGGTAATAAAGGGCGGACTTAATGCCCAAAGGCATTATCTACAAGTCAACCCAGGTGCAACAAAAGATGTAAGAGTAATAAAATTTTAAATAATGAGAATAAATATGTAAAAAAATTAAGAAATATATAGTAAATAGCATATACTTGCGTACTAAAATGTACCCGATACTAGTGTTAAGAAGGTGATTCAGCTTGTTTAGTAGATGATGCCTATATAGGATGATTTTTTAGACGCAGTTTATACTTTAAAGTAATGTTTATTCGGCATTCCATAATTATTAAAAAATATTAATATTTTATTTTGACAAGAAATTACCAGAAAAATATTAATTCAAACTTTGCTTGTTTACCCTGTTAAGAATGGTCCTTGTCGATAAGCAGTTTAGTAGCACTATGCGTTCAGCGAACGATTTCAGTCCTTGTAGGTTATTGTATTGAGACGGAAAGGCAGGAATTTCTAATGCGGTGTCCATAATGTTTGAAAAAATTAAAAATAATCTTTAAAATTAGGTCACAAGTACAGATTACCAGATTCATATTTGTAATGAAATTCTGCATATTATGCTCTGTTAATATGTCCGTCGTCTATAAAATCATCCTGCAATGTGCACCAAGCTAAGCTTAAGTAACCTGTGAAAACTGCATCAAAATCAGATAATAAGTTTTGAAGTTTCACGCGAACAGACATCAACATCATCATCATTTCAGCCTGTTTGAGTCCACTGCTGAACATAGGCCTCCCCCATAGACTGCCACGAAGTACGATCCTGAGCCACCTGCATCCATCGACTTCCCGCACATTTGCACAGGTCGTCACTCCATCTAGTGGGGGGTCGTCCTACACTGCGATGGCCAGTACGAGGCTGCCACTCGAGAACCTTTCTTCCCCAACGGTTATCGGTTCTACGAGCTATATGGCCGGCCCATCGCCACTTCAGCTTGCTAATCCTCTGAGCTATCCATCTCATCCGTGGGTGTCGGAAGAGGCGACTAAGGGATAAGCCACAAACATCCAGCGGCCTCCGATAGATGGCGGGATAACCATCTTAATTCTCCAGACCCAAATATCCAGGCCAATAACGGGCAGCAGCGTTATAGGTGCGAGGTGTCTAGAAGAACTGCGGTTGCCAACCCGCTCGCCAAGCGTGGCAACTATGGCAAAAACCCCTCATATATGGAAGTCCAAGGTGAACAGACATACAGACAAAAATTTCAAAAAAGCTTTTCATGAATTCTGCTCTTTTATGAGTTAAGAGACTAATAGTAAAATGTCATTGGTCTCACGATCTGTTTAGCAAGCATATGAGAGTTCTGTTAAAAGGAAATTAATTATGCAGTCAGTCTCTACTGTAGACGACGGGACTAGTTAGCAGCTCGAAACATTGTAATTATGGGCCATCGGCAAACGAGTATTTTAACAAACCAAGTCTATGTCTATGAGCCCAGACATTATTAAGAGTTCTACTGTATCCAAATGTTTCAGAAACTCAAATTTTATCTTGTGATTGGTATGATATCATATTATGGTAGCGTTCAATTAATTCTTATATAAGGCTTGGTTGATGACAAAATTTTCAAACTATATATTTTAAGTCAGAAGGAAAAAACTAAGGAAAAAAACTTTCTATCTGATATTACGACATTCATTGTATTTTATATTGAATGAGGTTGACAAAGTTTGTATGAACAAATGGTGTCAATCAGTGCCCGGAATCAATTCTAAGATGACATTTTTTTTGTGAGTGGACTATTTTGATGTATTTTAAAGTAATAATAATAATTTCAATATACGCTATACATATTTACTATTTATAATTAAAATCTTCATAGGAAAACTACTCCAAACCATCACCAATAAATACCCAAACATTCAGAAATTCAATGCAGTTATCGAATGATGTTGTTCTGTTTAGTAATTTAGTATTAGTATATTTCTATATCATATTCAGTACTTACAAGCACTTTAACCATGCCAATCATCCAGACTTGCGTTGCGACAGTTTAACATAACCATGATGCTGTATAAAGACAGAAATGATATTGTATAAAAATTTAGTTAGTAGTTTCTTACTCATGTCCACAGTATAATATTTCAACAAACTTACATTACTTCCGCTGAAGTAAACAGTTTTTGCCTAATAGGCCAGGATAGTATCACGTCTAGAAGCTTACTCTATAGTATACGTGGATCATACGAAGAATCATAAATCTGCTTATCTGCAGAAAAGCCCTTTCTTTATTCTTTACTCTCCTCAGGTAAAGAACACAAAATTTTTTGAATAGTAAAAATTCTGCGAGTTTTCCGGGCTTAGCCCGAGCGCAATTTCATATCAAATTTCAATAAAATTCTTTAGACATTAGAATGAGGAGGTGCAGAATTATGTCTCAAATCAATCCATCTGAAAACGAGAATTCTTCCGGGATATAAAATGACCTACTTCATTATCAGACATATAACCAAAAATTTTTGATTATTTGGTTGATAATCTAAAATTACAAATTTTGAGTAGCCCCCCGATAAAAAAAAGTTATAGCTAAGAAGCATCTCGATCACGTCAGCTTTCAAACAAAAAAACGTTCAGAAGCTGCATGTTTCTATGTCGGGGCGTAATAATAAATAATGTCGTAGGTGCAAATCCCCAGGGTAGCGTGAATATGGTAATAGACGCTTTCAATATTGAATATATATATAAAAACTAGCTGCTGCCCGCGACTACGTCTGTTTTTTGTATGCTGTATCATAAAAAAATAAAAACAAAAAATTTTACATAAAAAATAAAAAAAACATTTAGGGGCCACCCTTAACATTTAGGGGGATGAAAAATAGATGTTGTCCGATTCTACACCCTGGCCGATCGGCACACAAAATTTCACTAAAATTGGTAGAGCCGTTTCGGAGGAGTTCAATTACAAACACCATGACACGAGAATTCTATTAGATAAAGAACCTATATGCATCGTATTCAGTCTATGTTGTATATTAATTTCTATGCAGAATAAATCAGTCAAACATGTAATTCAAATGCACTTCTATCATTGCTTTTACCCTACTATACTTTCCTGATTCGTTATGTTCATGCACTTTACTTAGAAATCGTAACTCATTTACAAAGGACCGCACTATGAAGTTAGTATCATCAATCAGTGTCAAGTGTTATTATAATTTCAGCAGCGCTAGGGTATTCAAATTGTTCAAAGGGAAATATGATCTTACTAAAGTTAAAATCATAATAATGATATTGATACTGAATAAAGCATAAATTCATTACATTAAAAAGATTTTTCAAATCTATTAATGTTACTAAATATTTTTAAGTATTTATAATAATACTTGTTTATTAATATTTATGTGTATTTGACAAATATATGTCTTATACTGGTTTGATACTCCAGGTTTCGCTCCGAAATTATTACGCTATGCGCGATCTATACAAAATTTTCTGCCTATCTATTTTTAATAATGAAGTTTCGACTTGCTTTAATTTAAATAAATTACATTAATCACTACATAGTATAAAACAGGAGTTATTATCATTAATGCAAAATTGCAAATTATCTTGCTGTTGCAGGGATTGAAACCTACTCCTTCTAGATTATGCGTCCAGACGCGCGAAAATCTCGAAGCCTTATTTAACGTTTGATATCTGTTTGTTCAAAAGTCCTTGCGACTACCATGGCTCACAAAAAAGATTTTTGACTTCATATTACATACTTTCCACATTTTGGGATTATGTCTTTTTAAGACGATGGCTAAAACACAAAACTACACACTTAGGCCGGGCTTCTATAAAAAAATCAATCACGGATATGCGAAATAGAAAAATGGGCTAATCATAAGCTTAAAAGCTTTATAAAGAATCTCGAACAACTTTAAAACGTTTATCAACTAAACTGGATCCATTAGCTGATATTCATGCGATGTTGTAAAGAAAACTTAATTTACCTCAATATTAAGTATATTACTCTCAAGACAACTAGTATATGAAAGAACTAGTAGTAACTAGTAAATGAAAGAAATTAATGAACTGTAATTTATTGTAAAAAAAATTGCGATTTTAAACTGACTGTCTTTATTAAAAATTTATAAGTGTCTAATATTTGGTAAAAAAGATATGTTGGTTAACTAACGTTAATAAATAACAATAGTTTCACGTCTAATCTGTTATTAAATTCCCGAATTTTCGTAGAACTTCGCAGAATGGATCGCATAAATTCTAATGATTATGTAAGTAAGCTGGCGTACAAAAATAGCAATCTCAAATTACCAATTCTAACTTGAAGATTCAATATTATGGCGCGGTAAACATGGGGGAAGCACAGAATTGCGTCCGTTTCGCATGATTGGATTGAGGGAGCAGTCAGTTTTCAATCTTCTATATCTTTTGTAAACCTCGGTTGGGAAAACATGATTTATGATTTTAAAGTAATTATTGTCAGTCACATATAAAACTTATATGCAGAAAATTGTAAACGCCCTCCCATATTAAACATAATTATTGTCTACGATCGCTAGCAGGCAGGGAATACCTTAGTCCTATGAGTCCGGGACAGAGCTGACGGGGCGGCGAGTCCATTTCTACTGCTCCGAGGTCTTTTGGGGTCTGCTCTCTCCCCCTCGATGATCTCCTTCTAGACGATGACATTTTTGCAGAAGGAGACCAATGACATCCGCCAGCGCAAAGAATGGTGGAGCAAGGCCTTCCCCGGTCCTCTAGACGAAGAAACGTCGTTCGGACTCCCACGCAAGGCACTCAGGGAGCGTATGTCCCGGCATGTGTCCTGGTTTCAGTTTAACGTCGTTTTTTCATACCAGCAGCGTCTTTGCTGGATGTAACCCTATTTTATTATAAATAAGTATTCAAATTAGATCACTAAAAATGAAAAAATAAAAAGTTTTCAACAAAAAAAGAAGCGACTTTCAGAAACTGTACTAGCACTAATAAGTTCACACATGTAGTAAAATGATGCTACATCTAATGTAATCAAACCTCGAAAATCTAACCTATAAAACATAACCTACCTAACCTCTAAAAAATTTAAGAGTTTTTGGAGTCCATGTCATTGTTCACCATGGGTAATGGTTGTACACCTAGTTAAAAAATATAAAAAAGATAAGTAAGAATAAATACCGCGGTTAGAGCTTCGAGATATAGAGATAATATAGAGATTCGCATCGTCATTTATCATCCGTACGGCTAAGGAATGGAAAAACCTGCCGGCGTCGGTCTTCCCATCCGATTATAACGTAGGCGTCTTCAAGGCAAGAGTGAATAGGCTTTTACTGAGCTAGCGCGCTTACCATCCGCGGCTGCATCGCCACTTACCATCAGGTGGGATGGCAGTCAAGCGCTAGTCAGTTCCATATAAAAAAAAAAAAGGTCAAAAGGTAGTTACATGTATTTAATTATGTCTTAATTATGTTGTGATGATTACAGTCATATGATCTGATCAGATACACTTGGCTTGGCAGAGTAAGCCATTATGGTGACACTCTTTGTGGTGAGAGGATTGTGAAGAGTAAGTAATCCGTTTTTTCGAGACAAGTTCGTGCAAAAACTTGCTAGTTGATTCTAAAACGAACAAATTGGCGTGATCAATTTTGCATGAAATAACGAAACCCTTGTGTATGCCACTTAATATTCAAATACACAATGTTTATTGCTTCTCTTTGAATCCTTAGGAATGCTTGAACAATTTATATTTAAATGTCATTCCAACTGAGCAAATTTCCCTCGTCTTCCTTTCTGGGCTTCCTATTTTATCTGATATTAAGGTTCCTTTTTTGTTTTTTAATTTAAACATATAAGCATTTTAATAAAGTATTCCTATATATATGAATACACTTAGTATTTAACGTAGTTACGAATAAGTATCTGTACTCCGTAGTCGACCAACCTGAATTCAAGTGCCGGTGAAATCATAACTATTAATTCCAACGCACCCAGAGACACTATCTACCTACTTTGCTTTTTATTTTCTATTTTAAAGTACTAGTCTGCATTCAATATGACACTTGAATGTGAATTTTACAGATAATTTTTTTCGCAGCTTCGAATCCTGGTAGCACCGAAAACTTTTCGACAATTTATATACATTTTATATAAACCTTTTTTGCGCAGACTGGCACAAAAAAATAATTATGTACCCAATAAATTCAGCATAATAAACATTAGTCGAAAAAGGCATTAACTATATACGATACTAAGTTATTGGCAATTCAGCCGAAGTAATATTCAGGCGATAGATGACGAATGCCCTGCGTATGAACTCCAATTTGGCTGACTCTGTTATTTACTGTTATTGGTTGTGAACTCGCAATTGTACCTAACGGTGCTACATACTAAATTATAAATAGTTTGTACTCGTATAGGTTCTATTAGACTCTAATTTACCAATTTGTGTTCAATACAAACTTTATAAGAGAATTATAGGAACATAATCAGAAATCAAAGGTTATGTGCGAAAGCTATAACTAGAAATGAATCAGGACTTACGGATTTCCACTTTTCCATATTAGTTCACAGCTCACCCTCTTCGAATTACTTGTAATAATTTAGCAATTCCTTTACATTTAAAAATATTGAAATAAGATTTTGTATAAGTCTTAGTTTGCCTAATTTTCATATAACACTATCCAAAATATATTATCAAGCTAAAAAACGTGTGGAAAATGAAACATATCATTCATCGAACGGTGCCCATTATTTTTTACTTAAACGCTTATCATTATATTTTTTAAACATCGTGTAAAATATTTAAAGTAAAATTGAATAGGATGGTGAATTTATGACGTTAGGGCTTGCTGATGCATGACTCCGGTTACCTCACTCACCAGACGAAACGCGTGAGTATCGTAGAAGGCCAATGCTGGCCTTCTGCGAGGCCGTGGTACTTCCCTGGACGAGCCTGGCCATTCCAGAACACTTAGACTTGATTTCATCACTACATAGTATAAAACTAAGTCGTCCTTATGTCTGTCTGTCCCTATGTGTGCTTCGATCTTTACAGAACTACGCAACGGAACTTGATGCGTTTTTTTTACTAGATAGAGTGATTCAAGGGAATGGTTTATATGTAATAAAACATGCATAATATAGTAGAGTATATTTAGTGGCAGCATTGCACCCGTGCGAAGTCTGGGCGGGTCGTTAGTGTTCAATAATTTGTAACTGTTTTGGTCTCGTCAACATACACTTTTAAAGGTAGGAATATTAAAATTTTCGAAAAGTGTTCTGCTGCGGAGATCGAGATGTACTATATTTTAAAATATTTGTTTGCTATAAAGGACATAACAATAGATGCGCCATGCATTCCTTAAAATGTGAAGATATAATGTAGATAAAATACGGTGAGATTTACGTCGGTTTGGCAAATAGCCGTTTTGCTTAGTAATTAAAGCATCTGGGCGAGAATCCGGGCGAAAAGCTGTTCGTCCTATTTTCTGAAAACGTTAATATTGTTTGGTTTCTATTTTATAACCAATAATATACTCTTTTGAAACTGTAAGTGAGTCTCTAGTTATCATCAGTTTAGTTTATCCATTCACTTTACCCGTCTGTCATTGCAAAAATCATAAGGTTTTCATTCGACAATTTGTCTTCATTGATTTTGTCTGTATTTTTAGATACCTTTGTAATCTTTAACGAATTTTCTTCGTGTCGTGGACGAATATTTTCAGTCTTCATATGTGACGCTGACAGTACAGCATCGTGCACATGAATATCTTCGTCTATATCCTTTACATTGATATTAACGAATTCCCGTTTATAAAAAAAAGATTTATTGTTTTCACCTACCCAAATGAAGAGTTTACTTTAGGAAAATCTACTCTACTACCGTTGCAAAAGAAAAACACTTTCCAGAAAACAAATTTACGGTTTAGATGTTTTCTAATATTTTCTATTCGAGTTGATATCACGACTACGAGTTGGGCTGAAAATTTATTTTTTTTGAGCAGATATTACCACCGTTAAAATATATCTAAAAGGCCCGTGCTAAAATATACATAAATATATCTAAAAGGTTACATATTTTTATATATAAATATTTTTGGTGTACCTTCAAAACGATTAGTTCCAGTTAAACTTAAAGAACCCATCTGATAGGATGCAAATCGGGTAAGTACCACGACCTCACAGAAGACCGACGAGTTGGGAGTGTCATAATTCTGCTTTTCGTCTGATGAGTGAGGTAGCTGGCCCCCACTTTATTAAAAGGTGGCAGCGCGGTGACAATTTGAATTTGAAAAAATAGAATTTTCTGTGTAATATTTTAAACATTTTCTCTTTTCAATTTTATATTCGCTCTTAGGTCAATTGGTTTCATTCCAAGTGGCAGTATTTGGGAAGCCAGCCAAAAATTAGGAAGGCGGAAAAAGAATTGCAAGCTGCAGTTTCCTCAAAATACTTTTCCAATTATCTTTGCCTATTCGATTCCATTACCTACTAAATAAAAATTTCATCCGCTTATCCCAAATATTTTAAATGACCACCGTCTAACTGCATTAAAATTTGTAGTACCTACTTTAAATTATTGCTTACAATTTACTTTAACATTAATTTTTCTTATAATCGAATATAGAACATTTCAATTTTATTGATCTGAAAATTTAAACCAAACAAATGCACCCATTCCAATCACAACGGACTTATAGCATACATAATTATTTTTCTCTTAAAATTTATATTATATCTAGCTAATGTAAATCTACATCACACTTTTATTTAAACAAATCATGCTCACGTTAAAAAGCTAGAGTGATATCAATAAACGGTTTTCGAAATGTCTCTGCAGTAATCTAGTTCTAAGC
This sequence comes from Iphiclides podalirius, assembly GCA_933534255.1. NCBI lineage: Eukaryota > Metazoa > Arthropoda > Insecta > Lepidoptera > Papilionidae > Iphiclides > Iphiclides podalirius. The sequence continues at coordinate 7,108,512 of OW152833.1, forward strand.
TTCTGAGCACATTTTTGAAGTTTTGGTTAAGCCTCATACTGGCTATCGCAGTGTGGAATGGCCCCCCAAAAGATAAAGTGACGACCTGTGCAAATGTGCGGGAAGTCGATGGATGTAGGTGGCTCAGGATCGTGCTTCGTGGCAGCCTGTTGTAAGTTTGTATTTAGTCATGAATACCATAAGTGAAGGCAAATTACACATTTTAATATTTTTAGCGTCTATGCACGTTACCTAATAGTAGTAGATTCGAAACCCGCAGCGCCCAAAAGTTTTTCGATAATTTATCTATTATACTCCCATTCAAATTTCATATTTGTGCAGTTTAGCACTAAAAGAAAAAAAATATCATCAAGTGGTGGATGAAAAAACAGGCGGCTTAGGCAAATATGTTTTGTTTTGCAATTCCAATGGAAGAGTATTGCATGGACATAGCCCCAGGTAACGTGAATATGGTAATGGAAGCTTTTGAAGCAGAATAAATCGTTTCAAATATCAAAACCACGTCTATGCATCGTATTCAAAATATGTGTTATTTATTTCTATCCTGAATAAATTGGTTAAGTATGAAATTAAAATGCGCTTCTATCATATACATATATTCAATGTTTTTTTCTATTAACTAAATCTTTTTCTTTTATGTAAGAAAGTGGCAAACGAGCTGGCGGTTCACCTGATGTTAAGTGATTACCACCGCCCATGGACGTTTGCAATAGCCGTAGGTTTGCAAATGCGTTGCCACCTTTAAATAAAGTGTGCTCCGGCTACTTCACTCACCAGACGAAACGCAGAAGTGTAACACTACTGTTTTACGCCAGTTTTCTGTGGCGTCGTGGTACTTACCCTGACGGATCTGCCCATTCGTGGCCCTACCACAGTTAAACTAACTTAATCAATCGTGTTTATCCTATTTACTATTTTTATGCACTTTACTAAAATATAGTACCAAAGATATGCGTGGTTTAGGGGCACCCTTTCTATGGGCGTGTTTCCCTAGCAGTGTACAGTATATACCGAGTGATTTTATAGACGACGGAGATATTAATAGACTAAATCTGAATCTGGTACGTACTTGTGACCTCATTTTTTTTTTCAAAGGCTATTTTTAATATTTTCAAACATTATTAGAAATTTACACTGCCTAACAGTCTCAATACAATAACCTAGCCGCCTGATCTCACTGTACCGTTGCTGTTCGCTGTTTGATTTTGTCTTACAACATTTAAAACGTTTTCCTCTACTGCATTATTAATTTCACGTTTTCAAGAATGCTCTGAAATGAATCGGTAATTGTACGAGTATCCGTCCGAGGGAACGGAGAGCCAGGGAGACATTTCCATAGGCCTCACCCAGGTACATGTACTTATTTACGAGCACTAAAACTGTTCGCTGAACGCATAATTACAAACCGCTTATCAATTTTAATGACTGAAAAACTAGTTAATTGTTTATGAAGCGTATTATGTCAAACAATGTTAACCACTAATCGAATCAAGAAAAAATTAACGATGGTAGCAAGTAGGTACGGCGTAAATCAAACACATGTCAAGGAAGCCGCCTCAGCGAACATGCGTATACCTACAGACTGCAGACTGTAGTAGCTAATTCATTGATCCAAAAAACAATATTCAAAGTAGTGGTGGACATGAAGGACGTGAAAATAGACACAAAACCGGAAAAAGAACTAGAACTAACTAGTCCGGGTAAGTACCACGACCTCACAAAAGACCAGCGTGAAATGGAAGTATGACAAATACTTTCGCGTTTTGTCTGGTGAGCGAGGTAGCCGGAGCCCAATTTTCAAAAGGTTATTTTCAACGCATCTGTAACCCTTGGGTGTAGCAGATGTCCATGGGCGGTGGAATTCACTTAACATCAGGTGACCTGTCTGCTCATGCAGGTGCTGGAAAATTTCCTGCACACAAATAAAAACATAAAAACAGATGTAAATGCAAAAAGATAAATTATTTTGTAACTATAGAAGTAAAGTTAATTGCCATAAAATATGCTTCTTTTTATCTCTGAAAAGAGAAGATCCAATTATGAAAAATTAAATAGTATTATTACTAAGAAAGAAGTATTTTGATGTTTGTTGTTTATCTAAATAAAGCAAAAGGGAACGATGGCAAGCAAATACTTTATTAAAGAAACATGGATTTGCTTACGACGCTTATTATTTTTTGTAGTAATACATAAAAGTGCTGCCTAAATGCTCTGGCTTTTTCCGTACCTTTCATTGCTACTGATTTATTTTAACTTATTATCGTATTGTCACGTTCTTATTGTCTGTGTCTGTTAATATTTTTTTTATATATCGTGCTGTTGTTTATGTGAGAAGCTATTTACATAATTAACAGAGGATGAACCTAGTGATCCCGATCCAGCCAATACTGAAATAAATTCCCTCTCCTCTTCTACGTATGTACCCTCAGACGACACTGAGACTGCTAGTAAACGTAAGGATACCCATTATGTTTCCATTCCTCTTAAAAAGAGACTAATAAGATCCATCCCAGTCTCTCCCATCCATAGAATTCAATTACGTATTCAACCAAACTATGGTGACAAGAAGCATCGTATTCTGATGGTGATGAAGCTTTAATTTTAGGACATGTTAGTAAAATTGAAACAGAGGTGTCTTCTTGAGCATTAACAAACTAATGAAACAGGGTAGAAAGCAGGGCGTCATCTTGCCGTAAAGCTCACCAGCGTTCAGCGTCATCACTTGCACTTTCAACAACGGTCTTGATACTACAATTCATAAGAATTGTTATGGCAAAAGGTTTTAGATTCACCAATTGAAAACTTCTATTTCTGTAACACACAACAAGTATCTGTGGAGCTGTCTAAATACAAATGTGCTTTTTGGACTGAAGTCTGCAAAGAGAATTTCTGCAATTCTCATATCGCAAGTTTGTCGGCAGTTCTTTTCGCCTCTTAAGCATATTTTTTTTAATAATGTAGAATCTAGAGGCAAATATGTAGTCCTTCTTAAATTCACAATTATTTACATCGTTTAACGCTACCGCAACATGCCACTGTTCTGATAAAACTTTTGCTTTTAGATGCCACCCTCTTTTTTTTGGTATCGGTGCCCCTCAGCACTGCGCGTGAACACGCCTCGGAGAAGGATAAACCTTCCCCGATTCCCTCACCGTCATGCAGCACGAGACCACTTCGTGCTGCTGCCAATCCGATACCTTAGCTCTATTTTTTTTATTTTTTTTTTATTTTTGAATCAAAAGACAATCTTTATTGATCTAATATTTACAAGATTAAATCTATCTAAAATTACATATTATGTAATAAATAATATTATGTAATCCACGCGGCATGGTGTCAAGAACGCTAGCTGCATTTCCTCGCTGAATAGTTATGCTTAACCTTTGAGCGACAAAAGAACCAGCTCTCTTGTCACCAGCCGCGGCGTTAAGCCTAGGACAAGAGGCTTAAATATTCACATCAAACGTTGTCATAGTCACCCTGTTGCAGCTTCACAGCCTACCGCATTTTGTAATAAGACTATTAGCGATTATAATGACAAAAATTTAAAGTTGTTTTCGGAACAGATCTATTATTACCATAGCAATGTACCAATACTCAAAAGGGTTCCAAGAGGTGCAAGCAATGCAGCTTGCCAAGTCATTATCAACCTGTATTCAAAATTGTTTCTCAAATACTGAATCTAGTTGGCATAATTTATTTACCTTTGCGTATTCACATTTTCACTTTGATAAATCGGTATCAAAATCAATTACTTCTCAGTTAAAGAGCAATTCATTCAAAAATGTTGAATTAAAGACTGCCTCATCCATAACTAAACCCCCCCCCGTAAATTCGATTTAAAGAGAACTGTAGAGACTAAAGTTATGGATGGTGATTTAAAAAATGCATCGCGCATTTTATTTTCAGACGACATCCTTGCTCCGTATAATGATGAGACTCTAGAAAACCTCCGACAAAAGCATCCATCGATCAATCTTCCGCCGCTCCTACCGCTGCCTCCCGATTCTTCATATCAGGCTTTGCAAATTACCGATAAAGACACTTTCGAGGCAATTATGTCATTTTCAAGTGGCTCTGCTGGCGGCATTGACGGTATAACGCCACAACATCTGAAAGATCTTGTAAGCGTTTCCGCCGGTGATGCTGGCAGAGCGCTTCTTAATGATATTACCAAATTATGCAACTTAATGCTTTCCGGAAAAGTAAATCCTAAATTTGTTCCTTTCTTATACGGGGCAAGATTATGTGCCTTTAAAAAAAAAGATAATGGTATCCGTCCTATTGCTATTGGTTCTACCTTTCGACGCTTAACTTCAAAATTAGCATGTAGGCACATAATCTCCGGCCTTAAAAGAAAATTCCAGCCTATTCAACTAGGCTTTGGAAGCAAAGGCGGCTGTGAAGCGGCTGTACACTCCGTTCGAACTTCTTTAAATACTAGTGATTTTGATGTACTTCTGAAGGTTGACCTAAGGAATAATTTTAACTCCATTGATAGAACGACTCTGCTGAACGAAGTGGCTAACCATACACCAGAAATATATCACTATGTTTGGCAATGTTACAGTGAAAAGAGTAATTTATTTTATGAAAACCATATTATTGATTCTGCTGTCGGCGTTCAGCAGGGAGATCCGCTAGGACCAGCATTATTTTTAGTTTATTTAGTTTTTTTGTTATTTAAGTTTGGGAATTAATCCAATTATTTCAAAATTGAAATATCCGAAAAACTTAATGTCTAGTACCTAGACGATGGTACGCTGGGAGGTAAAGTTGACGATGTACAAAGTGATCTTATTGAAATTATTAGACAATTTAAAAATATCGGTCTCGATTTAAATAATTCCAAATGCGAACTTTTCTTTTCCGAAAATTCTAAATTTATCTCTTAATGAATTAAGCTGGACTCAAGCTACGCTGCCAATTCGTTTTGGTGGTATCGGTGTAAGGAAAATTTCTAGTGTCGCTCTACCTGCCTTCCTTGCTTCCGTGCATAGCGAAAATAATTTATGTAATAACATCCTTAATCACGATTCAGAACTTTCCTATGCAGAGGAGGCAAGGATGTCTTGGCTGTCTATCTGTCCCAACGAAAATATCCCACTGGAAGTAAACCTACAAAAACAGTGGGATGTTCCTTTGGTGCGGAGAGTACAGAGAGATACGTTTCAATCTTTAGAAAGTAATTTAGAGCGTGCCCGTTTCCTAGGAGTCTCATCTAAAGAATCGAGTTATTGGCTTCACGCTTTACCATCAAGTAACTTGGGCACATTACTTGACGATGAAAGCTTACGCATTGCTGTAGGAATCCGTCTGGGGGCACCGATTTGTCAACCACACCAATGCCAGTGTCAGTGTAGACAAATTTGGTCTCTACGGGCTTTCTTGTCAAAAAAGTGCTGGCCGTTTTTCTCGCCACGGTTCCCTGAATGACATCATCCGTAGGCTCTTGTTTCCATCAATGTTGCATCTATTTTAGAGCCCTGTGGCATTTTACGCGACGATGGTAAGAGACCCGACGGTTTAACATTGATCCCTTGGGAGAGAGGCAAAGCCCTTGTTTGGGACGCCACTTGTGTAGACACTTTGGCTGCCTCTCATCTAAGGGGTACTTCGGTCAGGGCCGGGGCGGCCTTAGCTCTATTCTATGAGCCAGACACTAGGGCTGTAGATGCCACCTTCTAGGAGGAACTTTATCAGGGCTGGAATATATTTCACCTGAGGCATACTCCAAATGTGTTTCGAGAAGAATTGAATAAAAAGAAATCTCACCCTAGAAGCAACGGTTCGGCAGTAAAATATAATCGCACTAGGTTCATCAAAAGAGAAGAGAAAGCCTGCCCCAATCATAGGTTATAAACAAAAACCGGGTCTAATCCTAGTCCACCGACTATTAATACTACACACGACATAAACCTGCAGTAGATGTGCAATTAGCGCAAAGAAGTACCGTACGTAGTCGTACATTTATAACGTGGAAATATAACTCTATTTTCTCGGCTATTTACTACAAAAAACAATCTATACATAGTAAAATATGTTTAAAAAATAAAGTGTGTTTATTTTAGAATGTTACTTGTATATTTTCATACAAACATTACCAAACTAATGTTATACTAACGAATACATTATCACTTACCATTAGGTAACATGGCAGTAAAGTTAGCCAGTTTGTAATAAAATTGGATAACGCTATCAGCAAATAGTAACACAAAACCCTGTTTGCCAATAGCCATAGTTTCAAGTCGGTTATAAGTTCTGTCGTCTACAGTTTCTTCTACAGATGAAAGAACTTATATTGAACAGAAATCTTTATAACTTTGCTAATAAAAATTTTCATATCCACTAAATAGCGAGACAAGATTTTCTAACTAGTAATTAAAAATATATCTAACTATACGTTATTTTAAGATATGCATAAAATTGTACCGACGAAAGAAGAATTTGAAAAGTTAAATGTAAAACACAATGCGATTAGAAATTTTTAAAACTTCGTTAGTTTTTGTACATAAATCACTTTTTCGTACATAAATGAAATCGTATAAGACATAACTAAGGAGATGAGATTATTTTGTATATCTCTTTAACTTTTCTCTCTGAGCTCTGCGAAAATAATACAATAAAAATGTAACTTGCTGGAAGTCGCTTCAGAAGTGGCATTTGACAACTCGTCATTAAAGATGGTATGTTGTCAAACTGATGCCAATTCCATAATTTAATATCGGTATAAGTCACTAAACATGCTATTTCACTTAGACCCGTTGTAGTCAATTTCTTTACTTTGATACTAGCTGAAGCAAAGATCGGAATTTACAAATTATAAAACAATTTTCAACTATTTTTTTATTTTTATATGAGAAATTGAAAAACAAAGAGGCAGTGCCATGGTGTTCAGTAATTACTGCCGCTCATACAACATCCGAAGGGTTGTAGATGCGTTGGTAACCTTTAAAAAAAGTGGGCCTGGTTACCACACTCATCAGACGAAACGCGAAAGTATAATAATTACACTTTAAACCTGTGATGGCTTCGTTGTTATATGGCTTCAGTGATGTAGTTGCACTTCCCTCGACGTTTGGACGAGCCTGCCCATTCGTGTAAGACCATAAGCTGCTTCGCAGCCTTACCTCAAATCGAACAAAGGCATGCTTTAAATTTTTTGAAATTGCAGTTTACTGGTTAACTGGCCAGTGTTTACATATATATACAATACACGTGGGATCTGATAGAGTAATAAATATTTTTATATGGTTCTTCCCCCCAGTATCTCTATAGCAAAGTCTTCAAGTAACTAGAAGAGTGTATCGACTGTAACGGTTAGTACTAAATAATAAAGGAGGAATATAATAAAAGGTGTATCTTATTTTTTCCCTACCCAAATGTATAATTTAACGTCTCCAAAATTCATTAAGCAGGATTGGGGAAGCGCGGAATGACAAAAGGCTCTAAAGCCTGAAATCGAATTTACAGTACCATACCTATTTCGCAGAGACAATACCAACGGACTAGTTCATTGTGAGAAAAGCGATGGCAAACTAAAATTTCTCTATCTCGCAGTAAATTCAACCCGTTCGTCCCAGATTAAAATTGGAGTACTATAATACTAGATACATGCTTTAAGTTCAAACGTAAATTTTACAGCACAAATAGGTCTATTTTATGTAATCAACGTTTATCATTTTACAACATATAATTAGGAAAACTATATCCCTACAGATTCCACATAATCCATATAGAATGTAATAGAGACAAGTTATTGTATGCAAAGCAAACACTGCCTTGTTTATACTTCTCTGTTTGTTTCTACCGTATGATTGAAATTGAAATAAGGAGTGTAACGGTTGTTCAAAAAGGTAAGGGACTGTGCAAAACATTCCGGAAATTGATTTTTCTTGGACTGAAGTTGTTAAGGCTTCACTGACAATTTAAGATAAGAGACATGTTTAAGTAAATAAATAATTTTAATAAAAATTACAGAAACCATTGCACAATGAGCTTACTTTTCGTTTAGTTTTATATTTGGGTTATTATTTACTTACAAACTATTCGTTAAATCATCATTTATCAATAATATAATGGTGCACCCATTATATTATTCCTTGAAATCTCAATAGATCGAACAAGATTTAAAAATAGCCTTTTATATGATGTTTAGAGCCTTCTATTGCAAATCAATCTCCGATTGGAAGAGCTGTCGACACGATATGATGGATTGAGAGCAACTGGCGAGTGCACTCGTTACGTAACCAAACCTAAAGTACTAGGCTAGGGCTGTTGACAAATACCTACATATGATGTAAATTCTCTGTTGGCAAGCATCCCGATATTCAATGAAGTACCGTAAAATACTTCTTTATTAGCATAAAAATACTTTATCATCACGCAATAGAGGGTAACTAGTTTACGAAGCCATTTTAATATTTATTTCTTATTTTTAAACAGTTTTAACAACTCTTTTGGCCAATTCTAACAATTCTTAATATGCTAAAGGCTTTATTAAAAGTGAGGTTTCTGCTAAGCTGTTGTAACGTATAAATACATATAAAATATGTTTGTGGATTCATAAACTATATAAAGCAACCCAAGTAAACGCAGGTTTTGTATAAGTTTCGTAAATATATATTTATTCTTATGTCATTGTTACATGTATTATATTTATCAAGTGAAATCAAAGAGTACACATGTACACATCACACTATTTACACATACTTACACTTCTCATTCTCTTTTGATCTTTCCCAAAAACGTAGAACTATTTTAATATGACCTAATAATAATCAAGCACTAGATTTGAAAAAATATCTTTCTATATAAATATAAATATCTAAATATCTTTATTCAAACAGACGCTTGCACGTACTTATGAAACGTTGAATTTTACATAACATTCGATACTTAAGTTCATAAGCAAGTTACCACGCATCTTAATAAAGTGAATAACGACATACTTGACAGGCTTTGCTTGCTTGACTAGTTTCACTTTATTTATTTTGTTTGCTATTCTTTACAAATACTCTTTAGGTACCCTGACAATTTATTGATGCTTTAACTGACTTATTAAAAAAGTCCATTTCTTCAATTTTGGATCCCAATCCATTTCCTCAATTTTGTATCAACTTGCTAGTAATTGATAATCAAAATAAAAAAACAGATATCAATTTTTAAGACTTCTTTCATCATGATATGCATACATGCCTACTCGTATCACGTACTATCAACACTACAAAATATCATTGATGAATAAAATTACGAAAAGAAAGGAGATAAGTTTTAATATCCATTTTAGACTAATTGGCCTCTATTCAGTTTATACATTACCGAAAAAAGTTCCTTATAATTCATATACAATGTTACGTTTATTAGTGTAGAAATTGATGAAAAGGCATCACTTTGTGAATTGCTCAGTTTCACTTGAACCTCGGATAAAACGGTAAATCTATACAAATAGCATCATTTGTTTCTACGAGTAACTCTCAATACTCCGCCTGGACCATAAGTGAAGATAAAATGAAGGTCCGTTAGACCGTTGAATAAATCTTCCTCTACTGCTCTCGCTTGTCTGTAGCCTTTGCGGCTTCCTTTAAAATTCCTGGCCAGTTTTAATCAAAATATCTCCTTTGCCTTAAAAAGGTAAATGGGACCACAATTTTCCAACCGGCCTGGCATTTACACAAGAGTTAAATTAATTTACTCGTCCGTAACCCTTAAAATATCATGAAAATTATTTTATTCCCTCTTTTTGGTTCGTTGAAGAAGAATAAGGGTGATTTGGTAATCGCCACTGAATAGCAAGGTCTCGTTCAAACACTTGTTAATTAAAAACTATTTTTGAAAAGTTGGAGTTCAATTATAAAGCATTTGCTGAACAGCATAAAATAAAATTGACTTGATCGTTTATTATATACAAGGAAAATTGTTTATCAATATTGGGGTTTTTACACATGTAACACTTGAATATTTTACTTTATTGCATACAAAATAAGTGGAGACGATTTACTTACTCGTATTATACTCAGTTTAAATTACATAAAATAATATTATAATAAAAAGAAATGCAGTGCTCATTCGTTACTTAGTCTATAGACACTTTCAGGCATAATTATGCTTCATTATAAACATTCGTGTATAGAGAAAGCAGGTGCAACCTATTAAGATTGCCCGTTTTCTACGGCATGCTTGGGCTAGTCTTATAAATCATATTTACTTACAGTAACACACAGTTCAAAATCGTATGGGGAAATTAATCCAGTTTTGTTTTGTTGCCTCCATCTTATTTAGATTTATCATTACGTCTCCCCTACCTTCGGTCAAAGCGTAAGGTTATATAGCTTCCAGCTTTCGTTTATAATAAGCGTGTAAAAAAAACAACCACATAAAAGAATGCATACAGTTAAGTAGCAGGTTATGACAGTAACGCGGTCAGTTAAAAAAACTCTTCAGCTAAAGATTTTCATAGATATAGTACCTGGAGGACCGAGCTTAGCTCTGTTTGTTTTTTTTTTTTGGTAAATCGTGTATTTTGGAAATTACATTTAGATACAAATTACTAAGTAATGAAATATGCATATGTTTCGATCTTTCCGACGTAATAATAAGAAAATATGAACTGGTGTTTTTCACAAAAGAAAGAACTTTAAAAAAAAAGGGAAAAAAATAACAAATCGACAAAAAATAAAAGATAAAGAAAGCAATGATCTGGAATCGAAAAAAAAGTAAAAAAAATAAGTGTGTAAATGATCGTGATACGAACCACGGCCTTCTGTTTCGTGGCTGTTTGTTAGCGGCCGCCCGATTTCCGACCGAGCTATTATAACATTTTTTTTTTTTTCGGTGAAATTTACCGTTGTATTCGAATAATATTTTTCATTCCCTGAAAACTGCAATAAAACGACATTTTCTAAAAATGAAACCTAGTCAGATCGATTTTTCGCCCCCGAATCTACGCACATACTAAATTTCATGAAAATCGCTGGAGCCGTTTCCGATATTCCAATTATATATATATATATACAAGAATTGCTCGTTTAAAGGATAAGAACTATGGGCCGAAAGAAGAGAGGATTCATTTTTACAAATTACAGCTTAAAAAACTTTTTTTAATAACATACCTATAAGATTATAACAATAATATGTTCTATGATTTTGTTTTAAACCAAGCTGTCTTATAAACAATTTCTTGATTACCCACGCTGATCAGTTCAGAATCACGTCGTTGTCACCTAAATAATAATCAAGATGTCCATTACCTGCATGAAGTTTCCAGCTCGCTGTTAAGACTTAATTCCATAGATTATATTGTATGGAACGATATTCTCCGTGAGACATCATAATGTCTCACTGACCTTATAGCATACGCTGCAGAACTTAGTATATTAGCAAGTTTGGAAATACGGGGCCTCATTGAAGCTTTGCATCAAGTGTTATTCCAAGAAAAACAGTCGTATCCACAAATAGTGTTGAAAATTTTATTGCCATTTAATAGTAAATTGTTAGCATTAAACCAATTTACTTTTTCTGAAATGGCACTATTTACCTCTTCAAGATGTCGATCGATTTGAAAGAAGTAATCTTTATCTCTAATTAAATGTTCTGCATTATTCAATCATTTTAAAACGTATTACGATACTCAAGCTCGTCGCTGCACTTGGCAGACTCTCAAGATTGAAAACACATTTTGTCACCAAACCGTTACTGTGATTTTGAACTGTCTACTACAGACCCAAGTAACTTCATAATTAATTTTCTCTCAGCCAAGCTTAGTATAATAAAATACTTTGGTCGGCAACTAAGAAGATTAAGTTATGTTTTAAGTCCCCAAACGTTCAATGACCAGCGTTGTAGATTAGTAATTAGGTACATATATATTTTTTAATAGATGTCGGTGGTAACCTAACAACGTATATTTATCTAATAGGATTTCTCCACAAATACGTAATTTTTATGTGTTGTTAAGTGATAACCGCCTCCATTGACATTTGCAACACTCATAGGGTTAGAGAGGCGTTGCCACCTTCCAATAAAGTGAGTCCCTGCTATCTCACGCACCAGACGAAACGCAGAAGTATAAGACTGTCACTTAGCGCCGGTCTTCTGTGAAGTCGTGGTAATTACCCGAACGAATCTGCCCATTCGTATAACAGAGAAGGCTGTTGCGTGGCCCTACCACTAAAATCGATTTTGAATCCTTTATTTCTAATATGAAATCGTTTAATAACAGTTTCAATATTTGTTCCAACGACGAATAAAACGAACACAATTTTCACTAGCTATATGAAGAGCCTAAAATTACGTACGTTCCTGTAACGGTAAATATAAAAGGCGATATATCTGTGTGTTCCACGTAAATCAATTTATTATCCCCATACGATCGTATTTTCTAAGTAGCGAGTATTTTCCTGCAGTGAAATACTTTATTTATTTACGTAATAAACTATGATCAATGTCGTTCGCATGTATATTTTAACTGTAAAAATATCTACTAAAAATTTCCAAAGTCCTTAGCAACGTTTTTTATGTATTTCTTTTATGTTATACAAGTAGTGTAAAGAGTCAGTACTAAATCGTTGGATACTATTTATAATGTTACCTTAGTAATCCATGAATACATGTAATATATGTAAATCATAACTACATATACACATAATAAAACATGTCATTTGTGTGACTTACATGTTTAAGAAAACCAATTGGACTTTACTATATTTTAAGGAGAGTTACAATTTATGTAAACGATAAAATAAATGTGTTCTTTAAAAGAATATAATATAATTTGTCGCGAATAAAATGAATCCCAGGCAGCAATTTACAAAGGAATTCTTAGAATTTCCGCAGGAAATATTGCAGTAAAATTCCAAATTTAATGTGAAACAGGAAATTGAAAGGGAGTTTTTTCGGAATGTTTGCCCTTTTGATATTTTCAATGGGAAATTAATAGTTTTTAGAAAATTTTATATTGAAATGAAGTCGAACTATCACTTTTTTGTGTAATTTGACTGCTTGTAATATATAATGCCAGAATAACAATATAACGTTAACCATAAAGATAAATTATAATTTATAAACAATGACCAGTTTTGCCATAACAACGTCCATCGAATCCATTTTTTTTTAATTAATTAAGAACTAGTTAAAGCGTCTATATTTTTGTAAGAAAACATTATGTGATACTCCATACGAAAGAAGTGATTTTCGTTCTGATAAATAAAGGGCCTTAGTTATAAACAGATATCTGGGAATATTTAAAATTAGCACAGTCATATTAGGGCATATTCCACCACGCGACCTCATGGGGCATTACGTCACGCGATTAGCAGACTTCTCATATATTCTTATCGAAAATATGCAGATTTCCGCACAATTTCTTCCTTCCTCGATTAAACATACTGTCAAATCAATATTTTTAATCGCAATTAACAGTTCTATTGGTCCCGGTACCGAGATTTGAACTAAAGTGGCTCATGAATATTGAATTAAAATTGAACGCCCGGATATTGGTCTATCCCGGCTCGTAAATTTAGGAATAAACAACATATAACTGTAGAATAAATGTATCATAGACAATGGATCAAATATATTAAATGATTAAAAGTACCCAGGAAATTAATAAACAATACTTCGAATGCTATAATTATGTGTCGCAGAATCAAGATATGGCGCCATAATTTAATTACAACACCATCTATTGGAAGCTCTCGGAAACTTCATGCAGTACGCTTGAGTAAGGTCGATACAGGGAGTGAGAGAGCGGACTTGACGGCTATGAGCTGTGGAAGTCAATTGACATCGGACACGGGTGTGTTCTGAACGTCCTTGGGCTCCACTTTCAAAGACTACTATTATACACCGGAAAGGTCACTTTTACACAGGGACAGCGGTGTGAACGGTCATCTTTCTGTAGCGAACTAGCTGCATTTCCATTCAATTACATCGACGTGGTTTATAGTTATTTTCGTTATTATTTATTTGAATTGAACAATTAAACTATAGTACTACATGATAACTTTTATTTTGCCTATGTAATCCTTCAACGGGTTGTCCTATGTAGTCCACCTAATTTCCGACATATGTATGCTTAATATTTGACAATATTTATTCTGTATCCCATTACCATATTTAGGAATAAGCTACCTTTGGCACGTCTATGCGACGCTATCCCAATGGAATTGCGAAACAAGAAATGATTTTCAAAGTCTGACGTTTTTATTATATAACATGTGCTATTTTGTTTTAAGGAAGGATTCCTTACTTAACCGCAACAACACAGTGAATTGCTTGTCCAAATATAATAAAAGGAGATGTGAAATGAAATCTTATTTTACGAAATCTTATTTTATCAGGTATAACATAAAAGTAAACCATTGAAAAATTATTGCTTTCTTGAATTCTATTTAAACTTACTCGTTTCGTATAAAATACACATAAAAAAAATCATTATCCAAAAACGATTTCTTCGCAAATATGAACAATTTAAATGTTTTTCAAAAATAATTAAATGCCCATTGTTTAAAAGCATTTATATTCACACTAGCTTTTCGCCCGCGGCTTCGCTCGCCTTGAAACCCTTAAATACTCCTAAATATCTTTCTTTAAAAACTATATGTATTTTTTAAAGAAAGATAGTTTCAACCCTTTACTACACATTTTTCCAATTACAAAATAGCCTATGTCCTTTCTCAGGCTCTAGACCATCTATGTACCAAATTTCATTTAAATAGCTTCAGTAATTTTTGCGTGAAAGCAGACGGACAGACAGAGTTATTTTCGCATTTATAATATTAGTATGGATGATATGTGTTCAAACAAAACACAAAAGAGCATTGATGACAGACATGATTAATAAGATATATCGGTAATATTGCTAGAAAAACATTAGGCAACGAGAAAATGCTTAAACTCGCATGAAAGTTTAGGTATCAAACTTTTTACACCAGGCATTAGCTTTCTATTAGATTACAGCTCTTAAAATAAGAATGAACGCATTACGCGCTTGCCAGAGCGCGTGAGAAGGGTTTGCAGCGGTGCCTTTATAAGGATGTTTTCAATAGTGCCTTCGATGTAACGTCCCTTAAAATTCTACTCCCATCAACATACGCATCGATTTTTCAGCGAATTTTTATTAAAAACAATCACAGAATTAACATTAACATTTCCCCGCTAGCTTGTTATTTTTGAATTAAATTAAAAAAAGATTTATTTGGTTACAAAAATATTTTTATTCAAATTGCGCGCACTTCGCAGAACGTGCGTATATAAAACATTTATATTAATGATGTAACTTTATTCTTGTACAAAACGTATCTTATCATTTAAAGGTGACAGAAAATATTTGTTTTTCATCTATTTTTTTTTCATAATTTTGTTTCCTCTTCGAAATCATGTTGTGCCGACCCGAAATAAAAAAAAACTTGCGGCCAGTCTAAAAAAATCAAGCCTATTTAGGCCTATTTAGGCTTGATTTTTTTAGACCGGCCGCCGCCTACCTGATGTCAAGTGCAACCCTTCTTTGGAATATAAACCCGGATACGGAATAATTACTTGTGGGGCAGAAAATTGTTCCATGTAGAAGTCAAAAGGCCCCCAATAGCTTAGCGGCTGCGCTACTAATCGCTTTACCACTGGAACGGGTTCGAAACATCGGGATATAAAAGTAAAAATATACGCGATAAATTAGATTCCATAAAGAATTATAAATCCGATAAAATAAACAGACTACGTGCATTTATTATTTAATTTTCTTTCATTTATTTCTCCTCTACAAAAAGAAATGAAAGAAAATTAAGCTTACAATTTGAAATTTCTTGAACTGCTACAGTCATTTTGCGTTTAATTAATTGCATTTGTACCGTGTACATCTAGATCATCGTAATAGATGTCATTGTATATAGCTAAAAGCTTTCTCAGTCTTACCGTGTATCATTATTTGCTTTTTACTTGTTGTTTGAAAGTTTTAACTACGGTGCTTATGAAATAATTTTAAAAGAACTGTATTTAGTGAAATAAACCAAGAAGTAACATGGTCTTACATGGTATCATTATATGATTTTACATAGTTTTAATATTATAGGTACCCGTTGAGTGATCAGCTATTTTGCGGATTTTTTCGCGTCTCAATTTCGATTTTTAATTCCCGACGACGAAAAAAAAAACACTTTTAATTCTGTTATTAACAACAAAAGATACTTTAAAAAAGCAGGCAATCTTCGTTTTTTTCACAGAGGCTATTAAATATATTTAAAAAGCATGTTTATATGACTTATGTCTGTTGGTCTTCATTTGTATACCATTACAAATATAACCAAGCGCTGCCTTGGATCAAATCGAAAAAAGGCAAATCTTTTTACCAAAATAAAACCTGGGCTTACCTAAATAAATGAAATAAGTTTAATAAATCAGGTAAAGTTACCGCCCTTTTTATTTGTGTATCCCATGTTTGCACACAAACCTCGTTATGAAGTTCTAAACGTTTATTTGTTTTTCGGAAATAAATTGCGGCGAATTGGGTGTAACGCCCGATCTAATGGTGAAATAATATTTGAAATCGAATTATACACTCATTTGTTTTCCAAATGTTCTGGAATCGCAGACAGCAGTAGACAATAATGTCTTTCGAAGAAAATTTATTTATTTATACGATATTTCATGTTCAAACTGTATTGACAAATTTTATGTAAAAGTAACAGCCTACAAGTATAATTTTTAACAAAAAAAAACTGAAATGAATCAGAAAATTAAAAACATTGTTAATACCTATAGGATTCAATGATGGCCCTTGATTTCTCTGGGATGCCATCATCAGATCCGGGTTGTATAACGGTACCACCCTTGGGACATCTTCTTTCAGATAAAAAAAGAATCATCAAAATCGGCCCATAAACGAAGTTATCCGCGACACACATAAAAAAATATATATATACGGTCGAATTGAGAAACCGCCTCCTTTTTTGAAGTCGGTTAATAAATGTCCCACTGCTGGACTAAGGCCTCCTCTGTAAAGTGGTATCAGGACATAGTCCACCACGCGACCCCACTGCGGATTGGCGGACTCCACATATTTTCAAATGTTTTTGTTATTATTTATAAAATATGCAGGTTTCCTCACGATACTTTCCTTCACCGCTGAGCACTGATAAATCAGCACTGAAAATTAATTAAATGCCGACACTAATGAAATCGTCATTGGTGCGAGCACTGTGGATAGAATTCAGATTGCTCGAGTAAATTGAATTAGAGGCGAGCTTCCATACACTGAGCTATCATGGCTTGTGTAAGTTATAATTTTATATTCTATGAATCAATTGTAACAACGACTCATAACATCTTTATGAATAATCAGACAGTGTTGGTCTTAAGAGTAGCGGGCAATCGGGTTGTAAATAGAAGTCGTTCGCTGTAGAGTTCTAAGGCGAAAGTATTTGGACAACAGTGTAGGTCTTCGGCAACGATGATGATGATGTTGGTAAGGTCATCAGACCTGTCATCTTAAACTAGTGTACGTTAACTTCGTAGTGGCATCCACCTATGAGTTTATTCCGTCCGTTATTCGAATATACAACGTATTTTAAATGCTCCTTTATGACTTGTACACGAGTCTATTTTAAGTAATGATATGTAATACAACAACAAAGCAATATTTATTTTGCAATTGTGTATGTACACAATAACATTTTTATAATATTAAAAAAAATGTTGTTATAACATTCATAATTGCTATACAAACAAACATAAACCAAAGTTATCATGAGTCCAATGACAATTAATTATTAATAGGAATGAGTTGCCACGGTGTAATTCCATCCATAATATTTTCAGTCCAGTGTTTTACACAGCACCCCATCCTTGGGAAACACACACCCGGATCCCGAACAATTATCGGTGGATCACACAAACACTCGTCCCGTGTGAGAATCGAACCCACGACCCCTGGCGCCGAGGTCAATAGCTTAGCAACGCCGCCACCGAGTCATCCTCGTTTTCATAGCTTCTTTGAGTACCTGCACGCACGTACGAGCACATGCGTCCACACCAACTGTGGAGGGCCTCAAGCCCGTGGGTTCTGGCTAGCCCACCGGTTCTGCGTTCGATGAAGCTTTAATAGTCTCGGGACTGAAAGCATTAACATCCTGTCCTTTTCAGCGTTCATCATATGCAAATGGCCCAAATTAAAAAAAAAATAAGTGTTGATTTTAACTTGATCTATTTAAAATCAAGAACGGGTGTTTTGTAGCAACGTATTGAACTTTTACTTCAATTTTCGATATAATTACGTATTACACTTTTTAAATCTATCTCGTGATGATTAATTTGTTTAACATTTTTTTTTAAATAAAAATAATTAAATGCAATTATTAAATGTAGCAAGATTAAACAATTTACATTGGGATAACTGAGTGTGTATCACCGTCGTTCGTATGTAGTAAACTAACTAATAACCACGAGGCACTAATAACGCTATTAAGAAACCTTTGTTCGTTCCATTTTTTTGAATCATCTAATCATAAAAAACCACAATCGGAAAAAAAGGAAAATAATCTTGTAGGCGCGTGTCTGAAACAATTCGCGCTGAGAATCGTGAAGATTCATAAAATTTTCACGTCTGTATTTCAAGTCCCTTATTAAATAATTAGTCTGTGTTAACTGTAAACTTTTATTTATTTACATAAATGCTTATTATTAACTATGCCTATATTTTAAGTATTTATAGTATTTTATTAGGGAGAAGTACAAAGATTGCTAGGTATGTTTATGCTATTATGCTGATAGTGTGGAAGCCTTGGACTATTTTGATAGCAAAATGTCTTTGTAGGCCTAGGAGCTTATTCCGGACGTAATGACGTGGCAAATTATAGGCCGAAAATAGTTAGATTATGATTCAAAAGCATGTCAAAAATGTATAAACATCGACGCAGCATCTCTTGTTCTTGCACGGGTGGGCAAGTACCACGAACTAACGGAAGACCGGCGTGAAATGAAAGTATTAATAATATTTAGTTTTAAAGTTGTTTTACTCTCGCGTTTCGTGCGGAGAGTGAGGTAACCGGGGCTCGCTTCTTAAAGTTAAGCAATTCTTTAGGAGTTGCTTACGTAAACGGGCCACAGTAATCACTTATCACACTCTAACATTAACGCCAGGTTTCTGAAATACTGATCATCTTAGATGTCAATTAATCAGCTGTCAATTAGCTTTTCAAATTTCATTTAAGTTGCCAAAAGGATGATTAAACTCTCTGAATTGACCAGAATGATCTTCTTAATGATCAGAATTATCGATTCAAAGAGTTTAACCATCCTTTTGGCAAATGAAAATACATTTGAAAAGTCATTTGACAGCTGATTAGTTAACATCTACGATGATCAGTGTTTCAGAAACCGGGCGTAAGTGAACCAAATATTCGTTTGCCAATTTTCACATAATATTAAAGAATTGCTTGTAATTTACTCACTTAAACCCTATTATTGTAATGAACTCTAGTTTTTACAGGTATCCTACAAATTATTGATTGAAAATATAATTATCTAAACTTTTTATGGCCGCTTCGTTGATTTTGAACGTTTATAATACGTGAAGGAAGCAAACTGTAACAAACACTATTATTTAACTGCTATTAACTCACTAGTACTCCATCCCATTTTATATCACTACTTCTGGATCTTGATGCAATTTTTTTAGAGTGATTCAAGAGGAAGGTTTATATGTATAATACATTGCAATCGACCAAAGCCGGGGCGGATCGCTAATATGTTATATATTCAAAAGTTAATACGCAGTCACGTATTTAACAACCGTCGAAAAAAAAAAAAAAGGAGTTACAAATTGTTCGTACAACCGTTACATTTTATTGAAACAAACAATTTACAAATGGTTTCCCGATACAACACACAGTCCACGGAACGTTGTATGGCTTGGTAAAATTTTTTTTATATTCCTAACGTGTTTGTTTACTTAATGATTTTCAGAGAAGTAACGCTTTACAAATGGGCAGTTTGTAGATATTTTTTCCTCTGAAGTGACGGTTAATAAAAAAAGTGTGCGTGTATTTATGTACGCAACAAAAGAAAAATAACAATATGGGATGGGCAGCGTTCGGGTAACTTCCGCAAATCTTCTCGACGGACATACCTCAATGTTTGAAGACTAAAACTTCAGTCTTCCAACATTGAGGTGTGTTTCCAGTGATGACATACGGAACCGAGACGTGGTCCTTCAGTGCTGCCTGTTTGAGGAAGCTCAAAATCACTGAGTGAGGTATGGAGCGGACTATGCTCGGTATTTCTCTGCGTGATAGTATTCACTACTCATCTCAAAAGACATCAAATGCAATTGATAGGGGTGTAATTAAATAACTCGGAATTATAGGTAAAAGTCAAAAAGTCGTTATCTATTGGTTGCCATGGTATTTAAGCAGGTCACTTTGCAAACAACTTCACCATGTCCATTTTGACGATTTTGACTGTCGGTGTAAGCATTCATCGTAAAAATTTTACTTTCATATTTTTTCCAAGAAAAAGTATAACTTCAATAAATAAGACAATTTTTTAAAAAGATGCAATAATTAAAGAAAAATCAATCTCACGCTTTGACATCTATATAATGACAACCAACCTGCACCATGTGCGAAAAATATTGATAAAGTAGTCGTCAATTTTCATCAAATTGTAATTTGAGATATTTGAGTAATTTTAGTGCCTCAATTTTGGTGCATTAATGTCATATCTTTATATAGAATATCGTAGTTGAAAACAAATGTTCTATCCCAAAAAAAAATTCAATGAAGGAATAATGCCAAGCCTAATAAGGCGAAAATGCACATTAAAATAAACAAATCGTTAAATTGTCAAAAATTTAACTTGCGCAAACCGTACAATTCAGGTGCTTTTGCTTTAACCGTTTTGAATTTTGGCCGAGTCAAGAACTAAGAAGTTGTTCGAGAATTTTCCGATAAGCGTTTAACAGACATGACCGGTTCCGATCGATGAACGTTATTATATGCACATTTTATGCTTTAGATTGAACAAACTCATATATACATATGTGGTTATCTTCCTACCGAATCAATTAACCCTGTTACACCGACCATGACCGAGACAATGTCTTTAAAGTTCAAGATGACATTTACATTACATATACTGCGGAAAGCTTTCGATATTTCCTAGATATCTAGAAATATAATAGTGTGCACTAAATTTAAAATGAACATCTGTACAAATTAACTAATACATCAATAATTTTTGACGTTACATATAAAATTTTGAATCATAATGGCGAAATGTGTGTGTCGCGTAAGAAAATGTTTTGTACGGAGCATTGAAATAATAAGTTCCCCTTTAATATCTGTAATTTTGTGATATTGTGTTTTTTGCGTATGTTTTAGAAATTCTTTTAAAATTTTAAACTTATGTTATTCTAGAAATCTAGATGGAGTTGGTGTTTATATTTTCGAGTGTTAGGGCCATGCAGCATTTCATAGCAATGTTTTTTTTAAATAGAGGTAGGGACAGCAATGTTGTCTTATATTGAGATAAATGTATTAAACTGTTTACGAGATACAAAATATATGACGTGTCACTTGTACATGAGGAATTGTCGGGAAATTGCTTGAATTAGCTAAGGTAAATTAAGTTAAGGCAAGAAGAAAGCATCTGAATTGAATTAGCTCTATACTAAGGGTTTTTGTTATTCAGCGCAATAAAATTACTACATAGTATAAAACGAAGTCATCCCGCTGTCTGTTTGTCCTTATATATGCTTAGATCTTTAAAACTTCGCAACGGATTCTGATGCGGTTTTCTTTAATAGATAGAGTGATTCAAGGGGAAGGTTTACATGTATAATTTATGCATAATACTACAGGTTTCTAATGCGACGTCGAAAACAAAAATTCAGCATTGACCCCGTGCGAAGTCCGGACGGGTCGCTAGTATATACTAAACAAAGTTTACCACAAATAATACTAAAGAACAAAGGTCTCCAAAATAAGGTCATGCGGTGTAAGGTACACGCTAGCTGTCGCCCCAATATTGCTCCGTCCGAATTTCCAATAAATTAACATCGCAGTTAATGTCGGGTTATTCCCATGATGTTGGTTTTGCATAAACTATTGACCAGATGTGGACTATATCGTGTTCAACCAGCTTTGCTCGTGCTCTCAATTATTGTTACTAGCATGCATTAACAATATTATACATTCCTGTAATAGTTACGTATACAATGACTAATCTATTAGTATATTTTTATAACACATATATAAAATGCTATAAATAAACTACTTTAAATGCTATCCAGACGCTCTTAGGGTCAATATCCTCACCTCGAGAAAATCTAGTTTTTGTATTGATGCCGCTGTATCGATAACATTCATGATCCATGTTTATTTTTTGTTTTATCAATTCTTAGATTTGACTTTTGCAATAAATAAAATACTTAAACATAATTAACTTTAGGAAAATATAAATCTTCTGGGTGTGGGTATATAAAATATCCATTTAAACCAATTACCGTGATTACTAACTGTCCGGGCGCTCGATTTCTCAACTCATATTCTCGGGCAACCTGAGTTCAAATACCAGTGCCGGCTCAAATTTTTTTGTTGCAATTTTAAGTGCTGACTTATCAAGTTTTGAAAAAATATATCGTGAGGAAACCCACATATTTGAGAAATAAGAAGAAAATCAACATTTCGACTATATGTGAAGTCTGACCATCCACAGTGGGGTGGCGTGATGGGATATGCCCTAATAACATGAACAAAGTTGTCCTTTACCCAGCAGTGAAATATGTTTAAACCATATATCGTTAGTTACTTTATTTTAAAACTTAAATAAAAATAAGAAACCATTTATTTTGAAGCAAGCTTTCGACGATTAATCTATAAGCAAAATGGGACAATATAAATATGTAATGCTTTTGTTATTGTTGTATCATAAATATAATAGAAAAATTTTATTATTATTATTATTATTATTTTGCAACAGCAATCGATCTCGAAAACAATAACTGTGATAGTCCACTTCACGTTACCCTCTCCTCTCGTTCTGCTTTGAATTATAATGAATCTCGCTTTTTTTATGTCTGTTACCTCAGAATTTTCGAGCGAGTAAACCGATTTTGATGACTCTTTTATTTATTTGAAAGCTCGTGCTTCCCATGAAAATCAATTATAAAATGAATACAGAGCGAAATATTTGAAGTCGGTTTTGTTATTCTTTAATAAAAACATGGACTTGTGAAAAAAGAAGGAGGAAGCATTCGGTCATCGTAACAATTGGTGGTTATCCATTGTCATATTATAGTGGTTTTCGATAGGGTCGATATCGAGAAAATATGCCAACGTTTAAAGGCGTAGTCGATATTTTGATAAATCATCGCAACCCTATTACCAGATCTTCATATTAAAGTTTTAATTTCCATTTCATGTTCAAATTACCTTTCTGCTTTAATATTTAACTTAACAAGCATGAAAATAAACTTACTACTAATAAATAATTTACACCCCCAGTACCTTTGATGTCAAATAAAATTAGTATTGAAGTCCGAAATCAGAACACCCGAAACTTATCAAAAGGAAAATTCAAACCGTTTATTTGGCTTTCGAAGATTAAATTTTTAAGTTATTTTTAAGTTAGTAATTCAACCTGAATAAATTCTGGTATAGTGAAGGATTTTTTTTGTATTCTATATTATTGTGTTGCTATTATATATAACACGAAACTTACAAAAACATTTTACCTTATAGCATAAAGATTAATTTCCTTCTATGGCCTCGACGGCCATTTTTAAAATCTATACTTTTTCATTTAAAAATCTATAATTATACTTTAAGAAATCTCCTCACTTTATAGATTTTTGGAATCGTGGAATGGAATCGAAACAGAAAATTTTATTTCGATGTGAGTTAAATTTTGTGACTTTTGTAAGCTTCCTTCATACTATCTTATTACCTATTTTCAAAAATTATAAAAATATTTCTTCACTTTTTTAACATACGTAGTAGATGCGTTGCTAGTCTATAAAATAGAAACTCAAACAAATTTCATACTTCCGCCGGTTTTCTGCTCATTTGTGCAATGCCAGATGCTGCCACAGTAAGTAATCGAAGTGACCATAGTAAATTTCTAATCTATACTACTACATGGAGAGCAGGTTTTTTTGTTCGGTTATACTACGAAAACTACTGAACCGATCGGAATAATACTTCACTACATAGTATAAAACAAAGTCGTACCGCTGTCTGTCCCTATGTATACTTAGATCTTTAAAACTACGCAACAGATCCTGATGCGGTTTTTTTACTAGATAGAGTGTTTCAAGAAGAAGGTTTATATGTGTAATACATTGCACCCGTGCGAATTCGGGATGCGTCGCATAGTATGCATCGCATAAGAAGCAGTGTGTAACAGAGAAGATTTTAATACAAAAAATGTGTTTATATCACATGCTAAATATATAATACATAAAATGCTTGTAATAAATAAAAAGGACATGGCGGCTATTGTCACCGTCTTCATGGTTTATAATATACAAATATTTACAATTAGTTTTATTCACACTTCATTTCTATTTACTTTTATTTGTTTTTTTTTTTTTTAATTTTACACATACTGTGTTCCTACTTCCTTAAGCCTTAATTGGATGTATATCTAATATTGTTTTTAAAGTTACAGCGACTAGCAGAACTAATAAATAGCTTATTAAAATATAAACGTGTTCGTAGTCGAAGCGAGTATCCGACTTATGGCAAACAAATACACAAGTGCGTGTCTTTATAGCGCGACCGTCCGCCGTTAATGCGGGACGTCCGACGTACTGAAACGAGCACAGAGGAGGCCTTGCTGCCACTTCAGGATGCTTACGATTTATTCTGTCACGGCGTTTATTCTTGGCTCCACTGATTGCTACATTAAGAGCATTCGCATGTTGCTTGTTTAAAGATGTTCAAAGCGATCGCAGTTTTCTTATTGCATCTGGCATTTCAACATAGAAACTAGGCCCTTTCACACAAGCCTTACGCACAAGATGCCTACCTGTACAAGGTACTGTATAAATATATGCTAAATTGACTTTTGAGGGTCAGCTTCTGTGGTAAAGCGAAAGAAACTTTTGCTATTGCACGAATGGGCTGGCTCATCCGGGGAATTACCACAGCCTCACAGAAGACTTAGAGCCGTGATAGCTCAGTGTCCGGGCGCTCGCCTTTAATTCAATATACTCGAGCAACCTGAGTTCGATCCTCGGTGCCGGCACCAATGAAGTTTTAACTTTAATTGCTGACTTATCACGTGCTCCGCGGTGAAGGAAAACATCGTGAGGAAACCTGCATATTTTTGAAATAACAAAATAAAAAATATTTCGAAGATAAATGAAGTCCGCCATTCCGCATATACCTCTGTATATGTGGAATAGCGGACTTCATTTGTATATTCATATACAGCGTGTCGTTACCATCGCGACAATAAATGAACACACGTCTAACGCTACGTGCCAATAATCATAAAAAAAATATTAACGCTAAACAAAATCCATAATTAAAAAAAATATATTTTTCAAACAAACTAATTCAGTAAAAATTAAACAAAATTTGTAACTAATTCAGTAAAAATTACAAGCCTCTCCTTCTAACAACTCTTTTAAAAAGCCTTGTAACATCCTATACCAACTCACAGCGACCGGCGTAAAGTGGAAGTATGACAGCGTTTCGCATTACGGAGCCAATTTTCAAAAGGTTGTCCTTCGAGTGTAGCAGATGTCCATGGGCGGCGGTATTCACTTAACATCAGGTTTTGTTTCTTTTTAAAAAAAAAAAATTTTTGCAACCCATTCATATGCTTTGTGACCTTTACAAATGAACTTTACGTTACGCTTATATAGGTGAAGGTGTTCTAAAATTCTTTGTTTTGGAAAATTTAATAACTCTGTAAATATTGATGTTTAAGAAACTTAAATGTTTAATACAACTTTAAAAAGTTATCCCCTATATGTGTGTTCATTTATTGTCGCGATGGTAACGACACGCTGTATATGATACCCACTGTATAATGGAGGCCTTTGTCCAACAGTGGGACATGTACAGGCTGTAACTTTCCTTTTTTTAACAATTAATAGTCGTGAAATTTACATTACTTTTTCTAAATCTGTTATTTAGCTATTTATTACAAGTTCAGACTGGAACTAAATAAATAAATCATATTACAACATGCGAATCCAATTCTAGACTAAAAGCTAAAACTTAATAATAATATTCAAACCACTGGCGATGCAAGTTCAAACACTTTTGTAATCTAGAAGTCACTATGAATCAGAAATTCTCATAACTCCAATGTGCCAAGCAAAATAAAACGCCCCTGGAATTATATAGTCGCGTGAATATTTAAATTGTATTAACGCAGTCCCGCATTTTTTGTTTATCGTTGAGAATGAATTTTAAATGCAAAACCGCAAGGGTTGCCGCCTAATAAAGGAGGGTTGTACGGAAAGATTTATTCAAGGGGGAAAGGAACTTGTTTTTCTATTTATTTAGCGTTTTAATAAAATGGCCTTGCACCTATAAGTGTCTTGATATATTCAGCAAATTAAGATTTGAGATATATTCCATCGGCATGGAGAATTTCGAAACATTTAGTCATTTCTTATGACGTTGTATTATTTCATCGTTTTTATTTGCCAATTTCATTAAACACAAAAATAAAATAAATAAGATGTCTTTAAACGTAATATGGCCGCCATGTGTATCTGTTTTACTGAAAAGTTTTTTCTTTACTAAGTTAAAATTAATAGCCCTGAAATTGACATTAAACATTGGATACTACTTTTTAGCCGACTTCCAAAAAAGGAAGATTTTCAATTGAACCATATGTAATTATGTATATATTTTTTTATGTGTGTTCGCGGATAACTTCGTTTTTTATGAACCGATTTTGATGATTCTTGTTTTGTTTGACCCATGTTTGACCATGATCAGGATACCGATACCCAGGATAAAGAAACCCGGATTAGATGATGGCATCCGAGAGAAATCGAGGGCAATCCTCAAATGTTATACGTATTAACAACGTTTTTTAGTTTCCGGTTTGAAGGCAGATTTTTTTTGTTAAAAATTATAATCATTCTAAATCTGTTACTTTATTATTTATTCCGGTCTTCGGACTTGAGTGGTAAGTCCGCGAATTCAAATATCAGTGGCATGCAATAATAACTTTCAATTCAAGGATTTCTTACATACAACAGCCGTGATAGCTCACTTTCCAGTTAGCGTCGTGTGTGAGAATGTCCTGTGTTCAAATTCTGGTGCAGGCACCAATGAAATTGTTCGTTGTAATTTTAAGGGATGACTTATCACGTGCTCAGTGGTGAAGGAGAATATCGTGAAGAAACATGCATATTTTTGAAATAATCATGAAAAGAAATATTTCATATAAGTCTGTCAGTCTGTAGTTGGTGGATTGTGCCTTAATACCCCTTGTACAGAGGGATGCCCAGCTACGGGACGTATATAGGCTGTCATTTTTACTATCACTCTACATACAACAGCATTGTTCCTCATTTGGTATCTAGTAAGTATAAGGCAACATATTTGACACCCATTGTCAAGTTTAAAAATATACTAATGAAATGCGCACGATAGCATAAGAAAGCTGGTGTAGCGACGGAATTGAAATAATTATGTCGCTATGAAAACCTATTTTTAATAATAAAATAATGACGAAATTATTTTTACGAACGTACTGTCCCGTGACCATGAACACTGTAAAGGGTTGGAAACATCAGGAGCCTTAATTAAAAAATGAGCGCGATGAATATTTGATGATTCGATGATTCATTTAGTAATGTGTAATCGTGTCACAAGACATCCCAAAAGTTAAAAAATTCTTGCAAAGGCATATTGTAACAGTACATTGATGTAATTATTATAGAAAAGTGTTCTAAATAACTTAAACTAGGGTACTGATTTTGTTTTGAGTGCTGATTTTGAAATATTGCCATCGATTTTTAGTATTTTTTTAAGCAGAAATTTTTAATTAATATTATTCTTAACTATTTAGTAACTAAACTTTTGCTTAAAGATGATATTTAATGCTAAAGTTGATTTGTTACTCGTTATATTCCTGATTACCTAGGCACATTAGTATTTGACTAAGTAATAATAATAATAATATTTATATTTAAACGATTTGAAAAAAGTACATTTTCGGGCTACTTAAGTATAAGTTACAGCCTCATATAGCGATTTGCAATTCTGTCTGAGAAGTTTTTAGTAGAGTTCGTTAACAAAGGAGGTTTGACAATGAACGTCACAAACGATTCAAAAAGAGGACAGAAGTAAAAGTTTTTAATTTGTCTTTTTGGTAAAAAGCATTTGTATTTTTAATAACTCAAGGAAATTTGGATTCCTGGCATCCGAGAGGACGAAGAAACTAGCTATAATGCTATCCGACATAGAAATAGTCACCACAAACAATTGAATTATTTCAGGCATGACAACAAGGTTAACGGGAGGGGGGAGCGGCAATCTGGGCCAATGCAAATTGCAATCAATAAAAGAGACGAATGCGACTCGGCGCGTAGCGCGCCAAGTTCACGGCCACAGCGGGTTGTCATTCGTACCGACGGGTTTCTTTACTATTATGCATGTGATTCGCGAGGATATATAAGCGTAAGATATTTTTTTTTTTTTATTTTTGGGTTTGTATGAGGACTTTTTTATATTTTTTTCTCTAATATTTACAAGATTTAATGTATCGAAAAACTACATAACTTTCAGTCACGAAGTCCAGTTTCATACGCAAATATTGAGGCAATTACACATAACATATTGATATATTGCAGAATATAAAAAACCGGCCAAGTACGAGTTGGCCTCCCGCACGAAGGGTTCCGTATCTATAAAAACGACAAAAAAAATCATGTACGTTGTATGGGGGCCCACCTATATATTTTTTATTCTTTTTTTTTAGTATTCGTTGTTATAGCGGCAACTGAAATACATCATCTGTGAACATTTCAACTATCTAACTAGGTTCATGAGATACAGCCTGGTGACATACGAACAGAAAGACAAACAAACAGACAAATAGACAAACAGCGGTGTCTTAGTAATAGGGTCCCGCTTTACCCTTCGGGTACAAACCTAAAGATGTACACAACATTAGAACATGTTGAAGAAGCCAACGAGCAGATGGTTCACCTTATGTTAAATAGATAAGTAACGAGGGCATAGACTAGAGCTCTTAGGCATCTACATAAATTAGAACTCTTACTCTTCTGCATATATCTAGAACTTAGGTTTTCTACCTCTCCCTATTAAGACTGACACTGCCTACATATACATCTCTAAAAGCTATCTCGTGACTCTAATGTAAAGTAACCGCCGATCTATGCCCCACTGCTAGGCACATATCTTCAATTTATTTTTGTTTCTTTATTACTTTTTGGAAAATCTGAAATTTCCTAACGATGTCGATACATAAGAGGTTTTTTCATTATCTAGTCAATAAATAATACCAAAAAGTTTCAAAAAAAGACCATTGCAAGGCATTTACCGCTTTCACCCGCTTTTTCTGTTCGGGATTCCCAAACATATTATGTTCTTTATTTTATTTTCATTTGTTAATTTCTGAACTTAAAAAAATTACGATAAAACCATAGCGTCGCAATGCAGAGTGCACTCCGACGTTGGGACGACCTACATCCCGCGACATTAACTCCGGTGAAACGCGTTACATTTCACGTCGACCCCGCTTACGCAGTAAATTATAATGCTTACATTTTTATCGTGACATTACCGTTAAAAACTGCTGTGCCATAACCTCTTTTATTTTGTTCCACACTAGCATTACCTATGCGTTGCAATGTTTCGATGAGAAAAATGTTAACAATAGTTGCATAGGGGACTCGGTGGCGGCGAATTTGCTAAGCTGGCTTCGAAGCCGGTAGTCGAGGGTTCATTTCCCACATAAACAAGTATTTGTGTGATACAGATAATTGTTTCAGATCTGGGTGTTTGTATGTGTATGTCTTTTTTTGGACCGGGAACCTTTGAACAAATAATTGGTGGTCCAAATTAATAATTTATGATGAAACTTTTACGAGTTCCTCCAAATAGAGTAAAAACATACAGACATTCATTTTTATTTCGAAAGTAGAGTAATATTATTGTAAATATTAATTATATTTTAAAGCAGAAGCATTTACCAAATATTTACTCAATACTGTAAAAGTAGAAGATAAGATAATCTTGTGTTACAGAAACTTTTGACATACACAAATTGAATTAAATGGCTTAGCTTAGCACATACTTGAAGTATACTTGAAGTATGGTGCTAAGCTCGTGTGTACGCTGGTCCCGGCTTAAACTCATTTTTATGAGTAAAGTTCTCCCTTTTTTTAGTTTTACATTTCATATTTAGTTATATATTTCATATTAAGTTAATACAACACGTTCTAATTTTCGAAATATATGTATCAATGGATGTACATAGTGTAAAATATAACAACAGTAATTAAATTAGAGTTACACCACACGAGTAACAACACTCTCACACAAGTCCCACAAGTTATAAACTTTGCTTGTTTGTTATAAAGTTACCTACTTTCATCCTATATTAATAGACATCTAACCTATATGGTATTTCGTCTTCGGAAATGCCATTTATATAGTTACGTAGAATACAATACTTTATAAACAGATAATACTAAGAAATTATAAATATGTTTACCAAAAAGCCCAAACGCGAATTTCGCAGATGCATAGCAGGTACAGAGACAATAATTATAACCAAATTGAATTCATCCATCAATAAACAAAACAAATCACCTCTGCTTAATCAAGGATTCTGCTTGCATGGACGGGATTGGTTCACTGTGATTATACATTTGAATTTCAATGAATCAGGTAACGATATTCAAATACGTGGAAAGGTATAACAAATTACGAAACACCATTTTAAACTTAAATCAAAAAACTAGTATTAAAGAAGACATGATAAATTTTAAATCAGCGTGGTATGTTTTTTTAATTTTAGCGCTAGTTTTTAGGTCCGCACTCAAGATGAAGCTTAAAATTTTTGTCATAAAAAAACTTGCAGTGCTGCGGTATGTATGTTCTAGTTTCGCGCCCAATGCTTTAACAAATTAGCTAAACGGCTGAACTTATGGCGCGAAAATCTTGAAATCTATCTAAATCATAAATGAATTTTTAATTATGCTTGACACCATCTAGGGTGCCATCCTTTACTGTATGCAAGACCTTACAAAGAGAATCCAACTTTGAGTTTTTTTTATTTCATTGTTTATTTGTATGTTCTAGTGTTACTACTTTACCTCTTTTACTTCTACTGTTTTTGTCTTTTCTGTAATTAGCCTTTTTTTAGTCTCAAATTGTTTATCATGCTGATATATTAATACAGCAGTACTATACAATTAATATATGCAGATCTGTTTTATGTGTATATTTATATTCTTTTATACAAAAACGTCTAAGACCTTGCCAGTAATTTACCCGTCGCAGTAATGATTAACATATTCGTAGTATAATATTCACGGTCATCTTTGTATCGTGCTAACGCCTGTTTTCAGACCATAAAAACGTGACTAAAAGTTATGAATTAAACTTTTCATGCAAAATACCAAACAGACGTATACTTCAGAAATAATTACGTACGTATTCTGGCTTGACGACAAGGCCGGCCGAGTAGGGGAGACCGTAAAGTGGTAGACCACAACAAATTGCAATCAATAAGAGACACGCGTCACACGACGAGCACACGAGTTCATGGCCATCACGCAGTTGTCACAAATTGACGCATTTCTTTGTTGACGAAACACATAAATGAGAACGATTTTCAGTATTTTTGCAATTTGAAATGATATTTACGAATATGGTATTGTTATTAACGGGTTGGGTATTATGACTTTATAATAAAATAAACTTGGATAAATAACCTTAAAACAATGTAATTGATTGAGAAAAAAAAATAACAAAAAAGAGGAAACCTACGGAGTTTCTTTCGTCTGTTTCTTATCCGTTAGAGGAACCTCATTACGGAAACGTTGGTAGATTTAAAAAATGATATAGATAGATGAAATGTATATTTCGATGAATAAATGATTCGATTTGATTTAATATAAAAGTTTCTCAGTTATATCTATAAAAGTATTTGAAATGCATAGCTTCATAAACAATACACAAAAATATATGTAAATAAAAGGATACCTATAAACAGAAATACACACATGTAACACAACTTTTCTCTGTGAATGATAATAATAATTTAAACGATTAAGTACAACATGATTTAAAGTACTTCATACTATAAGTCATTATTATTACTTTAAGTCATATTCTTCATACGGCTACCATCTAACTAAAAACATAAGATCCGCAACCACTAGACACCAATCGACCTACATTCGTGCTGCGTTCATTCAGCGAAAGAACTATTATAAAGAAACGAAGAAAAAAGTTCTTGTAATAGTTACCTACTGTATTATTTGAAAGGCGAAAGTAACATGTGTATTTAAATACTAGAAAATGAAATTAAATTGCTTTTACGGTTCATTGTGTTACTAGTGTATTCTATTAGTAGACTAGAAAGGGTTAATCTTAATATTTTATTGAATTGTCATCATCATCATTTCAGCCTGTTTGTGTCCACTGCTGAACATAGGCCTCCCCCACAGACAGCCACGAAGCACGATCCTGAGCCACCTGCATCCATCGACTGCCCGCACATTTGCACTTTCTATATACGTTAAAAATTGCAGATTTTTATAATGTTTTACAAAACATTGTGTTCCATTGTGTTCATATTTTTCGTTATTATACGATTAAAATCTTATGACTAAATATTATATTTTATACATCAATTAATTTTCCTTATCCGTGATCAGATTGCTTTTATCGCAAAATGATTTATTTTTGATTCCAACCATTATTTTTCATCCGTTCCGCAAAATTTTAAAACTATGTACGCTCCTGCAACGATAAATATTGTAGGTGATAAATGTATCTGCGTGTCTCACGTAAATCAATTTATTGTCCCCATACGATCGTATTTTCTAAGTAGCGAGCAAGTTCCGTTAGCTAAATAAAATTTGATTAATGCCACGTATATTTTAGTTGAAATCTATATTATTTTATTATGTATGAATTGCAAAGCATGTTTCATTCAATAAAACACAGATGCCTGGTTCGATTCCATCGGAATATTTACATTACTATTTTATTATTACTGACAGAATCTTAAAAATTCAAATACTACTGCAGTAGCAGTAGTATATAATTCGAGTGTCATGAGGGATGTCACACGAATTCATTTCAGTTGAATCAGGGACAATAGTGTAAACAGACTCGGAACATCTGCATGGTGAACATAATTTTTATTTTGTTTTGAATCGTACCCAGACCACAGTGCGTAATGGCAGTAGGTAAATTTATCACTCAAAACACAGCACTATCCATGGGGAAAACGACATGTGTATTTCCCAGCAGTCAATTCCTTAGCTTTTAGGGTTCCTTACTAAAAGGGTTAAACGGAACCCTATTACTAAGACTCCGCCGTCTGTCTGTCTGTCTATCTGTCCGTCTGTCAGTGAGGCAGTTGAAACTTTTACAGATGATGCATTTCTGTTGCCGCTATAACAAAAAAATACTAAAAAACAGAATAAAAAAACATTTAAGTGGGGCTCCCATACAACAGACCTGATTTTTGCCGTTTTTATAGATAATGGTACGGAACCCTTCGTGCGCGATTCCGACTTGCACTTGGCCGGTTATTCTAATATAACTATATATCTAATATAACTTTTAGGAAGGAACAGCTTTAATATGATGTGTCCGTATCTGGTGACTTGACCTGCGAGTCAGTCCTCTCAGAAATTCACTAATATTAAATATACACTATAAATTAAATACAAAAGTACAATTCCCTTTTTGTTTTCTTTTTTCTCGTTTTCCTGAGCCTTTTGGGAGACAGAAACCACTACGTGGTTCCACCATCCGAATTTCGTAAATTAGACGGGAAATTAATAAAACAGCTGACACGATCGTCAGATATATAGAACAGCTGCTACATACACATAAACTAATAAATAATAATAGTATTACAATAGTAATATATTTATAATGTTGATTTTACTGACTTCAATAAGAAAAAAATTCTCTCCTAAAAATATTAACTGGTGAAATGCTTGTTCGAAACGAATATATTATCAAAATTTAAATAAATCGTCAGGTTTCGTAGTATTAAAACGCAAACAATAATTACTAGAAAAGTGAGCATATGGGAAGTTAGAAGGTACTGTTAAAAAAACAATTAAGGAAACCCTCAATGTTTTTAATCAAAAGCTAAAAATAGACTCTACGTCACAATCATTTAGTGCTACATCACGGCTACGACAACTACGCCCATCGCGTAGTCACCGCGGGGCAGTGGACGCGTAGCCACCAACCAGCGAGCTATTCTTTTCCCAATACCAGTGATTCAAACTTGCTTTGCTTGGAGTCGTTGTTAAAGGTATAATGTTTTATATCACACACCATTTAGCAGCACCAAATTTCTCCAGAGGCTTTTTTAACAATTTTATTGTGAATGAAAGATTTATTAAATTGTTAATTTGTTTTAGCAATTTTAGTACGTTTTTTAAATTAAAGCTTATTTATCCCCCCTTGGATTTTCTTTGTAAATTTGAATTAGAAAAACGTTAAATATCTTTGATCATGTTAATTTTTATCAGTGTAATGATTTTGCTTCGAAAACATATGATACAGCGACACACATACTAAAAATCCTCTTATTCAACGACATGACATGTCAGAACATATTTTTTTTTGTTACTAAATCAATACTATTTCTAAACGAATGTTTAATATTCTTCTTTACAGTTCTTGACATCTTCGCAGAATAAAATAAAGATAAATTCCAATTGTAATATTAATACGATGAATGTATAATATATTTTTCATAAAAGATAATACAATACAATTATCAATGTAAAAACTACCACTTTCTGTTTGCTAGGATATAAAAATAATTCACAGACGCCCCACATTCTTTTAGATTCTAAAACAATTTCTTATTCGCACTCAGATGGTGGGGAAACAAGAGAACTTTTTCATTTCATCGTCGAGAGTATTACTCTGGAGCAGCGCTACTTTCATTATGCTAAGTGGTGAGTGTGTCTGCTTTAAATTATGTTTTCAAATGACTGTAAACGGGTTCGACGTACAAACAACCCTCGACGAAGATATACATTGAATCGAGCGATTTAAATGAGGCGTTTTATTACACTTTGTTCCAATTACTGATACCACTTAAGTCAAGCTAATATATTAAGGGTTCTGTTAATGATACATGTCTTAACCGCTCCTAAAAAAAGTGAAGTAAAGTAACAGCCTATACATGTCCCACTGCTGGGCAAAGGCCTCCTCTATACAGAGGGTATCAGGGCATAGTCCACCACGCGGCCCCACTGCGGGTTGGCGGACTTCACATATTTTCGAAATACATTTTTTTTTTGTTATTATTCGTAAATATGCAGGTTTCCTCACGATGTTTTCCTTCACCGCGGAGCACGTGATAAGTCAGCACTTAAAGTTAAAAACTTCATTGGTGCCGGCACCGGGGATCGAACTCAGGTTGCTCGAGTATATTGAAATAAAGGCGAGCGCCCGGACAATGAGCTATCACGGCTCCTAAAATTATTCTTTATTACTTTATAGCTTTTCAACTGTAAATCAAATTTAATTTCTCAGATAAGTCTAAGTTGGAATGCAATTATTTCCTTTTTCCTTGTCGTTCCTGGTTCTTGTCGTCGTGTTACTGTGTTTCTAAATCCCCCATATATTTGCAAGTTTGATACTTTGCCTATGTCTAAAATTTTTCTCGTAAATTCACATAAGTTTCTAGCTTTATGATTTTCATTGATTTATCATATATAATCCTATGTATAGCCTGTACTATTTACATATTTTTTAAAAAGAGAACTGAAATAGAAATCCTAAGTATCCGTTTATATTTACTTTTAAATTTACATAAGATTCTAGAGAAAATGTTCTTCTTTATTGGGAAACACACACAAACGAGCCGTGATAGCTCAGTGTCCGGGCGCTCGCCTTTAATTCAATATACTCGAGCAATCTGAGTTCAATCCCCGACACCAATAAAATTGTCAATTTTAAGTGCTGAATTATCACGTGAAGGAAAGAATCGTGAGGAAAACTGCATATTTTCGAAATAATAACAAAAAAAAATATTTTGAAGATAGTGAAGTCCACCAATCCGCAGTGGGGCCGCGTGGTGGACTATGCCCTGATACCCTCTGTATAGAGGAGGCCTTTGCCCAGCAGTGGGACATGTATTTGGCTGATACTTTACTTTTACACAGTTAAAAGAACTCATTAGCACCAATTCAAAGTAAATGTGCAGTTTTTTTTAACTCTAGACTTCTTATTGCCGATTCGTACGTTGACCGCAATACCACTCGGTCATGTGAACAAATATTGGATGAGTAAGCACTTGTGCTGTTTACGAGCGTCGGATGATAGAGTAACGGATAACTTAGTGGTTACGCGACCCGGTCTGCGGACAGACAGTGACATATTGTTAAACCACGTAGGTTTAAACGGGATCTGAAGTTCTCAATTCGACTGTTTTTTTTTTATTTTTGTTATGTTACCTCACAACTTTCGATTGGGTGAACCAATTTTGATGATTCTTTTTTTATTTGAAAGCTGGTGTTTCTCACGTGGTCCCATATTAATTTCATTGGTATTAGATCTTGGGCTCCGGAGCTATGTAGGGAACTCCTGGAAATCAATTATAAAATGGATACAGAGCGAAATATTTAAAGTCGGTTTTGTTTTTTATTAGTAAGAAAATTGACTTATTTATTTTCCAATGAAACACTATATACTTCATTGCTTAATATAAGCTAAATGAATAGCTTCCTCAAATAGGTTACCACTTACCATCATGCGCCCCATGATGAGGCGACCAGCTAACAGACCTATATTAGAATTTTGTATTTCTATAAGTAAACATTGTTTAAAAAATAAGAGTTTTTTGTCTCCCAGTGAACTCAGAGGTCCGTTGTTAAGAACAATAAAAGCTCGTTACAGTGGCATAAAATATGTAAATGTAAAACAATTACTTTGTGCACGTTATTTTTCACTGCATAAAAAATTCAATGCGTGAAACGTTTAATTTGACGCTATAGAATTTTTATAATGACGATGAAAACAGTCATATACGAGTATTGTAATAACTTTATCTATTTTTTCTATGTCAGTTTTCTATATCATTTACAATTTTATACATACATATAAAAATGGATTGCTGTTCGTTAGTCTCGCTAAATCTCGAGAACGGCTGGACCGATTTGGCTAATTTTGGTTTTGAAAGATATGTAGCAGTTCAGGGAAGGTTTCAACGATGAGAAATTATGGGAAAATTTCCATGGAAAATCGAAATAGCTACAATTTTATTTTCCCATACAAACTGTAACTGTCAACCTGCCAACTGTGTCTAATATTTACAAGATTAAATCTATCTAAAATTACATATTATCTAATAAACCTAATCCACGCGGCATGGTGCCAAGAATGCTAGCTACATTTCCTCGCTTAATAGTTATGCTTAACCTTTGAGCGAGACAAGAACCAGCTCTCTTGTCAAACTGTGTGTCTGTGTAACCTGTCAAACATTTTATGTGTTCAGATTGACAAATTCCTTAGAAATAATTTATATGGCAAAACAACGTGTCCCACCCTGTACAATGTCCTAATTAGCCTAAGACATGGAATGCGTCGACTACTACTTTTGCAAATGCATCGTTCAATGTGTGCATTAGCAAATGTTCTTTTTGGGATAAACGTGGTGGCGTTTCATTTTATGGTGGCTTGAAGTGTTTACCACCAACCGTGGATATGCACTAAGTTATTACACAATAAACTAAATGCAAAAGTATAATTCTTTTTCGTTTTTTTTCTCGTTTTCCTGAGCCTTTTGGAAGGCGCGGCTTAAACGAATGAAAAAGCCTCCCTTGTTGAACCAATTTATTTTGCATGCAAAAACTACTACGTGGTTCCATCGCAGAATTTCGTAAATTAGAAGCGCTGTATGCCAAGAAATAGCTGACACGATCGTCCAATATAGGAAACAGCTGCTACACACACATAAATTACTTTCAATAACAAGATGCGAAATATTACATACTGCGAGTAATCAATCAACTTTTTTATTATACAACCTTCCTGTATAAAATGTTTCATATACAAGCGTTTTCTTCAAAGGTGCCGACATCGCTTCACAAAGAAACAACAAGTTATCGTGCATAAAATATTCACAAAGTGAGGTTTCGACCTTCTGCGCAGATGGTGGATTCATAGATATTAAATTGCAGGTGTCTATGATACATGGCGATCAGCCTATACTTATAAAATATTACGGTATGATTAAGTTTAAAAATTATACCTATTTCTCAAAAACGGTTATGAAGCGATCGAACCATGACCTCATTTTCTGCCACGTGTAAACTTCACTGGATACTTTATTATTCATACAGTTATAAATCACCTTAAAAATACTGCTCATATCTCTGTTTGGATTGTCAATAGGTAGCTAATGACTCTTCCAACTCCCAAGTCACGGTGTCTGCAAAGCAAAATATTAATGTTTCACAGCATGCACTTAACATGGTTAAATTTAGCATCTGCTAGTCTTTTGTATTAGAAATTTCTCCAATGTTGACCCTTTTTAACCGACTTCAAAAGGAGGAAGTTCTCAATTCGACTGTGTTGTTACCTCATAATTTTCGACTGGATAGACCGATTTTGATGATTCTTTGTTTATTTAGACCACATAGGAAGCACCACCTTTCAATTATTATTTTCAATGGTATTGGATCTTGGGTTTCGGAGATAATTAGGGAACTCCTGAAAATCAATTATAAAATGAATACAGAGCGAGATATTTGAAATCGGTTTTGTTTTTCGTAATGTAAAAAAATCTGTTGAAATAATTGACGATTATAAGAAAGTAAACTCTTGATTTATTTGTGTGTATTTTTGCATGTGTAAAAATATGCACATAACTCATTATGAACGCGGTTATTTTAAATTTTACATTTATAGTTTGGTAATATGTTGTCGTTTTATTATATTAATATATGTATAAGTATTAATTTGTTTACGCATGTCTTGTAATATAGTACATAAACATAGTAAATCAAGTCTGCTCAAAAAGCAAACAAAAAACTGTAAAAATTCAGCTTATATACCCACTGCAGATTCGGGAACTTCACATGTATTTATATTTTTTTTATTTCGAAAATTATGACAATTCCTAACGATGTTTTCCTTCAAGAAAAATCGACACTTAAAATTACAATAAACAATTTCATTGGTGCAGCCAGCGGAATTTGAACTCAGGTTGCTCGAGTACATTGAATTAAAAGCGAACGCCCGGACTCTGAGCTATCACTAAGTAGTACTAAATTAGTAAATATAGTTGTCTACTCGAACTATATTCAAGTTAAAAATTGCTAGGCAGTGAAATAAGCCTTTATAGAGTTTAATGCCACAGCTCAATGAACTTTTAGCAAGATATGATCATAAGTTTCCCTGCATCAAATTCGAATTAATTCAGCCCAAGCACGAGCGAAGTAAAAATTTTCACGATCGTCAACGTACGTGACATGCCAAAATTCTGCAGTCATGCCGACTTTTTGACCTTTATTCAAAATAAATTTGAGCTGCATTCGTGTGCCCACTTCCAACACTTTAATATATGAAGTAGGGTAAGTATAGGGTTACCATATATCTAGAATACACCAACATGATACAATTAATATTTTCTGTAAATATATTTAGAATAATTTTTTTTAATCTAAACCATCGAATTATATGTATAATGAACTACAGTATAACAAATTGTTATCACTTACGATTAAAAATTTACAGTTCGTATGAATGCCTCATTTTTACACTGGGCACTCCCAGTAGCTTCTGTTGTGCCGACCTTCCGTCTCAGGAAGTATCACAATCTCACAGAAGACGTTTGTTGGTAAAATGGCGGCAGGCAACTTATCCTTTCATTTGCCCATGTCCGACACTAGGTGGGGTCCGTTTTCTGTACCAGCCTTTATTTCAATACTCAACTGTTTCACAGACATATCATTCTTCACATAGTCCATCCAAACCTTTATCGATCTCACTCCAGCTTACACCCTCCTAAGAAATACTCACTCATTATTTTTTAGCCATGACTTTCATCCCTTCTCATGACGTGCCAATACCATGCTATGTTCCACCACTCATTTAGTTCGCTTTTATATCGTTATATAAACGAACGACTATTAAACCATGTGCTAGAGAGATCCATATGGCGAACAGGCTACAAATTTAAACGCTAACAGCGAAGACTTATCGTCGATCAGTGTAAAAGTAGAGATGGGTTGTTGATGCGGGCTCACGCTAAGCTTCGACGGTCAGACGGTCACGCCGTCACTATACACTTTATCTTAGGACCTTACATCCACAGAGCCAAATATTGGTACAGGGCAAGTAAAGCGACGCGCGCCTAACACCTAATAGATAGATCCCAGTACTTACGGATTTTCCCAAGATTATCCCACTTCTGACACCAAATTTGTAAGTATGGCGCTCTGCGGGTTCTCCACTTATCCATCTCAACATTAGTATGTTGAGACGGATACGTGGTGTACCTTTCATCCATTCATCCTTTCATCCGTCTCTTTTGCTCGGATCCATATGTCATGAAAGGTCTCTCCGCCGTCTTATGAATCCTTGAGTATGAGGGGCCATTCGCTAGTCTTATATAACTCTCGAGACTTGTCTCCACTTCATCCAACCTGCATTTACCTATCCTGTTGCCAACGTCCCGGACGTCATTTCATATCAATCATCCGAGATGCCTAAAATCGTAACAAACCGGAAGGATAACATTATAGGGCGTCCGTTGTCCCAAGTTTTGGTAAAAACCTGGTTTAGGCATAAATCACTCGGCTCTCACACATCTTCCCACTTTAGTCTGCCCAATCTTTGTATTATTGTACAACTGCGCATTTGCCCACCAAATATGCAAGTACCGAAGCCCACTTTATTTAAAGGCGGTCACAGGCGGTTATTCGCCCGAGAAATGAGGATATAACCCCGAGGCTCGTAGCCAGACAGACCGTCATGCAATTCCATCAGACGGTTATCACTTAACATCAGGGGAACCGCCAACTCGTTTGCCACTTTCTCACACAAAAAACTACAAAGCTAAAATTTCAAATATTGTGTCGTAAAACCGATTAGCAGTACTAATAGAATCACAAAATAACATTAAAAAAAGAATGTGTTTACTTATGAATGAAGA
Organism: Iphiclides podalirius; assembly: GCA_933534255.1. Taxonomy (NCBI): domain Eukaryota; kingdom Metazoa; phylum Arthropoda; class Insecta; order Lepidoptera; family Papilionidae; genus Iphiclides; species Iphiclides podalirius. The sequence continues at coordinate 7,149,882 of OW152833.1, forward strand.
AAAGTAAGTAGAGCGTAAAGAAGAAAGATGGCAACGCATTTATCATCAAAAGTGTGTGTGTACTTTATGTACACCCGTTAGAAGTTATACTTCTTTGGCATAACAAGATAAATATCTTTACAAAAATTTTATCTTTCGCCTTATTCTACGTTTGTAGAAAAAGCGAAACTAAAAATAGGAAAAAGGTCTATTATCTAGTTAAATAAGGTTTATTTAAATATCACAAAAAATTATTTCGACATAATTAAATAAATGGACATTTTGGACGGTGGACACTATGCCAGCTGTCATAAAATCGACGTTTGAGTGCGCGCGCATCGTAAAAATTTACTCTGATCATTTTTCCCTAACGCGCCAAAAGAAGTATAACTTCATGAAGTAAAAAACGTTTGAAATGTCTGATATAAAGAATGAAAATTTTAAAGAGTGAAGTAAATATTGAACTTTTAAAGTAGAAACATATGGATATCGTAAGTGTTGTAACACCACGTTTCCATGTCGTAGTGATTTCACATGCACAAATTACAAGTAGACAAACGTGCCCAGTCCAACAACACTATATATATATATATATATATATATATATATATATATATATATAGGTTTGTTCGCGAGAATCGTTCTGTCCGTGATGATGGGCCGGTCCCAATAAACCCTGGCGCAGTCATTTGCGAGCACGGGCTCGTATAGTACTTTCTGAGCAAACTCCTGGTGTAGGATTCGGGCTACTAAGTATTATTACTATTATGATCCTTTAATTAATTTTAATGCTTTTCTTTTTTGTTTTTTCTTGTACTGTATGTTACGTTGACTGAATGGTATTGACTTTATTTTTTAAATTTTTCAATGGAGTATTATTATGTGCCAAACGTGTGGCCCCCCTCCGTGGGAATAATCAACACTGGAAGCGAGCCAGCCGCGTTCGGCGGTCTTGAATAAAAGATCGGACGCTAGCCACAGCGTCGCTTATTACAATTTGAATTAATAAAGACAGGTGTATATTAGTAACAGCTACGTGGATTGACACAGAAAGTTAAACCATTTCATTTGAATCCATTTTAATACATTTTTCAACATGTCTCCATTGCCCTCACTTTATTGATAGTGCTCACCATAATACCATTAATATCGAAAGATAGTTGATGCTGATAAGTAATTTAATGGCTTTGATAACATAAAATTTATGGCTATTAAAAGAGCATTATCATTAATATTGTCTTTTTAATAATTGAGCCATCCTTATGTCAATAATAAAAAGACTATTTTCATTTTTCAGTTTTATCACATTGACATTATTATTCATAATTTTACCACGTGATCGACTTTCAACAAAGTATTGCCTTCTATGTCCTGAGTTAGAATAAAATTATATATAAAACTTACATACAACATGAATACCGAGAAGCTTCTTATAGTTAACCCAGAACCGAGTAGAAACTTACTTGTTTAATGTGGTAGGGCCACGCAACAGTGTTGCACGAATGGGCAGGTCCGTCCGGGTAAGTACCACGACCTCACAGAAGACCGGCGCAAAGTAGAAATATTGCACTTCTGCGTTTCCTCAGGTGAGTGAGGTAGCCGTAGCCCACATTATTAAGTGGTGGCAACGCATCTGCAAGCCTACGGGTTTTGCAAATGTCCATGGGCAGGCGGACATCAGGTGAACCGCCAGCTTGTTTGCCACTTCCTCACATAAAAAAAGAAAAAGAAATAAGAAACCCAGAGATCTCTATGTTAAACTGTTTTACATAGAGGTCTCTGGGTTTGTACGCGGTCCTGGATTAACTATAAGAAAGTCCTCGGTAATGTTTTATTTTATGGAATTAGTTACTGTGAACGTTCTTATAGGTGCAGTAACAGCTGATCGTCAATGCTACTGGTGTGGCCCACTTGCCGAACAGGTGCACCGCAGTCGACGCGCCCCGCCCTGCGACGATCCCACGGGGCACGTCACAACTTGCGAGCCCGGACTTATGCATTGCGCAATCGTCGCGACGTCACCACGTATGTTTACTAAGGCAACAGACTATATATATCGTACTCCTACAGGCTTCCATTATGCAAAAGATGTTAAGGCACTCGAGCAGTAGAGTGCACTATAAGTACTTAATAGGATAGCATTACTATCAATTATATGCATTATTATGAGTACAAATAATAGCATTATTATGAGTACAAATGTTCATATTCTTTTCCCTCTATTATACAACTTCCCTCTATTATCCACACAACACAATTCATAAAGAAAAATTTAACAGTAAAGCTCGTAGCTTTAGTTTCAATGTAGTGCTTTAAGATTAATTAAACTGTAATAAAATCGTTTTGGTTGCAGTTTGAATTGAAACTTAACAAATCGTAAGACCTCTTGGAGCCCAACTGCGGATTGTAGATATGATATATATATACAATTATTTTGATATATTTCTTAAATGTGCCAATTTCTTGGTGAAGTTTTCGAGGACGTGGTAAATGAACACTTAATATTTTTACATTCAATATTTAATCTCATTGGTGAAACTTAATACATCTATTCTATTGCAATTATATATGTTTACAATTTTGGTCTTAAACATTACGAGGAATTTATTTTGATATAACCTGCGGATATTTCCTTCGCTAATAACAAACCGTTATTAGCAAACCGAAAACGAAACCGCTTTGCTCGATGAAACTTTTAATATTAGGATCTTATCTTATCTTATCTTGTATCGTTAAGGGTTTAATTTTAAACAATATTATATGTACTTTTTCACAAATTGAATGAACATTATTTAGAAACAAACAAATGATAAAGACAACTAAAACGAAACGCTTGACTTGTGGTATAACGAATCACTTTTTATGGATTGTTATTCCCTTAAGAACTATAAACGTCCTCGTCACGACATCTCTGATTATTTCATTAGTATCATTAAAATATTTCTAGCTACAGCTAGAACTATTGGCATTGAAATAATCAAACCCTATAAAATTCCAGCCCACGTCGAATCGAGGTTCTGCGTGAAGCTTTACCAGGACGAGTGCTACCCGCTATTCTGCAACTCGACGAAAACTTGGAAAATGACCTGCCCGTGCCGGGGCAACCTGTGCAACGGCAACAGCACGGAGCGCGAGAGCGAAGCCTTCGCCGCGCTCTCCAAGCTCGCCGCAAGGTCGCAGGACGTGCGCATAAAGAAAAGGGCGGCGGCGGCGTCCGATTTCGTCACCTCGAAGCGAGAACGCACGATCATAATCACGAATCTAACGGACCTGCACCAACAGATGAATCGGACTACCGACGATGGAATCGACGAAATCGATCAGAGCGAGAACATGATCGTGGTAACGTCGACCGCCCGTGAACACTCGCTGAGGGGGGATGCTCGTAACAAAAGTCCAACAACAACGCGAGACCTAGGAAAGTCTAGCAACGAAACACTAGAAATAAGTCAGCCAGACCTTATTCAAAAACTTGAAGAGATGAATCCCACCAGCGACGGTATCTACATTCAAGAAAACATCACGAGTAATTCTCAGGTAGACGATTTGACAACGCCGATTCCTGATAATGACGAATTGTACGTCAAATTAAATGCGTCAACAACCATACCAAAACGGACTGATGCAATCTACGTAGCTGAAACCACCACAATCAAAGAAGCCGAAATTAATATGAACGCCGAGACAACCGAGAGAACAGAGATTATAAATGAAACAGCAACGACCAAGGAAACTGAAGCGAACACGGGTGCTGATACCATCACACCCCTATCGAAAAATAAAGTGGTACCGAGCGAACAATTGCCGACCGCCGAAGCGCTCCAGCAAAACGCTAGTCCTTCCACCACCAGCTCTAGAACAACTGAAATAATAAAAGCGGATCCGACGGAGCCAAGCACGATAGCAACAGTAGAAAACGCGACAGTGATGCCAACGAAGGCTGGCGCTAGTTACTCCGCACCAATTGCAATGTACATTTACCCCTGGATTGCCCTTGGGCCGTTCCTAATAGCTCACTAATATTGGGAACGATCTTACCGCATAAATCTTCTATTCGCAGCAACTTCGTGGTACGAATTCTTATTCACAAGTTTCTATCGAGCACAATTATACAACGTCCGGTTTTCATTTTTTTTTAAATGATCTCTATTTAATGTTAACGTAAGATTCGTTTTACATATGTTGTGATATTAGATTAGTGAATGTAAATATTCTGAAGGAACAAATAAAATTTCTTAGTGCCTCAGAAAATCCTTTATTTTTCATAGAACAACAGAGGGGAACGAGGTACAAATATAAACATATAGGCTATTTATTAATCAAATGTGAAATCGTAATGCTTTGGCAATTGTCTATTGCTAGCTTTTGGTTCTAAGCTTTTGGCTCCCTGTGAATACGCCTCTCCTAAATCCGAGTGGAATGGTTTATTTGATTTAGAATGCTTGGGAACGGGCCCATAGTATTCATAAGTAGGCGGTGGAGGCACTTCTGTGGAATTTCCCTCAGACTTCCTTTTCTCCGGCCTTTCGTTCCCTTCAGCACAGTTCTCATCATCGCTGAGTTCATTCTCTATCGGCGTGGGTTCTGTGGCCTTGACGAAATTCTTATATTTTACATTCGCCTTTTTTGTTGTGAAGAATAGACCTTTTGGTGATTCCTCCTCGATCGGCCCAATGACTGGTGGTGGTGGTGTCCTCGGTCTTACTTCTGCCCACGTTTTGGGTGCAGCGTTTGTATCAGACGAAAATGCATTCCCCTTTTCGTCAAATTTATTGCTTCTTCTACCTTCCCTAGAAGACTGCCGAGGTGGTGCGAATTCATCTATTCTTTTCGCTCTTTGCTGGTCTACGTATTCTTCCTGAGTGAGTTCTCTGAATTTCTTCAACTTTTCATCCATACCATCTTTTCCTATATCCCATTCGCGAACATAAGACTCCCGCAACTTTTGTCTTTCCTTCTCTTGCTCCTCACGAATCCTCATTTCTTCTTCCTTTGCTTTAGCATCTGCTTCGTTCCTCTGCTGAGTCAGAAACTCTAACAGGCACGTTGTGAAGTCTTTTTCGTTTTCTGAAAAGTAAATCATGTTTAAACTCTATATGTTGTAAAATAATGATAATGTTTGAATGCAAAACCAATTGCCATTCAATTGGATCATTATAATTGAATATTTTTTTTGTATAATTTACGCTACCCATGCGAAGCCGAGGCGTTTCGCTAGATCATGATAAATAATTAATTTCATCCTATTTTTTTTTTTGCTGTTGTATCATATTCTTATTGCATTATACGAGCCAAAACCAAAAAATCTCTGAAGTGTAAATGCTGCTAAAAAACAATTGATAGAACCTAATTCGAGGACAGTAAACTAGTACTTTTAACTACAAGTACCTGGAAGACTGTTTTTTTTTTTGGTAAATCGTGTATTTTGGAAATTACATTTAGATACAAATTACTGAGTAATGGAATATGCATAATATTTTTCGATCGTACCGACGTAATAATAAGAAAATATGAACTGGTGTTATTCACAAAAGAAAGAACCTTAACAAAAAATAAAGAAAGCAATGATCTGGAATCGAAAAAAAGTAAAAAATTAAGTGTGTAAATGATCGTGATACGAACCGCGGCCGTCTGTTTTGGGGCCGCCCGATTATCGACCGAGCTATTATAATTTTTTTTTTTTGCACCGAAATTTACCGTCATATTCGAATGATATTTTTCATTTCCTGAACACAGGGATAAAAGCACGTTTTCTAAAAATTAAACTTCGGTAGATCGAGTTTTCGCCCCCGAATCCGCTACGCCCATACAAAATTTCATGAAAATCGCTGGAGCCGTTTCCGAGATTCCGATTATAAATATATATATATATATATATACAAGAATAGCTCGTTTAAAGGATAAGATAATAATTAGTATACCATTGAATAAAATGTTTTCGTTTTTTTATTGAGAAATATGTGTGGAATTATATGATGTAAGAAATCGCCAATTCTATACTATTTTGTTGTAAGCAAATAGTAACGATAAAAAATAATGTGTAGGTCAAATAAGCCAATAAGACTGATCTAAATTTGTAGATTTTGACTGGTGATAGATTTTTTTATGTGTGAGATGTGTAGTGGCGGTTCACCTGATTTTAAGTGATAACCGACGCCAATAGAAAATTGCAACACCCGTAAGGTAGCAAATGCGTTGCCCCCTTTTAATAAAGTGGGCCCCGGGCTCAAATAAATTCTGTGAGGTTGTGGTACTTACCCGGACAGACCTGCCCATTTGTGCAGCAGCAAATTTGTTGCGTGGCCCAACCACAGTTGATACTCATTAGGGATAGAAACAAGACCAAATTGAATACAATATTTGGTTCTATTATATTATTGATTGATAATAAGACTTTTAGAACTAAATAACTAAAATACTAAAATAATAAAAATAATAAATACTAAATTAAAATGGTAATTTTTTTCACATTCCAGTTACAAAAACAAATCTTGGCCTACAATCCCCTCAAGTTAGATTAATTAGAGGATACCACCACTTAGTTAAACAAATAGCCGATGTGGATATATTTAATTGCAGTCTGAATAAATTTAAAGAGCTGCTAACAAAACTATATATTAGTCATTAATTTTATTTGTAAACATTTTTCATATTTTTAACTTATACTTGTATTACTAAACACCCACTTTGTTATTTCATATGTTGTCAATGTTATTTACACCGTTATTTTCATATGTATCAGCAATAGTTTTTATAATCAAATCAACTATGTAAATGTCCAATATATATGATGTGGTTGTACTTTGAATAAATAAATATATAGAACTAATAATTAAGGAATCATGACTTACTCTGTGGTTCTTCGGGCGGTAAACCTGCTCTAGCCCGTTGTCTGGCCCTTGCAGCCGCTACTCTTGCCGCCATTAGCTCATCTCGTTTCTTCTTTCTCTCCTCTGCTTCCTTCTGAGCTTGCAGAGTCTCCTGCCGTTGTTTGGTGAGTTCCTCCATTTGCTTTTTGCGTTCGGCTTCATCAGTACTAAAGGAGTAATATCCCACCCCATGGATTCTTGCCTCTGGAATAAATTAAATATTAAATCAACAGGCTGCCGAGTGAAAATATATCACGATGCAGGCGTCGCGTAGTGTGAGCACCGCAGATAATGTACGGTTTTCGAAATGTCTCAACAGAAATCTAGATCTAAGTTTCTAAGTATTTTGTATATCCTATGTTCTTGCTGGTTAAATAAATGATTTATTATTATAATTAGATATTTGAATTGAATGTGAATTATAAGCTGTTAATATTTGAAATATGCAACACACTGCAAAAAGTATGTATCTTTCGGAATATTCAGGGTCATAATTAGTAACTAAATGGCTACAACCCTCCAATTGATACAATTTTCAAGTAGAGCAATATATAAATATCTACCATCAAACAACAAATCTTGATAGTGTATATCTTTTTCTTTTGCAAGAAGCTCCTTTTCCTTTTGTTCCCATTTTTCTCGTAATGACTGCAAGTAGTCATTTGTTTTTTGGACCAAAAATGGTTTCTCTGGAGTCTTCTCAGGTTCCTGCAATTACAGTTAAAACAAAATAAGTGTATTTTAATTGTAATTACATAATTGCTTTATGTTTATAATCATTTGAAATATTTAATATACAGCTTTTTTTAAAGTAAAAAGATGGCAAGCCAGCTGGCAGTTGACCTGATGTTAAGTGATAACCGCTGCCCATGGACATTTGCAACACCCATAGGGTTGCAGATACAATGCCGACTTGTAATAAAGAGGGCCCCGACTATTTCACTCACCTGATGAAATGCAAATTGTAACACTTCCCATTCTTCATCTGTAAGGTCATGGAACTTCCCCAGACGGACCTTTTTTGCCCTGCCCATTCATGCAACATCAAACTGTTGCGTGGCTCTACCACAGTTAAAGCTTACATTATACTAAAATTTTGTATGTACAAAAGTAAATAAATACCTCTCTAGGTTCATCTCTCTCTTGACCATTTGTTATTACTCGCAATAATTCTTTATCCCTCTTTTTGTATAATTCTAAGTCAGATTTAAGGCACTTTCGTGTTCTACCAAGGCAATCTGTAAACTCTATCCTGTAACATTAAATTTGATATAAAGTACAATAATTGCATGTTGTTTGACATAAAACTATTTAAAGAATTTAAAAATAATCTAATATTGATAAATGGACATCCATTTTTTTTGCTAATACTGCGAAAACTACAGAACTGATCGGAGTAATACTTAATCATACTATTTTTTGATAGTGAGAACCTTTTTAACAATATATTAAAGTTCAATTAAAAGAGCCTGGAGCGATCAATTGATTTTTTTAATATTATAATGTAATACTTAATAATATAATAGCCTTTAACAGAGAAACATTCTTTGACATTTTTTAATTTAGCAATTGTTACATTTTTTCTGGGATCTTGGTGTAGAAACATAAATTGTTCCATAATAGATTTACTTATTCTACACACTCTACTTGTGGGTAAGACATTTATGTTGATACCGAAGAAGACATAATAAAGTATGAGTGAAGGTAGTTTTAAAGTCTGAAAACATCACTCATCACTAAACAGTATAAAAAAAAGTCATCTGTATGTCTATCCCTATGTATGCACTATGCTTAGATCTTTAAAAATATGCAGTGGATCTTGATACTGTTCTTTTTATTAGATAGAGTAATTCAAGTGGAAGGTGTATATGTATAACACATGGCACTCCTGCAAAGCCAGGGCGGGTAGCTAGTACTTAAATAAATTGATCCATTTAAGACCATGGTACATTTACGGGTATTAATGTGGAAGTCATGAAGGAGCTGTTAGGGTACAAGAATTCCACCTTCTCTCTTTGCTGTCTGTATGACAGGGGAAAGTGACTGATCATGAATGAAATCTGTTTAATTGATTAAAACTGTTATTAACATGTACATAAAAATCTCTATCATATCATTGGAGCCAAAGTAGAAAAAAAAAAACATGTACATACCACTCATTATCATCGTCAGTATCACTGTAAACAACTGTTTCCTTTTCATCCCTCTTTTTTATTGGTGTATCTGGCTCTCTTTCCTTCTTTCCTTTAAAATCAACAAGGAATCTTTCAGCTAGCTGGGAACTACCTGTTTTATCTGATAAATGTTCATATAGCTCAGCTTTTTTTTCCAGTGCTAATCTAAAAATTATCAATGTTGGTCCTTAACATACTTTACAAAATAAAGATTATATATTTTGATTATTATGGAAATTATTGTTAAGCAAATCAGCTGGGATTTTTAGAAGAAGGAATTGACAAAAAACTTTCACCTACAGTCAGCAGGAAGATTTGTATCATAAAACTTAACTTTTTTGTGCTTTAACATACTTACTTAGATTTTCTAAGTGTCTCCAACTCTTCTATATCTACTGCTTTCAAATTATCTTTAAAAGATTTATGATTTTGTTTGTTTACATCACACTTCTTCTCTGCTTTAGGTTTAAATGTCTCCACATTATGTTGGGGCAATTGTTTTTTTTCAATAACTTCTTCTTGCTTTTTAAGAACTTCTGCCTTAAGACTTAATAACTGAAAAGTTAAATTAATAATTATAATTTTCTACTTTATCATTATAATTAACATTTACAAATATTATTATCATAATAATTACTTACAATAGATTTATTGAAATTTATCTTCTTGGTATTTTGATCATTCATTTTTCAGTATCATAAATACGATATTTATGAACATTCGTAAAATGAAAATCTATATAAAGATACATATATACTTGTAAAATATAAATTTAATTATTTTTAAATAAATATTTAAGATTAATATACTAAAACGATGTCGGATTGTTAATTATAAATAGGTAGAGTTACCTACATTACATAAATACACAACACACGAATAAATTAATTAAAAACTAACAAGTTATTGTTTCAGTATTATAGCCACAGACTACTAAGATGATAATTGATATGCGTGATACTGAAATCAGAAATACTGATAGTAGCGATGTGCGACTCGAGTTATTTGACTCGAGTAACTCGAGTCAAACCTTAAACGAGTCAACTCGAGTTCAGTTTTAAGCAACTCGAATCAACTCGGTCGTCCGAACGCAAGCCGGACGTTATACGCGGCGGCCTCTCGAGTTGTTCCGAGTTACACACGCGGCTCGCGCGCGCGGTTCGTTAGGCGTTACAACTCGCATCAACTCGAGTTGAGTGAAATGTAAAGTTACGATAAACGCGCGCGCGCCGTTCGTAAGGTGTTGCAACTCGCATCAACTCGAGTTGAGTGAATTCAAAGTTACGTTACACGCGCGCGCGCCGTTCGTAAGGTGTTGCATCTTACTCGCATCAACTCGAATAGAACTCGGGTTTTGAATTCAGAATTGGGCAAATGAAAAACCGCTTTAAAAGTTTATTTTGTTTTTTGATTGACATTTTGTTATTTGTTTTTATTAGTTGGCCGTTGACGATCCGCGTGCGAATTGACATTTTTGATTTGTTAGTGATCTGTTTTGTTTTGTTTGTAACGACGTCAAATAACAGAAGTGTGGCGTCGGAATTCTTTGCTATAAAAACAGAAACTTTTTTTAACATTATTTTCGATAAGCAATCGACTATGGACATTTTATAAGTACGACTTTGAGGCGATAGATGGCGGTATTTTTTTGTCGTATTTTCTTAAACACGATGTTGAGATCTGCGCTGGAATAATATACACCTTTGTTGATTGATTTTTGAAATAAATTGCACACTAGTGCCAATTGATTGTAAATTTTGTCTTTGAAATCCTAACCGTCGGACACTGTTCGGGGTCGAGGTGTATAGAAAAAGGAGAGGATTAATTCAGACCACATACAAAGTTGCGAATCGACTCGAGTAGCCATATAACATCACGATTCAACATCATTATATACTTACTTGACTTGATACTTCCTATCTAATTAGCCTCGAGTCGAGCTGACTCGTGCTCTCCGAATTGGCCGAGTCGTCGTCGTCGCCCCCCTCCCCTCACCCCTTTGTCCCTACCGGAGACTTCGATGCGAGTCAACTCGAGTTGCGATTCGAGTCAGTAGTCAAATCAACTCGAGTAACTCGACTCAAAAAAAATCCAACTCGTCACATCACTGACTGATAGTGATAACTCGATAATTTTCCGAAATCACAAAGTAGGGATTTCGGAAAAGTATCGATATTTTTGATTAAATACATCGATATTGTCAGCCGATATATTTGGATCCGATATATCGATACAAAATATACAAAATACTTAGATCTACTCTACGTATTTTGCTATTATACGGCTCTTTGAGAGCTTCATCGGAAAAGATACGGGGGTGAACGACTCTTCGACTGAAGAGACACAAATAAGCTAATGCACGACCACGACACGATCACAACGTCCGCTGCGCGGCATCTTGGCATACCAAGTTATTGAAAGATGAAAACTCGACTAACATGGGGGGATTATCTAATACCTAAGCTTTTTCCATGTTTTGCTCCACGACTCGATCCCAGAGCCTTCTTCCTAACGTCATATTTACATTTTTTTTTCGTTGCCAGGATTCGAATATATGCCTTCCATCTTACGTGTCTCGAAACTGCACAAATAAAGTATTTGGAGAAGGATTTCTTGAAGAAAATTAAATTTTATATCTTTGCAGTTTAGAACTACTTATTCGAAGACCTTTCTAGTTATATACGAAAAGTCTGGAAACTAATAAAAAACGGCCAAGTGAAAGTCACTCTCGTGCACGAAGGATATATTATTGTAAAGTATCATTAAAATCCATTTAGTAGTATTTTCGTGAAAGAGTTCGCTGGTCGACAGAAGATCACCTCCCTCGGTGGTTTTCCAGTTCGTCGTCGCAGGTAGACCGTGTCTTAACGTGGTCCGGGAAGCAACGGTCCCTCCATCGTCCGCTAGCGTTATAGCCCGTTGTTATGGGCAGAATCAATTCCTTGTGTGAGCACTGCACGCTCCTTACTCATTTCAGCGCGTGACACTTAGCCAGGTGAGATCCCGAAGGGAGGCTCCTAGTGAGCACAGAGGGTTGCACGGGTCTCAAAATAGGCTCTTTCAAAATGTAAGGGACGGCACAGTGTGAAAAACGGACACATTATACACGGTTGCAGGGAAACACACGAGTCGACGTACAGAGTACACGTTCCACACAGAGTGGCCTCAGCTGCTCAGACGCTTCACGGAGTGGCTTCGACGTTAGGCGGATTTGCTTCAGCGGACTCCAGCTGTAACGCTTCTATCACACTCAGTGTCGCGGAGCGGGTATCGACCGAGTTGCGATATTTAGATCCACGACCAGTTAAAGTGCTTGTTTATCCCGCAAGAGCGTCGCCGCATCCCCTGCATACCTCATTCTGATATACTCTACTCTTGCTCCTATGAATGGTATGCTTAAGCATTTCCCCCACGTAAACAAAATAAAGGAGAGCAATTAAAATTGCTTAAAACTTTCGATCATAGAAGCTCGGATCGCAGAAGATCAGCAAGCTATTAAAAGACTTGTGGATGATAAGGTAACCGCGACGATTTCAAATGTATAAATTGGTGTCGAAAAACAACCACACAATACAAATAATTTTTATATGTAAGTAAAGTCATCTTTGAGTCGTTTCTAAGTAAGGGGAAGACAGGGGGAGCCTTTGGTACAACAATGGATGTTATCTGGCTGATGATGCTAACAATAATTTACACTATTAAACAAAAAAAACTGGCCGATAAGAAAATCTATGAACAAACATTACAATTAATTTTAATACAACCTTACTGTATATATTTTTACTGGTTTTGGTACTAGGTTGGCCAACGTAAAAAATTTGGAATGACACATTTTGACTGACATCCTTGCAATGCAGTGATCTCAGCTAGTTTTTTTTTTTGCTAATTTCATGGTCATTCTGACAACTGTTTCATAGGTCACGACGTTAATATTTCTTAGAACAACAAAGAATCATTTTATAATAATCAAATTAAAACTCAAACTAAATGGTAAACTTTTGATGATTTGAGATAAAAGGCGAAATATATACTAAAGAAGGACAATATTGCTTGTTAAAGTGAATTAGGTGTGAAATCAAAATGTCAACTCCTGCCAGAAGACGTCTAATGAGAGATTTTAAGCGGTTCGTATCTTTTTCTAACGCAACAAACTGCTTAAAAATGTGTTTCTTATCTTAAGGTACAAAAATGCTGAATTATCTAATTACATCACCGTCGATTTCGTCGATTTCCAATATGTTCCACTTATGATGCTTCTAGACTAAACACTGGTGGTGAAATACAATAGTTAGACGTCTGTAAGCTATAAGTAGACCAAAGCTACATCATGAAAAATTTCCCATGTTTGTATGTATATTATTGTTTATCAAATTGGGTTATGTAGAAAATTGCAGAAAGCTGTCAGTTCACCTGATGTTAAGTACTAACCAATGCCCATTGACATTTGCAACCTCCGTAGGGTTGCAGATGTGCTGCCACCTTTTAATAAAGTGGGCCCTGACTACCTCACTCACCAAGATGTAAACAATAACACTTCCACTTTACACCATTCTTCTGTGAGGTGACTACCCTGACAGACCTATTTTTTCAACAGTGAAGATTGTTGCAGAACCCTACACTGTAAATCTATCTGTATATCCTAAGTATTTATACTGTACATTAAAAGTAAATTAAAAAAAAAAACACTAAACATTCCATTTTTATCACCTTCACAGTTTACAAGAAGACCCACCCACAGGTGTCTCTGGAGCACCCACCGATAATAACATCATGATCTGGAATGCTGTGATATTTGGGCCTCATGATACTCCCTTTGAAGATGGAACATTTAAACTTACTATAGAATTTACAGAGGAATATCCAAACAAACCTCCTACAGTGAGGTTTGTCTCCAAAATGTTTCATCCAAATGTTTATGCAGATGGTGGGATTTGTTTAGACATTTTGCAAAATAGATGGAGTCCCACTTACGATGTTTCAGCCATCTTAACCTCAATACAGGTAATTATTTATGTGAAACACATAAACAATAACTCCATATTATTCTTTACTGTTTAACATAAACCATCAGTTACAATTTTATAGTCAGGCCTTTAGGATTTTTGCTAAATCAATCATCTAGCCCAGGGGTGAGCAACCTTTTTTATCAATGGGCCAATTTAAATTTCTAATTTTTTGGCGGGCTGCATATAATAATTTACGAAACTTGATTTATAATAAATATTAGAATTAAAAAATATAAAATTAAAAAAAGTAAAGATTTCTTATACAAATTTTAATGCAAGGTAAAAACAAACAAGAAAAGAACAGAAAAACGAACAAAAATATTTCGGTTCGGTATGTACTACCATTTTAGTATAATTAATTTTATAACAATATATTGATGGGAGAAATTCGATAAAATAAATTCAATTTTAGAAATGCTTGGCGGGCCGCATAAACATGTTTAAGGGGCCGCAAGCGGCCTGCGAGCCGTGCGCTGCTTATCCTTGGTCTAGCCCCATTTAAAAACCATAGCATTAATAATTGTTTTACAGTATTCACTTACATTTTTAATATAGTGCCTAAGCTTACCTTTACCAAATTTTAAATATATTAACAGATTTTCTTAGGACAAAAGTAATACTTTTATTTTCACTGGTTTGTACCAATGTTTTTTTTTGCACCGTCCATTATTCATTAAAACATCACCACACTATTTCATATATAGCACAAGTTTAAGCCTTAAACTGTAAGTAAATTAAGTAGAAATATTAAGTTAGCGGTTTATTTCTATTTATGAACTATAGTATAAGAATTTATACAATTTATGAATTGAACGATCATTGATCATGAAGTCATTTCTTCTGTACAAAACTGGTAAGTGCTTGACTGCTACCCCACCTTGTAAATGGTAATTCAAAAGCTAATCACTTTCATTTTGACCTAATGTATATTCAGATGTAAAAGAAAATGTTTGTTCTATCTTTTCCAGTCACTGCTGAGTGACCCTAATCCAAACTCACCAGCAAACTCAATGGCTGCCCAGTTGTACAAGGAAAATCGCCGTGAATATGAGAAGCGGGTAAAAGCCTGTGTAGAACAATCATTTATTGATTAGCAGGGAAAAGATGATATCTCAAACAATAATGTGTGTATAATCTGTACTGCCCATGGCATTGGTCAATATCATCAATCAAATTTAAGAAAAGTGCATAAATTAAAATTATAACACCAGAAACAAACCTGCCATTGTAGACTGGCAGCACAGAACATTAACAGTAAGATGGATTTGGTACACCAAGTATACTAAGAATTTCACTTTTTTGTTTACTAGATGTGTTATAATAGAAATATGTATCATTATTTTTAAAATGATAATCTTAATAATTACCATGTGCAAATAGAAAACAATAAATATAGGCTTATAACATATAAAACATAGCAGGTACCTTTATTTTATATAATGATCTATTACTTATTTTTATATTTTTCCAAATATCTCTCTTCCATCAAACCTTTTTTTTTACATAATTAGAATTATGCTGTTGTATTAACTATGTTTATGGCGCCATCCATTACTATACATCAATTTTTCAAGTGTCCTTGTCTTACTTTGCTTAAATTTGACTGTAGCATATTGATTTCTTTACATGTTTTTTTTTTTATTAAATAAACCTACCTAAATTTAGTTTTGTTGTCATTTTGTAATGATTTGCACTTAAAAGTGTAATTATTGATTATAAATAATTTTAACACTGAACATGCAAGTAAAAGTACAAGTATATTTCTAATAATGTTTCATCAGTTACTTAATCAGAACAAAGCTTCTGATCCAGTAGTTATTTTTGCACAAATCATTTACTTTTCTTGGCACTTAACAAATTAGTGAACAATGAATCTTTTTAGTTTTCTTTCATGATTCTTCCTACTAAAACATGTCTACATTGGTGTATGTAACAAGTTTCCTCATAGTAAAATATTATTTTTGTTTGCAATTTTGTGTTTTAATTTTTAAATATTTTCCCAACATTGTACTTAAAATAAAAATTCAGAATATTAATTAAATGTGGTATTTTAAGTAATGTTGGATATGTTGTTTATTTTGAAATTAATATCTAAAACTAAATTTATTCTCCAGCATCATATTTGAGCCCAATTGAGATCAAAACATACATATGTTGTCGTTATTCTACCATTATCGAGACTGCAAGCAAATTATAAGATAAAAGCTATCTAACACTTCCATTATTATACGCCAACTGGTGTTTATTTTAACAATTTTTACATTGGTATTTATTCCGAGGGTGAGCGGTATGTGGGCTTTGAAACATCAGTATTTTATTAAAAATATAAATATTGTATAAAATTACTATGCTGTCGGGAAAATAACTTACTAACATAAGATTAATAGGAAAAACGGGAATTTCTCCATCAATGAGACGGAGAGAGAACCGAATGGCGAATGATTTTTCGTTACGTGATCTTATAAATTCTACCATATGATGCACTCAGTCTCACACCTCCCGCATCCAACAACAAAACGATCTTTTATTGTAATATACAATTTTGTATGTTTTTTCATTCTTTTAATTTCAAAATTGCACCAGTTTAACAACCAAATGTTAAGCTGTGTACAAAAGAGAAAAGTGTGGAAGGGAGATTTTCGAAAATAAATTATATAATATGCAAATTTATTTTATGTAAGAAAGTGGCAAACGGACGCAAGCTGGCGGTTCACCTGATTTTAAGTGATAACCACCGCCCATGGACGTTTGCAACACCCGCAGCGGTACAGATGCGTTGCCACCTTTTTATAAAGTGTTTCACTTCTACTTCACGCCGGTCTTCTGTGAGGTCATGGTACTTGGTACTAACCCGGACGGTGCAACAGCGAACCTTGCTGCGTGGGCCTAGCCCTACCATAGCTGATGAAAAAAATATCAACGGTTGCACAACGTCAACGCGATTACATTGAATATAATAAAATTGGGTTAAAATTCCTCATTTATTTTTGCTGAACTGCTGAATCTGCTATTTTTATTTACTACAACTACTTAAGCAAATCTGTTATTCTTTTAACTTCTAAATACAACAGGTATTTATATAAATTTTAATTTTACAGAATGATATTTTTTACATATCTATAAACGTTATACTCCGGCTCAAGGGTAGAGTAGTAGTCTTTTTAACGACGCGGGGCAGGCTTAGTTTACTAGGAAAGTAGGAAACATTATTTAGTGACTGCTTGAAAATAACAAATACTAATACCTATTTTTTATATAATTATGTTAGTAGATGTTAGCGGATATACGTCTTATAGACCACGAGTTTGGTATTTAGAGGTAGATTGGACGTCAGGATAGGGTAGAGTAAGGATCGGGGGGCCCTAAGCTGATAGAATAGATTCCGCAATGTTCGGTGCCATACTCAACGAGCGGCATACCGAAAATCCAATGTGTCTGATGGTGTTTTCGTTTTTGATCGCTTGACCTCGCAGCATGGGTTGGTTAATGATGTGGCGGATGTAGACGTCTTGTCGATATTGACGGACATCCGTCACTTATCCATCCATTCGGGCAGCAGGACCAATTGGCGCTGCATCTTCCTTGCCACATTCGCTGCCTTTTGTGAAGTCATGAAGAACAACTCATCAGCATTCAGTGAATATCGTTTGTGTACACTGCATATAGGTGCGGCGACAGACAACTATCTTGAGGTACACCGGCTTTGATATATCGTACCACTGATTCCACATAAAGTATACGTAGGACGAACTTCCGTCTTTGCAGAAATGACGTTACTAACCATCCGAGCGCGCGGTGGGTGGTGGTAACATTCAAGAGCTTTTACGGGAGGCGCTAGTGCCAATCTGTCAAGGGCTTCTTCGTGTGTAGAAGTACCCCCAGAAAGATGCGGCTCTTGTTGTACTGGGCCGCAAGATAATGCAGCACTCGGGCTAGCTGACCTGTGACCGAATGGCTACTGCCGAATCCAAACAGCTTTCTGCGTAGTTCGACGCAATAAACTATTCTGAGCAGCAGCAGGCAGCCGTTCAAATAGTTTCGCTACGTGCGGCAGTAGCGTTATTAGCCGGTAGCTAGGCGGAAGTCGTTGGTCTTTGCCCGGTTTCAGCAGTATGAAGACCTTGCCGGATTTCCACTTTGAGAGAAAGTGTACCGTACGCAGTACACTATTGTACAGGCGACACAGTGACTCCTACTCTCTTCTCGGTAACGGTCTAATCGCCAGCTTTGTTTATCGAGAAAAGAGAAGCGGGAATATCTCGCCGCTCTATGCATTTCGGCCAGAGTGATGAAAATATCACGATCCAGTCATGGAACATGCTCCGCTAGGAACACCTGTATTTGCGGCTCCACTACATTGCGAACCACCATGAGTACGTAATGGCGTCAGGGGTCGTGTGTTAGCCATAAATTGCCCTTCAATACGCTGTTAATCAAAGAAAATAACAAGATATAAAAGGAAGGAAAAAAATATAAGAACTTAAAAAATCCCAACGCGTTTATTTACCCCCTAAATTTGGGAGAAACCCCTAAATTGGTAACCTTGACACTTGACACTCCTCGGGATAGGATAGGAATTTTGTATTATAATTTCATACTTCGTACTATATACTTACTCTCCTATATATAACTTTACTCTTTGTATATACTATCCATATCTAAAGATACGGAAATGTACTATAATTTCGTTAATTTACATAAATGAGGTAAATTAAAAAAGGTTTATTTGGTTATAATAAAGTTGTAATGTTTTAAACAATACAAAGTGGATATTAGGATATACGTGTCTTTGTCAATTATTACCACGGATTATAAATAATCTTTAGCAATGAACTATTAACGGGGACTTACCGTTACATGTTTTTCTATACTAAGATTGTTGAAAAGTTACTTTGCGTATTGCTACTATGAGGCTGTTAATAAATTTCATTGATGTCTAAAGTACGATTAATTTATTATTTCCTAACACCCAGAAAGCCAACAGGTTCTATAGTACTAAGAAAATAGAATTATGTAAACCGCCACTAGGGAACCATGGTACCAACGCGACATAGTGTAAACAAATTCCGTATATCATCTAGCGCGTTTTGATTATAAAAATAGCTTCATAGGACGTTCTGTAGGAAATTAATCAACGAAATAAATTTATCTGGCCACAACTTTCAAGCAGAACGCCATAAAAATTTAGAAAGTTAATAGAAGTGCGTTACGTGTGAAATGATTGTTGACTTAATAAAATATGTCGTAAGTAGATATTTATATAAGTACTATTATACATATAAATGATCGGGAAGAATAATACTACAATTTTTTTTTTATAGTCAAGTAGTTTTAGCATTCAAAAGTTGTAATATTTCGCCTCCGAAAGTTAAAAGTTATTGCTTGCGATGGGAACAATGATTGCCGGTTGATATGTCAAATACGAAGAAATGTGTGTCTATTTTGACCCAAAACTGTGTAAAAATGAAAGAATAGTTCATAATTAGTACTTATATCAATATACGTTTTTTTATATAAATTCAAGTGTTTTCGATACGAATCTATTACACAATTGTGTTAAATACTGGGCGCCCGTTGTTGTCAACAAAATTTGTGAACTTTGAAAACAGCGGCGGATACCATGACAACATCGCGGGTTGTCATGGGTTCCGCCATAGTTACTAATATTATAAGGTTTTGTACTCGTTCGTATTCGTTAAATTAAATTGTGGTGTGTTTAACACTTATTTAACATTTATTTTAGTGAATGAAGCGTCGAAGAAAGTTGCGGGCGTGGTTGTGCAATAGGACGAGGAAGATGACGTGGTGGTGCCAAGACCTCTTGTTTTATCATTATTTTTATTTATTTATTATTTATGTCAGAAGGTAGCAAAGGAGCTGGCGGTTCACCTAATATTGAGTTAACACCGCCGCCCATAGACATTTGCAACACCTGCGGGATTGCAGATGCCTTACCACTGTGGATTGGTAATCTCAGATTATACATACTCTTTTGATATCAACTCTGATCTTCTTGGTTTGTGTATTATGTTTGAATTACTTTAAATTAAATTTGGAATGTTAGTTTTATTTGTTCGGATTGAATTGTCATATTTGATTGATTCCGTAAAATTCGTTTGTAGAAGTAACATGTCTAGCTGTCTGACATAACTCTTGTATTTTATATAAATTTCATAATCATTACGTTTGGTCTAAAATAAGTTCAAAATGTTAAAGTTGAAATAAATAGTTTTCTAATCAGTCCTTAAGTGTCTTTTTGGCTTGAAAGTGATCCCATGAGCCACATCCACCATTCAAGAGGTTATGGGCCCAGAAACATCTATAATTTTTTGGAGATTTTCCAGTTTTTGAGCAAAAGTGACAGCTGCAAAGAAATTTTCAAAGATGGACAAGCCCATCAAACCATTGTTAGAAAAAGAGACTACCATTCAAGACTAGAAACAAAAGATTACTATGAAAATAACTGCTGCGGATTTTGAAAATAATGAGCAGACTGCGACCACGAGTGCGGAATATTATCCATGAATGAAATTGAGGCATGGGTGATGAAGAAACAATTGAAAAAGGAACAATTCAAGAACTAACAATTGACGGTGTTGAAAATGAAGAGTACAGGAACTAATGTAGTTTGTGAAGAAACAATTGAAGATGGGAGGAAGTTGGATTTTGTTGATGATCTGATAGTGAAGGAGTTATAGAGAATAAAGGAGATTTTGATGGTTTTATTTTGGATGCGAGTGGGGATAGAATAGAGGAGGTTGTTGATGTTTTTGATGTGGTTGTTGCAGAGGGTGTGGGTCCAGGGAGGGATCCACCGAGAAATACTTTTTTTGAAGAGGAGACTGAGGTTGTTGCGGAGGGTGTGAGTCCAGGGAGGAATCCACCGAGAAATAGGTCTTTATGAAGAGGAGATGGAGGTTGTTGTGGGGAGGATGTGAGTCCAGGGAGGGATCCACCGAGAAATAGGTTTTTATGAGGAGGAGAATGCGGTTGTTGCGGAGGGTGTGAGTCCAAGGGGGGATCCACCGAGAAATAGGTTTTTATAAGGAGGAGACGGAGGTCGTTGCGGAGTTTGTGGGTCCAGGGAGGGACGCAACGAAAAATAGGTCTTTACCTGAGAGGTATAAGGTTTTCAACAGAAATATAAGTTGGATTATGGAGGGGCCTGTGGTCCTGTGGTAAACGGTGCTTCACTTGTAATTTACGGTCTAAAACAAGCTCCTTTGATAGACGTTATTAAGATGTTACGTTATGAAGTGTAGGTAGTGCAAATTTAAGGGGGTGTTAATAATAGAGATTCGCGCAGTGGAAGCGTGTGTGTGAGATTGTTGTAAAGGAGAAAGAAATCAGAATTAAAAATGGAATTTTTCAAAGAAACTTTTTAGAGAATTTTTGATATCTCTTCCTTTATAATGCATTGTGTTTTTCTTGTATTTTTGTGGTTTTAGTTAAGTTTTGTGGTTTTTGATGGGAGTGTGTTATTGTTGTTTTATGGTTGGTGGTTTGTTTGTTGATAATTTATATAAAATACAAGAGTTATGTCAGACAGCTAGACATGTTACTTCTACAAACGATTTTTACGGAATCAATCAAATATGACAATTCAATCCGAACAAATAAAACTAACATTCCAAATTTAATTTAAAGTAATTCAAACATAATACACAAACCAAGAAGATCAGAGTTGATATCAAAAGAGTATGTATAATCTGAGATTACCAATCAACAAAACGGCTGTCATCTTCACTAACTAGACAGTAGACACGCAAGGTCACATCTTATATAAACGGGGAGTAGCTCATTTCTTTTCAAGTTTTTCTTCATGATGCTAAATAAGTTTGAAAATGATTCTGTTATTGTTAGAAAGGATATTTAATTCAGTCTATTTTAACATTGTTAAAAGGGATGTAAAGTTAAAGGGTTTTATTCAAATAAATGTTTTTCATATTTAATATATTTTTATGGTTGCATATTAAAACTATAACTCTTGATTTTTAGATAATTAGATTGCTTAGTTATTCAGCTAATAAATGTGATTCATTTTTCGGGATAGATGCTCGACTATGGCATCTATGGATAATCCATAGATGCCATTTTAGGGTCCGTTCACACAGACCGGCTCGGAGAGCATCGGCCTGCTTTTTTCTTTTCACACAGACCGGGTCGTATACGCTTGGAATTGGCCGGAGCGGAGCCGCCAACTATTTCACATCGACCGGCTGGAAGAGATCTGAAAGCGGGTGCGGTTGGATGTGCTCGGAGCCGGTCGGATGCGCTCGGAGTCGGGTGGATACACTACAAAGGCAGTGCCAGTATTCCGCGCAGTCTAAGTTTTGTTTTCGGTGTGTTAACGTGTGCTTTTCGAAACATGGATTTAGATAGCTCCGACGAAGAAATATATTTGTTAGCAAGATTACTTGAAATAGAACATAGGAAACGTAAGCGCAAGCGGAAACAAATATGGGTAAAACATATTTGGAAAAAAACAGACTAATCCATGGGGAGTTTCACACCATTTTCGAGGAATTGAAGAGAGATAGCCTAAAATTTTATGAGTATTATCGTATGGAATATTGGCAATTTTTGAAATTGACAGATTTGTTAAGAGTACATATAACAAAAAAGACTACAAATTATCGTTGCACCATTACAGCCGAAGAAAGGTTAACGGTAACTTTAAGGTAAATAAAAAACAATTATTTATACTAATCATGTTATTTAGATCACAAAATCACAGCCCTCCATTTATTAAGCATTGTTTACGTTAATGAAATGTAAATTACTTATACTAATCATGTTAAATAACACAAACATCTAAATAGATCACAAAATCACAGCCCTCCATTTATTAAGCATTATTTACGTTAATGAAATGTAATTAAATAGTACAGATTTGTGTGTGTTTAATTATTATTATTATAATTATTATTGTTTTTGATTGTTTATTATTTTGTATTTTGTGTGCTGGTATTGTACCCGTAAGTAGTCTGATCTGGATAGTTTTGAGGAATATAGGTTTCGTTTGACACTAGGTAAGTAGATTGATTAGTCGATGGCGGTGAATTTATAGACAAAGAATAATTCAAATCTGTACTATTTTCATACAGACTTAATTCAGCTTCATTAACAATGTTAAACACACGCGCCTTTTAATTCGTGCTTGGACTTCTTTTGGGAATGTTTCCACTGTATCTGACATAGACAAAAAAAAATTACGTAATGCCTTGTCACGGGGTGTAGTATTTCTTTTTTTCTTCAAGATACTCTTCGAAAACCGTAGCAACATCTTTGCTTAAGCGTGGTCTCTTTTTCGAGCCAGAAGTACTTGCAAGCGATTCAACTTCAGAATGGTCAGAACGTTTAGATGATGTCGATGGTGGTGGTATTGGTGTGCCAGGCTCTGAATCATCCGATGATAATGTTACATTAGATATTTGGTTTCGATTGCGAAAAAATGGTATTATAAAAGAAAGTTCTTTTTCAAATTTTATCAATTTGGACGTAGTTGCACCATCGCCACTCTTGCCTTTTCGGTTATAATAGGCTTTTCTGAAGTTATCTCGCAGTTTCTTCCAACGATCCTGGCACTGCGTCACTGGAAAGAACAGAAATGAAAAATTAATAACATTACTCTTTTTTATTTTATAGTTCGTTTTGGTACGGCAGTCTTATATTTCTATTTTGTGTGTTTGTTTTATTTTTACAGATTCCTCATCACTGGTTGCAGTTTCAAAAACTTGTCATTTAGTTTTCGGATGGGAATTTTTCTACAGTTCATTCAATTATTCATGAGACAATCAGAGTAATTTGTGATGTTTTGATGCCCATAGTTATGCAGATGCCAGATGAAGAAATGTGGGAAAAGGTTTCACGTGATTTCTTTAATATTTGGAATTTTCCTAACTGTTTGGGCGCTATAGACGGAAAGCATGTCAATATAAAGGCACCAGATAATAGTGGAAGCTTATACTATAATTATAAAAACTTTTTCAGTACAGTGTTACTAGCTGTGGTCGACGCGAAATACAGTTTTTTTAATTGTTGATGTCGGATCATATGGTAAAAATAGCGACGGCGGAATTTTACAGAATTCAAAATTTTGGAAAAAACTCAACACCAATAAGTTAAAGCTGCCCCCCAAATAAACCTCTACCTAGTACCACTGAAAGCTTACCACATGTTTTTATAGGAGACGAGGCATTTCCTTTGAGCAATAATATATTGCGGCCGTATCCAAGAGAACAAGCAAGAACAGAATTATCAAAAAAAGTATTTAATCTGCGTTTAAGCAGGGCAAGAAAAGTCGTAGAATGTGCATTTGGAATGCTAACTCAAAGATTTGAAATTTATCAAAAACGAATGAAAATTCAGCCGAAGTACTGTGATTTAATTATATTAGCAACTACATGTTTACATAATTTTTTAATAGAAAATCGGACGCCAGGACAAGAGAATGAATTTCACAGCAATATAAATTTATTAACAGCAATAACAGACAATAATAATGAAAACAGTTCTAATAGCGACGCAGTTCTAACCACAAGGAATAAATTTAAGGATTATTTTTCATCAAGTGGTGCTTTAGATTGGCAAGATCAAGTGGCTACGCGAGTTTCTTAAGTTATATTTAATAAAAATTGTCTACTACTACATAAGTATATTCTAACGATCAGATACTCAAACGAGTTTTTAAAGTAAGGGCGCATTTAAACTCATGTTATTCCTATTTTGACTTTGAATCTAACACGTCGCAGCACGAGTTTAAGAAGCCCTTGCTTTAAAATTCGTTTGAGTATCTGGGGGTAGGTGTAAAACAATGAAAACCTTACTTACCACTTATTCCGAGACATTTGCTAATTTCCTCCCATGCATTGTCTTTCATTATCCGATCGCTATATGATGGCTTGGTTATGTCAAATAAACACTCATATTTTGACACGAGTATTATTAATTTTTCATCATTCATCTTTTCGTACAAGTACGCACAACTATTACGTTCAAATGTTGCTATCAAAATGGCGGTCGGCGCGGCCGCAGCGGGCACGCAATCGGAGCCGATCGGCTACGCGATAGAGAAAGAGCACGCAATCGGAGCCCAAAGAGCACGCACGCAAGCGGAGCCGGTCGGCTCCTTTTATTACTTCACACGAAGCGCGTTCAGGCATTTTTAATGACAAAAAAGGTGCAAATGCAAAAATAAACTTTACTACAATCACTCAAAACACTGTTTCCAACGTGATAAAAATCTGCTCTCCTCTCCGAGCCGGTCTGTGTGAACGGACCCTTATTATGTTGTGACTATGGTGAGTTGAAGTAAGAAGGACCATCTAGTATGGGGGATTAGTCGAAAAAGTGTCCACTTGTAAACAGCAAATTATTGTCCGAACTCTCACCGAAATAGCGCTAGTGTAGCAAGTGGAAATGATATGAACTTAGCAGTTATAAGCAGAGTGAAGTGTGCTATATAGTGTTATATCGTTGAAAATATAAATTTTAATTTCTTCATTTATATTTTAATATATTGTATTGTTAATAATAAATATTTATCGATTGCCTGTTAAATCCGTTTTGGTGATTTCTACATTTAGATAATAATTATGAAACCTCTATAACCTTTTTTCAGCACGCGATTGTCTAAATGATTGAGAATTTGCTTGTTACAATTTTAATTGTTTTTTTTTTTATTTCGGTAATTCTTTAATACTATATTCTATTTGCTATTTACAAATAATTGGGGTACTTGAAAATACTGTATAATTTTAATTTTATTCCATACTCATTTTTGTCTATATATAACAATAAAATTTAAAAAATTGCGCTGTAACAAAGCGGAAATGTTTCTTTCCTTTTTTAATTTAGTACTCTAATAATTTGTGGCGCTCTATTTAAAATTATTCCACTTGCTACTATAGCGCCACCTTAATTTGCTCCCTTTCAACGGACACTTTTTAATACACTGAGATGGTCCTCCTTTGTTGACGTGGGGGAAATGCCTACGCATACCCGCCCTCGCTGGGGCAAGAGCGGTTTATGTCGTACTCGCACCGACTAAAACCCCCACAATGTTACACCTAGGCGCATATCGGCAGGGTCACGGGAACGCTTTCGCACACTTCCGCGACCCTGCCAACGCTGGCCGCCTTAACAGCCCCCTCACGGGGAGCAACTCCACTCTCCTCCAGGTAAGGGGCGCTGGAACATTCAGCGCGCCATCCTATTCGGCCCCATTTTCACGGATAACGAACTCCCCCGAGTTCGCTGACCGGGGCCATGGGAGCCAGGAGAGCCAGTGCTAATAAGCAGCAAGCCTCCCAGCCCCCAGCGGCGGACCTGGTCTGTGGCTCCGCCGCTCACCATGCTTCGGCCGCGGAGGATAGGGAGAACGGCGCATCGCAATACCGACACTCCCCTCCCCTCGCGGCCCCACCACAGCTGCATCAGCGGTGCAGCCCCGCCGAGTCGCGGAGGATAGGGAGCACGGCCAACGCAATACGGACACTCCTCTTTCCCCGCGACTCCTCCTCCGTAGCAGAAGACAGAGAGAGTGGCTCCACCTCTACCACCCTCAACCTATCCCCTGCATCCTCCAGCACGCATCCAGAGTGGGCTCATTGAGCCCACTCGGAGCGGCCCTCTCGGGCCGGCCAGGTGTGGGTTCCACTTAGCTTCGCCGTGGGGGACGAAGCCACGGCTACTAAGCCCGTAATAGATGTCCATGGGCGGCGGTATTCACTTACTAGGTGAACCGTCTGCTCGTTTGGCAACTTTACACATAAAAAAAATGGAGAATAGAAGTAAATCCCGAAAGAGTGTGGCGATTCACTTCACACGAAGTACTTACCCGTCACATCTTTATAAAGGTCGTCTCCAATGCAGAAAGCTAACCAACCACTCCCTTGGGAGAAAAAGGTCAAATACTAGATATTTGAGAGTCACTTTCGACTCACGCATGACGTTCACATCGCATATTAATGACATTAGAAACCGGTTTCCGGTCGGCTCTATCACTTAACCAATACGTCAAGCAAAATACCCTAACGCACAAATTATTATTATATAAGGCCTGCGTAAGACCTATTACGTCCTACGCGTGCATGACCTGCGCCCACATAAAGCCTACTCGCTTGTACAAGTTGTAAATAGTACAAAATAAGTTCATCCGCCGCGCAACCAATGCGCAGTGGTATCAACGCAACGTCGACCTGTACAGTGACTGCAGACTCCCGTCGATTTGCAAACATTTTAAAGATCTCACCAAACGGTTCTTCGACAGAGCCGCACGTCATCCCAACCCTCTGGTGGTAAGCACAGCAAATTACCAGCCCGACGTTAACGCGAACGTCAACAAGCGTCGCCCGCACAAAGTCGTCATCGACCCTGTCGAGGAAGGGGACTTAAGTTCCCGCCAATAACACTACACACTCAGTGCATCAACAAACACCATAGTTCGTCCTCGCCTTCAAGCACGGCGACCCCAACACAACGGGTACACTAGGTGCACCCGAGTTCCAGGGCGGTCCCCCCGCCCCCAGCCACAAACTAAACAAGCACAGTCAACGGCCCTCGGGGTCACGGTCCTAACCGAACCTCTATGGGCCGTAGGCGACATGTCACAACTAACGCGCGCATGAGTACTTGCGCGGCCGTACCCAGTGAGGAGGGCTTCAAACCCGTGGGTTCTGGCTAGACTACCGGCTCTGCGTTCGATGCAGCTTTATTAGTCTAAGGACTGAAATCGTAACATCACCAAAAACAAAAAATGTATAATGTATGCCTAATGTATAGCTAGGCAAATGCGAAAAATGTCGATGTATCAAAATATCGATATTTTTAAATACAATTATCGATATATATGGTCGATTTCTTTTTGTCGCGATGTCGATATTTGATACATATTTTACCAAATAGAGTATCAAATTCGTGTCGATTCGATATATTTTTAACGCAACTCTGGTTTTGTGTTTAATGTACTCATCATATTCTGTGCATGCTCCTCGCGAATTAACTATAATAAAAGCCGCCACAATCTTTATGAAATGCCAAATAGCAGTAAGACTGTTATGCGTCTGCGTCCATGAAAATACTTTTAAACTTTCATTGTGAGAAGTTTGACGCTGAAGTTAACAGACAATTAACAATTTTCAACAAATCAACTATTTTCTTTATATCTATTCTATTTTACGAACTTTGAATGGTTTGTAAATAAATGACGATATATCGATATTGTTTAAAAATGTCAAAATATTTTTTTTACTTGCCTATCCTTAACGTGAACTTGAGACCTTAGATAAGACATATACAGCGTGTCGTTACCACCGCGACAATAAATGAACACACATATAGAGTATAACTTTTTAAAATTGTATTAAACAGTTACATTCTTTAAACATCAATATTTACCGAGTTATTAAATTTTCCAAAACAAACAATTTTAGAACACCCTTACGTATAAAACTGTAACGTAAAGTTCATTTGTAAAGGTCACAAAGCATATGAATGAGTTAAATGAATTTAAAAGGGACAAAACATACTGTTAGAAGGAGAGGCTTGTAATGCGACGCTGTGGCGCGAGTTGTATAGGTGTTACAAATTTTGTTTCTTTTTTACTTAATTAGTTTGTTTGAAAAATATTTTTTTTCAATTATGGATTTTGTTTAACGTTAATATTTTTTTATGATTATTGGCAGGTAGCGTTAGACGTGTGTTCATTTATTGTCGCGATGGTAACGACACGCTGTATACTGAAATCTTGATGATGCTTGAGACGTCCCAAATCCCAATTGGGACGTTTTCGTAGCTGCACTTTGAATACGATAACAACATAATTGTCATTGATGATGTGACCTAAAAATTTTGACTCCAGTTTGTTTATTGGTTCCCAACACAGCCTTTATACTGATTAACTTCTAGTTACTACAATTCCTGAGGTAATATATGATATGTATATATGTGAAAATTTCTATGAATGGCAGTTATCACCATTAAATGAACCGGGTGCTTTTTTTTCTACTCTTTTCCATAAATAAAGTAAAAAGTAAAGTAGCAGCCTATACATTTCCCACTGCTGGGCAAAGGCCTCCTCTTCACAGAGGGTATCAGGGCATAGTCCACCACGCGGCCCCACTGCGGATTGGCGGACTTCACATATCTTCGAAATATATATATTTTTTTTAATATATTGAATTAAAGGCGAGCGCCGAGACTGAGCTATTACAGCTCTTTCCATAAAAAAAGATATAAATATTAAATAGCATTATAAGTTGAACGAATAAAAATACGCCAAGTGGAAAAATAATTTTATCCAAATTTGGTTAATTTCTTACACATTGTAATGATTTGGACAATAAATAACAAATATACAAGTATAATACATATATGTATTGCTATAATACCAGTTAACCCGTGGGTAAATTATTTTTACTAACATAAATTACCTATCATCAAAATCAGTTCAAGTTAATGGAGAAAGTTTTACGTCCCACATCTAAGTATGCTTGCATAATAAAAATATATCCACTTATTACCTAGTTTTCAAGTCTTCTTTAAGTTTATAGTGCAGAAGTTCCATACAAACAGTTGCATCCTCTGCACTGTCGTGACCTTCAAGAGAATTCTGAATAATCTTTTTAAGGTGTTCAGATGATAAATTTTTCAGAGCTCTTTTATATGGGGGACCCATCTTATGAGGAAACAAGACACTTGTATCAATAACTGTGTCATGAATGAGTTTTAGTGCTCTAAAGTCTGATTCTAAGCTATGGCCAATCAATATAGTTTTACTATTAAACATAGTAAGAAGTGTTGCTTGCACTTCTAATAATGAGGTTTTAACACCCATCATTTGCTCTTCAGTGATACCAGAGTACCTTGTATTGTAATCTATTATAGGATAAAAAGGTTTTACTAATGTTTCATATACTGTTTTACATGATGAATCTATTATTGTTACCCTGGTTAAATCCAATCCATGTGTTGTGTAGCACATTTCACAATCTAGTGAATAAACACCATAATCATTCTTTTCAATGTCTGGAGGCAAAGTTCGAATGTAACCCTTTAAGTTTTCATAATCTACATACTCATAAACATGACAGGAAGCTATGCAACAACCATCTGATGTGCCATCTTGGCTACAACACTGATAGCGAACTTCACCTCGAACTCTATACTTTCTATTAGGGTGGTATATACACTCTTC
Source organism: Iphiclides podalirius (assembly GCA_933534255.1). Classification (NCBI taxonomy): domain Eukaryota; kingdom Metazoa; phylum Arthropoda; class Insecta; order Lepidoptera; family Papilionidae; genus Iphiclides; species Iphiclides podalirius. Next base: position 7,180,108 of record OW152833.1, read on the forward strand.
TTTAACTGAAGGAAAACCCTTTTTATCCACAGTATAGTCTTTTTTACATCGACAACAGGTTCTTATGAAGCCTTTGGGTGGATTTTGTTTTTTCTGGCCATATATTATAGCCCTTCCCTTCTCCCCACTACAATGAGCTCTAGGAAATCCATTTTCTTGCAACTGTTCTTCGGTTAATACCCATTTTTGTATATAATTATACAATTTCTCACCATTTAAGCGAACAGTGTCATTAGTGCTTTTACGATGTTTATTTTCTATACTCCATGAACCGGCACTACTAGTTGTGCCAGATATTGGTTGTAGATTTTTTTGAAGAGTTGTGCAATCAGAGCCTGATTTTTTAACACCGTTGCATTCCTGCAGTTCCTTCCTTAACCTACTTACTGTGAGTACTGCTGAATTTTTGTAAATTTGAATTGTTGAACACTTTTTACTGGTTGATAATTCTTCATGTTGAGCTCTTGCATAAGCATCAGTTGGTAATAAATAAATTTTTAAACATTCATCTATCATCATATTCAAATAAACAGATCTTATATTGGCCGGTATTTTTGAAGCAAGCGGTTCTAAAACTCCAGGCCTATCAATAAACTTTTCATTTGGCATATGTGCAACTCTTTGGGTCCCTTTTTTAACTGTTTGTATAACAGTACTACTTGTTGAAGGGGTAGTTTTTTTAATATTATCAACAGAGAGTGAAATTGTCTTCTTCGCGTTAACCAAAGTGGAGGCATAAGGCACATGAGCAATACGAATCTTTGAATTGCTACTTAGTGGTGTAGCAAATACACTACTTTTTTGACCATCTGGTTGTGTAGCAGCAGTTTCAGTAGTACTAGTCTGACCTTTCAAAGCATGGAATTCCCTGATTTTTGATAACCTATCAGCCATTGCTTGAGCTGCATTCACTTTAAAGTTTGGTTTGATTTGTTGCCTTGGAATAACTTTTATATTTTTATCAACAGTCCTTGAAATTCTCTTTTTAGCTGGAATATACTCATCAGTTTCTTGTTCATCTCCATTTTTGTTCACTGTTTCTTCTACATACTTAGGCTTTTCTATGGGAACATATTCTTCAAAAATTTTCTTACATTCTAAAGCAATACTTTCTTCATCAGATTCTGACATTTCCATTGATTGTTCATCAAGGAAATCCAAGCTGGTTTCTTCTTTGTCTTTCTTCTTCTCTTTATGTTTTTCTTTGGGGTGTTTGGAGCTTTTACGACTTTTGTGTTGCTCTTTGTGACTACTTCTCTTTCTTTTAGGATCCTCTTTGGAATATTTAGATTGTTTTGAATGACTATCTGAACTTTTAGAGGAGCTGCTTTTATGCTTTGAACTATGTGAATGTGATTGTTTCTTACTGTCTGATTTATTTCTCTCTTTACTTGAACTCCTATGACTTGACTTCTTTTCAGAGTCTTTATGTGTATGGGAAGAAATTTTTTCTTGTGAATGCTTGTCATGGCTTTTAGATTTTTCTTTGTGATCTGTTTTATTTTTTTCTGATTTACTTCTTTCTTTTTCTTTATCCTTTTTTGAGTCATGTTTTTTGCTATTTTCTTTACCATTTTTGGAATCTGATGAATTTTCACTTTTTTTTACTTTCTTGCTATTTTCAACATCTATTTTTTCTTCATCTAATATTTGATCTAATATATCAAACTCAGGTCCTAAATCATCCAATCCATTTAAGTCACTCGATAATTTCCTTTTCTTTTCATTGGGTTCATCTTCATCACTAGAAAAACATGGGGCCAAAGACCGTGGTGTTGGTTGATATGTGACTTTTGATGAATCAGTTTTGACAGTTACCTTTGCTGGTGTATACTCCAAAATTTTCTTTTTATTTGCACTTTTATCTGTTGGAACATAATTACGTTTGGTAGAAGCCTGAGTTTCATTTGGTGTATATTCTTGTAATTCAATCTCTTTACCGGGTAAATATTTTTCTTTTGAGTCTACAGAGCCTTTAGGCATATATGGGTCAAGCTGTGAATTCTCTGTACAACCAGGTGTATAGGTTATGGGTGGAGGTATATATATGAAAGGTTTGAAAGAGCCATTTACTTCAACAGGCCTTTTGATTGCTAGACTGGCAGGTTTCCTTGGTGTGTATGGCACTGGAATATGCCTTCTCCTTTGCTCATTTATTTCTTCACTATTTTCTGAATCTACATTGTTTATTTTGTTCAACTCTGATATAGGGGGTTGGATTGTACGTCGCTTTAGAATGTGTCGGCTGTACATTGTTTGACTTTGATATATCTACAGCTGACGTAGTTTGTGTAGGTGATGTTGCTTCTGTTTGTTGTAGTACTTTTTGAACAGCTGCCGATACCAACTTTTGTAAAATCGTTCCGCTTTCGATAGCATCGTTGTTTTGGGGTTCTTTCCTAACGTGACGAAAATGACAGTAAGGTCGATCACAAAGACCGCTATCATAAAAAGGGCAATTAAGACCTTTAAAATTACCCGTTGACGGTAGCATAACTATTATTCATATGTAATGTTATCAAAGAAATATTAGGTCTACTAACAAATATTACAATAACTGGTACCCACTCCAGTTGATATTTGATTATGTCAACGTACACTACAGATTATATAAAATATTTTACATTACACAGTCTATAAAATTGGAGTATAGATTATTTTTGCATGGAGTGTGGTCCGGCTTTGACTGATTTAACGAATGCTCACGAACTCTAGAGAAAACAACAAAGATAATGCACGTCGATGACACGTAGTCATCTTCGGCTACCCTACAACTTCGTGATCCCTGTAGACAAGAGATGGACAATTAACTAATGAGGAAGGGGTGTGGGTGCAAGTTCGAACCTCTACTTGAACCGCAAATCCATTATTGTAAGAAATATTATCTCAATGTATAAAAGTATTACATAAGAGCAGACGGTTCAGCTGATGTTAAGTGAATACCGCCGCCCATGGACATCTGCTACACCCAAGGGTTCCAGATGCGTTGACAACCTTTTAAAAATTGGGCTCCGGCCACCTCACTCAGCAGACGAAACGCGAAAGTATTATACTTCCACTTTACACCGGTTTTCTGTGAGGTCGTGGTACTTACCCGGACGAGCCTACCCATTCGTGCAACAGCCGAGGCTGCTGCGTGGCCATAGCACCGTGTAATGTATGCACAAAGATGACGTTACTTATAATGTAGATAAATTACGTAAGTATGGTAAGTTAGATTCATTTAAAAGTTTAAAAGAAAGTGCCAAAAATTGTTAGAACATTCGCTCCGTACATTACTAGTTCATCATTAAAATTATGTGCTAATCTGGTCCTTCGTTGAATCCTAATTCATACATTATTGAGGATTCTTTTTCGGTAAAAACTAAATAAAACAACTACTTCTTGGACTTTACACTCCTTTCAATAAACATAACAGAGGTCAAGAACATTCTTTATATTCATAGTGTTCACGACTTTTTACTTATTTTAATACTAGCTTTTCGCCCGCGGCTTCCTCGCGTTGAAGCCATTAAATAAATAACTTTCTTTAACCTTTCAACCCTTTTTTCCAATTAAAAAATAGTCTATGTCCTTCCTCAGGCTCTAGACTATCTGTATATCAAATTTCATTTAAAACGGTTCAGTAGTTTTGGCGTGAAAGTGAGACAGACAGACAGTTACTTTCGCATTTATAATATTAGTATGGATGACGAAATAAGAGTTATTTGGGTGTAAATAAGAGGGACACTGAAAACAAGAAAGCAAATATTATCTTTTTTTAAAAAGACGCTATTTTTAGGTCCCTGGGATAGCATAAATTAAATATTATTTCCAAAAGAATAATTTTGCAGCAGCAATGGGCTAAAGCTTCTAACACTTTTAGCTTAGGCACTTACGTGACAAAGCTTTTATGTAGACCCTTTTTAGAATTATAAATATTTGTACGGTCATAATAAACTTAAGCAAAAAAGCTGCAAGTGAAAAAGTTTTATTTATTTACTTTAAGACGGTTTTTACAATTCTTTATTATAACCTATTTTTCTTAGCATACAAAAACTGAAGATTTCGTGGTGTTAATAAATATAGTTTATTTTAAATAAAATTATTGCACATTTATATCGTCATTTCTTTATTTTACCTGACGCTACTATGAAATATATTCAGAAATGGTGTCATGGATCTTATGTTGCAATGGAACAATTTCACAATCGCACCAAGGTCTCGTTGATGTTAGTTTTCGAAGTTTGTAACAATCATAAGATCTGTTAGTTTAGTGCTCTGTGTAGACTATGGAACTTTATTTAAAAGTTTATCGTCTTTTCCCGTCTTCCTTGCTGGAATTGTCAAAACTTGTGACAGATATAGTCGATTGTTTAGCCAGTTTCTTGGAATATTTATATCCTGATTTTGGAACTTTTTAATATGTTGGAACAAGTGGCTAAAGATTATGCTGAATACTTTAAGTTGGATGTGAATGACGAATTTCAAACAGTTCAGGATGTTATTGACAATATGATTACTAGACTCGAAGAATTAACAAGTGTAGTTCAAATAATTAAGTTAAAAAACAGTGATTGTCATTCTGCTGTATCGGACGACATCAACAAACATAGATCTGAGATTACTACACTTTCAAAGAAAGTTGTTACATTGAACGATGTTGTAATGACATTGCTTCAAAATATGGATAGAATAGAAAAAGAAGTTGAAAAGGCAGAGATTTACTTTGGTATAAACAATGATAATAGATTAACCAGTTTGCTTAGACCATTTTTGAAGAGAAATAAAGATGTTCAGTCTGTTTCTGATGAAACACCAACTCTGGAAAATCTTTCAATTACAACTGTTATGAATAATTTTGAAGACAAAAGCTCATGATTATATATTGTTTATTTATAATTTTATTTAATGTTTTTATAATTTAGCCAATGTTATCAGATAATGACATTTAATTTAAATTTATGACAGAATTCAGATACCTATAATTTATATAAAGTAATCATTATGGTCTTTTGAAATGAACAAAATGTGTGCATTCATTCACTTTTAAATAGAATTATTAAGTTTAATTTTGTATTTGTGTAATATAACGTATATATTAATATTAATAAACTAATTCTTTTAACTTGATACATATTGATGAAGATCATTTCATATAATATCACTTTAATCCAGTTGAACCAAATCCTCCACTAGATCTTTCAGTTTCTGTTAAGGTAGTGACTTCTTCCAGCTCCGGATAGTAAATTCTTTCACAAATCAATTGTGCAATTCTATCACCTTTCTTAACAATAAAGTCCTGATCTGAATGATTGAAAAGAACTACACCAACATTTCCTCGATAATCTTCATCAATGACACCAGCTGTAAATAAAATCCATACATTAAAAGAAGAATGAATTATAAAAAATTATTCTTTGAGAATTATTACAATTAAGAAATTACAATAACTTATTTTTTGATTGGTCCAAGTGTCTAAGAAACAAAACTAAGAATACATTGGAATCTATCAATAGGCATGTAACAGCAATAATGTTTATGGAGAGAACTTTACAAATGAACACACAACCAATTATTCATTTTCCTGGAAATGATTTATTTATTATTATTATTATTAGGTACACCAATAGCACAAAATATAGTAGTATAATTTATGTGTTCTTAGCTTTTGGGCCAATTCTTATATACAGGGAGGCTTTTCTAGGTGTATCCATTTTTTTATTAAATTCTAGACATGGTAAATAATGTTATATAAAAAATGATAAATATTTAAAACCACTCGTAATTAATTAATTACATTAATTTCAACTTATCTCATAAAGTGCGTGATTTATGGGCAACTCGTTTATTTTACTCGCGATCATTCATAACTAACACGCACACAAGATCGTTTCTAAAATCTACGACGCATTTTTCTATTAAATTCTAGACATAAATAATGTTATATAAAAAATGATAAATATTAAAAATCACTTGTAATTAATTAATTACATTCATTTGAACGTACGAACCAATTGGTTACGTTCGACGAAAAATGGATTCTGTTCGACAATCGAAAGTGCTCAGCAAGTTGGTTAGATCCTGTTTCAGCACCAAAGCAATGCCCTAAACGAAAAATGACCAGAATAGTGATGGTCAATGTTTGGTGATCTGGTGCCAGTGTGATTCATCGCAAGCTTTATACAAAATGAGCATGAGCATTACTGCAGATGTGTACTGTGAAGAACTGAAGACAATGATGGGGTAGCTTGCACATCTGCAATCAGTTGTCCCCATTGTTCCTTCACCAAGGTGACCCCATACTGCACAACAGAATTTAAGCTGCAAGAGTCGGGGTTCAAAGCTCTCCCTAATCCGCCATACTCATCAGACCTTGCACCTACTGACTATTACTTTTTCCCAAATTTGGACAACTTTTGTTGAATAAAATTCAAGGCAAATGTTCAGCAAATTGTCGAGCGCATATTGCAATAAAAAAAAATGATAGAGAAAAAACATCAATAATGAATTAATCAACAAGCGGAATTCTCTGGTCGCTTTAGTTTTCGAGAAAAAAATTTTAAGACTTGTTATTTTCCCTTATGTTCCACATTTTATTAATTTGACTTCTAAAACTGAATACACAGTACTGCCAACATGATAAATATAGGAAGCGGTCATACTTGTATCAATTGTTCATTTAAATTTAGCCTTCATGGTTATTTTTTTTATAACCACCCAGAAATAGGGGCCCTACGTAGCAAGGCTCAGTCAGCCTATCTTGGTATGTGAGAAATAAATATTGATTTGTTTATCTAGTAATAAAGAATTTATTTTTTCTTTTCCGTTTTATTTATGCTCACATAGCCTGTTATACAGCGTGTAGTTGATACCATCGTGACAATAAATGAACACACATATAGGGGATAACTTTTTAAAGTTGTATTAAACATTTAAATTCTTTAAACATCAATATTTACATAGTTATTAAATTTTCCAAAACAAAGAATTTTAGAACATCCTCACCTATAAAAGCGTAACGTAAAGTTCATTTGTAAAGGTCACAAAGCATATGAATGGGTTGAATGAATTTAAAAGAGACAAAACATACTGTTAAGAGACTTCTAATACGACACTGTAGCGCGAGTTGTATAGGATGTTACAAATTTTGTTTCTTTTTTACTTAATTAGTTTGTTTGAAAAATATTTCATTTAATTAATAACTCGGTGTCCTAAACCGAGCGAGACAGTATTTCCTGCCGATACATCGGTTGCAGCTTTATAAAGCACAGATTCGGCCTCACATGGAATACTGTTCTCACCTCTGGGCTGGGGCACCGAAATACCAGCTCCTTCTATTTGACCGCATTCAACGAAGAGCTGCTCGAATCGTCGACGACCAAATCCTGTCCGATCGCCTCGATTCTTTGGCCTTGCGTAGGGATGTTGCATCCCTATGCATTTTCTATCGGATATATCATGGGGAGTGCTCTGAGGAATTGTTTGGGTTGATACCTGCTGGTGAATTTCACCATCGTACAACTCGTCAAACCGCCAAGTACCATCGACACCACCTTGATGGTTGGCGCTCCACCACAGTGCGTTTTTCACGAAACTTTTTACCCCGCACAACTACTTTGTGGAACGAGTTGTCGCCAGCGGTATTTCCAGACCGATACGACTTAGGGAACTTCAAGAAGAGAGCCTATTACTACCTTAAAGGCCGGCAACGCAATTGCGACTCAACCGATGTTGCAAGTGTCAATGGACTGCGGTGATCGCTTATCACCAGGTGACCCGCATGCTCGTTTGCCTCCTATTCCCATAAAAAAAAATATATTTTTTTTTTAATTATGGATTTTGTTTAACGTTAATATTTTTTTTTATGATTATTGGCACGTAGCGTTAAAATATTAACGTTAAAAAAAAAAACAATTAAAAAAAAATATTTTTTAAAGAAACGAATTAAGTAAAAAAGAAACAAAATTTGTAACACCTATACAACTAGAACTGACTGATTCATACATTCAGAGACTTTTTCATTTGCTATCACAGCATCGCATTACAAGTCTCTCCTTCTAACAGTATGTTTTGACTCTTTTAAATTCATTCAACCCATCTAATGCTTTGTAACCTTTACAAATGAATCTGAAAAACATGTGAAACTGTAACAAAAAGACGTTACAGTTTTATGTGTGTTCTAAAATTGTTTGTTTTGGAAAATGTAATAAACTCAGTAAATATTGATGTTTAAAGAATGTAAATTTTTTATACAATTTTAAAAAGTTATCCTCAATATGTGTGTTCATTTATTGTCGCGATTGTAAAGACACACTGTATAGAGTTAAGGTCAGAACACAACTGGTGACATCAGATAGATCAGTTTTGGTTAGAATGGTGTCTGTGGAATGTTGACCAGCCTCAGAACGGAATCCTATATAAATTAGATGGTTGAACGTAAAGCGTCAGGCGGGGGGAAAGGTAGAGCACCCTTCACCGTAGTTAATGAAGCTTTATTAGATTTAACATGTTGACAACAACAAAATGGTGGATTTCTTTAGAAATAACATTTTTTTTTATTATTACTATAAATAACCCAAGAATTCTTCTTGTTGATTAATGAAATTGATATTAACAAAAGGCATCAATGAACTTCCATTGCATTGGCAAAGATTGAATAACAGAAATAAAAGTTTTAAAAAAATACTTTCAACTTATTTCATACAAAATGGCAATTTAATAAGTAAATACCGAATATTTTATTAGAAGAAATAAACAAAATTAGGATAACATAGTATTTGATGCTTCATAAGGCATCAGAATAGAGCTTATAAATAATATTAGTTTAATAAAAATCATGTTGGCAAGGTTGATTACATTAATATATGTGTGTATCAATTATAATTATACATTTATAACAAAATCATTGCTTACCACCAACATCGATGAAGTTTTTAACTGCTAGTCCTGACCGTGGCGCAACGCGGCCGTAGCATCCAGAGGGCAATTGTATTTGTAAATCAGTTTTTACCAACTCCTTGCCACGGGCCAGAACTACATAGTCATAAGCACTGGAAATCAGGGTAAATTAATATTTTTCTTGTTCATTCCATTATATGATTAAGCTGTGTCTGGGCACTTGCCTTTAGTTCAATATAATTGAGCAAGCCTCAGTTTAATCCCTGGTGCCAGCACCAATGAAATTGTTGATTTTAAGTTCTGATTTATCAAATGCTCAGCGGTGAAGGAAATCATCGTGAGGAAACCTGCATAATTTTGAAGAAAAAAAATATTTCGAAGATACGTGAAGTCCGTTAATCCGCAATGGGACCGCGTGGTGGACTATGCCCTGATACCTTCTGTACCGAGAAGGCTTTTGCCCAGCAGTGGGACATGTATAAGCTGTTACTTTACTCCAAGTTTTAACTTTGAAATAGCGGAATTATAATTAAAAATTTATACCTTTTTAAATCAAATCCTGCTGCCTTCTCTGAGCCTTTTACTGGTGGAAAGGCATGTTCGGTGAGTCGCGTGAATTTTAAATTGACCTGAACTTCACATGTCATTTTAAGTCTGGAAACAAGTATTTTAAAGAGAGAAAAGAGTTTTAGAGTAACAGTTAAAATTTGAAAGTATTTTAATGATTAAATGACTATCATTTAAAGTAAGCAATATCTTATAAATTCACACTGAAGAGTGAATTATAACTGGACTGGACAGTGGATTAACCAAAGAGTGCTTTTATATACCAGGGAATAACTAAAAACTGAAAATAAATTACTATTACGAACGAAATAACGACTTGTCAAATTAATGTGAAATTGGCGCGAAATTATTTTTGTTGCCGTCAGTGTTACCAACTGTTGAAAAAAAAAACCTAAAGAAATTCAAAAACCTCCTAAAATCCACTGTTTTCGAAAAAAATCTTCCTAAATGAAAAAAGGTACCTTTTTTAAATTATCTAACAAGGTAGAATAATTATCGGAAAAAATTAACTATCTGGATAGTCAATACTGTTTACTTTTAAAAATTAATTTAATTAATATACTTCACCTTGAACATTGTTCATTGACTTGAAAAATATTTACACAAATTAAATACATTTTATTGTGACGTTATAATTATTTTCATTATTTTTAAGAATCAGACAATAAACAATGGGAATAAGTATCATTCAATTATAAAAGATCTGAATTAAACATGCCTTTAAATTTTTGAACATATTCGATGGCAATTTTCTCACCCTTTGGCATTTTATATTACTTATTGAATGAATATATTACGAGTAGAAGTATATTCACAATAAGCGTTCATGGCGGAACAATTTAAAATACTACATAAGGCAATGCAGCCAACTATAGTCACTGTTATATACAATATATAATGCTGCCAATACTATTATATTATATTTTGTGTTTAAAATTGTGTGTTTTTTTTTCATTCATGTGAATAAAATTTTATTCCTAAAAATATTCACAAAAAATTTCTCCCCATAAAAAACTTCCATTGTAAACTTTTTCTTCCTAAATATAGGAAGAAAACTCCTAAGTTAGCATCCGTGGTTGCCATATGCGTAATTTTTTGTTTGTGTTTTTTTGTGTGAAAACTTGTTGAGCGAGCGCTGATCAGGTGGTTCACCTAATTCTAAGTGGATACCGCCACCCATGGACATCCACAACACTTGAAGGCTTAGAGATGTGTTAACAACCTTTAAAAAACTGGGTCTAGTGTAGACTACACTGTACCTTTCTGATGTCCAGTAAGCTTCTCTCAGTTTATATAATGTACTCTGTTTTGCTATCAAACTCGCGAGAAACCGCGTAGTCGGTGCACGACGACGGCAAAATCATACAGGCAAAGACTATTATTGTACATGTATACAGACAGTGCTGGATTAAGCAAGCGCGGGGTTCGTAGCAAATTCTTTCAAAGAGCCCTTGATCTGCTATGAGTTTTTAAGTATAAATAGCTAAAAATGAATTCAATATTCAATATAATTTTATAACGACTAATTAGGAGGTAGCTGAAGTATTTGAGAAATCCTTTAGTGAGATTCCTACTTTAACTACATTATCGCTGAATTCTTCTCCTGCTGTTGCAGACATTACTCAACGAAAATGTAAATGCTTGCACCACATTCTTTAAATTTCAGGCTGTATATGCAAAAGATATTATAAAAATGTTTAAGACTATTGAACTTAAGAAAACGGCAGATCTAAGGGGAATGTCCGTTGAAGTGATTGCCTCAATAATTATAAAGAAAATAAGATTCAATCACACCTTATTTGTCAATAATTTTTAACAGTAGTGTAGATTCTGGCGTATTCCCTGATCTCATGAAACACAGTAAAGTCATACCTGTATTTAAATCCGGTAGTACTTCGGACCCCACTAATTTTAGACCCATTTCTATACTACCAACACTTAGTAAAATTTTCGAAAAACTTCTTCTAGATCAGCTGTTATGACATTTTAACTTAAATAAATTATTGCATCACAACCAGTTTGGTTTTACAAGGGATCGTTCTACAACCGATGCTGGTGTAGCAGCTCTACACCAGGATCGGTATCAAACATATATTTGAGGCTTGGGAGAGTTCACAGGATACTCTGCGTGTCTTTTGTGATCTTTCCAAGGCTTTCGATTGCGTTAATCATGAAACACTGATTAGGAAATTGCGCCATTGTGGCATTAAAAGTACTGCGCTTGACCTCATTAAGTCATATTTATCTAATAGAATTCAAAAAGTTGTAATTAATGGTGCTGGATCTTCTGGGTCGACGATATCTATGGGCGTTCCGCAGGGCTCGATTCACAGCCCATTTCTCTTTCTCGTTTACATTACTGATCTTCCTTACTTTGTAGGGAATAACCACGATATAGTGTTATTTGCCAATGATACATGCTGTAAGGAAAATAAGATGTCTAACTGATGTAAAAACAACTAGAATTATGTATTTTAGTTACTTCCATAGCATAATGTCATGTGGTATTTTGCTATGGGGGCACGCGGCCGATATAGAAACAATTTTTATTTTGCAAAAAAGGGCCATAATGGCTATTTATAATCTAGATTTGAATGCATCTTTGATAGAGAAGTTTAAAGAAATAAATATATTAACCTTAGCCTCTCAATATATATATGAAATCGTTATGTATGTGCGGAGAAATATTAATAAGAATATTGATGTACATAATGTAAACACTAGGAACAAACACAAGCTTGTAACGCCAGTTACTACACTCCATAGAGTAAGTAACTCGTTCATGGGGCGGTGTATACGCTTTTACAACAAAATCCCAGTAAATGCGCTAAACCTGCCTATTAACAGGTTTAAGAAATTTATTAAAGAAAAACTTTATAAAAGGGTTATTATAATACAGATGAATACATTAATGACAATAACTTCTGGGAATGAGTTGATTGCTCCCAAGCTATTTCTAAAAAGAAACAAAATAGTTGTATAATATTTTAATTAAAAAAAAAATAATTACAAAAAAGAGGATTCTCACTGGCACGCTAAAGAGAATGTAATCACTACGTTTACGCGTGGCACGCCAGCGCCACGCGTTGTCAAATCGGAGTCAGACGCCAGCGCAGTATTGAGAGTATTAGTGTTCTGTGCGCCAGCGTCAGCGCAAGGCGCGAGAAATAAAATGTCATTATACCGCTTCAGACTTTGGCGATAAAAACGCTTACCGTTCGCAAACTACAAATACTATCCCAAAAAACGAATCACAGTTATTAAGCTGAATAACTAAGCAATCCAATTTTCTAAAAATCGAGAGTTATAATTTTAAATTACAACTCTAAAAATATATTTAACTTGAAAAACTGTGAAGAAAACATTTATTCTCTCTCTTAATAAACCATTTATTTCACTAAAACCCTTTAACGTTATCATCCCTTTTAACAATATGAAAATAGACTAGATTAAATATCCTTTCCAACAATACCAGAATCATTTTAAAACTTATTTACAATCATGAAGAAAAACTTATATGAAATGAGCTACTCCCCGCTAGATAAGATGCTACCTTGCGTTGCCTACTTATAGTGAATGTTGTTTAATTTTCAAACGAAGTTTGAAAATTAAACAACATATTTTTCATAGTACTTTTTAATGGCCACTAACAAAATTTCACTTGTTATAAGTTATTATTAGATATTTTAAAATTAATAACAATAATAATTGTTATTTATAATCTTTTTTCCAGTAGCAGCTCTTTCTTGACGGAAGGGGAAAATAAAAAAAATCATATGTTACGTCTTTAAGTTTTTACTGTGGTACGACCACGCAACAGTCTTCACAGTTGTACGAACGGACCTGCCGTTGGGAAATTACCGCGACCTCACAGAAGACTGGCGTGAAGTGGCTGTGGAAGTGTAACACTGTTGCGTTTCGCCTAGTGAGTGAGCCCGGGCCCACTTTATTATAAACGCGTGGTGGCAACGCATCTGCAATCCCGCGGGTGTTGCAAATGTCTATGGGCGGCGGTGTTCACTCTACATCAGGTGAACCGCCAGCTCCTTTGCTACCTTCTGACATAAAAAATAATGTACCTGGAGGACCGGTTCGGACTCGGTTTGTTTTTTTTTTGTTAAATTGTGTATTTTGGAAATTACATTTAGATACAAATTACTAAGTAATTAAATATGTATAATATTTTTCGATCTTACCGACGTAAAAAAAGAATATATGATGTGGACATTTTCTAAAAACCTAGCCAGATCGATTTTTCGGCTCCGAATCTATGCATATATATATATATACATCATGCTACCTATTTTGCGTCCACTATGGCTAAAATTGCATATAATGTGGCGTCCACTTGCTTTGGACGTCCGATATACGGACGTCGGATCGGAGGATGTTCTCAACGATTGCGGCTTGCCTTGGTCCAAGTCCAGAAAAGTCAAAAGTAAAAAAATAATTTGGACGTCGGTTCATCGGCAATCTTGCTTATCTAGCCGCCGCCTCACGGCTGGCGTTCCACAAGGCTCCTGCCTCTCACCCTTACTTTTTCCGCTCTACACGAGTGATATACCAAAAGACCCCCACGTCAATCTCGCGCTTTTCGCGGATGACACGGCGCTCTTTTATTCAGACCGCAACCTTAGTCAACTAACCACTCGACTCCAAAGCGCCACCAACCGCCTCGGCGATTGGTTCCGCAAATGGAGAATTGAAGTAAATCCCGAAAAGAGTGTGGCGATTCACTTCACACGAACTACTTACCCGTCACATCTTTATAAAGGTCGTCGCCAATGCAGAAAGCTAGGGCAAAAACTCTTTATGGCCAACCGCTCCCCTGGGAGAAAAAGGTAAAATATTTAGGAGTCACTTTCGACTCGCGTATGTCATTCCCAGCGCATATTTATAACGTCCGTAACAGAGCCGCGTTCTTCTCCGGTCGGCTAAGCACTTTAACTAACCAGTCAAGTAAAATGTCCTTAAGACACAAATTACTTTTATACAAAGCTTGCGTACGGCCAATCATGTCCTACGCATGCATGATTTTCGCCCACACGCACCCTACTCGCTTGCACAAGTTGCAAGTAGTGCAAAATAAGTTCATCCGCCGCGCAACCGGTGCGCAGTGGTATCAACGCAACGTCGACCTGCACAGTGATTGCAGACTCCCGATGATTCGCGAATTTTTCAAAGACCTGACCAAACGGTTCTTCGATAGAGCCGAACATCATCCCAACCCTCTGGTGGTAAGCGCAGCAAATTACCAATCCGATCCAAACGCGAGCATCAACAAGCGTCGCCCGCGAAACGTCCTCAACGACCCGGTCGAGGAAGGGGACTTAGGTACGTCGGACCCACCGTCGGGGGTCCCGCCGGATAACACTACACACACAGTTAGTGTAGCAACAAACACATTAGTTCGCCCTCGCCTCCGAGCACGGCGAGACCAACACAACGCGTACACAAGGTACACCCGCGTTCGAGGGCGGTTCTCACCGCCCCCAGCCACCGATTAGCTAAAAACACAGTCGACGGCCATCGGGGTCTCGGTCCGCACCGCTACTTCGATGGCCCTTAGATGACATGCCGTAGTTAAACGCACGCATGAGCACATGCGCGGCCCTACCCACAGCGGAGGGCCCAAACCCGTGGGTTCTGGCTAGCCCACCGGTTCTGCGTCAGATGAAGCTTTAATAGTCTCTGGACTGAAAGCACAGACATCAGTTAATACAAGATACACTCTTGCTTATCTGTATATTCTTTTAGTTCCGCTAGATTTCGTAGCAAAAATTAACGGCGCTGTCGTCATTATTCTAACCTTTCATTGCTATAGCTGCCAGACGTCCAGACGTCCAGCTGTATAGCTGCCAGACGTTCAGACGTCTAGCTGTATAGCTGCCAGCCATGTGCTAGCCGTATTTGACGCCCAGTGTATAGAGGATGTTACAGAAAGGTGTTGTAACAGTTAAAGGCGTGTATATATATCAGACTTTGAATCAAATGGCATAATTTTAAAATACGAATCTAAGCATTTTTTGACGATAAAAATTTAAAAAATTATTAACTGTAACAACTCTGATTATAGAAGTCACTGACCGCGCATCGGTGTTATCACTCCAAACTCAACACGCTTACATCTGATCGCCCGACTTATTCCCCTCTCCCTCCACTCCTCGTTACGTCATTACCCCACTTCCCGCTCCTCAAGTTTATCGGTCCCCTCCGCCCGCCCCTCGCCAACCAAACTGACAAAGACCGCATCGCGCTGCAGGTCCTGGCGATGTTCTAATACAATGAAACACCGTGCTTATCATCAAAATTTATTTGAATTTATCGGATTTTGTCACAAAAGAAAGACACGAAATAGCTATACTGATAGTCCATGAGCCCTACTTAATATGTTATTGATTAAAGAATAGGTATTCATTATCAGGAAATAAAACACAGACACACTACTTTTACTACGTTTATTTTTGTAAGCAAATATCCGCGTCATACCTACATAAAAACATTTTTTACATGGAATTAATAATAGATTTCATGAGACAATTTCCACTGTAACTTATAATTTTTTAGTATTGAGATTTTGAATTAAACACTAAATCGCTTGCAGTGGAAGGTAAAAACATTTTAGAAGGTTACAACTCACAAATCTTACAACGCCGATAAATTTATTCAACACAACATCAGTGAGATACATTATCATGTTATGGCGGATACATAATACATAATAATGACAAAAATAAATTTCGAATTAAATAAGTTCAATGTAATTATAGAGTATAAAACAATAAAATCTGTATTTTAAATAAATAAACTATACCTAGACATTCCAATGAGATCAGCGTTTACTAAGAAAACTCGTGCTTATCGGTGTCGGTCGGTTCCATTACGCGATACTATTCTTTCACTGTTATAGCACTTCAGCACTTGGGATAGTCATTGTCACTAACTTAAAACACACCAAGGTCAAGGGTTGCTTCGTCATTTGCGAAGCTACGACGCGTATGGGCCGCGGAAGCAGACGAGGGGCGATCCTTCCAGCTCCTTTTTAACACAACTGGCAGCTGATCTAAATTTGTTTCAGCATTCTTGCTTGCTGTTTACTTGTTTCGGCTTTTGGCAAATGCTTCTGGTGCAGTTGGTGAGCCTCCTGTAGTACGCGCATACGTCCAGAACATCTTTGCAGAAATAATTCGTACGTAGAAGCGACAGTTGCGTCAAAAGCTGGTGTAGTTGAAAAGTTCAAAGTAGAAGTGGGCGATACAAATCGTATCAGATATGAAAACAAGATATTAGTACAATATGCGAATATCGCTTACTGGCTCGTTCAATATCTATATATTTTACAATATCTGATATTTCCGAAATCTGATGTACCGTGCTCACTCGCTATACCGACACGAATCGCGATATCATACGCGTTTGCCACAATATCTGATTTTTAAACAGATTTCGAGAGACAAAGCGCGTGAGATACAAATACTCACTAGTTAGAGCGGGACGGCAAGCAATGCACAATATTAGATATCGAACGACAAAGCGCGTGAGATATAAATACTCACTAGTTAGAGCGGGACGGCAAGCAATGCACGATATCAGATATCGAGCGACAAAGCGCGTGAGATATAAATACTCACTAGTTAGAGCGGGACGGCAAGCAATGCACGATATCAGATTTTTAAACAGATTTTGAGCGACAAAGCGCGTGAGATACAAATATTACACTAGTTAGAGCAGTACGGCAAGCAAGGCACAATATCAGATTTTTAAACAGATATTATGAATAAATTAAGTAATTTTAAATTAACACGATGCAAATAAGATCCGTTTTAATTAAATATTAATCATGGTATCAAAGATTACTAAAACGATATTATTATATTTCTATTGTTTTGTTTAGCATTGAGCCGTTTGTCGCCCAAAGCGCGCAGTTAAGTAATTTTGAATCCTAACAGCATGGAAAAAAATCTCTGTTGCATTTAAATACGAATTACGGTATTAACGATGTCTTTAAATTTTGTTTAGTCTTGAGCTGGATTGCATTGGTACTAAGAACGTAATAGTAAGGGATGCCAACTTACTACTTAAGAATTTTCTGCCTAAATTAAGGAAGAAAAATATAAATGGAAATTTTATAGGAGGTAAATTTTTTGTGAATACTTTTATTAGTTAAATTTTATTCATATTTTTGGAAAAAAATAAAAGTACACAAAAAGAAAAATATAATTTAATAGTGTTGTGCTGCTTGGGTGGAAATCAGACCAAGGCTTATGTGCTTTGTGTGTATATTTTAAATTCTTCCGCCCTAAGTTATAATACTGAATGTATTATTTCTTACACAAATTATAAAGATATTGTCACTCATGATTGCGTGTTTTAAAAATATGTTAAATTCAATTATTAAGCGATATATAAGATGTTAAAATAAATCATTTTTATATTACTTCAATTTCTATTTTTAATGAAATTTTTAATTTTATCAGGTAATGTTTTAATTTTACCTTAATAGTATAAAAAAATCGTGATTTTAAATTCAGTAAGTTTTTTTGAATTTAGTCAATTTTAGTGGGTTTTCGAATTTATTTAGAAGTATTCTTTTTGAACAGTTGGTATCACTGGTAATAGCTTTAGCTAGCTCTATGTACAATGATCGTCGAACAAGACTTTCGACGATTAAAGTCAAACAGCTTACGTTCGTAAACGTGAATTTAAACCCGGAGGAATCTAAATAATTATTAACCCACACATCATTGTAAATAAGTTAAGTTTTAAATATCAGGAAAATGATGTACATAGAATGAATCAACTTTTAAATACTCTTTTTTTTTTTTTTTTTTAGAATTCAAGGTGGATACGGGACCGTAAAATATCTAGATATTAAAATACATAGTTTCGACATCTGATATTTGAAATCGATATCTGATTCAGATACGGTACTCAGAGAAAGCGATACGACCCATCTTTATTTCAAAGTAAATCGATGGTCGTTCTAGCCGCAACACTGAATAATATCATGTAGTATTTACTGAGCATATGACTATGTCTGAGACATCTTTTATCAATAATGAATCGATAACTATAAAATAAAAATCATGAAATCGACTTCATGCCTAAATGGCTGGAGAGTAACTGATTTGAAAATTTAAGTAACACAAAGGAAGCGACATCATATTTTATGTATTTACCTACCTAAGCGGTAGCGGCTTATGTAGTTAATTAGGCAACGTTTGTGCAAGACTATTTCGCCGCGCCGACAATAAGGTTACCATGTCTACTGAGTAAAATTTTAGGACGGCGGTATAATTGGCAATAAAGTAATAAACAACTTTTTTTCGGTTTTCTGTTAATAGTATTCTACCATTGGCTACTAAAAAAACTAATCAAATAACACTTTAAGAAACTAATTGACCTTCTTTAAAATATCACAAAATTCAAACATAACCGTTGTGATTATTAATTCGCTTTACCTAATTTAGAAACTTTTAGACTCATTTTAAAGTATTTGTTTTATTTTAAACTTTCCATTTCACTACTTCAATCGAGGACACACTACGCCGGAAAATAAAAAACCTTAATTTGACTATTTACAACTTCATGAGGCAATATGAAAATTTCAAAGAAAGATATTAATGCTAAAGTAATGCTAGCTTACAATGTATCAATTTTTCTTAGTTTCTAACTCAAAGTAAAGACTAAGGAGTCTATGAAAATTCTGGATGAACGGACCTCTGAATATCGGGATATTCCGCGAGAATCGG
Organism: Iphiclides podalirius; assembly: GCA_933534255.1. Classification (NCBI taxonomy): domain Eukaryota; kingdom Metazoa; phylum Arthropoda; class Insecta; order Lepidoptera; family Papilionidae; genus Iphiclides; species Iphiclides podalirius. The sequence goes on from OW152833.1 coordinate 7,199,307, forward strand.
TACATCTGGTAACTCTAGTTGAAACGAGCGCGGTAAATACAAAGGTGGTCTTTGTTAACTGTTATACGCGCCGACAATCTACCTAGATTGATGAAAGTGACAAGGTCATTCAAAACACGTGTAATTAGTTCGCAGTATCACAACTAATAAGTTTTGGAACTATGAAATTCTCTTTTTTTACTTTTATTTCTGAATTTGTATACACTAATTGAGAATTTATACATGAAATTTTATACTGAAACTAATAAATAAATTTTCTAAATATTCAATTTTAATAAGAACTAACATTTAGTTTACCTACTTGATTTACCACCTACTTTTTACTTTACTTTCATAAAAATAACAGCTGTTATTAGTATTTAAAACCCAGTCGTCTTAATCGAATGTCGTGGTTGTAGCATGTAACCGTTACTTTACGTTGTATTTTATTTTAGTATTAATTTGTTTAAAAATGTATAAGTATGCAGTTTTATCAACACCACAGACTATTTTATACTTATTGAACGAAATCATTATCTTTTCATTAATCTATTCATATTATTATACTTTTACTAGCAACACGCCCCGACTTCGCACGGGTGCAATGTATTTTAGATAATTATAAACCTTCCTCTTGAATTATTCTAGCTAGTAAAAAAACGCATCGAGATTCATTGCGTAGTTTTAAAGATCTAAGCATACATAGGACAGACAGACAGCGCGACGACTTTGTTTTATACTGGGTAGTGATTGAACGAAATCATTATCTTTTCATTAATCTATTCATACTATTATACTTTTACTATTATACTTTACGACCCGTCCCAGTTTCGCACGGTTGCAATGTATTATTCATAATTATAAACCTTCCTCTTGAATGACTCTATGTTTTAAAAAAAATCGCATTGAGATCCGTTGTGTAGTTTTAAAGCTCTAAGTATACATAGGGACAGACGAACGTGATTACTGTATTTCGAATTTCATTTCGTATGATATTTCGAAGATTAATTAATCGAGCATTTTAAAACTCAAAATACTTTATAGAAAGCAAATCCCAATACACTAGTAAATTTTGACGACAGATCATTTTATAATTTAAATTTTTATCAAGTTGGTTGTCCAGATGGCGCTGTTTTTTGAATTGTTAAATTTAAATAATTATTTTGATGTCACGGATAACAAAAATAAAAATTTTATCATTTGTTCACATACATGTACGGTCAAATGAAATAAACATTATTGAATAAAAATATGTTCACTCTTAATTTGTCTAATACAAATAGGCACAACACGTACTAATATCATTGTTAATCAAATAACTGATAACCATAAATAGTTATAAGTCAATCTACAAGATGGCACTGTTTCATATTTAATAATTTTGGTCAAATAAAAAATACGAAATTTATACAAATTGACTTTATTAGGTCCAATACAAATAAGCATTTAGATATAAAATTAAAAAAAAATAATGATTTTGGACTATATTTTTAAATGATTTGTAATTTTTTTTGTTTTAAATGAAAGCATGGAGTTTCGCGCCAATATTTTTAATTTAACCATTAAAAGTTTTTGCGGAAAGTATTAAATAAATTAGCGTTCTTAACGCGATGCGATTTCACACCGACCCTCGGGCTCCGAGCCTGTTGGGTTGGTGGCGGCACGTGTAGTTATAAATCGCGCGCATTAACAAAAATTAAAAAAATCTGCAAAGAAATCATGAACTTTTTCTTTATTATGCGGAACCAAACAAATACTTATATATAACTTGATATTAGACGAATACCTTATTAAATGTCAATTAAAATTTAATCCATAATAACATCATAAACTTAATTTTCGGTACCTATTAAATTCATTGCGTTAATACTTATTCAGTGTACAAAGTATTCTGAAAAAAGTAAAAAAAGTTATTTCATGGATCCATAAGCATAACTATCAGTTTACAGTTATGATTCTTCGAACTAATTACACGTGTTTTGAATGACCTATTCAAATCCATCAGTCCACGTGGATGGTCGGCGTCAAACAGTTAAGAACCGCCTTTGTATTTACCGCACTCGCTAGAACTAGCGTTACCAGATGTGCCGATCCGCGTGGAATATCCCGATATTCTGATGTTCGGTCATCCCGAATTTTTATAGATCTTAGTCTGTACTTTGTGCTACAATTTTGATAGGAAAAATAAATAAAATTGTAAGCTGCCATCACATGAAAATAATTTTGCTCTGAAATTTTCACATTTTCTCATGAAGTTAATAGTCTACATAATAGTTAAAATAACTTAAGAGCCAAAAGCTCTAAATAGCGATTAGGATTATTTTGTGGTATTTTAAAGGAGGTCAACTAGATTCTTAATGTTTTGTTAGTCAATGGTAAAATACCATTAAAAGAATACCTGACCTTCCAGCAATAGTTTAATGTTGATTTAAGTTTGTGACATAGCTATGCTGATTTGAAAATTAAATAGCCAATTATTTTCTCCCGTCCTATAATATTACTCAGTAGACCTGGTAACATTATTATGCAAGCGGCGAAATAGTCCCCAACAAACGTTTCTAATGTACTTACCGACATAAGCGGCCGAATGCCGCTTAGGTAGTTCAATCAATACATAAAATATGCCGTCGTTTCGTTTGTGTTATTTAAACTTTTAAATCAGTTACTTTTTAGACATTACGGTGTGAAGACACGTTCGTGATTTTTATTTTTTATTCTCGATTTATTCATCAGTTATTGATGACAGAAATGCATATGCTAAGAAATTGCTTAATGGTATTCGGTGTTGCGGAGAGAATTGCCGTCGATTTACCTTGAAACTACATTATTGGTTTTTTCGATGGTCTTTGTCGCCATAATTATTAAGAAGATAAGAAGAAACGCCAAAAGACAGCAAGCAAGAATCCTGAAATAAATTTGGATCAGCTGCCAGTTGTGTTAAGGAGGTGTTAGGAAGGATCGGCCCTCGTCTGCGTCCGTGCCCTCTACGCGTCGAAGCTTCGCAAATGACGAAGCAACCCTTGACCTTGGTGTGTTTTAAGTTAGTGACAATGACTATCCCAAGTGCTGAAGTGCTATAACAGTGAAAGAATAGTATCGCGTAATGGAACCGACCGACACCGATAAGCACGAATGTTCTAAGTAAACGCTGTTCTCATTGGAATGTCTAGGTATAGGTTATTTATTTAAAATAAAGATTTTATTGTTTTATATTTTATAATTACATTGAACTTAATTCAAAAATTATTTTAGTCATCATTATGTATTATGTATCCGCCATAACATGATAATGTATCTCACTGATGTTGTGTTGAATAAATTTATCGGCGTTGTAAGATTTGTGAGTTGTAACCTTCTAAAATGTTTTTACCTTCCACTGCAAGCGATTTAGTGTTTAATCCAAAATCTCAATACTAAAAAATTATAAGTTACAGTGGAAATTGTCTCATGAAATCTATTATTAATTCCATGTAAAAAATGTTTTTATGTAGGTATGACGCGGATATTTGCTTAGAAAAATAAACGTAGTAAAAGTAGTGTGTCTGTGTTTTATTTCCCGATAATGAATACCTATTCTTTAATCAATAACATATTAAGTAGGGCTCATGGACTATCAGTATAGCTATTTCGTGTCTTTCTGTTGTGACAAAATCCGATAAATTCAAATAAATTTTGATAATAAGCACGGTGTTTCATTGTATTAGAACATCGCCAGGACCTGCAGCGCGATGCGGTCTTTGTCAGTTTGGTTGGCGAGGGGCGGGCGGAGGGGACCGATAAACTTGAGGAGCGGGAAGTGGGGTAATGACGTAATGAGGAGTGGAGGGAGAGGGGAATAAGTCGGGCGATCAGATGTATGCGTGTGTGAGTTTGGAGTGATAACACCGATGCGGGGTCAGTGACTTCTATAATCAGGGTTATTACAGTTAATAATTTTTAAAATTTTTATCGTCAAAAAACGCTTAGATTCGTATTTTAAAATTATGCCATTTGATTCAAAGTCTGATATATATACACGCCTTTAAATGTTACAACACCTTTCTGTAACACCCTTTATATACAGCGTGTCTTTTATTTGTATATTTTTATTTTGTATTTATTTGTCTTTTATTTTATTTTTTTATGATTATTGGCAAGTAGCGTTAGACGTGTCTTCATTTATTGTCGCGGTTGTAACGACACGCTGTATATATATACAGGGACATTTGAGAAGTGCCCAAATTTACACAGGAGGTTCAGACTCGGTAGTATAATCGTTTATGGAAATAAAAAACAAAGTTATTTTTCTCCAAAAAAATGCCATTCTATTCCCTAAAAACAGAACGTGTTGACAATGCGCAAGTCATTCATAAATACCTAAATTTTACTCTGCACGATCATGTGTGCATGTTAGTTATGAATGATCGCGCGTAAAATAAATGAGTTGCGTATAAATGACGCACTTTTTGAGATAAGTTCAAATGAATGTAATTAATTACTTACGAGTGATGTTGTTTCACTTTTTTAGTGTATGTTTAATTACTTACGACTTTATGAAAATGGATACACTTCGAAAAGCCAACCTGTATATATATATATATATATATATGTAAAGAAAAATATTATTTTCTTTTTTTTTAAATATTTTCGCGACAACAGAAAAAGAATTAAGCTGTCATATGAAACAATTCATGAAAATAATCTTATTACAAAAATATTTAATAGGTAAAATGGTGATTTAGGAATCGACATTGTGATTATTAACATAAAATGTCGTTTCTTTAATTACAGGTAAAGTTTTAATACTAAAATCTTTTATTTTTGTTATTTTAATTAATATTTATGTAATAGTTTCAAAATCTTACAATAAATCTTTAATTACAGAGAAACTCAATTGTGTTTTGATTGCTGTCATCCTAATCACTAAAATATTCTTATATATATATATATATAAGCCACACTGTTTATATATATACAGCGTGTCGTTACCACCGCGACAATAAATGAACACACATATAGAGGATAACTTTTTAAAATTGTATTAAACAGTTACATTCTTTAAACATCAATATTTACCAAGTTATAAAATTTTCCAAAACAAACAATTTTAGAACACCCTTACGTATAAAAGTGTAACGTTCATTTGTAAAGGTCAGAAAGCATATGAATGGGTTGAATGAATTTAAAAGAGACTAAACATACTGTTAGAAGGAGAGGCTTGTAATGCGACGCTGTGGCGGGAGTTTTATAGGATGTTACAAATTTTGTTTCTTTTTTACGTAATTAGTTTCGTTATTTTTTTTAAGATTATTGGCAAGTAGCGTTAGACGTGTGTTCATTTATTGTCGCGATGGTAACGACACGCTGTAAATATATATACATACACAAATAACAATTGCTCGTTTAATGGTATAAGATAAATAAGAATAATGATAAAACAGATAAATACTCTTCAGAGGTCTCGGCACCACCACGTCCTCTTTCTCGTTCTCTTACACGATCACGCCCGCAACTTTCTTCGACGTTTCTTTCACAAAAATTTATGTTTACACACCACAATTCAATTTAATGAATATTTAGATCGTTTAGTAATCCGTACAAACCCTTATTATATTACTAACTATGGGTAACTATGGCGGATACCATGACAACCCGCGATGTTGTCATGGTAACAACAGGCGCTCAGTATTGAACACAATCGTTCAAGGAATAGATTCGTATCGAAAACACTTGGAATTTATATAAAAAAAGGATATTGATGTACAATTATGAACTATTCCTTCATTTTCTCACAGTTTTGGGTCAAAAAAGATACACATTTCTTTTTATTTCACATATCAGCCGGCAGCCCATCGCAAACAATAACTTTATCGGAGGCGAAATATTACAACTTTTGAATGCTAAAACTACTTAACTATAAAAATATTGTAGCATTATTCTTCCCGATCATTTATATGTATAATAGTATATAAATATGTACTTACGACATATTTTATTATGGCGTTCTGCTGTGAAAGTTGTGGCCAGTTAAATTTATTTCGTTGAATCATTTCCTAAAGAACGTCTCTATGAAGCTATTTTTATAATCAAAACGCGCTAGTTGATGATATACGAAATTTGTTTACACTATGTCGCGTAGGTACCATGGTTCCCTAGTGGCGGTTTACATAATTTTATTTTCTCGGTACTATAGGTAGTAGTTGATGGCTTTCTGGGTGCTAACGCGTACATAACACGGACACAAACATAAGTACACACACATTTTTATGGGATTTTAGTTTATGAACTTAAATATTTCTAGATATATTTTTACACAACGTGGACTAGCCCTAAACTAAGCCAATTTTCTACTACTAGGGTACTACGTTTTTTTTTCTACTAATAGGTATTGATAAATAATTTTCTTTAGAAAATAAGCACATGTTGATGTTATAGATATACAGATACCCAGATTATATCATCACACAATTTTTTTGCTGTACTGGGATCAACCTTTATCTTCCCGTGCAAGAGACAGGTCACTAAAATATAAAAAAAAAATTAAAAGAAGTCCTTTATTTTTCATGCAAATTTCAAAAAGGAAATTTATGACGTTTAAAGACTAACATTTATAAAAAATATAATTAAGTATTTTTACATTTTGATTTTACAATTAATTATTACAGTTTTAAAAACGGTTATATAATTTGATAACGATATTTTAAACAAAAATATTCGCAGTGGTCAATCTACGAATTCAAGTCGGATGGGCAGCGTTCGGAAAATGTCTTCAAGATTAAGTCTTCAATCAATTTGGGTTGCCAGTGATCGCGTAATCCTTCATTGTTGGCCGAATGATGAAGCTGCTCTGTTGCTCAGCGAGGTATTGAGCTATGGGGCTATGGGTATTTCTCCGCGTGATATAGTTAGTAAGGAAGATATCTGCAGTAGAACTATGTTAACCGTAATAGCTCCGAAGATTAGTAAGCTAAAGTGGCAATGTACCGGCCATATAGCTTATAGAACCGATTACCGATGAGGAAGAAAGGTTCTCGAGTGGCAGAAATGATGATGATAATGTAGTAATGAACTTAATATTAAGGTAATGCTTATACTATTTAAATTGATTCATTTGAGAGTGTGAGTAATGTTTTTATTACATTTACATTTATTTACAACAGTGATTCCCAAAGTGGTCTATATCGACCCCTAGGGGTCTATGACAACCTGCAAGGGGTCTACGTCAGCGAAAAATATTTGGGGGTCCATGAAATGTAAATGCGGGTCCACGATAGTGGATCTCAACAGATACACTGATAGTACCTATTTACTTACATCATACTATCGTATAATATCAAAACATATACATTATTTATAAAAGTACCTATGAAGTAAAAAATTTATTACCTATATATGTTTATAAAATTGTGTAAGTTGTAGGATGTTGGTATTCGCTTTGTGGTCGCAATACATTTTGAACTTGTAAAAACCTGAGAGTCGCAGTCTCAGAGCTTCGTTACTTTGCACTGACTTGTTCAATTCGTCACTCTATAAATACGAATGTGGGACAAATACGTTTATTCTTTTCCTGAATCTTGAAAAGGAAAGTGCTAAGAAAATATTTTAAAAAATATTTATTTTACAACATTAAATAACAGATACAAAATTTTATTTTGAGTAGTTTTAATTTAAATTCAATTAATAAATGTATAAATTAACATGTGTTTTTACTTTAAGTTTTTAACACTAAACTTCACTACAGTTAGAAATTTACAGGAAATCAATATCAGGTAAGTAGGGGGTCTACCAAACACGGAAAAACATGGCAAAGGGTCTACGACACAAAAAAGTTTGGGGAACTCTGATTTACAACTAATATTTAAAGAGGTTTAAATAATTTTACATGCCTGATGTAAGAACTTGATATTGCTTTTCTAGAGATAGTTTATAAAGTGATATTTTTAAATCGTTCTGTCATCGGTTTGTGTATTTTGTACTATATGGTGGTATGTGACGTTAGGGCACTTTTCTAATGAAGCAATCCAATTCATGCAGAAGAAATAGTTGCTGTCACTCTACCATAATATAAAATTGGGGATCCCGTTGTCGAATATAGTATAGTTCGTGTGAAAATCGTATATATTAAGAAATCATTTAAAAAGTACCTTGTTTACTTGTGATTGATGTGTAGGTAGATTTACGCCCTGTAATACAAACTGCCGCGGCCGATGAAAAGAGGGTTGGTTCTTTTATCGCTCAAAGGTTGAACACATTTAACAAGGAAATGCAGCTAGTGTTTTTGGCACCATGCTGCGTGGGCTAGGTTTGTTAGATAACATTCAATTTAGTTACTATTTAATATTGTAAATATGTTTTGTTCAACGAATTTTTATAAACTACAGGCTCATATGAAATGTACTAACATTAATACCTATAGCAAAAATAGTGAAAAGGAAAATATCAAAAAAATATACAGTCAATAATGATTGAAATACTAATAGACTGCATATATACACACTTCTAGATGAATATACTACACGACTCCGTGGCGAAGTGGCCAAGGTATTGGTTTCGGGGGTCGAGGTACTGATAGTTGACGCACAGATAGTTCTTTCGCATCAAAAAATCATTAAATAAAAAAATAACATTCGAATCTCTACTCTCCTTTGTGACGTGTTCTATTCGGGGCTTCAATACCAGCGAGTACTTTTTTTAAACGTGCCTAATTTAGTATGATTTCTATGTAGCTTAAGATTCATAATAAAGAATTTATTATTATGAAGTTAAGAACTAAGAAAGAAAAAGAAAGTTTATTTTTTAGCAAGGTGTTATGGTGTACAACCATTATCCATGGAGAACAAATGCACCTCCAAAAATTGTTAAATTATGTTAGACGTACCACTAGGTACGTCTAACATAACGTACTAACGTTATGTCATATAGGCTAGATTTTCAAGATTTGATTATATTTTATTTAGTATTATCATAAACTTATTAGTGCTAATATGTTTTTTTTAAAAACAAAACTTATTAGCTTTTTTTTTTATTTAGTGATTTCATTCATAGGTATTATAAATTATGGGTAGACCTAGCAAAGGCACTACTCGTATCAGAAACCGACATGAAACTGAAAAAGAAAAACGATTAAAAGCAAATAAGAAATAATAGAAAATAGATTGTTAAAAAAGATCCTATACAGCGTGTCTTTACAATCGCGACAATAAATGAACACACATATAGGGGATAACTTTTAAAATAGTATTAAACATTACCCTTACGTATAAAACTGTAACGTAAAGTTCATTTGTAAAGGTCACATAGCATATGAATGGGTTGAATGAATTTAAAAGAGACAAAACATACTATTAGAAGGAGAGGCTTGTAATGCGACGCTGTGGCGCGAGTTGTATAGGATGTAAAAAAAATTGTTTCTTTTTTACTTAATTAGTTTGTTTGAAAAAATTTTTTTTTAAATTATGGATTTTGTTTAAAGTTAATATTTTTTTATGATTATTGGCAAGTAGCGTTAGACGTGTGTTCATTTATTGTCGCGATGGTAACGACACGCTGTATGTTACGTAGGTTATGAATATCAAGAAAATTACAATAGTCGTCTTAGGTTAATTCGCTATATGTTTTTTTACAAAGATTACGAATCGCGTTGGCGAATTGACAACGGCTCAACTTGAATTGCTTTGCGATATATTTATCAAGGGATACTTTTAATATGTAGGAGATTTTTCGGATGGGGTTGCGGTTCGAATTTATCCCACTGTCAGACAAGTAGACACTTAAAATGTCCATAAATGATAACTTAGAGCGCGAAAACAGCGTCATAATTGTGTAAATACTCTGTTTCGTACACACGTGATGTCGTGAAATAGCGCAAAACAATGCATCTTGTATTAACTGATGTTTTTGCTTTCAGTCCCGAGACTATTAAAGCTTCATCTGACGCAGAACCGGTGGGCTAGCCAGAACCCACGGGTTTGGGCCCTCTGCTGTGGGTAGGGCCGTGCATGTGCTCATGCGTGCGTTTAACTATGGTGTGTCATCTAAGGGCCATCGACGTCGCGGTTCGGACCGAAACCCCGATGGCCGTCGACTGTGCAATTAGCTAATCGGTGGCTGGGGGCGGTGAGAACCGCCCCGGAACGCGGGTGTACCTTGTGTACGCGTTGTGTTGGTTTCGCTGTGCTTGGAGGCGAGGGCGAACTACTGTGTTTGTTGTTGCACTAACTGTGGGTGTAGTGTTATCCGGCGGGACTCCCGACGGTAGGTCCGACGTGTCTAACTCCCCTTCCTCGACCGGGTCGATGAGGACGTTTCGCGGGCGACGCTTGTTGACGTTTGTATTTGTGTTGGGTTGGTAATTTGCTGCGCTTACCACCAGAGGGTTGGGATGATGTTCGGCTCTACCGAAGGACCGTTTTGTCATGTCTTTAAAATATTCGCGAATCGTCGGGAGTCTGCAATCGCTGTGCAGGTCGACGTTGCGTTGATACCACTGCGCACCGGTTGCGCGGCGGATGAACTTATTTTGTACTATTTGCAATTTTTACAAGCGAATAGGATAGTGGGGCGAAGGTCATGCATGCGTATGATAATATGTATGCGTATGATAATAATAATAATTTGTGCCTTAAGGGCATCTTACTTTTAGCGTTAGTTAAATTGTGTAGCCGGCCGGAGACGAACGTGGCTCTATTACGAATGTTATTAATGTGCGTAGTAAATGACACACGCGAGTCGAAAGTGACTCCTAAGTATTTGACCTTTTTCTCCCAGGGGAGCGGTTGGCCATATAGGGATATTTGCCCCAACTTTCTGCACTGGCGAAGGCTTTTATAAAGATGTGACGGGTAAGTACTTCGTGTGAAGTGAATTGCCACACTCTTTTCGGGATTTATTTCTATTCTCCATTTGCGGAACCAATCGCCGAGGCGGTCGGCGGCGCTTTGGAGTCGAGTGGTTAGTTGTCTAAGGTTGCGGTCTGAAGAAAAGAGCGCCGTGTCATCCGCGAAAAGCGCGAGTTTGACGTGGGGGTCTTTAGGTATATCGCTCGTGTAGAGCATAAAGAGCAAAGGTGAAAGGCAGGAGCCTTGTGGTACGCCGGCCGTGAGGCGGCGGCTTGTGAAGAGGGTGCCTTCAACTCGATATCGAAAAGAGCGGTTCGATAGGAAGGCCCGGATGGTGTGTACGAGCCTATCTGGCACTTTGAGTGTGTACAGCTTGTAAAGCAAGCCGTTGTGCCATGTTTACGGTGATTTTTGATTTTGGTGAATAGTTGATCGGGACAGGAATGTCTAGCTCGAAAGCCGAATTGTTCCTCCAGCAGAAGGCTATTGGAAAATACGTGCTCTTTGAGCCTGTTTAATAATAGCCGCTCATAGAGCTTCCCTAGGCAACTGAGGAGGGTGATGGGACGATTGCTTGAGAGCTGATTAGCGGGTTTATTCAAACGATAAACGTGGCTTCTTTCCAGTCGTCCAGAAAGGAGCAACTGGACAGTAATGTGTTGTAGATGGTCGCCAGTAACCAGATAAGCCTATTCTATGATCTCACCCACTGCGTTGGATTGTTTTTCAAGTTATCTTCGAGGGCGTCAGCAGTTAGTTCGCATAAATGATACCTCTTCTCGTTGGAATGACTTAATTGCTGGTGTGCCTCAAGGCGGAATTTTATCTCCTATGTTATTTTCTCTATTTATCAATCTTATCACTCAAAATCTTCAATGCTCGTATCACCTCTACACCGATGACTTACAATTTTATACACAGGCCAATGTCCATTGCTTATCTATAGCAGTGGGTAGGATTAACAGAGATCTAGAGCATACAAAATCGTGGGTCAATAGATTTGGTCTCTTTGTTAATCCCGCTAAATGCCATAAAATAATTATTGGTAGTCGTCGCCTTCACTGCTGGCCGTATGAGGAAGCTCAAAGTCGCTCAGCGAGCTATGGAGCGGACTATGCTCGGTATTTCTCTGCGTGATAGAGTTCGTAACGAAGACATCCGCAGTAGAACCAAGGTAACCGACATAGCTCAGAGGATTAGCAAGCTGAAGTGGCGATGGGCCGGCCATATAGCTCGTAGAACCGATAACCGTTGGGGAAGAAAGGTTCTCGAGTGGCAGCCTCGTACTGGCCATCGCAGTGTAGGACGACCCCCCACTAGATGGAGTGACGACCTGTTCAAATGTGCGGGAAGTCGATGGATGCAGGTGGCTCAGGATCGTACTTCGTGGCAGTCTGTGGGGGAGGCCTATGTTCAGCAGTGGACTCAAACAGGCTGAAATGATGATGATGATGAGTCGTCGAATGCTTAACAAGGTACAAACAAATTGTTTACCGCCAATTGTATTCAACGGCACCGTAATCCAACCAAGCTCGGTGGTAAAAGATCTTGGGTTACATATCGACACTAACTTAAGCTGGCATGCTCACGCGAATCATGTCAGTCAAAAAGTGACCGGTATTTTGCGAATTCTCTACCGCCTACGCAAATTTCTTCCGTCCAAAACAAAAGTTTTACTTGTGCAGTCCTTAATTCTTCCCTTGATCGGTTATGGTGCTATTCTGATCTGAATGCAGATCTTCTCAACAAATATGACCGTCTTCTCAATAACTGCATTCGGTTTGTTTTTAACCTTCGTAAGTATGACCATGTGTCTGATAAAAATAAACATATAGATAAAAATATTGTATATAATACATATATAAATAGGACCCAACCAGACGGAAGCCCTCGGCAGGGGAGACCAAACGGCCGAGGGTTAGGGTGAAAGGGAGAGAAACCGGCGGACGATGCGGGCGGTATCGAGGAGCACCGCTTTCTGCATTAGAGCTTGGAGCGCTCCGTCCCGGAGTCCCAGTCGCCTCAGATGTCCGGAGAGGCTGACTGGGATCAACCCATTGGCAGACACGACTATCGGGATAATTTCGGTCGGCGCACCACCCCACATGTCGGTCACCTCGTGAGCCAGGTCCAGATACTTCGTCTTCTTATCGGTTTCGGCTTTCACGAAGTCTCGTCACTTATTATTATTATTATTACTAACCACGGACTACTTATTTACTAGTACTAAACATATTTATTTTCGTTAAACCTAATAGTACTTTATTTTTTTTACAATATTCTGGGTAATATATCCTTCATTTTTGTTTGAAAATCATAAACATTGCTCTGATGTTCATAACACTAGAAACAAGCCGGTCTTAAAGGATATTTAACGGTGGTAGGGCCACGCAGGAGCCTCGGCTCTTGCACGAATGGGCAATCTGCATGAACAAATGAGCATCTGCAACTCTCGGGTGTAGCAGATTTCCATGGGCGGCGGTACTCACTTAATATCAGGTGAACCGACTGCTCGCTTGGCAAATATCACATAAAAAAAAATCACTAGCGAATATGTTTAAAAATCGGACTGTTGCTTAACATCTGTTCAATACAAACTGTTACGTATGCATATGCCTTCACTTTAAACGCTAACCGATATGACTTGCCAATTACAAAGCAATTCGATCCCATTTAAGTATCTCTTGTAGTAAATAGTCATTTCGCTAACAATACATCAAAATACTTGGATTACTTTTTATATTGTGGTGATCGGTAATCACCACAATAAAAAAAGGTTAATATCTACTCGATTTTCCTCGCGGCACTTTCCACTCCACATTCAAATAATTATTATTGTTTAGAAACAATAATCAATGAATAAAGATATAGCATATAACATATCACAAATTATAGCAATTGGAATATTGAAAATCCCACTGATGACTAACGCAAACTTTTTTAGTTTCGATATTTTTTCCATTAAAAAAAGATACTTATTAGAATTATTACTTACATCGACTTTTACAGTATGAATCATTTTTACCTACTCTAGCCTGCGACCCAAATAACACAAAAAATTTCTACCTGCGCGGTAAGGGGTCTCACATTTGGGCACAATACGAACAGTAAGCGGCTGATCTACAGCGATTATCCTGCTTCCGAAAGCCGGCCCCAGTGAAAAATGTCCACAGACGGCGGGAGTCGCGTCGATCAATATTTTGTTAAGAGGTACACGGAAGTTCGCATCATAACACCGTACCGCTTAAATTTGAACCGAAGTGCGAGTGTTTGCGCGCAAAGCGTCGCGCATACTAGACCCGTGGCCACAACTTTGAATAAATATCTTCGCAAACCAATAAAGTGTTTCGTGAGTTACTGTGATTCATTCGGGTGAGCCCCCAAGAAGGGGAGTTTGTCCATTTTTATATTTACAACGTGTCCCTCGCGGCATGCGCGGCGCTTGTCCGCCAGTCGCTCTACTACAGTTTCACGCACCAACACCACTGCAATGAAAGTAATGTAAATATTACTCATACCATAATATTTACAAACAAATTGTTATTTTCAAAACACGGACGATCTGTGTCAGTGAAGTGGACGTGGAAGTGCCTAAAAAGTTGTGGAGTTTATGTGAAAAATACTTAAAACAGTGATTGTGTATCGTTTAGTTTCGATCCGAGTCAACTATGGTCGAGTACGTGCCGCCCGTTCCTAATGTATTTCAGGAAACGTTTCAGCTAAGAACTTTTCGTTCACATATCTCACGCTAGAGGTCAGTATTGAATAAACTTAGTAGTTGTGTAAGTTAATAAGTTGTTATTTCAATTTAATTTTAAAATTTCCTAATAAAATATATCTATATATAGATGTTAGTTAGGGTTCAAACATCGAAGCTCTTCCCTTTTGCATCCCTTCTCCGCCCTTTACGCATGATCGAACGACAGAGTTTAGGGGTTCGCTGCGAATAGGGTGCGAGCCTGTATGTGTATATTTATACTATTGTATGCTTGTGTTTAAATTTGTAGTACGGGTTGAACTTTGACTATGCTTTGTATGGATATCAATGAATTTCTTTAATATTTTATTTTAAACATCTATAAATTGAAAATAAAAATGAAGTTTTCGCATAATTTCTCATGGTATATAAACAATTAGCATCAATTTAATAATTGAAGAAACCTATTATTTATTATAATTATTTAAAGATACGAAGTTAAAAATCATGTTATATTTAAGAATAAAACGTATTAACACAAAAGCATGATCTAAGGTACCTATTTAACTATGAACTCGATTAAAAAAGCACAAAAACTTTATTGGTTTAATAACCATTAAAAATGAAATTAAAATATTAAAACAAACCATTAGACATAGAGTGGATGATGTGCAAATCAAAACAAAGACGCTACTGATCACGCAGATTGATCTTATTACTCGGCATTTTTATTGATAAAGTGAAATGAGTGAGTGAGGCGTCTATGCAGATAGATGCCGTATAGGAGCAAGACGTAGCGAGCGACATCGGACATGTTTGTTTTCATACCGGTCCGAATTAACGTCGCGATTGGTTCAAAATCCATAACTGGCCTCCGAGAGCCAGGTGTCGTTCACACCGCGGCCTCGCGCGCCTCGTCTTGTTAATCACTCGTGTTCGCTATTGTTATAGCGCGTCGTACAGCCATCTTTGTCAAATTACGGACGACTCATTTCAATAATTCGGTTCGTGTTAACAAATGGAACAAAACACAGATACTGTTACCGACGCGTCGTGCGGCCGAATCGAGCACATTACTACATTCTCTTTTGTTTTATCGCTGACGCTCCGTTGAATGGAAGCGTTACGACTTACGGCGTTAACGATCAGTCGACCATTAAAATGATGGATGATGTCGTTCTTTGCAAAAACTGTGTAAAGTGATCGTCTTAGTAAATAATGTGAAGGGTGTTAGTGCTGTTTATGTTTTGGTGTGCATGTGATGAAAACTGCGTCGTAATTTGCTGTACACATTGCATAAATGAGTGGAATGGCGTTGTGGAGCGCGCGGGCCGGAGCATGCGCGCCAGTATCTTCGCGCTCGCTGGGAACGCATTAAGTGTCCTTCGTTTTCGTGAATATCAAAATGGGAAGGTCCAGGTTCCCCGGGAAACCGCTAAAATTCCAGAATAGAAAGCGCATAAGTGTCCTCTCGGGCGCTGTTTACCATGAAACTACTCCGGAAAGCCATCCAGCCGCTCGAGGCTCTGGCGGCAATGACTTTACTGGGGAGAAAGAGGTAAAACTAAGTTGCCTGATTTCTAATACATTGTTAAATTATTACAAATATTGAACAATGCACACGCGTAAATGTTGTGTTTACGTAATACCTTTTAAGTCTAAGCGAGGCGCCAAATGTATGTGAGCGCTTCGGATATGAAAGAATTTGACATTCCATTCTACAAAGATAGCCTATGTTGTATGATGTCAACAAAGTTAATTTAAGCAAATTGTATTAGATAAAACATAAAGTAAATAAAAGGTACCATATTTGCACCCTTTAAACGATTTTAAAATAAATATTCAACCAAACCTAACCTAATTTTGGTTACTAATCTATTGTGAATAAAAAAAATTAAGGTCATAAATATATTTCTTGAAGATGTTTCAAGATGTAATTGATATGCTTCATCTTTGCACAACAATTCTAAATTAAATACTCATTAATGATTGCTAACAGTATTATCTCAATGTCAATATATACAATTTGACCTTGCAAAATTTATAAATTCATTTTATACAAATTCCAAAGGTTGAATTGTCGTTTTATGATAAGAAATGCAAACAGAAGGGGAAAATTTATGTTATAGTTACAGTTTTATTTTTCTATTTATGGGTCAGTGAACATTTGTTTGTTTACTGCTTTTAATTGATGCATTATTTACACATAGAAACATACAAAACATTTTCAACTGGTAACCTGAACCAAAATATGTTAAAAAATCTCATTCTTAGTTTTATTTAAAGAAGTGACCAATGATAAATGGAATATATAATAAGCACATAAAATAAATATATAAAGCTAGAATTTTTATTTTTTGTATTATAATGTACTGTTTAATCCTCAAAAAATCTTCAAACTGCAGCTTCATGTTTATTTTCTAATTCTGAAAATTTAATAATGGATTTTTAGGGCTACGGTTGATGGTGTATATAACAAAAAAAAATAGAAAATCATCTTTTTTATCAGAATTATAAAAAGCTTATCTTCTATGAATTGCAGGAAGAAGAGAAGAAAGAAAATAATAATGAGAATGAGGCAAACTCTACCAGTGAGAATAAAGTAACAAGTGAAGGTTTAAAAAAAAACAAACAAGAGGCTCAAGAAAACGGCAGTGACTTATTAAAATCACCAGTGCGCACCCGATCACAAAATAAAATGGAACCTAGTAAAGGTGACAAGCCTAAACCCGTAAAAAAGACAGTCACGTTTGGTACAGTTGAGAGTTGTGAGGATATATTCCTTCCTCTTAAAAAAGTTCCAATTAAACATCATGCACCTCTTGTGTCTATTATTAAAAAGAAGTCTTTGTTTAAGCAAACAGAGTACTCTTCATTCAACAGTATTCTTAAACCTGCCAAGCTGACAGATCTAAGCTCAAAATCAAGTATAGAGCAACAAGAAGGATTTTTGAGGAAGAATCTCAATCCTTTGTCTAAACCAATGAATAGGTTCTCACAATTTAGCGAAAGTCGATGTATTTCTCCACCGCCTCGCATTATTTCGCCTGTGGAAAAAGATAGTGGAAATTCTTCAAAATTTGTCCTTCCAATTCGTAGTGCCCATTCATCTCGGGTAATAAAACCCAATAAAAAATTTATAGACGGTGAGGAGCAAACAACAACATCAAACAGTTTGTGTTCTGGAAAAGTGCTGAAGAAGCCAAAATTAAAGCGTGTTGTTTTCAACAACTTACATGATGATGATGATTCACCGGAGGAAGGGGAGTGTGACAAAAAAGATAAAGAAAAAAATAGAGAAAAAAGTTTGATGGCGTCATCAAATTTATTCAAAGGTAAAACTGCAAATTCTTTCTCTACTATAAACACTGGTAGCAGAAAGCCTTTACTTGATCTGTTTGCAATAGAAAAGGGGTTAGATTTTCCCTCTGATGAAAACTCAAATGTTGAGAGCTTGGATAAATTGAAACCCACTGAATCTAAAGAAGAGAGAACTGGGCATGCAATGCGTAAACTTATGGATATATCAGATGCTAGTTCTTCACCAAGCACAAGTAGTGGTTCTGAATCTGAAGAAAGCTGGGAGAGTGAAAGTCCTCCTGGAAGTGGAGATGAAGAGGAAAAGCCTGCTTCTATTAGTCCCGAAAAAGACAAGTCAAATCCATCTCAACTATTAAGAGGCAAAGTTATAATAAGGGAAGCAAGACTTCAGTTAAATACTACAACTCCTTCTAATACAGGCTTAGATGGCCCATTTTCTACTGTTGTACCATCATCTTGTAAGTAATCATTTCTGTTGTATATGAATACAATAATAACACATTTATTGCCTTACAGATGCTTTACAGTGCAAATTTTACAAATCTAATTGCAAATTCCTTAATATGGGTAGATGATTAATTAATGTAATCTTTCATGAAAGCTTATCTAAGTTTACGAATTTTACATAAAGTTTTTAAGCTTAACCATGTCTGGCCATTTTTTCTGGTTCATTTAAGCTTCATCTTAATATCAGATTTATTTTTTTTTCAATAACAATGTCTGTAAATATGAATAATGTCCTTGAAATTGCCAAATGTCAAAATTTAAAAGATAACAGTAATATCGCCAATAAATTTAGTTGTTAATTTTTCTTTCAGCTCCCAACCCTCCAACAACTGTGACATGTGGGGTTTGCGGTGCTGTTCGTTTCTATAGGTTTGTGAAACAAGCACGGAAGTTTGGCATTTATTCTTGTGAATCATGTCGTAAATTTATATCAAAAATGTTGAAGAAGGAAAAAATGTCCCAGAGAACAGGTCCAGTAGTTATGCAGTGTCTGAAAGGGGAAGGTATATATTATTTATTTTATTTTTACTTTAGGAATTATGCCATACCAATTATTTTTGTAAAATTAACATATATTGATGTGCTAAACATAGATTTTTATATAAGTAAGTAATTGGACTTGTTTTTTTCATATAGTTTACAAGGAGCCTTTAGAATGTAAGTCAACTTATAGAATATGTAGATTTTATATTCTAAATGTAAACTGTTAAACATTTATTTCAACAATAATATATTTATGATTCTGGTTTAAAACTGTTAGTATAAAAATTTATATCTTAAAATACGCAGGTAATGTCACAGAAGTAGTAAAATTAGTATTTCTTTATCTAAGGTAAAATAAAAGCGTAATTTTTTTCAGGTAACTGCCATGTTCCACCCATTGTGAGATCACAACAATGGAAACTGCTACGCTGCACAAATAAAACGCGTTGTCCAGCCTGCTGGTTAAAAATGTGCCTGAAAGCCTTCCAAGTGCCTCCAAATCTAAGGGCTAGCCTTACTGCAATGCTTCCACCACATATGAGAGCTAGTGCTAAGCCATCGGGGCCATTAACGCAAGCAAATCCATTACGGATTACAGGCAATACAACATCTACTTCTCCGCCAATATTCAGTGCTACCAATACAACAACTACTTTGACCACCGAAAATGAAAAACTATTTGGAAACTTAAAATCAATAAAGAAAGTGTCTGAAGATGTTGAGAAACAAGAGGTATGCATTTTAATATTTTTTTGTTTCATTGTCATATAATAAGTAAATATAAAGTAACAGCTTTTGACTGCTTGCCAAAAGCCTCCTCTCTACAGAGTGTATCAGGGTCCACCACACGACTCCACTGTGGATTGGGAGATGTCACATAATCTTCGAAAAAAAAATATTATTTCGAAAATATGCAGGTTTCCTTACCATGTTTTCCTTCACTGCTGAGTATGTGATAAGTCAGCACTTAACATTAACATCCATTCATTGGTGCCTGCACTGGGGGATCTAACTCGGGTTGCTCGAGTAGATTGAATTTAAAGGACACTCATGGTTCAACATAATTATAATGGCTAGGAATATAATAAGTATGAAATATTAATTTTTGTCATGTTATAGGAAAAAATACAGGAGAGTAAAGTGGATGAAGAATCCAATGAGGACTTTAGTAATAATAGAAAACGCCGCCTGACAAGAATTAAAGTTCGTAAGAAAGATAAGAATGATGTTAAACAGACTGAAGATCCTAAGAGACAGAAAATGGAGCTGAAAGGTCCACGAGTAAAACATGTGTGCAGGAGCGCATCAATTGTTTTAGGGCAACCTATTGCAACATTCCCCACACAAGAAGAGAAGGATAAGCCTGAAAAATCTATTTCCTCTGATGACGACATTAATACAGTTCCCATAACCGATAAAGAGAATGGAACACCAGATTTGTCAAGTTGTGAATCCGAAATAGATGCAGAGAATAAACCTCTTCAAACAACAACACAAATTGTCACCTCCAAAGAATTTGACACTGAAAATCAAACGGAGTCTAAGAAGAGAAAGATAGAAATGCCAATTTCATCTAAACCTCTTAATAAGATGGAATCAAGTGAAGATGAAATTGTTATGGACCTTATCCCAAAGAAATCAATACAGAAGCCTTTGTCAAACATTACAAACGTAAGTTTATTTTGTATGTGTATGTCAATGACATTTTATATTATTCCTGGAGTGAAGTCACTAAATCCCAATTGGGACATTTTGTGGTGACAAAAGAAAGAGGCAGCAAATAAATTTAATATGGGGATGAGAAAGACAGATGCACCTCGAAATGTTAAAGAGACAAAAAGAAGATGCCAAGCATCTTCTTTTTTATTATTGCTTTAATTACGCCATTTTTTTTGGACCAACTGAAACGAAACATGTGTAAACAAAGAATGTGTGCTCTTACTATTTTTAAATAGGAATACTTTCAATGATTTTTTATACATATACCATACCTCTAATTTAAAATATCATTGGTGAATATCATATGTATGTCAGTTTTTTGTTTATTAAAAAATTTAAGTAAATATATTTGAAGTTCAAACTTCCATGGGAAGGTTTAGATAGGGAGTAAATTCATGTAAGTCTTCATCGACATGGTCACTTGAAACAGTAACACCATATCTATTTCTATCAGTATAAATTATTGTGCTTTTAATTAAGTTGTATTTATATTTAATACTGGGCTTGCACAGCCCATGTGTGTTGATGATAAATAAACCATGACATGAATTGTTGCTCAGAGTGCCCATACATGTATGAACCCAATAATTCTAAACAGTTTTGATTGACAAATTTTTATTTAAGATCAAACAATTAATTTGGATTTCCAAAAATAACAACTGTTTGTTTATAGTTTTAAGTTTGCACTTCTGTCCATAGTCTTCGTGACTGCTTTGAATTTTTTTTTAAGATCCTCTATTGTGTTCTAGATTCGTGGTCGGTCACAAAAATGTGGACAGAACCGACCAGAGCTTATATGTGTCGATTTCTGGGAAAGCTATGATCCTGATGAGGTCTGCAGTTCAGGGTTTGGGCTAATAGGCACAGCTCCATTCACAGTGGCTAGATTGTGTTTCTTATGTGGAAGTGCTGGGAGTGAAAAGGTAAGTTATTTCTTAAATCTTATTCTTGTAGTGTTAGATTAAAAAACAAAATGCTTATTTTGCTAAAAAAAAAACTGATGAAGTGCGGGTCGAACTCATGCATGGAGGGGTCTTTACCTCCTACCCATTATATTCCGATAGTAAAATTGGTAAATAATCACCATCAAAGGGTGGACCTAGCAAGTGGAAATTTATACCAGATACTCAGTCCCGATCAGGAGGTCCATAATCCCTATTAGGTGTATAAAAATCAAGGTCCTGAGTGAACACGATAAAAAGGTATGGAGCAATTTAGATTTTCGCGAAAACTTTTAATTATTTTAATTTTCAATTTTTATTTGTTGACCTTGCTTTTAACCGAAATTGACAATCCTAGGTCAAATGGAAGAACTGTATAGGTTTTGGGTCGAATATGGTAGTTCCATTTGGCAAAAAAACAAGGCAGCACAAATAAAGGAAATTTCGAAAAATAAAAAAATTGAAAATTAAGGTAAATTTTGGTACTCACAAGTTTTCGCGAAAATCTAAATTTACCTATATCTGTTTATCGTGTTGACTCAGGCCATTGATTTTTATACGCCTAATAGGGACTATATACCTCAGTATATGGTATTAATTTCAATTTTCGAAGTCCATCCATTCGTGAGAAAATCGGTGGTGACACACGGACAGACGATAAGAGTGCATTTTTTGCCTTTTATTGTGAAACCTTTAAAACCCTTTCATTTAAACACATGAAAAATATATACTTGTTGGAAAATATTTAAAAATTTTAGTAATGTATTAATGGAATATCTAATTTAAGGAATATTAAATATTTCTGTAGATGTTGGTGTGCTCAAGTTGCTGTGAATGGTATCATGGATGGTGCGCTGAGGATGCTGGGCGTAGTGCAAGTAGCGGGGAATGGACATGTGCGCGCTGCGTTGCTTGCGCTGTATGTTCCCGAGCTGCAGCCAGGTTGCGCTGTAGGTCTTGTGCCCGGCACCACCACGCCGCCTGTTTGGTGCCTGCCCCACCTGATCACCGCAGCGATTGGCCACAGGTATGATTAGGATGGACATTTACAAGAGAGTCATTAAAAAAAAAAAAAAAAAAAGTAAAGTAACAGCCTATACATGTCCCACTGCTGGGCAAAGGCCTCCTCTATAGAGAGGGTATCAGGGCATAGTCCACCACGCGGCCCCACTGCGGATTGGCGGACTTCACATATCTTCGAAATATATTTTTTTTTGTTATTATTCCGAAAATATGCAGGTTTCCTCACGATGTTTTCCTTCACCGCGGAGCACGTGATAAGTCAGCACTTAAAGTTAAAAACTTCATTGGTGCCGGCACCGGCGATCGAACTCAGGTTACTCGAGTATATTGAATTAAAGGCGAGCGCCCGGACACTGGGCTATCACGGCTCTTACAAAAATTACAAAATGGCTATTACAAAAATATCACCAATATATTAAGGAGAGCTTCCAAATTGCTCATTAGTACGTACACACCATCTCTTGATGTTTTGCAGTTTCAGTGATCTTAGTTTATTTCTCTTAGTAAAATGATCTCAAACTAGTGGAAGCAACCAGCTATTTTCTTTTCTTTTTACTTTTATTAGAAAAGTATCAGACAAGATTGAGACACATTAAATAAGTATTCTGCAAGTAATTTTTCATTTAATTCACAGATTTGCAGTGCATGCTTGAAATGCAAGAGCTGCGACAATAATCGTGTCAACAAATTCGTCGGAAGTTTGCCATTTTGTAGGCCTTGCTTTAAACTTCGACAGAAAGGCAACTATTGTCCTCTTTGCCAGGCTTGCTACAGGGATAATGATTTTGATAGCAAGGTACTCTAAATCAGTTTTTGTTAAATATATGTAGAGCAGTCTTTATTATTGTAAACATAATTGAATTATTTATTGGTTTATTTTTAGATGATGGAGTGTGGATGGTGCGGCAGATGGGTTCACGCCAGCTGTGAAGGTTTGTCTGGGGAAGGCTACCAACTTCTTTCAGCATTACCGCCATCAATTGAATACATATGTTGTAAATGTATGCCTCATGATCCACCTTGGCGGAAAATGTTGACGGAGCATCTCAAAACAAAACTTTTACATCTACTAAAGCAACTTGCTAAAAATAAGAAGGCGTGTGCTCTGTTAAAGCTTACACCGCATAAGAATACACCTGTGCCAAATAAACCGTACCGCCTAATGTCGCCACAAGCTATTCGGAAGTTACATTTTGATAATGGTGATGAAACCATGAATAACACTACAGAGACAAAAGTGTACAGAAATACTTCTAGGGGACGACGTAATAATTCCTCTAATAACAAATTTGAAGAGCCTAGTAATTCGCAAAACATTTGGCACTGCTCATCATTATTTACAGATGTAGCTATGGAAAAGGAGGATATACCACATACATCACATAAGGTTGTTAATTTGCAAGAGCCACTAATGCAAAATAAAGAAATATGCTTCTCAACTGGTCTATACAATAACAAAACTGAATTTAGTTCATCGTGTGTTGAAGTACATGAAAATTATTCACCTCAAATTAAAACAGAGAAGGCAATGGCTATGTTGCCAACAACCATTCACGACGATAAATATGAGGCAATTTCAGATGATGATGAACCAGTTAAAAGCATCTCTCAAGCTTCCAGTGCGCAAGATCTTAGTCCAGCTTTAATACGACAAACAAACTTAGTGGATGAAGACATTACAGAAACTGATTTTAACAGGATAGTGTCGCCATCACTACTGGACATCAAGAGAAGGGTGAACAGTGATGAATACATTTCACTTAAAGATTTTAATCATGACATGAAAGATGTCATTGTACGAACATCAAATGAAGATCTTCGATCAATATATAAAGAATTATTCTGTGAAACGTTCCCATGGTTCGACTGCGAAAATAATTGTCTGCAGCCAAACCTAGAAGTCGAAGGTGAGCAAGATGATACAGAGTCACTGAAAGATCATGATATGTCTGAAAACAAAGAAAAATCGGATGAACAGTCAATAGAACGTCCGTTAGATCAGATCGTTCCAAAGTTAGAATCTGAGGGAATGAAAATTGAAGAAGAATTATTGGAGTTTTATCCAATGGTAGATTCAAGAATCTGCATCCTTTGCAAGGTTGTTGGTGATGGATTACCTGCCATGGAAGGCCGTTTATTATATTGCGGTCAAAACGATTGGATTCATGCTAATTGTGCACTTTGGTCTGCAGAAGTCTTTGAAGAAATTGATGGATCGCTTCAGAATGTACACTCTGCTATTTCAAGAGGAAAAATGATAAAATGCGCATCGTGTGATATAAAAGGCGCTAGTGTCGGATGCTGCGCTAAAAACTGTAGTGAAACTTATCATTATGCGTGCGCAAGGAAAGAAAGTTGTGCTTTCATGGATGACAAACGAGTTTTTTGCCCGACACATGGAAAAGATGTCCCAATAAAAAGTTTGCAAAAGAACGCAGATTTTGAACTAACAAGACCAGTTTATGTAGAATTAGACAAAAAGAAGAAAAGATATAGTGAAATTAATAAAGTTCAATTTCTTATGGGTTCATTAACAGTGCATAGTCTTGGAAAAATCGTACCATCTGTTTCGGATTACGAAGAGTATTTGATGCCGGTAGATTTCTCGTGTACTCGTCTATTTTGGTCATGCAAAAAACCATCAAAGATAGTGAGGTACACAATTAAGACCAAATTGATCCTAGCTGAACCTCTTCCAGGCTACGATTATGGAGTTAATATAACAGTTGATCATACTTTGGATGTTCAAATTGTCGAAAGGGCCATTGCTGAAATTGGCGCTTGGCATGAAAGCTTAGAGACGGTGTCTAACACTGTACGCATGTTAAAGAATGACAAATCACCGATTAAATATGGTAATTCAGTCACCCTGGAAGATCTAGCTGTTAAGCAGGTTGTAGAGTATCTCCTTGACAATGTATGCAAACAAGAACAGCAAGATGAAGAAGAACCACAAAATACAGCAGATCTCTTGCCACCAGAAGTGAAAGACGCCATATTTGAAGACCTTAATCATGATCTTTTAGATGGAATTTCTATGCAAGACATCTTCCCGAAGCTCATGTCATATGAAGATCTCGTTGCCATGGACTTAAAGAACGAATTTTACGGAGCAATGAGTCAATCTGACGATAAATCAGATTCGCGTTCGACAGATTTCATTGATGAACTTCTTAATGCTCGATTGGAATCTGGAAATAAAGAATTAAAGCGAAGCAAGTCAGAAATGCTCTTGCAAAATCATAACCTCAAAACTTTGACAACTGGCCGTGGACAGCAGCGATCCACCAGCCTAACATGGAATAACAAATTTGATACAAGTTTATTGTCATCAACTATTAAGAGATGCAAAATGGGAAAATCGTCAACAGTGACTGGTAAGCTAAGTCCGGTCCAAAGGACAACAATAACCGAGAATACATTAGAATGTATAAAAGAAAACGAAAGGACTAGCCTAGAAAAGAAGCCGAAATCGGAAAATGTTAATAACTCTGAGATTGCTGAAGAGGCGGCACATTCGTCTGGTATTAACTATCGTTCAACTACACCAAAAGAAAAGGAAGATCCTACTAAAGAGAAGGCGGATAAGACAGAAGGATACTATACAGACGTAATCGATTTCTATACTAAAATACAATGCAGCCCTATTTCACAGCTAGATGGTGCCGCGGATTGGTCTGGTTCCGAGAGTACTTGTAGTTCAAGACCAAATAGCCCACGTGAAGATGATTTTACACCAATTCAACAACTTGACGGTGCAGATGATCACCCAGGTAATGATATGCAAAGGAATCATACAAACCAATTCCTGTATAGAGCTAGTGGGACTGAGAGTACATACACTGTTACTATTGCCGGTAATGCGATAAACGGACAACCGGAACTTGTAATGCGACCTTTAGATGATGGTTCGGGGGCTCCTGGTCAAATGGAGCAACTAGTTAGGTGTGACAGATGTCAGTGTACATACAGGAACAAGGAGTCGTACGACAGACACATCCCATCGTGTGATATGATGTCTACAAGCGAAAGTGAGAGTGAAAATCCCAAATCACCAGAAAATAGAACCTTAACCACTTTACAAAATGCGTTTCAAGGCGCGTTCGCCCAACCAATGGTAATACATGCCGGAGTTGTTAGTGGCACAGAGAATTCTGTTAAAGCGGAAGGTATTTCTGCGAGAAGAACTTCGATTAATACACGACAAATTACAATCAACGGCACTATCGTAGAAACACCGTCCCCTGGGCCAGCAAATGAAATGACAATGACAATAACGGAGCAAATGAAATCTGGGACAGTCATATTTGATCAGAGTAAAACAACTAACGTCCAAGTATCTGCCAACCAGCAAGTACTATCATCCCCACAGATTGTAGTTACTCCACAAATGCTATTGCCTCCAAAAACTAGTACTTCAAGTGGGCAGAAAATTATGACGCCACAAATTATAACGCAACCAGGTATTCTTCCGTACAATATTTGCGTGAAACCCGGTAATGGAAATGCTAACATTCAACAAATTCAAGGTGGGGCTGATATGACACAATTGCTATCGGGAGCTGGAGGAATCCAAGTTATATCATCGAATTCTAATCAAGTACTTACCATCCCTTCAAACCAACCTGGAAACATTGCGCCAATGATCCAGGGAAAGAATCATGTGACTAGTTTCCCTAATATGGCTAGTGCGTCTTCAATAGCTTTACCCGTGAATTCGATTCAAGGAATGCCAAATACATCAATCATACAGAATATTCAGCCAATGATACGACCACAGATCCAAGGAAATCCCACTATTGTAGTTCCTGCTATGACTGCGCAACGACTAGCGTCACCCAATTCACAAAATAAGCAACATATTATTCTTCCGGGAACTCCTCAAAAGTCACCGAAAAAGCAACCACCGCCTGTACAACCGAAACCTATTTTTCAGGCTGCAAATCGAGGCAGAGGACGTCCTTTACCTAAACCTACTACAATAAAAAGGCAAACAAAACTCGAAAAGACCTTTACGACCATCAATCAATCACCTCTTGGGCCTGGAAATACAGTAATACAATTGCAAACAAACAATCAGACAGGGCAACCATCCATTATCGTGCAACCTGTCGCAAATCAGAATATTATGTCTGCATATGTCGAAGCGCTGTCTCAGCAGCAGAACCAAAACATGCAGTATATAGCAACTATAGCACCGCAAGGCGATTTTAAGACCGGTCCTACTCAGTTCATTTCACAAAGTGGTTTGATGCCACAGACATTTCAAATACAACAAACAGAATCTGGTGGTCTAGTTGCTGTCCCAAGTGGTGGCATCCCAGTATTGCTTCCACAAGGTAATGTCGGAATTTTACCACAAGCAATACAGCAAGGGGCCACAATTTTGCCTCAAGGAACAATACAAGCTCAGGGTATTATATCGCAAGGGCCAAATGGGCCAACTATATTGCCCCAGGCGATTCACACACAAAATGGAACAACCATTATACCTCAGGGGACTATTCAAGGCTTAGCGCCAGGAACAATAACATCGCAAACTGCTACTCTTTTGCCAAACAACACTTTGCACACAGCTGGAGCAACAGTTGTGCCTCAAAGTGGCATAGGAAATGGACAGACTACTATAATTCCGAATGGAGCATTGCCATCACAAGGAAATGCGTTAATCTCTTCAGCTCCTGGTGCAACAATATTGCCTCAAGGAACACTATTGCCACAATTTTGCAATGATCAAGTATTACTCGGTTCGACGCCTACTTTGGAAATGGTTACGGATCCTTCGGGTTGTATGTATCTCACTACAACGCAGCCTGTATATTACGGACTTGAAACCATTGTTCAAAACACAGTCATGTCATCGCAGCAGTTTGTTTCAACTGCAATGCAAGGAGTGCTGGCTCAAAATAGCAGTTTTTCAGCTACTACAACTCAAGTCTTCCAAGCGAGTAAAATAGAGCCTATAGTTGAAGTGCCAACAGGTTACGTGGTTGTGAATAATGTTGGCGAAAGCGTGTCCACGCAAGCTGCATCATCTACACCAAATGTCGTTACCGCCCAAACCGTCCAGTCAACACCTCAACCATTGAAGACCGTGAAAACTTCTGTACCCAACTTGACACTACAGCCTCTGCCAGATAAACAACAAAACAATGTTAATAGGCAAACTTCGAAAGTGATACAAATGAGCCCTGCTCCGTTAACGGTTGGTTCTCAATCTGGACATGGAAACTTAATGACAGGAAGGCAAAATATCAATCCAATCACCTCGCAAATTCACAGTATGTCAATATCGAATACTACGCAGAACTTGCAAAAATCTAATACGTCTAAACTGAACAATATGTCGATGTCTCCTAATGTCACACTAGTATCCTCTACAGGTCAGCCTATAATGGCCATTTCTCAATCTATACCAAACTCTGTGTCGTCATTTTCTTTGCAATCAATACCACTCTCACAACCAATAGTGACAAGTTCAATAGCTCCATCAATTAACAAAAATAACATGAAGATGGAAAACTCGCACGTGATAGAAATCAGTGGAAATTTGACAGAAAATTCAAATTGCAACAGTTTGCCTACAATAAGCGTTACTCAGAGTATTAAATCCCCAACGCCATGGAGATTAAACCAAAATAATAATGAGAACAAAATGGATATACAAAACATGGCGTCGAAATCAAATAACGCAACTAACAACTCATCTATGCATGTTCAAAATAATATGATTGCTAGTCGGCAAGTATCACACAGCGAGCCGGATAAAATCAATCAGAATTGTATGATGTCGATGTCAAATAATAGTAACAACATATCTTCTGGATCCTTACATTCTCATCAATTCGAGTCAAGCTTAAATGTGAGTCATCATTCGACTCATTCAACTTCAAATAATGTGATACAAATCACAGCAGGTAACATTTATCCACCATCATCAGTTATGAATAGTAATTTTGACGCCGATACCGCATTAAAACTAAGCAAGATAAACGCACTTTCAAAAGCAGAAGGTGGGCATTTGAACTTTTCCCCGGAAATAATGGCCTCGCACTCACAGCATACTCAAAATGAGAAAAGTTTCCAAAATATGGTAAATAACGACAACAAGCACAATTCCGATGGTATAAACAATCAAATGAACATACATAAGCTGAGTAGTTGTCAGGTGGCCAATATGAGCAATTCACCGTCAATTAGCATAATACCTCACGTAATCAGACCTCAAATGCAAAATAATCAAAACTCTATGTCGATGACTAACAACACAAACCAAATGTGTTCTATGTCAAATACTTCACAGGGACAAGTTCACATTTTAAACTCGGCTAGTAATTCTATGCAAAATATTAATATGTCCTGTCAAGAAGCCTCTAATAACAGAATGAACATAACTGTATCCAGTGATAATAATTTACATCAGAACAACCAACAACATGATATATCTATATTAAATAATACTAATATGACTCACAGCAATATGCCAATGATGTCCCATGATAACAACCATCCATCCTCCAACCAAATTCATATAATGAACGGCCAAATTCAACATAATCGTCAAATTGATAATAACCAAATACAAAATATGAATCAAGGCCCTTCAAATAGGCCATACCATGATAATATTATTGGAACACAACAAAACCATAATCACCCAAATATGCTCTCCAACAGGAATACACCTGATAACAACAACATAATGAATCAGTCTCTTAATATGCATAACTTATCTAATAACCACAATATGAACAGATCTGATATGAATGATTTAAATCATTTGCATATGAATCAATCAATATCTAATATGAACAACATGCAGAATAATAGAATGATGATTGATAACATGCAATCACATTCAATTAACAATATGGGCCATCAAATGCATTCAAATAGACCAATGGATTCAATGCATAATCAGCAGATACATTCAATGCAACAAATGAGCCACCATATTAATAATGCCAGCAGACAGCAAATGGATAACAATATGCATTTAAGTCAACAAAATTTAAACATGCAACAAAATAGACAAATGGAAAACATCAGTCATCACCACCAACATCAAATGTCAAATGTTATGCAAATTCAAAATAATCGGCAACACATTGAGGGTAACATGATGAGTATGCATCAACATGTATCTAACCAAATGCATAACAGGCAGCAAATGGACAATGCTATGAATATGCATCATATGACAGCTAATACAGCCAGTATGAATTTAGGCAACCAAATGGAAAATTCTAGTACCATGCAAGGTATGCATGGTAACAGGCATGACAATAATTCAATGAACATGCAAAATATGAACACAATGAACCAAATGCAAAATAATAGGAATTCAATGGAGCATTCTAGTCTCATGCAGCACCATATTAACAATATGAACTCAATCAATAATATGAACATGCATAACAATATTAATAATTCAATGCAGATAACAAATACAAATCATCAATCAATGAATAGTTCATTGATGCATGTGCCTAATATCCCTGATATTAAAAATGAAATTCAAAGCTCTTGCAATGTTAGCTGTACCAATAATAATATAAATAATAATACACAATTCCCTAATGGACAATCGACTTTTGATATGTGTAACATGAACCCAAATACCAATATGAACATGGCTGCTGGAAATATGATTCACAGCATGAATGTCAATAATTCGAATTTGGCTAATAACATGATGATGAGTACTGGTAACAACAATGGCATGTACAGTGCAAATAATCAGAATAACCTAACTGGTCATGACATGCTCATGAGTTGCAATAATTCCAGTGATCATAATGTTAACAACTTATTGCCTGGAAACACTAATCACATAATGATGAATAATTCACAGACTCACACAAATCAAAATCAAATATTAGGTAATCAAGTTCCCAATCCTAATCAAATGAATATAAATAGTTGTAGTTTAAATACTGGTAATCCCGCTCAAAACATTAATAACATGGACAACAATCAGATAAATAGATCAAATATACCCGTAAATGAAACGCCTAAATTCCAACAAGAACCTATAAGGGGTAAAAATATAATGGGACCACCCTCTAATTCAAACATGACGTTAAATAGTTTGTCGAACAATGATTGTTCTAAAGTGAATATAGTAGCCACTGATAAACAAAATCATAATATATCGGTGAATAATCAAATAGGTTACATGCAGATGAACTCGCAAAATAACAGAGTAATCAATCTTCCAGAAAGGAACAGAATCACTAATAATAATAGTAATAATATGAACCAACATGTACCCCAACAACACAATATTCGAGTTGTGACAAATAATAACAACAATAATGTAGGAAGCATTGCATCGGAGCCCTTAGCTTTTCAACAAAAAACTGAAAATAACAGCACAATGATAAATGTTCCTTTTCAAGCAATTCCTAACAGTGCTCCCATGAATATCAATGTTAATTCTAGTAACAACACTGTTAACATAACTGTACAAAATAATTTAGTTGATCCCAAAATAGCTTCAAAAGCAGCAGCTGATATAAGCTTCCCGATTCAGGCAAATACAAATATGTTGCAAAATCAAAATAATTCTAACAATATGATATGCATACCCGTACAGCAGAATAGCACGATTAATTTACCAACTCAAAACAGTACCAGCATAACATTGCCTAAAGCTCCTCCTACACAACAATCTGGTATACCCACAAATATCGTTAATCCAATGTCAATGAGACCTATGAACAGAGTTTTGCCGTTACACCGGGACGGTCAGAGCAAATCGGCAAAAAATTCTAGTGCTAGTAAAACGGCACCTGTGCCTAAACAAAGGCCCGCACCGACAGTAAGTCACGATATGCCTGACTTAAATGTAAAAGAAGAGACTGTTGACAGTGACTTAGAAAAAGCAATTGAGGAATCGAAACGTATGCTCCAATTAGAACGAGCAAAGCGAGAAAAAGAAGAAAGAGATGCAGCACGAGCTATACAACTATCGGCGGAAATGCAGCAAGCTAATACTAGTGCCGCCTCAGCAAATGTGGAGTCACGAAATCACGGAACAATTGAGGCCGTTGCTAAAATGACATCATTGCCAAGTTTGGATACAGTCATGGAAGTAGAGGCACCGAAAGTATTGGTAGAAAAAGATATAAATCGTTCAATCCAAAATAAAATGTCGAATGCTTCAAGCAAAGTAATCAAAAGGCCATTGAATGACAAGAAGACTGAAAAAGAAGCAGTAGTAAGTAAAAAGCACAGTAAACTTTTAAAGGGTCAGGAAAATAAAACATCGCAACCAAAACAAATATGTGATCCGCCTAAAGATGACGGTCCGAAATTAATTTACGAAGTAACATCAGAAGACGGATTTAATTACTCATCGTCATCTCTAACTGATCTATGGACAAAAGTTATTGAAGCTGTCCAAAATGCAAGAAAACTCTCTGGCTTGCCATTGATTCAATACAATCTTCCATCAACATTATCTGGAGCCCATCTTCTTGGACTTAATAACAATGCCTTAAGATACTTGATTGAACAATTGCCTGGAGTAAGTATAAATTTATTTACCTTTGTGAAATCCTCTGATAAAAAACTGTATTCATTTAACTTAAAGGGATATTTCGTTTCCAACCTTTTCAACTTAATTATTATCTATATTTTTTATTTCAACGTTTTGTTTAATTATAATAATGTTAAGACATTATAATCGTGCAAGTAATAAAAAAAAGTCTAACTAAAATTACATTTCAAAAGATCAATAAAAAATAAATGTAAAATTAAGATTTTCTTTTATTTTCCGACCATTCCTAAATACATTTTGTGCATTATTTTTTCCAGGCTAGCCGATGTACAAAATATAAAATACGACAAGGGCGACCATTAAGCAGTTGGGATAATGATTTGGATTTGAGTGAGGGATTTAAGGAAAGTCCTTGGGGCAGTGCACGGACTGGACCCATAGCCAGAAAACAGAATCATGACATGTTTAGCTGGATGGCATCACCATTTAGAGAAGAACCACCACCATTTGGTGGACAAGAAGGAGAGAGTTTGATTTCAAGGTAATGTAAATATAACCACTTACCTGTTTTATCATTACATTTTTCAGTTAAAATAAAATTAAAAAAAATTTTAGAAAATTGAAATATATGTCATATTAACAGCCAATATCTTAGAAATATTTTTATTTTGCTATTGTTGCGAAATTGCAGGTTTTCTCACGATGTGTTAGTTCACCGCTGAGCAAGTGATAAGTTAGCACTTAAAATTAACAATTTCATAGTTGCCGGCCTGTGACCGAGAATCGTCTGTAGCAGGTTCTTTTAATTTGATATTTTAAAACCAAAATTTAAAAAAAAGAGGTTCTGAATTCAGTTATTTTTTTTGTCTTAAAAATTCATTTTGCGTTGGGTTGGGTTCGTTTTAGCTCCCATGTGGTCCCATATTTATTTAATTCGTATTGGACCTTTGACCTCGGAAATAAAAGAAGGAACTTATCAGAATTAAATAGAAAATGTATTTTGGTGAGATATTCGAGGTTACTTTTATTTTTTGTTAGTAAAAATGTACTTAAAATAATTTTAATATTTTTATTTCTAGGCGATTGGCGACTTTACCGCCAGCAATGAGATTTAGGCAATTGAAGGAGACGTCGAAGGCATCGGTTGGCGTCTATCGTTCGCATATTCACGGACGTGGCCTATTCTGTAAACGTGACATTGAAGAAGGTACATTTTGGGCCAATACTTGTACACTAATTTTATACATTTTCACGTTGTAATTCTTAACTTTGAAAACTACAGCTGTGTCATCATTATTTTTGGTTTTTAGTTATTTTGTTTTCTGTTATAAAAACATTCATTAAAATTATTAAAACTTCCGTGATACATTATTGACTAAATGATAAAACTGCTGAACTCGCGTCCAACCGGTGTATTCACCGACTAGATTTGGATCTATCGGAGGTCTTACATCGATGTGAATGGAATGTGTTCGCGGTCGCGCCCCGTCTCGAACTACGAACTACGCGCCTGAGCTCGCAACGAGCTGGGTGCACCGGCGAAGATGACGAATACGGCGAGATCGATTGTTCAAAGTCATTGTTGGTGTTTAGGGACGCACAAAATGTACTCGCTATGTCCACTACTCAAGCGTCAACACTATGTTATATTCGTTAACACTATGTTAATTCTGCCACTTGATGAATTTAAACGAAAAAGTCAAAGTAAACTTATGGCTAAAGCATTGTGGAATATCTTGACAACGCCAATGTGTGGAGTTAATACTGTTGATACACACGTAGGCTAAAACAAGACTATATACCTGTATCATTATATTGTAAACTGACCTTTTTTTAAAAAAAAAATAACTGTTGAGTTTCATTGTGAGTTTTTTTCTTCTCAACAGAAACTACTTTCCGAAACTTACGAATATATTAATTTCTTTGTAAAATTTCGGCGTTTCGTAATAATGCGCAAGCGTCAAAATATATTTTGAATTTGAAAAAAAAATTGAATATAGTTCTTATTGCGCGTCGCGTACTGTTGTCGTTACAAGGGTTTCCAAGTTGGCGGCTAGAAACTACTTTCTAGAATGGCGGTATAATGGCTTGGTACGAAACCCTGTGTGCAGGAGTTCGACTCGCACTTGACCGATTTTATTTTAATATGGTCACATCTTTTTCACATTTCATTCGTTTTATTGCTTTACATAAACCACACCTGACACACTGGAACCCCACAATGGTCTGATAACAATTACGTGTAAAAAATAGCACTATTATTATAGTTTAAGTTAGTTTTATGGACCCAACAACAATGAACATTGATAATTTTTAAAATCTGTTTATTTCATGTTATATTTTAATTTTAAGGGGATATGGTGATAGAATATGCTGGTGAAGTGATTCGCGCAGTCTTGGCGGACCAGCGCGAGAAGCGTTATGAAGCTATGAGCGGACGCCGCGGGGTCGGCGGCTGCTACATGTTTCGAATTGATGACAATTTAGTAGTTGATGCAACCCTGAAGGGTAATGCTGCAAGGTTTATCAACCATTCCTGCGATGTAAGTGAAATTTTTTATCTGAACATTGATACCTTTTGATGTTTATTATTTCTATAGTTATTAATCATTTCTTAACTTTTATGAAACAGATGAAACATTGTTATTTTAATGTGATATAACAAGCGTTTAGAAATTTGACCGTTACATACCCTATGCCCCATGATGCTTCATGCAGTCTATGGGCGGAAAACGTAAAAGTCATTCAACAAAAATTCTTGTGATCCATCTAGGTGCGCTTTGTGTCCGTGTCTCTATTAATTTTGTAAAAGAATTAAATTCATTGGTTTCCTACAATAGTTGTAATGAACAAGAATTTTATTGCACTAGTGTAGTTTTTTTATGTAAGAAGGAGGAAAGCGAGCTGGCGGATGCTAAGTGATAACTACCGCCTGTGGGCATATGCAACACCCGTAGGGTTGTAGATGCGTTGCCACCGTTAAATAAGTTAGGCCCCGATTACATCACTCACCAGACGAAACGCAGAATTACAACACACTTCATGCTGGTCTTCTATGAGGTCGTGATACTTCCCCGGATGGACTTGCCCATTCGTGCAACAGCGAACCTACCACTGCGTAAAAAGTAGAGAGATGTTTTGTACGAGAGTTTTTCTGTATCGATATATTTTTATTTAACTATTATTTCAGCCTAATTGCTACTCACGGGTCGTGGATATCCATGGACACAAACATATTCTGATCTTCGCGCTTAGACGCATCACCGTCGGAGAGGAATTGACATACGATTACAAGTTTCCCTTTGAAGAAGTAAAGATACCGTGCACATGCGGTGCAAAGAAGTGCAGAAAATACCTCAATTAATATAAAGAAGACATTGTGTGTGTGAGTGATTTTTCTGTGTCAATTGTGCTTGCTATGATGTTATATCAGGCAAATGGAGGATTTTGCAACAATAGTTGTGCACTATAATAAATTGTGGAAGTCTATTCTTTTTCACAACCTTCTATTTAGTGTCACTAGTTGGTGTGAAATTGATGTGAGCCAAAACTTGTTATTGCTGGCTTACACTTCTTTAATAGCATAATAACTTAAGTACATAGTGGAATTATTCGGCATAAATTTTTTGTCGACATATTTTTGGCTTAAACCTAAAGAGACATTGTTAATGCAGGATGTGTATAGTGATGGATCTCCACATTATTCATTTAGGGAGAGCTGTGCGGTTAAGAAATACTGGGTCGAGCACAATTTTTTAAATGTAAATATGTATTGTAAGACAATAAGTCCAATTCACATATCGCTTTCCCACCTTTTAACCTTGACATATGCAGTGCCACAATTGGACATGTTTCCATGAATCTAGTTATGATCTCTTATACTTTGAATCTGCCCAGTGTTTGAAATTATTGGATTGTATATTACATTGGTTTTACTTAAAGAATATTCTTATTTTGTGATAAGTTTTTTATGCATTATGTACATATTTAGTTTCCAATTACTTAGGACTGTTAAGGTTTGCGAAGGGTTTAAGTGTTTACACTTAACTTTGATGTGATATGTTTAGCCCATCTTGGGTATGAGAATGGTTAGTGCGTAGTGTACAATGGAATTTGTTCCTCATTATGTTCTTAACATTTCTTCACTTGTGATCAGTTAAGTCTCGACTAACTTGTACATACAATGAAAGTTTTAATTATAAAACATGAAATTAGTACATTCGAAAGAAGGGTAGCAAAGTTTCAAGTACAATGTTACTTTTTAGTAATTTTAATGTGTATTGTATAGCAAATTTGTAAATAAGAGGAATTATCTGTCATAATAATAAGATTTAAGCGACAAATCGTTTTATTGTAGTCATAGTAGTAGGTTGTATTTTATAGAACATTATGTACTGTATATACTAAGTTATTAGGTGTGCTGGTTAATAAGAGGGAGACGAGTTGTTATAATAAAGATAGTGGACTGGACATACAAAACATAACTCCCACTCAAGCACGGTTTAACAAGAAAAAGCACATTTATTAGCTTTAAAACATTTTCAGCACATCTTGGGTTTTTAACACATATTTTTTAGGATCTTTTTTCCAGTTTTTCATTCAATTGTGTGTTAATTGAAAAACCAAACAAAACATTAATATTAAGCATCACAATACCATCACAATCAATCAGAACCAGTGAACACCATGTTTACACATCTCGCAAACTTTAACATTTAAGATGATGAGGAAATATAGTAAAGTATAATAGTTGGATTTACTACTGCATCTTACAATAGCAGTATTAATATAATGTTGCCCACAAGTATTTTATACAAGTGATGAAGCCTATAGCAGCAGATTATACATATAGAATTAGTAATTTCAAATTTTTACAGTTAATAAATAATTATCTAAATGTTTATATTTCAATGTCACATATATATTATGAATAAAAATATTTTCTTTGTATGTTGTTCAGTTGCTAATTAAATTCTAATTTGATCATTATTTTTTGAAAAATGTGGTTTTCCTGTTTTTTTTACTCATATTTTAGTTAAAATAAAATAACACCTAACCTTGATTAATAATATATCATTATGACACAAAAGTTTGTTTATGTTGCTTACAATCCAAAAACATTGAAACATACACATTTAATGCTATAACATTAATTTCAATAACATTATGGACCTAGTCTTAATCTAAATTACGACCTAGTTATTAAAACAGTGAGCCATTATTTCTTCTTTATATATTATACATAATGGTTGTTATTTTGTTTACATTTGATACGTGAGGTAGTCGAAAATATTAGCTTACATCGAGTTAATGATAATAAATTAAAAGTACAGGTAATTTTAATGTCTATGAATTATAATTAACATCTATTTTTAAATATTTAGTTTTGTATTAAAATAACATTAACTTAAACTTTCTTTATACTTATTCTTTGGACCCCAGCATTGTTTTATAATTATTGATTAATGAATAATATTGGAAATCTGATGAATTGTTTGTTGTAATTAAAGTAATGCTTTAAATTGTGTCTGTGCATGTGCATTTTATTAGTCCTGTATACAGTTATAAATAAATCAAAAAGACCAAATCACTTAGTGATGAATCATTTTTTTTTGTTAATGATTAAGTGTAAATGTCGGCTCTTGATATTATTTTGTGTTAAAAATAATGCTTTTACTTTTAATGTACACATGCCATTTTGCCTAATGTTATTATAAATTATATTATATTGCTTTAAAAGCACCAATTTTACAATGCATAGTTCTATGACCTGTCTATACATTTTATTACTTTATTTATTTCTATCATTATTTTGTATTGTGGTAAATTTTACCAAAAATAAAAATACTAAAATGTGCTTTATTGCTTGTTTTATTTCATCTCTATCTTCATTGTGGGGCATCAGGATATATTTGCAGACGAAACTCTTTTGCTAACACTTGCTTTCAGTCCCGAGGCTATTAAGGCTTCATCAGACGCAGAACCGGTGGGCTAGCCAGAACCCACGGGTTTGGAAATCGAAAGTATAACGCTTCTATTTGACGCCGGTTTTTTGTGAGGCCATAGTACTTGAATAAGTATATTCGTGAACGTTACGTCTATCATTTGAATCACTAACGAATAATGTGCTCACGAAATATAATTATGCCGGTTTGTGTTATCAAATCGTGTCACATATCAGGAGAGGACGGAATTACAGCGAAGTTTCATTTTGTACAATGAAAGCGGGTGCAGAAACGGTACGGTTCTGGTTCTTCAGAGACTCGTTTTAAGTCCTTTCAGTATGGTACTACACTAGGGGCGTGGAGCAGAAGTGTGGTGATACTGTTCTTCGAGATAGGTGATTACGCTCTCTTGAAGAACTATAAACCGATATCCCTTCTGAGCCACATCTATGTGCTGTTTTCAAGAGAAATCTTGAATCGAATCGCTTCCAAACTCGAAGAATTCCAGCCTCCCAAACAAACCGGATTCCGAAAAGGCTTCAATACCATATACCACATACACACTTTGTGGCAGATTATACCGACGAGTGTAATCTGCTTTGTTTTGTGCCTATGGACTATGAGAAAGCCTTCGATTCTGTCAAAAAGCTGAGCAGTACTACGGACCATTCAGCAGTGCCAAAATTGACTGTTGGTATACGGAGGTGTTTGTATAAAAAGGCTACGATGTCTGTCCAAGTTTAGTCCAGTAATACAAAACCTATTCAACTGCAGAAGTGTGTAAGACAGGGTGATGTCATATCCCGAAACTCTTCACCGCTGCATTGGAAAATGTTTTCAAGCTTCTGGACTGGAAAGGACATCCTGTTAACACTTTACCGCATAGAAATCCATATATGGTTCACCAGATCCAGTATTTTTTTTTTTCATGTAATGATGCATGAACAATAACTAATCGCATTGTTTATATTGTATTTAATATGTTGGCAATACGAAAACATTTTTTGTTGGCTATTTATTGTCAATACGTTATTGCCGAGCCGTGATAGCTCAGTGTCCGGGCGCTCGCCTTTAATTCAATATACTCGAGCAACCTGAGTTCGATCCCCGGTGCCGGCACCAATGAAGTTTTTAACTTTAAGTGCTGACTTATCACGTGCTCCGCGGTGGAGGAAAACATCGTGAGGAAACCTGCATATTTTCGAAATAATAACAAAAAAAAATATTTTTCGAAGATATGTGAAGTCCGCCAATCCGCAGTGGGGCCGCGTGGTGGACTATGCCCTGATACCCTCTGTATAGAGGAGGCCTTTGCCCAGCAGTGGGACATGTATAGGCTGTTACTTTACTTTACTTTTACGTTAATTTAGTTAAAACTACACTTCTAAGCGCGGGTGTGAAGTTCGACACAGTGGCTGTAAATTTGTTTTTCAAAAATGTTTTTCTACATAAAAAAGGCAAGATTCGTTGGTTAAAAAATTAAAATATAATGTTGTTATTCTTATATTATAAGTATGTTTTTTTTGTTTGATACTTTTTTCTTATTTCTATCATATTTGGGGGCTTTTTGCGTGAAACCATAATATGGTTTCGCATGCATAAAATACATAACTAAAATAACTGTTTTACTGCGGAACCAAACATGGTTTCATATGCACTTGTAATTGTTTGTTATAAGCATGAAATTAATTTTCCTTAGAATGATGGAATAGAATGGATCCTGCTCGCTTTTATGGCTCTAATAACTATGTTAATCCTATATCTGGTGATGGTTTACAAAGTGGTGATGAAGAATTTCAACGTCACTCAAAGAACATCTCTTGTTATACTCGAAACAGATAGTTATTCCACTGATAACAAAACTGATCCGCCACTGATAACAAAACTGATCCTCCACTGATAACAAAATTGATCCTCCAGTGATAACAAAACTGATCCTCCACTGATAACAAAATTACCTTTAACTAGCCACGCCGAAAAAAATTAAAAAGACATGCAAATCATAAAATATTTTTGATGATTTGCTTGAATGCCAAAAATGTCTTCTTTGCGACCATTAACTTACACCATGTGCAAAATGTAGGATTCTCTTATGTTACAACTACAAACGAAACTAGTTGTCGGCATTTCATGATTAAAATTACAGTGGTAATTTATATTATTTTAATAATAAACTAAAATTTCTAACCCTTTCTTTACTTCATATGAACCTATATACAGTGTGTCGTTACCATCGCTACAATAAATGAA
Source organism: Iphiclides podalirius (assembly GCA_933534255.1). NCBI lineage: Eukaryota > Metazoa > Arthropoda > Insecta > Lepidoptera > Papilionidae > Iphiclides > Iphiclides podalirius. Next base: position 7,240,493 of record OW152833.1, read on the forward strand.
CACACGTCTAACGCTACTTGCCAATAATCATAAAAAAATATTAAAGTTAAAAAAAATCCAAAATTAAAAAAATATATTTTTCAACAAACTAATAAGGTAAAAAAGGAAACAAAATTTGTAACACCTATACAACTACAACTGACTGATTCATACATTCAGATACTTTTTCATTCGTTGCCACAATGTCACATTACAAGCCTCTCCTTCTAACAGTATGTTTTGTCTCTTTTAAATTCATTCAAGCCATTCATGTGCTTTGTGACCTTTTCAAATGAACTTTACGTTACAGTTTTATGCGTAAGGGTGTTCTAAAATTGTTTGTTTTGGAAAATTTAATAACTAAATATTGATGTTTAAAGAATATACATTTTTGCGACAATTTTAAAAAGTTATCCTCTATATGTGTGTTCATTTATTGTCGCGTTGGTAAAGACACGCGGTATATATTTTTTTCATCATTTTATTCATAATTCATGCAGTAAAGGTTAACATCGATGGCGAAAACATCATCCACCTGCAATTTGCCGACGACATCGAGGACCTTGGTATTGGTACTATGCTCAATGACCGCAACAGTGTCTCCCAACTGGTGGGTCTTACGATGAACAAGGACAGACGGATCGTGCTTCATTGCAATCTGTGGCGGAGGCCTATGATTATATTCAGCAGTGAACTCAAATAGGCTGAAGTTATAATGATAATAAAGCAGATTAAAGACTAGAGACCTGAAATACAAACATGTCTGGGTCCGTAATGCAAACATATTTAGGTATGTAAAATACGGATACAATAAGATTTATAGTCGTTAGCAATGGAGAAAAACTAGACTATAGGCAAATTAATACAATTATATAGCCCCTATCACTATTTACATTTACATACATTAATTTTTTGGAATCGCTTTGGTATTTTTTTAAATAACCATTACAAACAACTATACTGTAATAGGGCCGTGCAGCAGCTTCTGTTGCCTGAATATTCTGGCTCGTCCGGAGAAGTACCAAGGCCTCATAAAAGTTCGAGTGGAAGTGTTATTCTTTCGCTTTTTGGTTTGGACAGTTAGGTAACCGGGGCCCACTTTTTTACAGCGGCGGCGGTATCCACTTGGCATCAGCTAAACCGCCTGCTCGCTTGCCAACTTTTCACATAAAAAACACAAATCAGTGTCAGATTATGACTGTTCGTATTAGTTTTAAACCGTAAGTGCAATAAAAAAATTTAACAACGTTTAATAAATGTTCATTATTTTGTGTCAGCTGTTTTTATATATTGGTATAAGTGTTTTGAGGCATACCTACGGCTACGCCGTATTATTATTTGCGTAATCTTCACTAAATCCTTGGTTGTAAAAATAATTTAGAAACTGAAACTCTAGTTCAAAATCTTGCTAATAACGAGAGAAACTGGTTTAATGAAGACGATAGAGCACAAATCAAATGTAATTAATATCACAGAATAAATGTATTTAATACAATTGCGAACTAGGGTATCGAATTTCATTATCTTCAACTGGCGGCAAATTTCTAAACCCACCATTGCCAAAAATCAAATCTTTTCCTTCACTAGTTTCCCACAATATTAGTTTAGCTTAAAACACCCGAGTTCATTGAGTGTGTGAATATATAACAGTATTTTATAAAGTTCGGTGAAATACGATAAACAAAGACAAGCGATTAGAGAATTTAGTTCATTCTCTAATCGCTTGTCTTTGTTTATTATATATTATGTTTTTCTAATATGGCGACGAATCCGGAGAATAAAGGTAGGACTACTTGTATGAAAAGTTGATACTTTTCTTATATTTGCAGTGCCAAACCAAAAACATTAACTATACAATACATATATTTGTTTTCCCAGCGGACCGTGCAAGTTGCATCTGTAGCTGTATCCCAAAAGTACGCTGCCGCGGTATGTAGACCAGATCCGTTCTTTTGAGTTATTGTTATTCTCACTGAAAATTTATGAGGTTATGCAGTATTTACATTAAAAAAAACTATCATGATTTATAGTGCATATACTACTTAGGTACTTCCAGGTACGTTTACACTAGTGGCAATGTCATTAGTGTCAATAATTAAGTACAAATACGACCTAGAACTTTTGGCAAGCTTAAAAATCTTAGAAGATTGAGCTTGAACGGATATAAGCTTTCCCAAATTTTTGTAATCAGAATGTCGTTTTATATTAAGAAGTACGACAAAAAAAAAGACATTGACACGCAAAATAATAAATTAATTTGCAATTTAAGTTTGTTTCAAGTTATTTGCATTGGTTATTTTAATTTTAAATTGTAAACTACAACCAAAAATATTATATGTTTATTAGCTACTACGTAATAAAATAAAAAAAAAAATTAAATTCATCTATCAAAAGCCAAAGTAGAAATGAAATTGCAGAAGATGCTTGATGATGGCGTTAAAGTCTAATCACTCGAATATAACATAGTTAAAATCTTGAATGTTAGATGTGGCTGATGGGATCATTTTCAAACCGATAAGACACTTAAGGACTGCTAAGAAAACTATTTATTTGAACTTAAACATTTTGAACTTATTTTAGACCAAACGTAATGATTATGAAATTTATGTAAAATACAAGAGTTATGTTAGATAACTAGACATGTTACTTGTCTAAGAGATTTTTACGGAATCAATCAAATATGACACAATTCAGTCTGAACAAATAAAACTAACATTCTAAATTTAATTTAAAGTAATTCAAACATAATACATAAACCAAGAAGATCAGAGTTGATATCAAAAGAGTATGTATAATCTGAGATTACCAATCAACAAAAAGAAATAACTCACATGTACAATATATATACTTACAGATATATTTAAAAGGTTTGTTTAATTTGCTAAGTCTACCAAGGGTTTTTTCAGTAATAATAGTTATCCATTGTGGCGCACGCGAGTGACTATATGCGTTGCCCCCTAAGCAAAATTCTATATTATCTCTTACAATTTTTTGTACTTCTTCCACATTAAAAACAGTATTCTGTGGTTAAGAAAAAAATATTTATCCAAGGCAAAATGTAAATAATTTCAATTGACAACCTGACAGTAGGCCGCTAAAACTTTATTTATATAAAACAATAGAATTACCTCGTCGTCGTCCACATTAGCCATAATAACTATTTTATAGTGGAGTTAAATTATTATAATTCCTTCGAGTATTAAATAAATCGTTTTAAAACACGATTATTACAATATTACATGCAAAATTTATATGCAATCAAATTTATTTGTGACGTATATAAGTTGAACTTTTTAAGAAGTAATGTCACGCCAAATAGTATCTATAGCTCATTTTGTTGTTTAATTTTGAAAGTTCCCTCGGGAGCTACATAGTACATAGATAAATGGTTGATTGCTTCCCTACCGAAATCAATATATCCACATAAAAAGTAGTAAACTAAAATAACAGCCTATATGTGTCCCACTGCTGGACAAAGGCCTCCTCTATACAGACGGTATTAGTGAATTAGTCTATAGTACTCCACGCGGCCTTCACATAATTTTCTGGGAAATATGTGTTTGTTTTTATTTCGAAAATATGTAGTTTTCCTCACGGTGTTATCCTTCACCACTGAGCGCGTGATAAATCAGCAATTAAAATTAACAATTTCATTGGCGCCAGCACTGGGGATAGAGCTCAGGTGGCTGGAGTATATTGAAATAAAAGAGAGCACCCGGACAATGAGCTATCACGGCCTCACTATACCCACATATAGTGAAAGTAACATGTATACAACACCGCTAATTAACGCACTTAAGATGTAACATTAAAATTTATACAAGAAAGGACGAACAGTTTTTTGCCACTCCGTGAATGAAACTCATGTCGTATGGATTCGCTCGACATGAGTTTAAGAGCTGAAAGAACCACTTAGCTAAATGTACATTCAAGGCTGCCGTTCTAAAAACGTTTAAGACAAACTCGTTGACGAATTAACGTGTTACATAATTTAATTCTCCCGCCATCACTTGAAAACCTTACCGCAAGGACACACATAGAGGGCCGAACGGGTTAAAGTATTGTATTGTATTGTACTAACTGATTGATAAGTGAATGCTTTCAGTCCCGAGACTATTAAAGCTTCATCGAAAGCAAAACCAGGGTTTCATGCCCTCCACAGTGGGTAGGGCCGCGCATGTGCTTATGCGTGCGTTAGGTAAGGAGTTTCGCCTACGGGCTATCGAGGGTCGTTGCGGACCGTGACCCCGATAGCTGTTATCTGTGCTTGGTAAGTCGGTGGCTGGGTGCGGTGAGAACCGTCTTGGAATGCGCGTGTGCCTAGTGTACGCGTTATGTTGGTTTCGCCGTGCTCGAAGGCTAGGAAGCTCGAACTATGGTGTTTGCTCTTGCACTAACTGTGTGTGTAGTGTTATCTGACGGGACTCCCGACGGTGAGTCCGACTTACCAGGTCGAGGAAGAGGACCTAATTCCCTTCCTCGACCGGGTCATTGAGGATGTTGCGCGAACGACGCTTATTAACGCTCGCTTTAGTGTCGTGTTGGTAATTTGCTGTGCTTACCACAAGAGATTTGGGATGATATTTGACTCTATCGAAGAAACGTTTGGTTAGGTCTTTGAAATGTTCGCGAATCGTCGGGAGTCTGCAATCAATGTGCAGGTCTACGTTGCATTAATACCAATGCGCACCTGTTGCGCGGCGGATGAACTTGTTTTGAACGATTTGCAACTTGTGCGAGCGAGTAGGGCTTGTGTGGGCAAAGTTCATGCATTGGTTGGACATAACAGGTCGTACACAGGTCTTATATATGATAATTTGTGCTGTAAATTCTGATCATTAAGAGGATGATTCTGATCAATAAGGAAGATCATTCTCATCAATTCAGAGAGTTTAACGATCCTTTTGGCAACTCAAATAACATTTGAAAATCCATTTGAGAGCTGGTTACTTGACTTCTACGGTGATCGGAGTTTCAGAAACCAGGCGTTAGCGTGGCACAAATCACGTTTTCATCGACAAATGCAATGATTCTCACTTTCTCAGCCTAGACAAGATATCGGCATTTAGTCTTTTTGAATCGGTTTCACGATTCGAACTGGTGGATTGAATCCGTTTCACGAATCGATTGGGTATTATTATATATTAGCAAGTCTGAACATTGCCGTTCGTTCATTTTGGTAGTTTAGTTAGGTAATTTCTAACGTTCGTAAAAGAAAGAATTTAATGAGTTCATTATTTTCATAATTGTTGTGTATCGGAAATAAAATTTATGAAATGAATTGTTTTCGTAAAGAGATTGTTTTGAGGATTTTCTTGTGACTAAATCCTTACTTCTATCATATTTCTTTTCTGGATAGGTTCCACAATCGATTGCGGTCCAAGCTGAGCGTGCAATCCCTCTCGCTATCCATTAATAGGTATAAAAGTAAAGTAAAGTAACAGCCTATACATGTCCCACTGCTGGGCAAAGGCCTCCTCTATAGAGAGGGTATCAGGGCATAGTCCACCACGCGGCCCCACTGCGGGTTGGCGGACTTCACATATCTTCGAAATATATTTTTTTTTGTTATTATTTCGAAAATATGCAGGTTTCCTCACGATGTTTTTTCCTTCACCGCGGAGCACGTGATAAGTCAGCACTTAAAGTTAAAAACTTCATAGGTGCCGGCACCGGGGATCGAACTCAGGTTGCTCGAGTATATTGAAATAAAGGCGAGCGCCCGGACACTGAGCTATCACGGCTCTACAGTTACAGCTTTACAGTTACAGGCTACAGCTCTAGGTATACCGTATATATTTCCTTAACAAAGTTGTTGGTCTCTTGAATCCGCGGGAGCTGCTTGCGGACTTTTTTCGAAGAAACTGTCAAACCGAATAGCCATAGTGAACTAGGCTACATCTTTCGTACGACTAGCAAACTTTTTTATTTTATTTATTATAAATTGGGTTATCCCTGGAATGTTTTTTTAGGAACATAATTAGATTTTTATTGTTTGTTTTGCTTTGTATAATTTACCAATTTGATTGTATTTTTTTCTTTATCTAGGAAACCGTTAACCGTTATGATTTAATGATAATTTCTTCCGAAATTTCTACTTGATTTCCGAACGAATTTCCTTATAACCCACTTCGATCTTATTTTCTATTGTGGTTTTGGAATGTTTGTTTCGTGTTTTAGTTTATTTTGTGTTATAAAAAAATCACAAACGGGGTGAATAACTCTTAGAATGGTGTCTTAAGTATAATGTTTGTGTTCAGTTGAGTGGATTGTCTGGAATTAATGGAGCTGAAGGTCTGGGTCGAAGGAATACAAAGAATTGTTTGTGGGGTGACGGAGACTACTACATGCCAAGTGAGAAGTTCTGATCTTTACTCATCAAACATAGGCTTTAATCCTTATTTATATTATTAAAAATGATTTGTCTAGAATATTGATTTAAATCGAGTGCAGTTAATGTGTTTGACGTGTTGTTGTTTTTTTCGTTAATTTTGCATAATAATTTTAACTCTGGGTATTATTTAGTGGCTTTTTTACAGTTTATTATTAATCAGTGGTGACATTTATAGCATAAATAATATTTTTAATTTAGGATGTAGTCTTCGCACTTGCTCATGCCACCGGAAAAGTGGGCCGATTTACTTTGATTGAAAGATGGAGAAATAATGAACGACTTTTGGCTCCTCAAGAATATCCATTGAAGGTAAATTAGAAAGTAAATGTAATTATAACGCTATAACTAACTGAGATTATTTAGTAAAAATGAAAATGATTATTTAATCAATTAAATGATAAATAGGCTTAACCTAAAGGCCTTGAATTGTGTTAAATTGATTTTGTATCTTTTTATATATTTTCATGCAACATATTTTTTCAGATTTTAATGAAATGGGGTGAATATTCAAATGATATACAGTTTATTTTGAGAAGATCAGAATCAAGCAATAACCAAAAACCATCACAACCTATTAATAATTCTCGATCTCCTACTGGAAATGGGTTTGTTATGTTCTTAATAAAAGATTTTTATATAATGTTTCTTCAACAAATCCAAAAATTTTAAATGTTTTTCACATATAACAATATAAAGATTAGTAAAAACATTGCTTATTCCAAAAAATATAATAGCAATTTACAAAAAAACAATTAAGTAATCAATTAAATACAAAGATAATGTTTATTTTTATTTCTATTAGGAGTCATAACAACCAAAACTCTAGTGTACCCGACAGTCAAAACTCACCAAATAGAGCAAATGCAACACCAACTTTTAATAATAATGTGAATAACACATCCCCTGGGAATCCTGTAGGAGTGGTGAAGGGAGTGCAACAAGCCAAATCACCTGAATCCAATAGTCCTGTGTTAAAAGATGTCCCACCTTACAGGTAAAATCATAAGTGTTGGTTAAATATTCCTTGTTCTTAAAAGAAATTCTTATAAAGATTATTAAATCTTAAAGCTCTTTCAGACCTGCTTTATCATCATTCTCTAATAAGATAAACACCAAATTATTAATTCATTTAATGTGAAGTCTAATTAAGAATAGTCAATTATGCACTGACTGTGTTGTAATAGTTAAATAACCTGACGAAAAATGTTGGTGTCTAAATTTGATATCATTTTGATGTCAAAATAATAATTAATGTTACTAATAATAATAAGCCATCCCACTTTGTCGAATTGGTAAACATATCTTTTGAAGGAGCTTGAATTTAATTATTAGATGGACAATTTGTCAAATTTATATTACTTATAGTTTCATATTTATTCATAACAGCTTGTGCTTCATGCACCTAATTTATAAATAATCATATAAAAAATTATGTCAAAGAAAATGAAATAAGTATCAGCAGCTTTAAATGTAGTGAAAAGCAATTCATTTCACATCTGCATTTCAAGTTATTAAAATATTAAATATATTTAGTTTTTGCACATCAATAGGTTTTTATTTAGTGGCTCTACATCTTTGGCTGATAACATCCAAAAAACATGTTTTTATTGTACATAACATGTATAATTTGTTAAATGAGGATGTGCAATACTTAATATTAAATCAATTTTATTGTCATACTAAACAAATGGTTAAGCGAATCTATAAGGACCTTTTAACATACTAATTGTAATCTGCTTGTTTTCTTGAATGCAATATAATTTTTTTTACAACAAAAAAGACATGTAAATGAATGATATATTTATTAATTTTACCTCTGGTAAATTCTTTTAATCACACTACATGAGATTGTAGCCTTTTATTTCAACTGTTTCCATAAACTACACTTATTTTAAAACAATGTTATTTTTTGTTTCTTCATTTTTATTCTTGATTTTACTATAAAAATTCTAATGTAGTATGTATTTAATGAATAGCTTTGTTTAATCAAATACTTAAGTTTAATAATTGGTTCATGAATTCTTGCCGTATTTGAGCCAGATATATGTTATACAAATTAAACATGTCACATATGGTTCAAATTTAGCTTGCTGAAATATGCATGCCATAATTGCTAATTTTATCTCCTCTTCCTATTGTTACATTCATTGCAAATAACAATAGAAAATATATTACACTAATTTTATTCAAATAACAGAGATCCACCTCCGCCATATCGCTCACCGCCACCGCCGACACAAGCTTTACGGAAGTCTCCTAGTCGTACTCGGGTTGGTAGGCCGTCACACATGTCACCGGTCAATTTACCGGAAGAGAACCCAGACTCCAAGAGTCCTGAGGCTGTTAGTTACAATAGTCAATATCGTGAACTAGTTTCCCTCGTGAATTATCAGAGGGAGAAGTTGTCCAGTCAGCAAGTTGATCTTATCAAGGTTTGTGTTTATCCATTTTAAGAAATGATTTGATTATTGAATCATGCCAACTTATTGTGCACACAAAGGCTTTATTTGTTCAAAAATGGAAGCAATTAAACACATACACCTTCAGAGTTGTGCAAGTCAAATTATATGTCACAAATTTTCTGTAATATAAGAATGAGAAATATTACTTACCCATCTTGTTCATGTCTGTTGGTTTAATTACTGTAAATAAAATAATATTACGATTTTTACGGTGATTCATAATATTGTTTCTTATATGACAGATACCAACTTTGTCATGCAACCAATAATGTGATAAGTTGAGCTCTAGAGAATTTTTTATATTAAAATCATTTATATACACACTCACTCTAAAGTGTTTAAATCAGCACCTCTAATTGAAATTAACTTTTGTTACCTTTTTAGTATGATGCTGAAATTGGCTATTGGGAGAATAAAGGCCGTGAACAAGAGAGACAAGTTGAGTTTGCTTCAGCAACAGATTAGTTCTGCTGACAATCAGTTAAGGATAAGCACAGAACAAGTATGAAGTAATTTTTTCATAGTTTTAATATTAAGACAAGCTAAATTATGTTTAAATAAAAAACTTAAAAGAACTAGATGTTAATATCATTCTCAGGTTCAAGCACTAAACTATGTGGAGGAAGAAAGTGAGATAGTAAAACAAAATGAAAAGACAATAAAGTCAGAGATAGTGCTAGTTCGGTCTAAATTGGCTAACTGTGAAACTGAATTACTACAATGTAAGAATAAAATACGTAAAGTAATGGAGGACATACACAATGAGCAGAGACTTATTAATAGTTGCCAACAAGAGAACAGGTTTGTAAAATAATTTAATTTAAAAAAAAAATAAGCCAGAGTGTTCATACACATACAGAAATCCCATTAGACTCAGAATATAGCTTTAAAAAATTTTTTTGATAATATATCAAAAAAAAATAGTAGTAAAATGTACCAGTTTTTGCCCATTTAAAAAATTATAAAATCTGTTTAAATATAATATTATTTACATATTGCTCTCATATTCTCATGAAAAATATTCCGTTAAAATGGTAAATTTTAATAAATAAAGTGAATTTTTTGAATACATACATTTCAGGCAAGCTTTGGAGCGATCAATGTTGGCGGAAATGGAAAATCTCCAAGCTCAAATACAGCAAGCAAAGCATGCCACCGAAATAAACCACCTTACTGCTGAAAATCTAAAGAGGGAGGTAAGTCGCCTTTGAACATGATTCTTTTTTTTAGTACACAATGTTTTGCCGTTCAACATTTTAATTAGATTATGATTTGACTTCTTTAACTGAAATATGTAAGAGGTGTAGGTCAATCTTATGCTGAAAATAAATAACTAGCAATATCCAATGAACAGAAGTTACACTAATTTTCCAATAATATATATTTATATACAATTAATGGTGATAGCTCAAGGTCTGGTGCTAGCTTTTAATTAAAAAATGAACAACCTTCAAATCTTTGTTTCTGCACAAATAAAATTGTTAATTTTAAGTCTGACTTATCAGGTGCTCAGCGGTGAGGGTAAACACCTACGTATTTTGAAACAATAACAAAAAATTAACTTTAATAATTTTATATAGAGTGCTACTTTCCTTATTTTAAAAATTTTAAAAAAAGTTTACTTTATTTACAGTATTACTTTATAAACAATAAAAAATTACTTGTACGCTTTATAGTGTATTTGAATAAATATTTTTTTACAATAGTAAATATTATGTGCTTTTAATTATTCATATTTTAGGTGGGAGTTTTAGAAAACGCGATTATGGAAAAGAAACGACAAGTTGAACGTTTAGTGCAAGAGATGAAAGAAGCTAATCTTCAGAGTTTAACTGGAAGTGTAGATGAATTAAGACATCCGCTTGATGGTATGTCCATTAAACCTGTACTCAATTAATATACCATGTCAATAACCTTGTCAGTCGAAGATTAAAAGAATAGAAATTATGTATTGTTTCTGTAACATGTATTTAAATTGTACTTAAAGTATTGAAGTGATTTTCGTAAATAAAATATTTACTATTTTCTATCTCTCTTGACCTTTTTGTTTCAGGTTTATGTAAAGCTGGTAGTGCCCGTAGAATAATTGGTTCTCCAAGACAATTGGAAAATGCCGCCCCCACCAATAAGAACCCACATGGAGTATGGGTTTAAAACAAATTTTATCTTATAAAATTAAATATTACAAATTAATTTCATGCTCTATTTTGTATAAAATCTTACTGACTTATCATTTAATTTTCAGATTATTGAAAAGTAATATATGATGTATTATGGTAGAGTTATGTACAAATTATTTTATCATAATAATTTTTTGTGTAAAAGCACAAATTTAGTAGTTTGAAATGAAATATAATTAATTCATTAGTTACTGCCATATGTTTTAGTGTGAACTACCAATGTCTTTTTTTTTTGGGCTCTCTTTCATCTCTCATTTGTTTAGTCTTATTTAACAGGTATGTGTTCAAATTAGTGTCATATATATGTGTTGTCACAAATATGATATTCAAAAATGGAGTGCATTTATTTTTTTGTACTTAATGGGTTATAAGTTTGCTTTATTAACTATATTATTATTAAATCTTGCCTATTTTGTGTCCATAAATTTTGTTTTTTGCAAAGAGATTGTTTAATTAAACTGCTCTGCAACACAAATTCTTGACAATCCTTACAGTTAAAAATTGTCATTTTTGTCTTAACAGCTCTTGTTATCTTTGTGTTTGACTAAAAATGGAAAGTGGCACTTCATCCATTCAATCAAAAAGTGGTAGTTTAAGTATAAAAGAAGATACTAGTAAATTTCAATTTGAAAAAATAAAAACTTACATTTAAATGGACACTTATTTTACGAGTTTACAAATAGAAATAATTGTGTATTTATAATAATAAATCTAGTCGAAAATATAAGCCATTGCAATACAATATTCAATGTTATAATCTCATTTTTAGAAACTTCATATTAATATGGCCTAACATTTATTTTTTAATGTAAAAATCCATTATTGTATGGATTAATTTTAAAGCAAACATTATTTATAAATGTATTTCATATTATTACCTTGCATGGTTACTATAATTAGATAATTTGTGTATACATATATAAATATATATTAATTAAAAGATTAGAAATAAGTGATGAGTTTCAATTTGTCTAGTTAAATTTTGATATATCTAATTTGTTTACATTTTAATGAGAACAAATAAATATAACATTTTTTTTTATTTTGAAAGGTTCATTCCAATTTCCTTGATTTTCCTAGGTGTCTGTACTAAATAATAAACAAAGATATTTTTAATCTTATATTGAAATTAACGAACTTAAATCTGATGGTATTGGCACCATACAAACCATTTTTTGCACAAGTATCATAAATGTGTTATGAAAACGCTGTACTTTAATAACTTTTTAAAATATCCATAGCCTTTCTCATAAGAAACATATTTACAATAATCCTCTTTTAAAGAAGGCTTAATAATAAAATAGTTGCTAAATAATTTTACTAATCTTATGAATAATAATTATTAGATACAGTATATTATATATTTGCAAATTTTGTTTGAAGACATCAAAGAATTCAAACAATACTAGAAAATAAAGTATTAGTAGTATTTTAGTAACAATGTCAATTTTAGTATGAAAACAGTACACAAGGATGTTATTTTAGTATGACTATCATCACCTTATCAAAGAACGGATTCCAATTTGTATATTATGGACATTCATTTCATAATAAATTATTTCCAAATTTATAATGTAATCAGACCAGATATTTTGATAAAATTTGTTATAGTATGAGGTGAAACATATAAATTTTTATAAAAGTTAATTTTATCAAAAAATAATAGTTGGCAGAAAAAAAAAATCTGAATCTTTACATACAAACATAAATCTTTCTTAAGGCAATGTTACAATATACATTGATAATTTATTAAAATCAGGGTTTTTTTTAAATAAATTATACTGCCTTTATTTAAAGTATGTACCGCATATTTTATTAATAAAATCACTTCTTTTGTCCATGTGATACCACTTCTAGTAATCACTATGCTTTTTCTTCCTTTTCTCTATTATACCGCTCTAGCTCCTTCAGAAATTGTCCCTTGGGTTTCATCACATTAGGTCTATCGCCACGACATTTGGGGCAAAACCATTTGCCTTTTGGTTTTGTTGTGAGTGACACACATGAGAAATGGAACCATTCAATAGGGCACAGATCATTGTCACACAATATCATTTCTCCAAATGAAATTTGATCACAAAGACAGTATCTGGGTTCGTCAGGATCAATTGCATCATTCTCTTCTGGAGGAGTTTCAGAACGTTGAGCCGCCTGCCTGGCTTTACGCTTTTTCTTTTTACCAATACCTAAAAAAATATTCATTATACCTGTATCTTTAATTTATATTATTCTGTTATATATATACCCTAGTGGACCAAACAGACATCCTGCACACACAACGTAAATTCAACAACCAAGAAATAAAATTAAATAACTGTAGTGGACTGAATTGTGAATCTAAACCATTCTTGAAGAAACACAAAAAAAAATTCATTAAAATCAGTCCAGCTGTTTAGAAGTTCAGTGACATACACACATACAGTAGAATTATATATATATATATATATATATATAAAGATTTATATTTCGCAGGAAATTATAATTACAATTAAATTATTTAAATTACACATTAGCTTTTGGATTTATTAAAGTTAGTGAATATGAATTAAAATTTTTATGATATTTTATAACTACCTTTCTTATGTGTAGTATTATGCGCATGCCGCTCACTATCTCTTTCACTAGAGTCCGCACCATCTGTTGCAGCCCCTGCGGTTGTACGAGAGCGTCTTGCTCGTTTTGACCATCTCTCACCTGTAATACACATGTTTTTATTTCTATAGCAATGCTTTGCAATAAGTAATGATATTCAGAAAATAATGCACAATAAGCAATTTTATAAAAACTATGTAGTTCATCAATATACCTCCACTTTTATCCCTTTCCTTTTCTTTCTCCTTATCATTGTTTCTCTCTGGAGGAGGTGGTGGTGGGGCATATTGTTGAGGGGTTTGAGGTGTATTGCTTTCTTTATCACCAGTCCGTAAAGATTCGGATACTGGTAGGGGTTCTTCTTTTGCAGTTCCATTTGTATTTACTTCAAGGCAAGACACTGAAATGATTTAAAAAAAAATATAGTGTCCATTGTAATAATATTCCGATCTCCATTATTACTTTTATAAAAAAAGATCTTGTTGTGGAGGTAATGGAAGTTTAATTTGTGTCCATTTATCTATACTTACTTAAATTTTTATGATCTGCATCAAGTGATCTTTGCTTGTTGTCAATGAGATCCTGCAAAATCTGTACAACTTGCAACTTTTCATCTCCTATTTCTTGAGCAGCAACTAATGCAGCTTGTAGCCGTAAAGCAGCGCGAGTGCGTCGCCTTTCTTCTGTATTGGGTCCAATGCATACACCTAAATGTGTTTCGGCATCCCGAAGACATTCTAAATAAGAAACAAAAATTTTAATTCGGAATACTATTTATAATAATGAAGTAAAAGTAAACTATTTATTATAAATTATTTCACATTTATAATATATATTTTAAAAAAGATGACATAAGTCACTTGAAACAACTATTGCAAATTGTAACATATGAAAGTCGAATCCAAAACGTGTTGGTTGCCGAGTTATTTTGGAATCTTTTATCCCCAAAGTGGCGTGTATACTGCATATGCATATACAACACATCGGAAACGAAAACGTCAACATAACAAAAATAATGATCAAACTTGAATCATATGGAATAGTAAACACGATAAAGTTTATTATAAATAAATAATACTCCTAAAACACAAACAAAAACGTAGTAAATACCTCTATAAGTTACATCAAGCTCTCGCATACGCGATAAATGTCGTTGCAAATCATTAGGAAGATTTTCGACACAATCTAAGTAATTCTCAACGTAGGTAGCCGATAAGGCTGCTTCTGAAAACGTTGAATTCAACATCGTTAAATATTCAATATAGTTTTCATTATTATTACATAGAGAATGAAAAATTAAACACTTTCAAAGCTAATAACAAGTTCATGTACTCAAGTCAACAGCCGTCACAAGCTTGATACCTTGATTTGATAGTTCGGAAACCAGATTTACGTTTTACATTGTTTTAAAAAAGTAAAATAATTGTATGTCATAGATAACATAGTAAAAAACATTAATCATTGAAATAGTACTGGGGTGAAATGTATTTGGATATATTATTGAACATTTATCATCATCATCGTTATTAATATAATAAATCTTAATTTATAAATATTTATCTTTTAGATAAAGAAGTATTATTGTAAATCATAGTTTTTGCGGTAACTCATAATTATCACTCATTTGTGGAATAAAATTTCTCGTCTAATTGAAATTATATAGCTGTGTTGTATGTATGGTTGTAATCAAATAAATAATACACTTGTCAGCATAAAAGAAAACTGACGTGGTCTAAATATTCGTGTAAAAAATTTGTTGGGCTTTTACTTTTTTCTTAGAGGATTAAAGATTAAGGTTTTAGCTTTATAACGAGATGATATCCATATTAAAAATTTCTTTTCATTATAAATAAAAAAATGCATACAAAATTCGTCGTAAAAATAAGGAAAACAAGGAACGAAAAAAGTATGTCTTAACTAGGGTTGCCATTATTCTTGAAGAAAAGATAATATTATGTTAGATAATCTAAATGATAAAAATATAGTAGTTTTAGGAAATTTAGGGAAAAATATATATTATTATATTATTCATAAATTTTCACACAACGTTCTCTAGTCCCAAACTAAGCAATGCTTGTACTATGGGTACTAGATAACTGATAAACATAATTTTCTTTTGTAAATAAATACATATTATACATATATAAACACCCAGACACTAGAAAAAGACTATGTTCATCACACAATATTTTTCCAGTAGTGGGGATCGAACCCACACCCTCTGACGCAGGAGGCAGGTACACTACCCACCACGCCATTCAGGTCGTCAATTAATTTAATACAATACAATACACGTTTATTTCTTATTTTTTTTTATTAACTCCTATACTTTTGTAACCTTTTTCATTTATTTGCTTTTTCCTTGAGATGTGTAACAGAATCATCGACGCTTACCATATTGTTATTTTAAGTACAAAGTAAGCAATCTAAAACCTCGAAAATCAGGCGAAACTCACCGAAAATTTATTATTACTTCCTTGGACAACTGACGTTTATGACAAACAAAACAAATGATCAACTTCATTAACTTCGTTCCGAATTTTGATATTCCTCACACCGTGCTGTAGATATGTTCCAGTTTACAGTTGATATAAAAAAGTGCGATAATTGAATTAGCAATGAAAATGTAGTAGTTACGTTTTGTACTCTATGATTTTTCGTTCGTGTCGAATATAGTACGATACTATATATTACCGTATGTGTGGTAACCCAACCCTAGATAGAACGCATGGACGAAGTTATAACTTAAAACAAACAAATTTAAATTTTTCTTATTCAAATATCTTTATTCATTAAAGAAGTATTACACTTACCTACTTATTGATTGTCAAAAACTCTACTAAGGGTTCGGAAAGACTCGGAAGGACTCTAAGGAAAGACATTAAATGCAATTTGATAATGGTTTATTTAAATAACCACAAATGAATTACCACATGAAGATTGGTTGCTTTGCAACCAACTTCATCATGTCGCTTTTTGTGCGAGCGTGCATTCGAAAAAAATGTACTCTCATATTTTTTACAAAACGTGCCAAAAGAAGTATAACTTTAAAAAACAATAAACACTTACGGTTGGTTTCAACATTCGATCTATCTGTAGATTTTGTTACGGGAGATAAAATTTTGACGTAAGTATTATGGAGCTAATGATACCTATCGCTAGTAACCAAATCTGCAGAAAGATAGAATATTGAAACTGGTCGTTAATCAGTTTTTTGTAGACCGTATGTGGACGGATTTGTCATGCATTAGCATGCATAAGTTTTCATCAATAAAGCCTACATAACCAATGATAAGATCCTTAGTATATCTTCAACTAGCGACCCGCCCCGGCTTCGCACGGCTGCAATGAATTATACATATAAACCTTTCTCTTGAATCACATTATGTAATAAAAATAAAAAGCTTAATCAAGATCCGTTGGGTAGTTTTAAAGATCTAAGCATACATAGGGACAGACAGATAGCGGGACGACTTTGTTTTTAACTGACTTAAAAAAAGAAGGTTTCTCAATTCGACCGTATATATATATATATATATATATATATATATATATATATATATATATATATATATATATATATATACAGCGTGTCGTTACCATCGCGACAATAAATGAACACACTTCTAACGCTACTTGTCAATAATCAGAAAAAAATATTAACGTTAAACAAAATCCATAATTAAAAAAAAATATTTTTCAAACTAATTAAATAAAAAAGAAACAAAATTTGTAACATCCTATACAACTCGCGCCACAGAGAACTTCTAACAATATGTTTTGTCTCTTTTAAATTCATTCAATCCATTCATATGCTTTGTGACCTTTACAAATGAACTTTACGGTTACAGTTTTATACGTAAGGGTGTTCTAAAATTGTTTGATTTGGAAAATTTAATAACTCGGTAAATATTGATGTTTGAAGAATGTAAATGTTTAATACAATTTTAAAAAGTTATACTCTATATGTGTGTTCATTTATTGTCGCGATGGTAAAGACACGCTGTATAAGAATATTTTTCATTGATTAGGATGACACAGCAATCAAAACACAATTGAGTTTCTCTGTAATTAAAGATTTATTGTAAGATTTTGAAACTATAACAAATAATTATTAAAATAACAAAAGTAAAAGATTTTACTATTAAAACTTTACCTGTAATTAAAGAAACGACATTTAATGTTAATAATCACAATGTCGATTCCTAAATCACTATTTTACTTATTAATATCTTTGTAATAAGATTATTTTCATGAATTGTTTCATATGACAGCTTGATTCTTTTTCTGTTATAATCTGGCGTCAAACATAATTTTTAAAACAAATTTTATCAACGGCCGGTGCGCGAAAATATTCAAATTAAAGAAAATATTTAAATAAAAGAAAATAATATTTTTCTTTACATATATAAATATAGCCGTGAATTATACCGAGCCGTGATAGCCCAGTGTCCGGGCGCTCGCCTTTAATTCAATATACTCGAGCAACCTGAGTTCGATCCCCGGTGCCGGCACCAATGAAGTTTTTAACTTTAAGTGCTGACTTATCACGTGCTCCGCGGTGGTGAAGGAAAACATCGTGAGGAAACCTGCATATTTTCGAAATAATAAAAAAATATATATAAATATATTTCGAAAATATGGGAAGTCCGCCAATTCGCAGTGGGGCCGCGTGGTGGACTATGCCCTGAAACCCTCTGTATAGAGGAGGCCTTTGCCCTGCAGTGGGACATGTATAGGCTGTTACTTAACTTAACTTATATATATATATATATATATATATATGTGTGTGTGTGTGTTCGTCGTTTATGACCCAATTTTGATGATTTTTTTTTGTTGGAAAGGAGTTATCCCACGGATCTGATGATGCCATGCCAAAGAATTCGAGGGCAATCAGGCAATCAGCAATCAAATGCTATAGGTGTTGACAATTATTTTTTTAGTTTCCTCTTTGAAGTCGGTCGGATCTGTTCGCTGTCAAACCTCCAAATCGAGGCGGGCATTTCAATAGTTTTCGTAATGGTTTTGCCATCATTGTAATGCTTACACAATCAAAAAAATAATAATCATAAAACACAATCATATAATAATAAACAAATCAGAAGTCTCTATTGTAAATTTGTTGTCTTCTATCGCTGCCACGAAGACACACCCTACTTTCATCTGAGAAGAGAACAGAGCTCCAATGTTCGTCTATCTACTTAGGTGTTCTTTGGCGAAACATAGTCCGGCTGCTCGACGAGCCGAGGTTGGAGTCAGGTTAGCCACCTTTAGTCTGTCCCTGACTATCTAGCCGCTAATAGCTACTTCTCGCGTTTCTGATTGGACTTGAATGTTAGAGAGGCTCGGATTTTAAAGCCAAGTTAAAAATAAATGAGATATTTTTATAGTTAAAAATAAATGAGATACAACTCCTTATACTTTACACTCCATATTTCTAGATCGATCAATATGTTGCATTACCGAAACATTCTTCAACGAATTGTTGTTATTTAAGCATACTGGGTGATATTGATACCTGACCTACGGTGGGAAAGTTTTAACTGGTTTAGCTTTGTGATGCCATATAATGCACCCCACCGTAACTTGGATCAAACAAAACCTATTATGAAATAAATTATAGTCCTGATGACTCAGATGAAATAGTAATGCTGGTTCTTATGCACAAATCTAAACCAGATACTACGTATAAAGAATAAAAGATGACAAGATTCAAAGCCGCGGAAAGCTTTTAATGATTTTAATGACTTAATGCGTTCCATCTATCAATGGTTGAACATTCACCTATCGTCAAGTAGTATAATAATCAAATATAAACATAATTTTCTACAATTCTTGATATCATATGATAGAGGTCGGGACTCTAAATATAATGTGCACATTTTATGGAATAGGAAGTGCAATACTCATCCCATTCAGCCTGATGAAGGCCCTCTTAAAGGTCGTATAACTAGACGGTTTACACATCGAATGGACGTGAGTTCAGGCGATTCATCATTTCCGCAAGGAATTACTTTAGTTTACAATAAAGAGACTGCGTTATTGCTAAAACACCTACTTCAAAAAGACCCACGTATAATTATATGCGTACTCTTAGTCATAAAACTTAAGTGTCTGCGTGCTGACAGTACGTACTCCTTATAGCTCACGGATGCTGGCATGTTATTTAACTTTGTTTTTTCAATGTAAAACATCCAATGTTTTGACGTGCCAGTCAGTCATAAATTTAAGTTTGTGTTTATCGCGTATGTTTTCATAATCGAACTAAATTTTTCGTGTTATAAATTTGTGCATAGTGTACTTTATTCAAATGTCTTCTACAGTAATATTCGTCGGTTTGCCGGAGGGGTCAAAAAGCTCGGTAACAAAGTACGTATAGATTTGTGCACATATAACTTCAATTATTGTTTTCTGATAATATGTAAAAGCTTGTTTTATATGGTGTGTTTTCAATTCTTAATAATTAAATTCAGTAAATTAGCTAACTATCAATCGTAACTATGAATTGCAGTTTTCTTTTTAATGTAGTTTCTTGATCTGGCTGACAGATGTATATTTTATAAATTCATACAAATAGCTTGAGGTCAGTTTTTATAAATATATAAAAGAACTTATGCTAAGCTAACGAACTAGTTAGCTCATTAAATTTTAACTAAAATTCTATTAAAAAAATAAAACAAAAAAATATAAAAATTTTACTGCTTTTTTTATTGCTCTGAATAAATTAAAAAAAACTTTTGAAAAGCATTAAAGGATTATTTTTATTTAAAAACTTAATCTTACACCAGAAGAAAGTAAGGTTTTAAATAGGTGTTTTATAAAATTGCTTACTTTTTTAAAATATCTTAAAAAGTTGAAAAATATTTGATTAATTAACTAATAGTGAAGTTGTTTAGAAACTAGTCGGTTGTAACATGTTACAACCATAAAGCTTTGCAGTACTTTTTAATATAATCGTAAAACAATAATTTAAACGTAAAGCCATTACTTTGATTTGTGTTGTTATTTACGGGAGCGTGGCTCATTCAAGTTTAAGGATTCCATTTTTACTTTTTCTTACTTGACACACATTCTACTACATTTCTTAAAAACAATTTACGAAACATTTTTCGACATAAAAAGTTTAATTATTATTGTTTATAGCAGCATTTTTGTTTAGTGCAGCATCAAATGTTTTTTTTATTTATGTCAGAAGGTGCAAGCGTTGATTACCCGTTACGGCGCATTCAGCTGTTTCGTATTGGTATTGTCTATCTTAAATCGTAATTACATAAATCAATTAAAATAGGTTGAAAAGTAACGAAACTATAGTCAAACCCATAGATTAACTATTCCATGTTATTAATGTTGATAGCCTAGAATAGTAGCAAGTTGCGGTAACCATCCCTAATACGCAGTTGTTTAATTGAAGATGTGGGTTGGACCAGATTTATTTTAGTTCGCATCCGTGGGCGGTGCTGCAGCAGTTGCGTTGACATTACCAATTAGGGTAAACAGCCGCCCAGTTGATTGCCGTGATTTAGTCAGTTTCTCGATAGTGTTAAGCTTTTGTTACCTCGATGTTCTCTGGAGCTCTAAATTGTTCCGGTAGAATTTATTAATGTAGGACAATACAATAGGTTTGAAAGTAACGAAAACAGTCAGCAAGTGTTTTATCGCACCCGACGAGAGGACATCACTTCATAGTATAAAACAAAGTCGTTACGCTGTCTGTCTCTCCCTATGTATGCTTAGATCTTTAAAACTACGCAACGGGTCTTGCGGCTTTTTTCACTAGATAGTGATTCATGAGGAAGGTTTATATATAATACATTGCACCCGTGCGAAGCCGGGGCGGGTTCCTAGTACTAATAAATTAATGTTACACTTACCCGCGTTCCAGGGCGGTCTGCACCGTACACTTTAATTGCAGCTATATAAAAAGCGTCTAGATTTTAGTTAGCTTGCTGAGACAACAGTCTGAGACTTTCGCGGGGACTGTTGAAGTTTTACATAGTTCCTAAGCCCAAAGTTATATAAATGTAGTCGTTTTATCAATTTATACTAGGTATATTATAATATCACTGTTTATTGTTGTACATTCCTTTTAAAAGTATCTTAATGGGCATGTTAGATAATTTCCCTAGCCCCGGATAATTCCGCGACTGTATTGCAAAGATTTCAAAATATTATTTTTACCCTGACCATTTGGTCCGCCGTTTTGTCTGCCATATTGTGCACAATTTTGTATGACGAAACAGCAGTGGAACAATAGAATTGTATCCTTTTGCTTGTGCGTCGAAGTGAAAATCGTTGTGATTGCTTCGCATTTAAATTTCGAGTCTCGTTGCGTGCAAGTGAGTTGCGACGTTATTTTACAGACGATAGAGAATGAATTGTAAAATCAGGCAGATTTAGATGCGCCGCGTAATAGGATTGTCATCGCTACGACAGGGCAGGGACTAATGGTAACAGGATAGCTGGCGCTGGCTCGGGTTCCGGGAAGCCTTGCAGCTACCACGGTTGTGTGGGGTATGGTTTATGGCACAATGCAATTTGCAGTGTCCTGCATTCTAATTTGTATTGCAAAGTGTAATGATTCGTTGCAAAGTGGAATAAATTATGGCTAGGAAACCGTCTAAAAGACGTAGACTTTAGATGTCCATAAGTACATTTTTAGTAACAAAAAAAACAGACCTCAAATATCTCGCTCACTATACATTTTCTATTTGACATTGAGGAGATGCCTGATGTGTCGCCAAAGTCCAAGGTCCAATATCAATAAAATTAATATGTGCCTAAAACGAACTCAATGAAATGGAATTTTGGTAATCGGTGTTTACAAATGACGGATTTCTGAGTGGTACCAAAGATGGAAAAAATAACGTACAACCGAATTTAAAGCCTCCTTTTCTCAAGTCGATTGAAACTTGGCGACGGCTTGCTTATTGCTTCACTCACCTACCTTCCCTGTTGCGTTGAGCCTTGGCTTATGGGCACTGTTTATTAAGAGCGGTGCTTTCTTCCGGAGCCCTCACAAACATACGGCGAATGGTCATCGAGGCGCTTTTAGGTAGTGTCAAATCTTGACGGCGCGAAAATCTCGACAAGTATTTACTTTTAGGTTAGTTTTTATTTTTAGTGCTGGTTCCATGCTTACAAGATGAAAAAATTTGAATTTTTGTACATAAATGAACCAAAACTTTCAAAAGTAAGTAATAAGTGGTTTTCTTTCTCGAAATCTATTTTTATTATTGCACTTTTAGACATGGGAAATTTGAGGATATCTGCCGCTTAGGTCAATCACTTGGCTAGAACATAACGTCCAAAAATCGCAGGGTCTTCTGTTCGACTATTTTTCGGCAATTTATCTATTAACATTAGATTTAAATTACAACTTGAGTGTACATTAGCATAAAAAACAAAAGCAACACTTCTCGTTTTTTTAATATTATTTGAAATTGAAGCTGTACTGTAAATTTGCCGACTTCATTAATAAATTGTCAATAGATGGCATAATTATACATTCGTAATAAGAAATTTTGAAACAATTTTTTTTATGAAAACATTAATTTTATTCAATTTTCGTACCTGTTATAACCTTTTTTTTTCAATAATGACAAATATAAGCTCTAAAATGGGGTTTGAATCATTAACATTGATTAAGAAATGTGGAAGCAATGGCGTTCCGATATAAAAACACCATTGAGAAATTATATGTAGAGGTAACAGTAGAGCTATTCAAGTATTGAGGATATCGGCCACTCTATATCTATCTGGGCGTGATTCCCAGAAGTTGCAGATTCTAATCCTGGCGGCGCTGAAAAATATGTATTCAATTTTCAATTCCAGTTTTGCATTAAAAATGAAAGTGATTCCTAAAGTAGCTAAGTATAAGCTAAAAATTCCATCTTCACACGGGTGTAATGTATTATTATACATATAAACCTTCCTCTTGAATCATTCTACCTAGTAAAAAAAGCATCAAGATCCGTTGCGTCGTTTTAAAGGTCTAAGCACAGACAGACAACGGGAGAATTTTGTTTTATGCTATGTAGTATTACTTGCCGAAGCTTTTTCAATACCAAAAAGCGCTTCTACTAGGCCCTTTTTTGCGGAAGGTAGATTTCAATATACAATTATATGTAAATATTTTGTTTTGGGTAGGACATACCAACAATCATGTTATAATAAGAAGCAATATATATCTGATGCATTCGTTAACGTTGTATATCCGCGAGCAATTTTTCAACGCGGCAAATATGACGCATGACTATTGAATCCGTTTGAATATTAAGCTATGTTACCGCGGAATAAAGTAAGGAATCGCGTGCGCAGTGGACAGATGGCGACGTCTCAGCATGCGGCCCACCTACCAATTGATCGGGTAATGATGGAAGCTCTGGCGTCGGTCACGCACGAACCGCCACGCTGCCGCACAATGGCGGCTGGCGGCTCGATGTTCCCCCGCGGAAGCCGGCCGCTATTACATGCTCCGTTTAGCCTCCTCGCCTACCCTGTCGCCCTGGTACTACGCAGTTGATTGCGTATTGTTTTTGACATTTTGTCCTTCAGTTGTGTATGTTGGCAACACCGTTCAGGTATTCAATTTAAGAAAAGTTAATAATGATTTTTTTGTAATTGACAACATTCTACGTTCAGACCCCACGCCCACACTGTTGCACTAGTGGTGCTCATTGTTTTTAGAATGTACATTTCCAGAAGTTATTCCGTCAATATAAACAAACCCTGTGACCGGATATCAAGATTATATTGAAGTAATTGAAGGAAAGTAAATTTGAAAAGTTTCAAATGATATAGCTTCTATTCTTGTCTCTTCTCCTCTTCTTGCCCCTCTTAAACTCCTCATCCACTAACTATGATAGCCTAATACTAGAAAGCTGTTTGCAAATTTGTAAATGCCCTCTAGTAATTCCTAATGCATGTTCTTTTGCAAACGGATTTCAGCTATGATTGAATTTGATTGAAAGGAAAAATCGGAGGCAAAAGAAATATGTTTATATGATGGTCAGTGATAGTCGTCAACAGACAACAGGTGGTTGTGAGTTGGTCCGTACGTTTTGTTAAACTTATGACGATTTTAATTTATAATAATTATGTTAGATCTCAGTTTTAGAATGTCTTAGAGACCATGGCTATATAATGTAATTATTTATTATGTTTGGGCGAATATAAAATTTATCCATGTTTTAGAGGCCATTCGCCACTTATTGGACACTCCGTGCAAAGATTTTTATCGCGGTGTCTTTGCCCATTTAAAGGCACGGAGGAATTGTGCCTAGACCGCATCCACATAAATCAAATGTAGCTGTTTTGACGCGACTAGACACGACGTAGTTAACGACGAATAAGGCTTCGCGCCGTTCCTGCTCACAATGGGGACATCTCTGGCAGATCTTGGTTGTCTCATTAAACAATGATGATTTACCATTATTTTTATTGAATATGAAGCGAAATATTTTGAATTATTATAATGGGATATTATTAATTGCAATTGTGTGTTCGTCTGATAGTAAGTGATCGATGTTTGCTAAAGATTGCGCGCATCGGGGCTCTTTTTGTAATAAATTATATTATGCTTACTGACAAAACTTGTATGTTTGAAAATTTCTTAGATCGCTCGTTCATCGCTTGAACTCCCTCGTCTCCTGAACTCTCCATCTATAATAAACTTTAATTTCATGCTTAAGATATTATAACTTGATTCAAGATAAAATATCTTAAATACGCCCGGTTTTTGCCATCCTTTTGGCAAACTCAAATGACAATTGAAAAGCCATTAGACAGCTGATTAGTTAACTTCTACGATGATTTAGAATGGGCGGGCGTTATTCTTTTAACTGTACTGAAACCTTAAAGTTATTTTCTTTATAACATTAACGTCCTTTAAAAGGGTCGAAGAATATCGAACGTAAAAGGAGTGATTAAAACATGACACAAAGTGATTTTAAATCTGTGCCATACAAGTGACGGGAAAGCCAGGTGCTAATAACACTTTCTCGGAATGACATGTTTTAAAAGTGACACTTAGGGTTGGCAGATTGTTGCTAGATTGCCGCATTTTCCAGTTTTTGGCACGATTATGCGAAGTTCCTGCTGATCCTATCAGTGAACAGTCTTTAGATGTCCCCATAAATTATTTGAACACGTTTGCTTTTCGTAGGTATTCTTATACATTTTATTAGCTGACAATGCCTGGACGATTTTATAAGATATATTATGGGTAAAAAAATTGTATCTTCTTTTAAGATGATACAAATGAACAAGTTATTGGATAAGACAGACTATAGGGAAATGGTGTCTATTTTATTGTTTAAAACATTTGCTGACCATTAATGAAGTAATAGGCAAAGTACATCCTGTATAAATATATGTACGATGGCTTGATTTGTGCAGTTGATAATAGTCCCAGCGCTGATAAAACAGTCATACGGAAGCTAAATTTTTATGATAATTATAAATATATATATATATATATTTGAATTAAAATATATTAAATAATAAAACTTGAAAGTTTGGGATTTGAATTGGTCTGGTACGGTAATATTTGACCAAAATCTAACCAGACCAAAAATAAAAGGTCATTCGTTGCTCCTTGCTAAGCGCGAGTTTTTCTTTTTACCGTATAATTCTTTTAATTGCTTAATGATTATTAATTCTAATGAAACAATAATTTCTAATGACGGAAGGAATGAGAGAGAGAACATAAAATAAAACAGCTGTGCTTAATAAATTTAACTTTAAAATTAAACATTACTCACTCCTTTTTAATTAAAGAAACAATCTTCCAAAAAACTTCCTAATTAAAGAAACATTTCAATTTAAAATAACATGTACCCGTTGAACTTATTTCGAACCAATTATGAGGGTAAAAAATGTTAATAATTATGAAAAAGCTTGTGAAAAATTTATTCCATTTTATAAAACTGCTCCTGAAATATGTTGTCTACCAGCCTCGGATTTTCGGGTAGTGGGTTCGATTCGCGCATGGTACAGGTATTTGTGTTACAGTTAATTTGCCCGTATCTGGGCGTTCATAGGATATCTGGAAATGTAAAAGGTCCTTATTACAAAGGAAGCTGTAATTCTATATTAAGGACAATTTTTTTAAAAACTAAAAAAAAAAAGAAAATGTAGTCCAAACGCTTCGCCTCGTGCTGAATAGGGCTAGTCCGCCAGTTCAACGTTTACGGATTGCCGGAATTGATATACAAATAGACTTTCGGATAGCTGTATCTGAGTTGTGGCTTTTGCTTCTCGCATGAAAATGATCAGACAGTTTACGGTTGCACATTATTCTTAAACTCTCACTTACATCTTTAACTCCATTGTTGAGGGTCTCGAGACCTCTTTTGATAACCTTTTTGCGAACTTCATGCCCATTGACACATTTCTGGGTGGTATGGATAACGCGAATGGGTTGGGTGGTCTGGAATAATGGATAGGGCGATTCGAGATCCCACTGATGGTACTGAGTTAGCCATTCGTCGAAAAGCTTATAAATTTAATTTTGAAAATTTAAATTCGCAATACGAAAGCCGAATGTTATGTGTACAAATATTGCTAAAACAATAATTAACATTGCTTAAGTGTTTCCCGCCTACTCGTAACCAGTCTTTTTCTATTGTAATATAATAAATTTACCCTAGCGCATGGTATCAATAAAATATCTACTTTTAAATATTAATTGAACGGTCGAAAACAGTAATATGCTGCACTAAAACGCTTTTAAAATCAATAAAAATACACAGTCTAAACTAATTTATATCTCATCCAAACAATTTGTTCTTAGGGGTTATAAATAGAACTATAAACACGAGGCCTTCGTGTATGTGTACGCTTTAATTGACACTATCTGTCTTTTATAGCCATTGTATCGAAAACTTCCAATTAACAGATACGGTTGTTTGATGGGGCGGTTGACCATAGAACAATCAGCCCTTCTCTGTCCTTTTCCCATCTCACATTCACCATTGTTGTGAACTGATGCATTATCTGTGGGTACGGAATGTATTCTGTGACCAAGCTCTATGAAATTCAAGGAAGTTAAAGCAGTACTATGCATATACAGCGTGTCGTTACCATCGCGACAATAAATGAACACACATATAGGGGATAACTTTTTAAAGTTGTATTAAGCATTTAAATTCTTTAAACATCAATATTTACAGGGTTATTAAATTTTCCAAAACAAAGAATTTTAGAACACCCTTACCTATAGAAGAGTAACATAAAGTTCATTTGTAAATAAAAGTTGTTGAGTGAAAATAAAAGAGACAAAACATACTGTTAGAAGGAGAGGCTTGTACGCGAGTTGCATAGGATGTTACAAATTTTGTTTCTTTTTTACTTAATTAGTTTGTTTGAAAAATATTTTCTTTAATTATGGATTTTGTTTAACCTTAATATTTTTTATGATTATTGGCAAGTAGCGTTAGACGTGTGTTCATTTATTGTCGCGATGGTAACGACACGCTGTATATATCATATGATTTTATATTTTAGCTAACTGTATCAGGCCATCACGAACAAAGATGTTAAAAACTCAAGCCTTTTATAGGTCCAAAAAATTTTAAGCTTTGGTTGTTATTGCTCTCCATGGCGTGCGAACTCGGAGGAGTTCGTTGCAAAAGGGGCCGGAAGGTGCATAGAATGTCGCAACTTGCCTTCCCTGGAGGAGAGAGGAGTTGCTCTCGAAGGAGGGACTGCTACGGCAGCCATTGCTGGCAAGGTGGCAGTCGTAAAAAGTATAGTTGATGGAAGTCTCGCGCAATAAGTAACTTACGTCTTGGACGCTGGTGATTAATAAGCTTTTAATCGAGAATTGGGGTCGTGCTTTTGAAAAGACGGATTATATAATGCTTAGTGATGAATTTCAAATATCTAACGTTTGTACCAAAAGAGCTTAGTATGGATTATTTATTGAGTCGGGAGAGGAAGACCGCCGCTGAACATTCTTTATTAAAATTTAGATGTTTCGTGCAATAACAAGAAATCAGAGCTTATTGGTTCGGGTTTGAAATTTGCAAAATCTTACGAAAGAGTTCGGTCTACAACTCTATACCATAAAGCCCAATACAAAATCATTTCATTCAAGATTGTGTAGAATTCGCGTAAATACGATAAATTGAAATGATTATTCGATTGTACTTTATATTAATGTGGATCGTTATAAGCATAGGTGAATAAATCTGTTTCGACCAAGCGTTTATAAGAACGATGGTTTCGACGAAGTTCAGCCTAATTGTGTCCGAAACCGAAGCCACCGCCTAAAAATGCAAAATTGACCGAAACCGAAACATAAGCCACAACTTCGGTCGTTCTTTATTAATGACGTTAAATTATTTAAGATTGTTTTTCAGAGCTCTTGCGATCGATCGTAAAACTTATGTACTTTTAACGGCTTATAGACAAGTTTACGGATTAGATATTCTGTGCAACCTATAGTGTTCGCCAAGGGATTTGTTTCGGTTTAATGCAAAGCGGGGGTAATCGATTTTCCTAGTTCCTGTTTGCATCCACACGATTCCTAAGCCGCGGCTTGAAGAGTGGAAGACGTGAACAATTACACGGCTGTCTCGTTTGCCTAAGATATCGATTAGGATGCGGGCCGTGGCAATCAGCGAGGAACTGAATTGATTAATCAGATGTTGCGTTGATGCTGGGCCGTGGGAGGTATAATGTAGGTACATCTTTGAACGTATCTTTGCTGTTTATCACCCCTCTCAAAAGTTTATTCATCTCTGAAAGTATCTATGAAGTATTTATCTAGAACCTATTATTTAGTATTAAGGCCATCATAGTGTGAGTACGTCAAGTGATTTCCTTTCATCATGAACAGTGTAATTAATACATAAACATTTATAAATCAATAGCGTGCAACATAGGATAAAGTTAAAAAATAGAACACAGGTGGTAGCACCACGTAGCAGTCTTCACTGTTGCACGAATGGGCAGGGACCTCCAGGTAAGTACCACGACCTCACAGAAAACCAGCGCGAAGTGGACGTTTCGTACTTCTGCGTTTCGTCCGGTGAGTGAGGTAGCTGGGGCCCACCTTATTAAAATGTGGCAACGCATCAGCAACCAGTCAGCTTTTTGCCGGACGTAAACCCTTCTTGGGAACAAACACCCAGATCCTGAACTATCTATAGATCACACAAACTTGTCCTATGTGGAAATTGAATCCACGAATCTCGGAGCTGTAGCCAAGTTATTAAAATAATTGCTTTTTATTGAAGAGTTTTTTTAAATATTTGTATTATGTAATAGAATAACCTGTATTTGGATTAGTAGTGTGGGACGACCTTTTAGATGCAGTGACGACCTGTGCAAATATGCGGGAAGTCGGTGGATGCATATGGCTCAGGATCGTGCTTCGTTTGTGGGGAAAGCGTATGTTCAGCCGTGGATTCAGACAAGCTGAAATCATGATGACGATGATTTGTATTCGTCACATTAGTCTAGCATTGTTTATATGTGATAAGTTGTTAAGCGAGCGGGCGGTACACCTGATGTTAAGTGAAAACCGCCGCCCATGAACAACCCGATAGTTTGTAGATGCATTGACAAACTTTTAAAATGTGGGCCTTATCTCACTCACCAAACGAAACGCGACTAATATTTCCACTTCACGCCGGTCTTCTGTGAAATCATGGTACTTCACCGGACGAGGCCATTCTTGCAACATTAGAAGATGCTGCTTGGCCCTACCACAGTTCTTATTTGTACTCTTTATAGAAACATCTCGCTACTCGGGCGGTAAAATCATTTGTGAATCGATTTTAAATACATCACCGCCGTACTTCGTTCCACGCAACCAATTAACCGTATGTATATCAATCACCTGTTAACAATTTGCTAATGATCTATTAGACGCTGACGGTGCCCGAGGCGAAGCGCATCCAAGGCTCAACCCCTCTGGTAACAGCACTGATACTCATTAGCGCCGGCGAAACTTAGTCATTTCACGCCCGCAGCGACGTCCAATTAAACGAGACCTCTCATACTATCCTCTGTTACTCGGCGCAAGCGATTTGTTGTACGTCTGGCGAATATCGTGTTATATATTTAATAGTTGCCTATAAACCCCGGGCAACGATAGTTTCAGATGAGTCTATTTCCTAGTATCTTCGAGATTATTTCATATGCAGCAAAAGCATGGCCAATTAAAATAGGTACAAAGATTTTTCCTCGCTTTAGTTCCTTAATTGGTTCTTTATTTTTTATTAAACTATCCTCCTAATTATCGCCGTTAATAATTTAGTAGCCTGAATGATACTCCTTTTGCATCGGTTTCTCTAGAATCAATAAATATCATATAGTGTTATAAATAAACCGTGCTATCTTAGTTTAATATATATTCTAATTCATTAATAATTATTAGGAACAATGAAACATTCAGTTATAAGCCGTAAAAGATAATATGTTATATGATTAATTTTAATACTGTTAAGCTCTAACCCAGTGTTTCAAGAAGGCCTTTCTATTTGCACATAATATTATTGTTTCATTTCACGTGTAGCTACGCTACGCTATAGCTTATGCTGCGGTCTAGGAATAAATTTACTAGACAAAGACATAGTATGACAATATTTCAGTTAAACTACTAATCCGAAAAAACATTTTAATCCGAAATTCGCTCAATTATTTTATTTAACAAATTGACGTTAGCAATGTCACTGTTAACATCTGTACATGAACCTCCTTGTAATCCTTCAAAAGTTATGTATCCCTTATTACGTAGAAATAAACTTCCTTAATGTGCCCGCTTTGTGTTAATCTTAGTCTAGTTTGTTAGTTATAATTAAAATTTTTGGTATGTACTGAAAATCGGGAAATCGTTCCGAGTACATACCTATTTGGTTTCATGTCTTAGATATATCTATATTCTTTTAGTTGTTAACATAACTGTGTTTGTTGTTGAAACTAAATAAAAATATTCATTCATTCATTAATGTAATAGTAAAAGAATGGTTGTGAAGTCACCTGCGGATAATTGAACATGTATTTATATTCAACTATTAAGTATTATTCAGTAACGTCCGCTTTGAATATTATCTCCGGTCTGTGAGATATCTTCCGATAGTAAACCGCCGCCAATAATGGCGAGAGGTCATCGTGTGTAATCGGGGCATTTATCCATTCGCTTTAAGACTTTAGCCGTCATATTGTCTGTTTGTATTTGCAAACGCTTGATTACGCCTTGCGAAAGTGTTCCATGGAGTCGGCCTTATACATGCTTGCAATCAAAGTACTTGGTCTTTTCAAATATGTAAATATAGAATAACGTTTATACTTGATGACTCCGTGGCGCAGTGGCCAAGGTGTTGGCTTCGGCGTCGGGGGTCGTGGGTTCGATTCCCACACGGGACAACTGTCTGTGTGACCCGCAGATAGTTATTTCGCATCTGGGTGTTTGTCTGCGTGAATTTTATGTTTGTTTTCTAAAAGAAAGAAAGAAAGAAAGATCATTGAATATTTATTTTTGACGCCTTTACGACACAATATATAAAACTCTTAAGTAGCGTTCTGTTTTGTTAAGGACTGTTTTGTTATAAGATAATAATCTCTATATATAAAAATGAATCGCTGAATGTGTTGGTAAGCGCAAATCTCGAGAACGGCTGAACCGATTTTATTAATGATTTAATTCTTTTTTAATAATAATCCTTGCAGTACGAGGCTGGTTCTTACGGAGAGAAAAATTTAAAAAACTGCCTGAAAAAGTCTAGAAACATCACTTTTCTATATTCCCATACAAAAGATTCGTAATAATACTTAAAAGTCAATTTGAACTTTAATGCCATACTATAAAGTTTAAGTGTTAGTGGAGGGGTTCCGGGAAGACAAAGCAAGTGAGTGACTGTGGTAAAATGTCATTTGAAATGTAAACGTCTTTGCTGTGCATCACTACATAGTATAAAACAAAGTCGCCCCACTGTTTGTCTGTTCCTATGTATGCTTAGATCTTTAAAACTGCGCAACGGATCTTGATGCGGTTTTTTTTTACTAGATAGTGACTCAAGAGGAAAGTTTATATGTATAATACATTGCACCCGTGCGAAGCCGGGCGAGTCGCTAGTGATTAATAAAAATTAAATAAATCTGACTGATTTTTTATGAATGTCAAATCATATAAAATTTACGTTGCACATCCGATCCGAAGCTTTGTGCTTTTCAATAGTAAAAATAGTAAAGTTTTATTAACGTTTAGAAATGTTTGCAAGTGAAACATCCAACAAACCAATTTGATATGATATAATTTAATGTAATATAATATATACCTTATATTTTTATATGCCTGTATTATAAATTTATTTTTAAGTCAATCACTTTCATACCTATATCACGTGGCCAACGCGCAACGAGATTTGTCTCGCATTTAATGATTGAAATTATTACACGTTTCCACTACTTAATTTGTTAAGTGTCATAGTACCACAGCGTAGGGATAAACATTGGTAACCTAAAACCGAAATGGAAATAAAGCATCTTACACCAATATTTAAAAACAAATATTAGTTTTAATTTTTACTGACCTCATCAGACGAATGATAACCACTGTCTATATGAATGAAAGGTTCAAACAAAAATAATTTAATTTTCGCTATACTGCGCTGTACCTATTTTTTGAAAGTTCGCTGTCGCAGCCGTCCGAGTTGCCTCGAAGTACGGGCCGGACTGAAAACCGGTGTCGGGATCAGAACTAGTTACTGTATCTCGACTTTTACCGAGTCCCGTCCGTTTCACGGTCTTATGCTACCTATACAGACCGTCACTTACTGTTGTTATTTTTTTTTTGTGTTTACATTTATTTTAAGTTTCTGTATAGTTACATTATTATTTTTAAGTTTTGTATGTATTCATTTGTTTTTAGACCGTGAATAAACGTTTCTTCTTCTTCTTCTTTTTTTTCTAGTGCCCTGATTCTTGCATTTTACCATCCATCCCATTCATTTACCTTGTTATATGTTCAACTCCAAACTGTTTCCTTACATTTCCATCCTTTTTCTCTCCTTTAGGAACCTATCCGTTGGGGAGTCCAGGAGCGGTGATGCGCTGCTAGACGTCACCTTTGAGAACTCCGCCGTAAACACTTGCTTGGATGTCGTCGAACGCGGGTCGGTAAATTATTCATACTTAGTAATTCGAGAGTTCAATAACCTGAGATGTTTCGACAATATTTCGGGTGTTTAAGGGGAAATCTATATATGTATTAGAGATTTCCACCGATAATTGACTCATCACGATACCTCTGGAACTATAAGGCGTAGAGACTTGAAATTTGGTTGGAATATTCCTTTCGCCGAGTAGCGGTCAGTTAAGAACAGATTTTACGAAATTCCACAAAACGACGTTTGCCGGATCAGCTAGTACTTATATAATTATGAAAAAATAGTTGTCTCGCGAAATTTTCGTACAGTAACGTGATCGATCACCGAACGGTAATATGTTTCACGTGTAAATACTCAAGTGTCTATCAATGAGAGTTCTTATTTTGAACAAAGATTGTAAATTTAATCGTACTTCGTCATCTTTCGTTTAAACTTTTTGTCAAATACATTATTTATAAACGAAGATTTTGTTTATGAACACATTAACTTTATTTCAATGTTCTATATTTTCGTCAATAGCCGTAACCGTAAGCTTTATAATAGTGTTTGAATTTGATGAAGAATAATGGCAGTGGCAATGGATGAAGTTATGGCTTACCGACAAAATACACCTTTGAGAAATAATGAACTGAGATACCTACTTATCTTTATCGGATATAGAGAATATGGAAGCTTTATTGGTCACAGCGCTCACTAAAAGCTTGACGATGCCTAGGTAGGATAGGATAGGATATAAGATATGGCAAGTTGTCTTAAATTTTGACTTAGAGTGACAGTTACGTGCCATTAAATTGAAATTTTTTAACTTGAATAATTGTAATCCGTTGTTCATTCTGTAGCTTGCCTTTTTATACGGCGTGGAAACCGACCTCCAGGGACACCTGTCTTACAACTTACATGTACAATATGGTATATACAGTACAATATGTACAATTTACACATTGATTTCCTTTATAATATTGTATCTTTCATTAATTTTATTATATTAGGTGAAGAGCACTTACGTTATTTCTAGATCTATATAAAAAATAATTACTATTGCTATATCACAGATATGTAGATATGTAGTTTGATATTAATTCTATAGAATTTTATTGAACAATGGAGAAAAAACTTTGGACTTATAAGAAATTAATCAAGCCAAGTCAGAAGGGACGCGTCGTACGTTATCTGAGTTTTCGATGACTGATGATGATGATTTCTCAACCGTTTTCGTAATTAAAATTGAGGACCCAATAACAAACTAGAACTGAGCAACAATCGAGAACCGCGATCCATATTCCCCCGACCTTGGGGCAAAAGCTAAAAATTCATAATTGAACCAAGTTGCAGTTAAGTTTGCCCAAGCGTAGTCGTACTTGCAAATATCGAAGGATTGGGAGCACTTCCTTATGAATTTCCATGAAGTCATGCGGTCGAATAGAATAAGGTCGTTTCACGTTCTAAAGTTCGCGTTTGAAGGACGACGTAAAAAGGAATCCGAGGCAGTAAAAAGGCGGGCTGGGCTTATCGTGCATGTGACATTGCTGTAACGCCGTCCCATCTCCGGCTGGCACTCGTCCCAATTCATGCCGAAACTACATCGAACCGGTCGATAGAATAAATAAGGCTCGCGTGATTGATGGCTTCTGATGACTGCGCGCCCCGAGTCTCCTTTGTGGCGGAGCTGCCTTGGTTGCCAGTAAGAAAACTGTTTTGGGGCGGTGCGTGACGTACATACATACTTATAGTCTTACCTTATTACTTGAACAACTCGAATTGTTATCGATTGAGATCTATCCGAAGTTGCATAGGTTACTATATAGAGTTACTTTGTGGATCGTACAATTATTATTAAGCTGTTATTTTAGAAAAAATTCTAAATTTATCTCTTAATGAATGAAGCTGGACTCAAGCTACGCTGCCAATTCGTTTTGGTAGTATCAGTGTAAGGAAAATTTCTAGTGTCGCTCTACCTGCCTTCCTTGCTTCCGTGCATAGCGTAAATAATTTATGTAATAACATCCTCAATCACGATTCAGAACTTTCCTATGCAGAGGAGGCAAGGACGTCTTGGCTGTCTATCTGCCCCAACGAAAATATCCCACTGGAAGTACACCTACAAAAACAGTGGGATGTTCCTTTGGTGCGGAGAGTACGGAGAGATACGTGCTGGCCGTTTTTCCCGCTACGGTTCCCTGAACGACATCATCCGTACGCTCTTGTTTCCATCAATGTTCCATCTATTTTAGAGCCCTGTGGCATTTTTCGCGACGATGGTAAGAGACCCGACGGTTTAACATTGATCCCTTGGGAGAGAGGCAAAGCCCTTGTTTGGGACGCCACTTGTGTAGACACTTTGGCTGCCTCTCATCTAAGGGGTACTTCGGTCAGGGCCGGGGCGGCATCGGAGGCAGCTGAAGTAAGTAAATGGCGCAAATATGAGTCTTTATGTTCAGATTATGTATTTGTGCCATTTGCTGTTGAAACATTAGGTCCATGGGGTACCCGCACATCAATTTTTTTTAAAAGTTTATGTCCTAGGCTTAACGCCGTGGCTGGTGACAAGAGAGCTTTAATCTTGTAAATATTAGATCAATAAAGATTTCTCTTGTCAAAAAAAAAAGCTGTTATTTCTTCAAACCTTTGAGGTAAAGAACAAGGAAAAGAAGATGTCATTGTAGACATTTTTAGAATGGATGCTGGTAAACAAGCAGGCCAACTGCATCCATCGACTTCCTGCACATTCCGACAGGTCATCAGTTCATCTAGTGGAGAGGTCGTGGCAGTCGAGAACCATTCTTCACCATCGGTTATTGTCTTATCGGTTTTACGATCTATATGGTCCGGTCCATTGCCACTTCAGATTACTAATATCCTGAACTATGTCGGTTACCTTTGTACTACTGCGAATATCTTCACTGCGAACTCTGTCACACGGAGAAATACCGAGCATAGCCGCAATATTCTGTGCTGTCTATGTACTAACGTGACATGTGGCTGTGCTTTATACCGGACTCAAACATAACACAGTATCAGCAACACACATTGTAAAACGACCTCCGGCCACGATTAGGCGTCATAGGCGGTCGACGACGGGTAAATACGGCGATGTTGATTTATTACTTATTTGTACATTATTTATTTGTTGGCAATATTGTTACATATGATACGCTCATGAGTAGAGTTACATTCGATGCTTATCTTTGACGTGTATGTTGGACGCGTTGCGCTGTTATCTGGACATTTCATCTAGATTCTAGTGTGAGGCAACTTTCATACTTTATTTTATTCCCGCACAATCCTCGGCATGTTTCCAATTATATGTTTCCAGTTAGTTTCCATGA
Source organism: Iphiclides podalirius (assembly GCA_933534255.1). Classification (NCBI taxonomy): domain Eukaryota; kingdom Metazoa; phylum Arthropoda; class Insecta; order Lepidoptera; family Papilionidae; genus Iphiclides; species Iphiclides podalirius. The sequence goes on from OW152833.1 coordinate 7,277,543, forward strand.
TATTATAACAACGTCCATGTTATTGTGTTGGTTTAAAAATGGGTTTATTTACACAAACTTTTGTCCGTTTTGTCGTGTAAGGTGTAATGGATTAATCCTCAGTTGTGGTTGTAGCTAAGTCTATTGTTTTTCTTTTTTATGATCAGGGATTACGACTAGAATGATTTTAGCCCAGTAAATACTTATCTAAACATAAAAATATGCTCTTTTTATAATTGTAACGGGGTAGAGTTTTTTTAATGTTAATAGTGTTATGCATTGCCACCTTTCCATAAAGTGGGCCCCGGTTACCTTACTCACTAGACGAAACGAAGTATAACACTACCACTTCACAACGGTCTTCTGCGAGGTCGTGGTTCTTCGGATGGACCTGGCCATTCGTGCAACGGCGACAATTGCTGCGTAGCCCTACCACGGTAGAGTCCATGAACTCAAAGTGAAGTAAAATAAGTACATCTTTAGTACAATTCAAGGGTATTTCTTTATTCTTAGTTTCCATATCGTACATCATACATCTGGCTGAGCCGCATGTTGGGTGTCCACCTTCTCTCATAAAAACAGTAGTTGTACGTAGTCTATGATTATTTCGATAACTTTATTCATCCCCTAATTCATCTTAAACTAGGCAAAAGTGTGAGCTTGAAACGTTACCTTTTGCATGAATAGATTTTATTAAACTATTGAATCATTTCAATTAATCGGGTTATAATCCCTCATCGGATTCGCGGTGAATTAAAAAAAACCATGAACGTTGAAATTAAATCAAAGCTAATGTTTGCCATTTTATTTACGCCGCGCATACGTTCAAAATGTTCGCATAATGCCAGCTGTCGGCAATAACTGTACCGTACCTATCGGGTCGAAGTCCCTATCGACGGCGAGCAAGGGGCGAGTTATTTACCGCGCCGTCAAGTGCCCGATAAAAGAAGCAAGCAAACACACACACACCCGTAAGCGGCGGCCGTTCTGGCCACTCCCGCGGTACCTCTTGCACTATCTATCCGTGGCATTCATTTGTTGGCGCGCAAATGCTGTAAATGTATCGTAATCGCGAATGGAAACACGGCTTCGCTGCCATCACGAAATATTGAGGCGGCATTGCCATTGTCGTTTGAAAGTTTCGTTATTTGCCGTTTTTCCGCCCTTGAATTCAATCGTTACGGATGGTGTCGAATTCGTATATTAAAAGGTTGCAGAATGAGTTACGGATCTATTATTACATATTATCATATCTATTAACCTATTTTACGAGTAGGTCACTGTTCAATTCAATTTGTAAGACGTATTGTGTTAAGTAGAAAAGTTTATTGGTTTATCTCATGTTATATGAATCTTTATTAATTTTATTAAAGTACATAACGGTAACATAGCCAGAGCTTGTACCACTGGCTTTAGAATCTTGCAAATATGTAATGATTGAATTGTAACTTTAAATAAAGTTGGCACCGGCTACCTCACTCACCAGACGAAACGCAGAAGTATAACACTTCCACTTCACGCCGGTCTTCTGTGAGATCGTGGTACATCCCCGGATGGACCTGCCCATTTGTGCTACAGCGGCCCTACCACAGTTAAAGTTTGGACAGCGACCGCCGAATTTTAGCGACTAGTTCTTGGGAAGGGGTTTATTTGGGAAATTGCCCTGCCTTACATTGATGTTTTCCTGAGCATTTTTGAGAATTAAATATAGACTTAAACAAAGTGAATAATTGATAAAGGCTCGAAAGCTCTTATTTTTACAAGCTTTTATTTATTCTTAATTAATTAATTTAATTTAAATACTGAAATAATTTTTTCAAAAAGAAACGATTATTTATAGCTAAGCTTTGCATAATTATATGATCTCTGTATCGTCACTTGTCCTTATGTACATAGAAAATACATATCACATATACATATGTTTATATATTATTTAGATACATAATAATTTCTTATATGTCCGCAAGTATTCATACTTATTTTGATAGCTGCGGTATCCCAGTTGTACGATGTAACTTTATAATTCCAGATGTACAAAGTGAAATGAATGTAAAAATTACAATCTGCGCAATTGAATTCAAATCAAAGATGTTTATCTGGACAATAATCATAGATCATCGTCTAATCTACCAATTCATCTAATTTGCATGACAATTGAATGAGATATTGTCACGGATTATTGGTCTGGGAATGTTAAGGAGTCAGTGTGTTTGAGATATAAGTATCATATGAGTATGTTGAGAAATAAATGTGAAAAATATATATATTTTTTACTTTTTAAAACGACTCATGAAACAACCCTCGTATATACTCACACCATTATACAGATATTCCTTTATTATTTATAAGTTTAACATTGTAATATATAATGCTAATTAGTAAGCTTGAATTTAATGCCTGCCAAAACATTATTATTACGTTTAGAAATAAATTATTGCGTAAGAAATCCTGTATACCTTACAGGATTTCTTACGCAATAATTTATTTCTCACATTAGGTTTAGTACCTGGAGGACCTGTTTTTTTTTTCGGTAAATCGTGTATTTTGGAAATTAAATTTAGATAAAAATTACTGAGTAATGAAAATGCATAATATTTTATACCGATAAAAATATGAACTGGTGTTTTTCACAAAAGAAAGAACTTTAAAAAAATAAGGGAAAGAAGAACAAAATCATCTGGATGGACAAAAAAGAAATAATAAAGAAAGCAATGATCTAATCTATATATGAAAACAATCGAAAAAAAGTAAAAATTAAGTATGTCAATGATCGTGACACGAACCACGGCCTTCCGTTTCGGGGCCGCCCGATTACCGACCGAGCTATTATAATATTTTTTTTTTGGCGAAATTTACCGTCATATTCGAATGATATTTTTCATTCCCTGAAAACAGGGATGAAAGGACATTTTCTTCTATCATTCATCATCATTCATTATATATATATATATATATATATACAAGAATTGCTCGTTTAAAGGATAACACAGAGACTAGGATTAAGAAATCAAATTTATTACGCATAAAATTTCAATAGCAAAAGCGACCGCTCTAGTTTTCAAATAGTCATTTGAGAAAGTGTGTTTGCTGTAAAGGAAGCACACTAAATGGAGTCAAGCGTTGCTCAAATGCAATAAAAACGAAGAGAGAGCGAAGAGCATAAGAGGTAGAGATTTGCGTATGGTGTGGATATCGACTTCTTAGCTTAGTGTTTACAACGTCTGGGTGCATTATCCGAATTCGATTCTTATCCAAACTAGTTTCGACAATTTATTTTAACATTTTAAGTTTCATCTTAAGTGACGATTATGACAATTACAAATACTTTTGATGACTCCGTGGCGCAGTTCAGTCAGTCAGCGCAGTCGCGGGTTCGATTCCCACGCGGGACAACCATTTGTGCCACCTGCAGATAGTTATTTCGGATCTAGGTGTTTGTATAAGTGAAATTTATGTTTGTAAAACGTCCTTACAACACAGGATAATGTTATCCTAAAGTAAGGGCTAATGTTTTAAAAAAATAGAAAAAAAAGCTATTAATTTATATATCCTTATTTTGAAATCCATTACTCTCCCTGGGTAGTCGGGTAAAAAAGTTACTGTTTGTTGATAGATAATTAAGTTATAGGAAATATCAATTGAACCCTTTAGTTAATAATAAAATTATTATGTTCATGTTTTTTTTAAACTCGGTACGCGTACCTTATACTTAGTAATTGAATACATCGCTTAAAACTGTCTGGTTTTCCTTATATATTTATTTCTTTACATATATATACTATTATTTACGGTCGACACATCTGACGGAGTGAGAGTTATAGCTGCAGTGTTCTGATCTTATCTGCAATCAAGTGCAGGTAAATCTGTCTCCGAATGAAGTATTACAGCAGCCGGTTTTATCTCTCTCTGCGAAAGATTTAATATGGTATTACAAATGGAACGATTAGCTTACACGTAATGTCACAAATTATTAAGAAATTTATTGAATTGTCAAAGTAGATTGCTAGAACCTTCGACCTCACCTAGTTTGTTTATCATTAACTCTATATTTTATCATTAACGATATATCATATTTAACAAGTTGATCATAAACTTGGAGTATATTCTGTATGCTTTTTCATATTTTATCTTCTTTCTTAGCTTTATTCCAATCATAACTGTCTCAGCGAGATTCATCGAACGGTTTCATTGTTAAAGTTTCTATATAAAATTAACATTGCTAACATAAGAATCTCGCCTAAATACTTAGATACATATAATCTGATTCAATTGAGCATATACATCTCAGGCAACGTATCAGTTTTTGGCCGCCCTTAAGGGGATAAAACAGCGACATCCGTAATAAGATCGAGACAAAGCTGTCTCAAGTATGCATTCTCACGAAATTATCTCAGTAATTGAATAACGCTGACGTAGATCACTTGACCTTTTGTCGATCCAGTCAATATCCTACTGACGATGGCTCTATTGTTTCTCTCCTTTCTGTGTCTAATTGTCGATGATATTTATTTATCATTTGTTAAAATGACAAAGCAGATAGCTAAAGAATTTTATTTATGTCTGAAGTTTCAATTTTGTAGAGCCGCAAAGTGTTTGGAATTTCAATTGAGTGGAATATTGTATGATTTGTATAATATAATTATATATTATTAGACAAGTTATTGTAATAATGTAATATATAGAAAAACAGGCGTTTGAAATAACTTACATGAGACTTAAAAATAATCACAATTATTAAAATATGTAGAAAAAGTGCGAAAAGATTGTCGCCGCTGTGGGAATCGAACCCACGTCTTCGGTATTCGCGGCCTGACGCTCTAGCCACTGAGCTAAACGCACTTTTTCTACATATTTTAATGTTCAATCTTAAATGCAAAGATTAGCACTATAAACAATTTAAATTTCTAATCACAATTATTTCTCAAAATGCCTATTTATTTAAAACTTTTCAACATTCGATTGGTTCAATTAGATCGAGCGTTTTTATTGCAAGCATTTGTGCTTTCCCAAAGAGCATCGAGGAATCTAAAAGAAAATTTGGAGCAGAAATTGGTCAGCGTATTTATTTCAAAATTTCGAGGAAAAAGTTGGTGCGCCATGGTTATTCCGTGTAAGATGGCTGACGAACACCGGTTTCACTCTCCCGTAAATAGTATTAGACAGATGTGACTAGTAAGCTTCTTGGATGCGCAATGCCGAGCGTCTATTATATCAAGTTTTTTTTTATTAATTTTACCTATAGTCTGGGTCAGTAATATTTACAGTATTCTATGATTAAATATCTGCATGTGTGCTGTGAGATTGCTTTTGGAAATTAAATTTAAATTTGAAGATGTAGCTTGTTCTTGAGATAGTTGCTTCTGGAGGTAGTGTTTGGGGTCACCTAGGGATTTGGAGAAAAGTACCGAAGCAAACATTATAGTGCACAGAGATGAGAAGTGTTATACTTTTCTCCTTTTTTGAACAGTGCCCTTAAACACGTTTCGCGTGGACAAGCACCCATATTATACGTGGTACATAAACTCCATGGGTTACACAAATGCCCATGGGCGAACCGAGCCTCGACCTTTTTTTTTTTTTTTTTTTTTGTTTGGTATCGGGGGGGAAATCTTCAAAACATACCCTGTCACTTTACATGACAGGGTTATGTGGGGTTCCTACCCACTAAAACCCCCTCGGTGGCCACCTTCTGTACATTTGGAGGGACTCCGGGATCTCCCATGGAACGCACCGGTGTCCCTCGGTACTACGCCTGAGCACGCCTCGGAGAAGGATAAACCTTCTCCAACCCCCTCACCCTCTTACAGCAACACGAGACCACTTCGTGTGCTGCCCATCCGTGTCCCCTTTTAGTCGCCTTTTACGACAGGCAGGGGATACCTTAGCCCTATTCTATAAGCCCGGGACTACAGGGCTGACGGAGCGGCTCGTCCGTTTCTACCACCCGCGCGCCTTCGTCTCCGAGCGGGGTCGGCCCTCTCCCGTTCCCGCTCAGCGATCTCCTTCTGGAGCATGACTGCTTCGCAGAAGGAGACCAGTGCCATCCAAGCAGATTTCTCAATCAGTGCAGCTGCCACTGCAACTGGTGGAGAAAGGTCCTGCCCGAGCTTTTGGACCAGGATCCGACGTTCTGACTCCCAAACGGGGCACTCTGCAAGAGTGTGTTGCGTGGAGTCCCGGTCCCCACCACAATGGTGGCATTGCCTTGTCGGTTCGCGTCCAATTCTATTTAGTACTCACCAAAGCATCCGTGCCCGGTGAGCACCTGCGTCAACCGGAAGGTGACGTGCGCGAATCCCCTCGCACTTAGCCAGGCTTCGAAGCTGGGCAGGAACGCAGTGACGATTCGTTGACGCGAGTTCCGAGCTTCTCCCAAGCGCTCGCGCCAAATCTCCAACCCCCGTGTACGCTCCTGCTCCCGCACCTCTCCCGCATCCAGGGGCTCGGCATCATCCTGGGGTAACCGGAGGCGAGTATAAACTCGCGCATCCATCTCCGCCAGGATGTCCAGTGGTGGAAACCGAGCAAGGATAGTGGCCACCTCAAAGGATATCGTTCGATACCCTCGTGCGATCCTGATGGCTATTCTTCGCTGCAGGCTATAAAGTTTAGACCTGCAGCGTCGGACACCCGGTCCGTTAGTCGGTGAAACCATACGGGCGCCCCGTAGAGGGCCATCGATCGCACGACTCCCGCATAGAGGCGGCGAACTCCCTCCCTGGGGCCCCCGAACCGAGCCTCGACCTAGCTTAGCTTCTGCACCACGGACGGAGAGCAGTCAAACAATTAGTAAAACTATCGATAAATGTACAAGAACTTTTTATATTTGAATTCACAATATATAAACGTCATGGTAATTATATGTACGTAGGTATGAATGAAAAGAATATTTACTTTAACTATTTATAGCACATCGCGAAACTAGTAGCGATTAACATAAGAATTTGCACCTGTGCGCTTGTACGGTATAATCTCAACATTTTAATACGGCTTAGGATGGCAACAAGCGCATTAGAATTTCTCCTCGCAATTAGCAAAGGGCATATCTCGTAGATATGTATGCACACAACTTATTCCTGTAATGTCACTGATAATCAGACTTCTCGTATTAAGTTACGTACTTGTACAGATTAGCATGACGACATTGTGTAAGGCAGCTCTAAGATCGAATTCAAATTAAACTGTAATTTTATTGCAAATTTTTTATTTCCCTTTTAATCGTCGTCAGCTCGAGCCGTTGCCAGTTGTAAACTAAAAGAGTTCTTTTGTGTACAGATTTTCTGAGAAGTTCATTTGGCACTTACCTACATTGTTGAGTTGGTCTTTAGTAATATATTTTTATTTTTATTTCAATGTTATTATTGGATTGAATTTGAAAAAAATATTAAAAGTTATTTCCCTTCCGGGTTCTTGTTTTTGAACGTAGAAAAAACAACTCCGTGCCCAATCCGCGCGTTATTGATTCCATGCGCCCTCGTTTCCGTGTCCAGACGCATTCGCGGAACAATGCGCCGGCGCATTGGGGTCACTGACCCGCCGCGGTCCGGACATAGTTGACGCCACGCTCCACGCGCTGATAATTGACTTTAGCGATTAATACATTATGGTTAGTTGATCGTTTTAATTGTTTGAAATAAACAAGCTCCCTCTCCATGGATGGTTTGATGCATGATGGCGTACTTTGACCAAGTTTTCTTTTGTGAGAAGTTGGCGAGCGACAGTTCAGTTGATGTTAAGTGATGACCTCTGCTCATTGACATTTGCAACAGCCGTAGGGTTGCAGATGCGTTGCCACCTTTTTATAAAGTGGGCCCCGGTTACCTCACTCACCGGACGATATGCAGTAGTATAACACTTCGACTGCACGCCGGTCTTTTGTGAGTCTTGGTATTTCCCGGATGGACCTGCCAATTCGTGCAACAGCGTGGCCCTACCACAGTTACGACATAAGTAGGTAAGGTAGCATTAAGTTTTTCTGGTTCTAAGCTCTTGTCACAGAACTTATTAAACTGCATCGTGGCAGACCGGCCGCTGACACTCAGCACAGGGTGACGTAGGTCGCATCAAGTTCGTGGTCATCATACAGTCTCCGCGCTAAAAGTCATGTAACAATATCTCCGTAAAAAAAATATGTAAAGTTCATGAGAAATACGTGTCCAAGCGATGAGGAAAAAATTATATTTTGATACTCGTTGATGGGTTTCGACTCCACGCTGAAGTGATAGCTGACTTAGCGTGTTTAAACTTACATCACTACTCTTACTGTACTTATATTTTGTCAAAATATAAGTAATTAAAGGCGTTAACAGTAATTATACCCTTAAGAGTCCATACCAATCTGATGTAAATTTTATTTTTAATTTTCACTCCTATATTGATAATAACATACTATTAATATACGTTTTATTAGGGTTTTGATAAGTCATGTTTTTAGAAATTTAAATTTTTATAGTGCATCTAATCGCTGCACTTAATATTAAACATTAAAATTTGTAGAAAAAAACGAAAAGTTTTTCGCCGCTGTGGGAATCGAACCCACGTCTTCGGGATTCGCGCCCTGACGCTTTAGCCACTAAGCTACTTTATTGATTGTCACATCGACGAAAATCTTAACGTGCTTTATCTACGTGAATTGTTTTCATTGTGCATCTTATTAGGTATTTCAATATTAAGGTACACAATAACGCTTGGACGCGGTTAAATACTTTATAGAGACATTAACTACTACTTACGAGGATATATATTTACGGCGCTATGTTATTTATACTCTTTCCCGCCATTTGTACAGTACACATTAGAAATTATGATAAAAAGACCACAACGCATTATTTATGACAATCTCGAAATAGCCGTAAAAGTCCGCTTGACATAAATTTAATATCCATTAAAAGCTCTAAATATTTATTATCTTAGCTGGTTCGCTGCTGAGAATGGGTCACAGATTAAATATTGCAGATGACGCGGCTCAGATACTTTCTCGTGGCTTTTATTTATTAATAAGTGAAGACATATAAATACAAAAAAAAATATCTTTGACGACCCGAATGGCGTAGTGGGTAGTATACTTGCCTCCTGTGGGTTCGATTCCCACTACTGGAAAAATATTGTGTGATGAACATAGTGTTTTTCTGATGTCTGGGTGTATATATACATATATGTATAATATGTATTTATTTACAAAATAAAAGTATGTTTAAGTCATATAGTACCCATAGTACAAGCATTCCCTAGTTTGGGACTATAGAAGGTTGTGTAAAAAAATATGTCCTGAAATATTTACTTATTTATATCTAGGCAACACTTTCATTTAAGAACGTAGAGTATATATAGTTTAATATATTCAGAACGTATTTTTTCTTATTTCTCCTGCCCTTATCCTACCTTTAACATGTGAATCATGTTTTTAATAGTATTGGCTAGGTTTTTTTACCACTTGCCTGGTCACAGGAATACCGGTCCCGTGTGGGAATCGAACCAACCTCCGGCGTCGAAGCTAATAGCTTAGCAACTGCGCCACCGATTTATTAGAGTTCTGATGAATGAACTCGTTTCGCACTTAAATTTTACTGTAAATGAAAATATATGCATATTAAGAAGTTTTAAACAGCTTGAAAAGTAATGGCCTTTGGCAATGGCAAAACATTTCTTTTGTGTTCTATATCAACATTAGAGTCGTACTGGCGTAACTTTTATCAATTTGTATTTTTGCAAGTGTTGGCAACACTAAAGGAAGTCATTCCTTGAGGTTATTGGCAATACTAAAAGAACTGTCATTCTGTGGGGTATAAATGAAGCTACAAGAAGCACTTCGTCATCTTCGGCGTAGTCGTCGTCTTCTTTGGCTATCAAACCAGAAGTATACACGATAGTGCTGCCCAATTGGTATCATAAATTATTTATAATAAGTGTGTAATTAGTATTCGCGCCCTACGAGTGTAAAGTATAGTAATGAAAAAAATTGATTGACAATAGAATCTTATGCATTAAAGTTTTCGTGGAATCATAGTACGATACGTTACCAGACTTTGAATAAGCTTAAAGGGTCTGCTAAGATTTGGTATGAGTGGCGATCAAATGGAAATACATGAAATTGTGGATTAAGATTGATAACTGGGATGTTATCTAGGTCATAGTTTATAATTGAAGCGTGTTGGTAAGGTAACATTTTAGTTAATTTTATAAGCCCATGTTAACTGTTGTCTTAATAACATTATAAGAGCACCTAGTGGATAACCTATGGGTGACAGTATTAGTAGTGGATAACCTAGAGATGACAATATTACTCACCAGAATAGGAGTAGTGAGCTGAAGCAGTCTCTACCTAAGACTAAAGGTGTGAACTGGAACAGGCGCTACCCCGGATTAAGGGAGTGATGAAACTGGTTAAACATCGTCTCACTCACCAGAATCGGAGTAGTGAGCTGAAGCAGTCTCTACCTAAGACTAAAGGTGTGAACTGGAACAGGCGCTACCCCGGATTAAGGGAGTGATGAAACTCGTTAAACGTTGTCTAAGCCTAAAGACAATGTTTAGGGTTATCCGGTACAATCTATTTAATTAAGCTTTTTATTTTTGCGAGGCAGTTTATGCCAAAAGTAGTTTGTGTTACAGACGATTTATGAATAGTTTCCTTTGGGTTTTCTCGAATAAACGTTTTCCATTTGACAATTAAAATATCTTGAAGTATTATAGAATAAGACTAAAGGAATCGTATAGAATTCAACGTAGTGGAATTTCTGGAAAGTTAAGGAAAGGAATGGCCGAGTAGTAATCTTTAAAAACAAGATGATGTTTTCAGTTAATTCTGTCATGTTTGTTCCCGGCGACTGGCTTTGCATTGTGCCTGGGACATGCACAGTGCAGGAGGGGGCCGTGTTGGCAACACTAAAGGAAGTCATTCCTTGAGGTTGTTGGCAATACTAAAAGAAGTGTCATTCTGTGGGGTATAAATGAAGCTGCAAGAAGCACTTCGTCGTCTTCGGCGTAGTCGTCGTCTTCTTTGGCTATCAAACCAGAAGTATACACGATAGTGCTGCCCAATCGGTATCATAAATTAAATCGTTAGAGTGGTGTTTCATTAGTTATATTAAAGTGATAAAATAAGTAATTATACCAGTGTTATTGTTGTGCAATGTGAAACTACGGTGATTTGGTAAAAGTATTTATATTTCTACCTTCTTAGCTCGATAAAACAAAGTATAGCTAACACAAGATGTTTTGAAAATAATTCTACGTCAAGATCAACGATTTTAAATATCGACGGATATATAATTTTTATCTTCTCACCGTTGTTGTTCTACACCTATGTCTATTATGGATAGTTTTTAGTGCACAACACAAGAATACTGTACAAAATTAACACACTCAAAAGTTGTCTTCAACTATTGGCGAGTCGTAGCATCAACACTAAGCGTATTTAAATCGTTTCGTTGGCGTATCGCGAACAACTTTTCATCATTTGGCATCGAGACAATAAATCGGGAGTATCAGAAGGCGTACTCAGTATGAAGTATCGGCCACAAATCAACCGAAGGTAGCGCTGAGAAACTAGTGGACTATTGCAACCGATGCAGGTTAACTCATCTAAGTTCGCCTTTATTTTATCGCACTGAGTCAGCCGGTCATATTTGTATCTAATCTGTGATTGTAATGCAGGTCGCGTTGCGAGTGATTCTTTTGTAATTTATCGTAAGCAAAGGTATATACTCACCTTTATGTGTATGTTTGTTTTGCATATATGTATGTTTCTCACATGTGTGTATATTTGTTTTGCCCTAATAGTGTTGACGGAGGCGGAAAGTGGAAAGTAACAGCATATATATGTCCCACTGATGGGCAAAGGTTTCATTCTCTGTAATCATTTCTTTTTATTCCATTACGTCCTCACATAAAATAGTATATTTTAATAGTTTTCAATATATTCTCGATCATCATTCTCAGGGTTGATGTAAAAAATACGTAAGATATCCCAGAGCACGGCACAGAGGGTAATATTAAATTAAAAAGAACATTTATTATCATTAGTAACATATATATTTCAATTAAAAGGAAACGCAAAAACATCGATCATCACCAATCACGTAGCAAACAGCAATATATCGTATTTCACAGTTAAATAAAAGGGCTACACAAATTTTGAAAGCAATTGGAGCACGCCTATCTAATCTATCTTAGTCTCGATCTTATTAAAACTACTATTGGATGTCGGTTACAAATCACGGCACTCCATGCCGTATATTCGAGCTGCGCGGCAGACGGGAGTGAGCAACGGTCCTTGCGTACTTGCATAGAGGAAATCCATACGATAGCTTATATATAGTTTTGGTAGTCCACTCTAGTCCCTCGTATTTTCAGGGTCCGGTGAAAATAAATACAATACATATACATATTTCGTAATGATTTTCCAGTAGTGGGGTTCCAGCCCACACCCTGTGACGCAAGAGGCATTAAGTTCACTTTTCCTCACGCCAATCGGGGCGTCAATAATATTATATGACGCTATCGATCAACAAACACTAAATATACGAATAAGTAATAAATACAAAACAGTTTAAAATTATGTGCGATATGGGTGGTTTTGTCACTCTGAAAGCGATTTTGAGAATATGAACCTGCTTCCTCCGTGAAATGCGCTCGATTCTATAGCCACTAACCCTCCGGTTTATCTTCACACTAATGAAAATATCAACGTATTTTATTTTCTTTGCTTTTTATTTCATTCTTAAACAATTTTTGCCGTCATATAATGTCTCGCCTTTACAGGACTGATAACTCGTCGTCCACGTTTTCTATGAAATTTTAATTTCATCTAGGTGCAGAGAATAGCACTATAAAAATTAATATCCCTTAAGAACTTTTTATTTCCTTAAGTAAATTTCCGTCATATAATGTCTCGCCTTTACAGGACTGATAACTCGTCGTCCACGTTTTCTATGAAATTTTAATTTCATCTAAGTGCAGAGAATAGCACTATAAAAATTAATATCCCTTAAGAACTTTTTATTTCCTTAAGTAAATTTTATGTTAACAAACCCATTGAATTTATTGACCTTTTCCGCTATTTGACACAACTATTATAAAAGAGTTGTTGTGCAAGCGCTAGACAAAAGCTGATTGTTCTTTGTTTCTGATTTTTTGTATTTTCGATTTAAATTTACAATACGTCGTAAAAATTTATTTGGCACTATTTCCTGTATATATAGACTGTACATGAAACAATTAGCTTTGTATATCAGATTAATGACGAGTAAGTTGACGATCGTTTGAATCAAGGAGTAGAATATAATGTCACTTCAATCATTGTTACTCATTTTGATTGATGTTTTTGCTTTCAGTCCGTAGACTAAAAAGCTTCATCTAACGCAGAACTCTAGGACCTAGCTAGAACTCACGAGTTACATTTTAAAGTGCACACCTAATCTAAAATAATCTTATATATAAAAATGGATTGCTGTTCGTTAGTCTCGCTAAAACTCGCGAACGTCTGGACCGAATTGGCTAATTTTGGTTTTGAAATATTTGTGGCAGTCCAGGGAAGGTTTAAACGATGAGAAATTACGGAAAAATTGAATGTAAAATCGAAATAACAACAATTTTATGTTCCCATACAAACTGTATCTGCCAACCTGTCAACTATGTCTGTGAGTGTAACCTGTCAAACACTTTATGCGTGCGTTCCGATTCCTCTAGAAGTAATTTATATGGCAAAACAACGTTTGCCGAGTCAGCTAGTAGGAAATAAAACAGCTACAGAACCAAATCACGAAAAATGCTGCACCGGTTTGGTTCCGAGCGAGTTTTATTTTTACGGTCGGCCACAAGCCGTGACGATCCCACGCGGATGCAACTCGACTTTTTACCAACATAACTGGGTCGAGTATTTAGTGCTGTGCAGATGGGCCCGATTGATGTAGATTGTGCGCCATAAAATCTAAATAGCAATTGATTTGTCTATGCCCATGGATCATTTTTGATGCGTATCGAATTATTTATTATTGTCTTTTCTCTTTCAGGTAAGTGGGTATCTCGGTTCCTATGCGTTTGTATAGAAATTTATTTATAGGTGAGTATAGTAGAAATCACGTTTGTTGATCATGATGTGACGATGATTGTGCTCACAAAGTAGTAACTTTTTTAACACTCGGTTCTTTACTTGTGGTCAAAAATATAACTACCCAACTATAAAATTATAATCAAATCCTTGCAAAAGAGCACAGAGATCTCTAATGGCTGATTGAAATTAACAAACAATCGCATTTTAAAAGACGATGGTTCAACCATCCAACTTTAAAATTTCTACTTAATAAAATGAAATATAGACGCACTAGCCATCCAAGGCTTTAAGTCATTGTAAGCCCTTGCTGCAAAGATAGCACCAGAAATTGGTAAGTAATAGAAATAATAGTGATAGTTCTTCACAGTTTTGACATGAAGGCTCAAAAACATCTCATGCCCGGTTTCTGAAACACTGATTACCGTAGAAGTCAACTAATCAGCTGTCAAATGGCTTTTCAAATGTTATTTGAGTTGCCAAAAAGATTGTTTAAACTCTATGAATTGATCATTCTAATCACTAGACAGCTGATTAATTAACTTTTACGATGATCAGTGTTTCAGAAACGGGGAATTCTAAAAGACTGATTGACGTCAGTCTTTAAGAATTTAAACATGAATCCTAAAAAATGTAACTACAATTATGTGTAGTATGCACCTAAAAATATTTATGTATTAAGACTGAACTTATAGTATTATCCTTTTGTCGGAAACAATGAAGGTAGTGTCTAGGTTTTCTTTTATTCACGTACATCTGCGCTAAACGACGTAGTGGCACTACGGAAGCAACGGTGGCGAAATCTATTTCGGCTTCCTCTAGCGTGCAAGTCACGCTGTTTATGTCTCTCGGTCTCAGTTTCCCTGTTGCGCAAATCTTTCTCGGAAGCCGCTCCGTTTATTATGCGGAGAGGCCAACGAACGATTCTGTTACAACGATCATTAAACTAATGTCGGCTTTTCGTTCACATGTTGACTTCCATTTTTCGTTTTCCTCGGTTGTGTTCGATGTAATAGTTAAAGATATAACTCAATTTTCTGAGAATTGTCATCTATATCTAGAACGAGAAACGCTACTATCTAGATTGGAAGTATGCCCCGACTAGGGAGCTACTTTCGACGATAGAAATTCATTGCATTTCCTAGTTTGTAGTTGTATGTGCACGTAGTTGATATAGAGCGTATGGTGCACATATCATCTGAGTTCATTCTTTGTTCGTGGTAGGGCCACACAACAGTCTTAGCTGTTGCACGAATGGGCAGGTCCGTCCGGGTAAGTATCACGATCTCACAGGATATCGGAGTGTAGTGGAATAATTCTGCGTTTGTCTGGAGTAAGACAGCCGGGCGTACTTTATTAAAAGTTAGCAACATATCTGCATCCCTACGGATATTGCAAATGTGCGGCGGTTATCACTTAACGTCAGGTGAACCGCCTGCTCGTTTGCCACCTTTTCACGCAAAAAAGGTTCTACACTTTGTTTTAACTGTGGTTGAACAACGCTGCAATTCCTGCTGTTTCATGAATGACGCAGTTCGTCTGGGAAAGTACTACGAATTCTTAGGAGCGCGGCGTATAGTAGAAGTGACGCTTTTGCATTTAGTTAGATTGAAGTAAACGGGCCCACACTTTTTGAAAACTAGCACACCACATACTTATAATATGAAATGATCTTTCGCAATTCGTCGTATCTGCAGTTGTGGATTATAAGAGGAGCCCGCAACTTGTTCCCGGCGATTTTGTAATAACTACCCGTAATAATATACAATTCACTTGACTCGCTACAAACATTCATCATTGTAGCGTTTTAAATAACGGCTATCGTTAAATTTAATAGCGGAGCTATAATGAATGCCGTTACATAAATCACAAGCGGCCTGAGTGGCACGTGACGTGGGAGAGCTATGGTTAATTTTGGGGCGTCATGCCTTCCCAGTCCCGGATCAACTAGGAAGCACGTCGGCCCATTTCAGCGCTACGGCCCTTTGTTGCTGTTCCCGGTTTATTTATATTTACCTCGCCTTTCGTAACTTTATCAACACGAGTTTTGGACGCGTGCGCTTTCTTCGTCTCTTGCGACAGCTTAGGGCGTTAGTACACTGGCCACCGTCGTGTGGTGCAGTGATCTCTCTTACTAATCGGAGTACATGTTGTAGTTTGACTCACTCTTTGAGAATTTTCGACTAGTGCGAGGGGATTAGGGATTATTACTGGATATTAAGATATTACAGAATTGTCAGCATTGTATTTTTGAAAGAAATTTCATAGGCATTTAAGAATACCGATGGAAAATCAACTTGTATATTTTTATTTATTGAATACACTTTTTTCGACACATCCAAGTTTATTGTTTTTTGAAGTGAAAACTTTTTTAGGCACGTCGGCCACTCTTTTTGGGGATTAAATTTATAAATTTGATATGTATTTATAAATTTATTTGTATTATATATATATAGATAAAGATTTTTTTATAACTGATGTTTTTGCTTTCAGTCCCGAGACTATTAAAGCTTCATCTGACGCAGAACCGGTAGGCTAGCCAGAATCCACATGTTTGGGATAGATAATGATCATTATTTCATGTAATATTGCGTAATAAACGAAAATTTTATTGCTATGCTTATACGTTGATAAAAATATAATTAATACAAAACACTTCATAAAAATATTTCTTAACACCCCAAAATAATGTTTACAAGTTTGTGAGGCTAAGATGGTTTGCGTTTGGATGTGGTGCAGTTCCATTATGACTGTGACAGTTTCTTTAACGAAAAACAGTCATACAGGCAATCGTGAAAAACCAGGCAAGTGCGAGTCGGATCTCTTGTATCTTCTTTCGCGTGGTGGACTATGCTATTGACTACACCCTCTGTATAGAGACCTTTGCCCAGCTGTTGAACTTGTATTGGCTGTAATTTTACTTTTGCTTTTTACAACTAGATGAATCAATAAGATAATAAAATATACCACAATGAGAGCGTTTATATCCACAGGCATATTACACGCTAGTGCATCGGCTGCCTTACGTTATAAACGACCACCCCGAGGCGGTTCAAACGAGCAACGCTGTTTAACGCAGATATAATAGTTTACATGTCAGCGGATCACGTGCATCGCTGGTACGTTTCTTTTGATCGTTCACGTATGCGCACCGTACGTGTGGCTCGTAGGGGAGACGGGGCCTTGGGGTATACTTAACTGTCCATTCTTAAAATAGTTGTCTCTAATAATTATATGGCGGTTAAACGTATGCTGTAATCATTGTTTGCGTGCGCTTAAAAGTACGGTGAATTAGTATTAAAGTAGTATTACTACTGTGGTAACCGTGGTAGGGCCACGCAATAGTCTTCTGTTTCACGAATGGGAAGGTCCGTTCGAGGAAGTACCACGATGTCACAGAAGACCGGCTAGAAGTGGAAGTGTTACACTTCTGCGTTGCGTATGGTGAGTGAGGTAACTGGGTTACGCTTTACTCGTATTAATATATATAATATTGTTAAAATAATATAGTATAGTCAAAAGGTGGCAACGCATCTGCAAATATACGTTTATTGCAAATGTCAATGGGTAGCGGTTATCACTTAACATCAGGTGAACTGGCAGCTCGCTTGGAACCTCTTAACATGAAAAAAATCACTGCAAAGTCGTCGAGTCCTCGTTAATATACAAAATATACATTCATCAGCATTGTCAACTACATGTTAGAGAATATTTAAGGTATTTTTTGCCGTCGTATATGGTGATTAAAAGAGTATTTCAGGTTCACGGGTGGTCTGGGTACTGGGTCTCTGATCGTCCATTAGAGTGATCTAGGGTGAGACTAGAGTATTTCTGGTGCGTTGGTGGTGCCAATGTAGATTACGGATGCCCTTCACACATTTTGGATGACCACCGAAGGGTTAAGGCTGTTTTCTTCCAGGAGATAGGGTATGGAATGTACATATGTGTAAAGCCATACTATCGTTTTTGTTGTAGCGTGCGGCCATTATATTCGCTGTTAGAAGGGAAAATCATAAACTTCACGTTTATATACAGCGAACAGAGTTCGAAAGAGAACGTCCTATCCCACATAATTATCTATAAACTTTTATTATACACACAACAAACTACCTACAGGATGGCTTTTCTAAAGGTGCCTAAATAAAAAAAAATTATGAAATAGTATAATCGTTTGTTGAAATAAAAAACAAACTTTTTTTTCTTTAAAAACAATTGCCATTCTATTCCCTAAAAAACAGAACTTTTTGACAATGCGGTAGTCATTCATAAATGCGTCGTATACTTTTGAAACGAACTTATGTTAGTTATTAATGATCGTGCGTAAAATAAATGAGTTGCCCATAAATCACGCACTTTTTGGGATAAGTTAAAATTTGATTTTAAATATTTATCATATTTTATATAACATTATGTCTAGAATTTAATAAAAAAATGGATATACTTAGAAAAGCCCCTGTATATCAAAGCCATATTCAATGATTACTTAGATAATGCCTGACACAATATAAGTGTCATCAGTCGTATCATACGTAAATCCCAAACGCACAGCCCACTCTCTCGCAGCCGATTTAATTCTATAATCGGACACCGTCTCTTGTTTCCTTATAATACCTGGTGCAGGTAAATAATGTTTTCGATTAATTGGAATTTATTGTCTGCGCATTTGCAACAGCTATCATTAATCAGGCCTACATACTTGCGGGCAATGATTAGGCATTGAAACTGTGGGTAGGGATGTCGCTTGTGTTCGCAAACTGTCCTAGCCGTCGTATATTACGAGAGAGATAAACTAAGTTATGTTAGTATTCTTAAGCTATTTACTAAAATATTATCTAACGATATAGCCGCCATATAGTTAGTTTCATCTATGATATTTTAATTTTCTTTATAGTGGAAATAAACAACCTTTCTACTTTTATGTTATCGAAAAACTAGAAGCTTTCAGAAGCCTTATGCTCATTTTATAATTTTATTCATTGTTAAAATACAATATACTTATTTATTGTCGATATAATGGCGATTAAAACACGGAACTTGTTAAAGCTAATATGATTATTAATGTTTAAATAAACCATCACCTTGAACGCTCGCTGGCTATGATTTGATAACTGTTTATAACTTCACTTAGAAGTCGTAATGAAGAAAGGAGAAACGGCGAATGCATTAAAGTGTATTTTCTCATAAGCAATAAATACATTGAAGCATGAATTGTAAAATATATTGCGTTGTAAGGCGAGGCCGTGGAGCTACATCAGCGCACATCACTACACGCCCTGTACGGGAGCGAATTACCGACCTTTGCCCGTTTCCCACATTTCGATACGTTCACTGTGAGGCGTTAGAAAGGCCCCCTTATCTGCAGTAAGAAACATCGGACGGCCCGAATTGAGTGCCGCGATTTTTAGCGATAGCGGTCAGCGATTAATCGCTACGCCGACGCGATTCGCTCGCTTCACGCTGCTTCCGAGGGAGCTTTGGTTTCGCTTCTTCTACTTTTACCTCATTAATTAGATGCTGACTATTTAGCTTAGTGGGGAGTTAAATAATAGCACGTGTGAGAACAGTTTGATTGCTTTATTCTAAAGATCTCTTTTACAATAGAATACAGTTATAAAGGCGTTTGTTTTGAATAACTGGTTGTCTTCTTCATAACAAGGGCCCGTGAATCTATGTTAGATAAAATCGACCAAGCTCTAAAACTGCTCCGTATCCGTATATATATATGTATTTGTGACTTTAGGCTTAATTTCTTAATGACACGATTAACTAATTTAAGCATTATATATCTTTGTCTATAAACTGTTGATACTATCAAGTAACAAAAGTAACGGAGCCCGTTTTGATTTTTTTTAGACTACCATTATCGGTATTGTTTTTTCATGTCTACATAACTGTATTGTCCCAGACTAAACCATAACTAATATGAGGTTGTTTTTCCACTTATACGAATTTAAAATTTCTAGAATATAATTGCCTTTAGGTAACTGAACTCGACCACACTGTGGCTTTTTTTTCGTATTCGTTGGAAATTCGGAATAAAAAGTATATGAAAACACCCTAAAAATTCCTATACTGTGGACAAACATCCAATCACTTCATCGGGTAGTTTTTGAGTTTTGTATTCGTAACTTATTGTTTGGTTTCATTTATGGCGAAAAATTTTCTTTCATTAAGATTAAATTGTTTTTAAACCTCGTTAGTATGTTACATTCGTTTTTAGTTTTATTTTCCATCGTCGCTTCGATTTTTATATAAAAATTCGTTATGAGTTCTTTCCTTAATGAGTTTAAGAATTCTAAAGTTATTTTATTTACGAGTAAATTACTTTTGTTAACAATTTGTTTTACTCACCTAAATCTAAGACATCATTAAAATTGAAATTATTCTGTAAGATCCCCATTGCAGGTAAAGACCTCCTCCAGATTAGCAATTAAAAAAAATATAGCAATTAACGACTCCCTCTCACAATGTACACATACAACAACCACTATCAGAACACCAAACTCATCTTCCAAGCCGGCTGGTCTCCGTGGACGATCAGGTTCAAAACCCTCCAAGATGTCATTAATCAAATTTATATATTATTAAAACTAGTACCACTAATAACACATTAATTAAAGCTTTATACGTAAGGATGTGAACCTTCTTTCTCGATACAGTTCCTTTTATAGTATATCAAAATTGGACACGAGAATTATAAGATCTTTATGGTACCATAAAATAGAAAACCTCTGCTGAAAATACCCGAGATGAGAGCTTAAAATGATACTGCATATCTATGCAATTGGAATGGCGGGCTGAATTAATTGCAACCTTTCTTTCGTTACCTAACGAGACAATTTGGATCTAATGCCGAATGGCACTACCCGCCTCGAAGTACGTTAGTCTATGATTAACGCCCGCCACAGCGGCAGCGGAACGAGTCACATCCCGTCCGCTAGACGGTTGCGCAACACAGCGAAAACAATAAAGAGCAAAATCAATATGGACACGCCGCACGATTCCATTTTATGATCGAAAGTATCGTTGCTCGATCGAAGTGTTTATCAATCAAACTCGCCGCCGACGTTTTGTTACGGTCCTGAGCGGCGGAGGTTTCACCGTAGCGCAGATAACTTTATTGTTTCAATACACATTTACAGAATATAATAACGTCAGGTGAACCGTCTGCTCGCTTGGCAACTTTTCACATTAAAAAAAAACCTTTGAAATTTGCTTTTACATCGAACGATTAAAGGTTTAGTCAATTTTCGATATGGCCTCTCTCCATTATACTTTTGTTGGTGTTTATTCTCTTTAGGGTTCCGTATCCAAAGGGTAAAACGGGACCCTATTACTAAGACTCCGCTGTCTGCGCGTTTTCACAGATGATTTGCGCGAGTCCGACTTGCACTTGGCTGGTTTTTTAATGATTTTTTGTTGAACGTTGAACAATATTTTGTGCTCGAGTTTTTGATTTCATGGTTATGGTATGGATTATTTTGGGAAATAGTTCCGTTTTATTAATCGCTCCGTTTTATTAAGCGGTTCGTTGTTTGACATGAGGAAATATCAAACACAAGAGCAAATTAATCGAACACTACACATTGTGTTAAACTGGTTTTCGGTAAATAATTTATACGTACTCTTAAACCGATGCCAAAGCTAAAGATTTCTGAATAAGCAATTTTCGGGCTCCAATATTTTAATTTTAAGGGGTTTAGGGTTGCTTATATTATATTGACACGGTACAAACAGAATGCTTCGTTACAAGTAAAGATAAGAGAAAAAGAGACCTCACATTTGCCACAAGTAAGAAACACTAATATGGTTACAAATCCACATCTGATGGAGAATTGATATAATTTATTGCTTAATTGTTTAACCACGCTATATTATTTACGTGCTTTCGCTGTTTATATTAAGGTGTTTTGGTTATCACATCTGTAATATTTTGGTACTATATAAGTAAATAAGTCCATATTTTCAATCGTCTTTAAAAATGAAGACGTTCTGAACTCGAATCTGTTTTTTGTTTTATTAACTCAGAATTCCGTCATTTATAAAACGATTATAAAAATTATTTTTGCATTGCATTTGGTTTAGTTCCCATGTGGCCCCATATTAATTTTATTGCTTTTGGATCTTGGACTCCGCGACCAGGGAACTCCACAAAATCAAATAAATAAATGTAAAGTGAATAAGATATATGAAGTAGGTTTTGTTTTCTGTTAATAAACTGTTTTGTTAAAAACGAGAGCAGATAGCAAAGTTTTTGTTATTATTTTTGTTGCTTAATCCAATATCTCTGTTCGACTTGGTTTTTGATCTAGATAACACTGAAACTGTGACATTTATATGTTAACAGGGAAATGCACTTACATGAACGACTAAGCAGAACACAGTGATGGGCTCTAAGGAAATGTACGGCTGGTTGTAAAGATGGAAATATTTCCGCTATAACCCTCTACTTCATGATTTGAATTTTGCAAACTTGTGTGAAATCTGGAGTTATCTTTTATATTCTAGTATATTTAGTTATGTCGAAGACCGTTTGTCAATTATAAAAAATACAATGTAAGGTTAGCTTGTCACATGCTTGAGAATTTGTTTTAATGCGTGTTTTTTTAGTAATGAAGCAAGAACTCAGTCCTGGAGACGTCTTTTAACCGACTTCAAAAAAGGAGGAGGTTCTCAATCTGACTGCATTTCTTATGTTTGTTACCTCAGAACTTTCAACTAGGTCAACCGATTTTGATGATTCTTCTTTTATTTGAAAGTTAGTGCTTCCCCTTTGGTCCCATTTTCCAGGTTCAGTTCTGATAATGGCATCCATGAGAAAAATATAAAAGTCTTAAATGTGCACGACAAATGGACGAATAACACGATACCACCGAATAACACCAACCGATTTCGATTATTCTTTTTTCATTGTAAAGGATGTAGGTACTTCAAGGGTAGTTTGACAAGAGTTTGCTTTGATTTTGGTTACGGGATCCATGAGAAAGTAACGGAACTTTTAAATTCTTAGGAGCATATTACGAATATGCGGCCGTTACTAAAGTTTTGTCGAAATATTAAGTTTCCCATCCACAGACAGACAGACGGCGAAGTCTTAGTAATAGGG
Source organism: Iphiclides podalirius (assembly GCA_933534255.1). Classification (NCBI taxonomy): domain Eukaryota; kingdom Metazoa; phylum Arthropoda; class Insecta; order Lepidoptera; family Papilionidae; genus Iphiclides; species Iphiclides podalirius. Next base: position 7,300,678 of record OW152833.1, read on the forward strand.
TCCCGTTTTATCCTTTGGGTACGGAACCGGTAGTAATTTAAGACAAAAATATGTTACTTGTGTTATTCGTCTAAGTTACTTATCTAAAATACACTTTCGTATAAATAAAAACATTTTCTTATGTACTCACTTTGAAATCGATATAAATCAAAAAAGAAATATTTGCTATACTGCCAATTTGCATTTATGAATTTTCTATGTTTCATCTTTCGTCCATCGACGTTCGTGTTAGCTGTTTCCCGGCGTGGCGATGAAACAATGTATCTTGTCTATTTAGTCTTATACATCAAGTACCTCCTGTTGCGGTTTGCGTTCGGTAAGAGGATTGGTTTACGACAGCATTCTTCATAACCAGCCTCGGTAATCACTGATTAAGTTTTGCTAGTCATAAGTTAAATTAGTAGAAATTTCTATTACTATCATTCATTTTGTTTCCTTGAAGTATTTTCATCTGATACATATTCCTAATCAGGCTTGTTAGGTTAGCTAGCTTTGTAGTTTTTATAACAAATCGATTTTCCCAACTTGTTTATGGACACCGATTGAAATCGTGAAGAATTTAGTTAAAATATTTCCAGGAAATAGCTATCTTGAGTCGCTATTCCTATGAACGTAATTTCTCTCAGTCAAAGTACACAAGTAACTGAATAATTCTTAGTAAGACTTCTAAAAATGCAAAACCACTCTCTTCCTATCCATTTCTTTCCATCTAGTAATTCGTTCATATTTATTCCTTAGTACAAAAAGAAAATAAACACTCGTAATCGTGGCATCGAAGAAAAACATAAGTTGATTCGGAGATTAATAGTCGCGATATCATATTGTCAAATCATCCCACTTTCTCATAAATATTTACTAATTGTTGCCTTTCCGGGCGAAGTAGGCCGATTACTATCTCGTCTATGGCTATTATGTCTGAGACTGTTCTGGAAATTCATGATCATTTTTATCCAATCTACCTACCGCCGCCGTGGCCGCGGCGTCTGCGCTTTTACCAGTTACAACAGGCAGTCAAGTAATAGCTAGTTAGAAATAAAAAAAAGTTACAAATACAATGTTGGATGCTGGATTTTAATGGCACTTCCTCGTTCGTATCATAGTATGTTTTACGACACACTACTTTGGTATAGAGTGTTGTGAATGCTTACATTAGCTTTTATTCATAATAACAGTAACGTTTCTGTTTAATTAAACCTATCGTTAACTCTATTTAAAAACTATAATTTAACGTTAAATTATTACAACAGCGGCAGTTATGGTTATTTACAATTAATAAGCGTATGCAATTATAAGGAAAGTGCAGTTTTATGAGGTTATTATGTGAATTAATTCCAACATCCGTAGCCAGTATTTGTGATTAAAGCGGTGGTGCTAAAGCGGAATTAAATTATGTAATAATTGCCTCAAAAATTGCAACCGATTTTATGAAACTTATACAAGTCCGCAGAGACTGTTGTATTGTTTTACTTATTGATTATTGAAATTAATAAGATTTCTGCAGTGTTATTCTTTATTTTAATATATTCTCTTTGCTGACCTGAACTGCATTATATCCACAACGGTATCTTTCCAGTATAAATAATAGAAGTTGGATTTTGGCATCTTCCACGTCAGAATGGTAGAATAACTCCTTAATAAGGCCTAAATAAATTTGTACAAAGGTGATACATATATTCTCTCGTTCGCGAATAATGCTCATAGCCAGTCTTGCCTCGAATCAAAAATTCTACATTTATGATATTACATAGATTATCGGTGACAAAAGCGTGGCGATGATTTGCGATGAGACCCGTTTTCACCTGGTATACTCGCCGTTTTCATATATTTAACCATTTAAAGCATGCAATTTAATGTTGCTTATTTACGTGACAATAATCGCTGGTGTCTAACGGTCTACTCTGAGACACGCGAGTTTGAATCTTTACGACGAGTACGATGTGAAAGGAGTGTTTTAGACTTGATTTATAAAAAATATGTGTTTTTACGATCGTTCAGTTGACCCCATTGGGAAGACGTAAGCTGATTAACTTCGATGTAGCGGTTATGTCTCATCCAGCTCGAACCCATTAATACTCCTCCATTTTATGACCCAAATGTCTTCTTTAATGTTACGAGACTTTTCTTACAGTTGTGTGCTAGTCTTAAAATTCAATGGATTCTTATTCTTTAATCCACAACTTAGACACAGCAGAACTAGGATAAACGATATATCGCTAAGGATTAGTAAGCTAAATTATTAAGGGGTCCATAGTTTGGCGTTAGATTTGTGGCGGGTTTTCGAAGGAGGCCTGTATTCGGACGTGGACGAAATAATATTTCATGCATCACAAAAAATCAGTTAAAAACATTGTTACTTATCTAATATACTTATAAAATTGCTTCAAATGCTAAGAAAACAATGTGGAAGAATGCGTTAAGATTTTCGTCGGTGTGGTAATCAGCCGTTTAGCTCAGTGTCTAGAGCGTCAGGCCGCGAATGCCGAAGACGTGGCTTCGATTCCCACAGCGGCGACAATCTTTTCGCACTTTACATATTTTAATGTTCAATCTTAAGTGCAAAGATTAGCACTATAAACAATTTAAATTTCTAAAAAAGCAATGGCGACATCTCTCGTTCGAATTATCGTTGTAAAACGATATTGGAAATTGTTTGTATGCTGGAAAGGATATAACAATAGATGGCGCCAAGCATTGCTTCAAATGCTAAGAAAACAATGTGGAAGAATGCGTTAAGATTTTCGTCGGTGTGGTAATCAGCCGTTTAGCTCAGTGGCTAGAGCGTCAGGCCGCGAATGCCGAAGACGTGGGTTCGATTCCCACAGCGGCGACAATCTTTTCGCACTCTTTCTACATATTTTTTTTCTACATATTTTAATAGTTATAAAATTCTCGTGTCACGGTGTTTGTAATTGAACTCTCCGAACTCGACCGATTTGAAATTTGAAATTTTGTGTGCATATCGGCCAGGGTGGAGAATCGGACAACATCTATTTTTCATCCCCCTAAATGTTAAGGGTGGTCCACCCCTTAATTTTTTTTAAATTTTTTATTTAAATTTTTGTGTTTTTATTTTTTTATGATACAGCATACAAAAATACATACAACCCTAAATTTTCACCCATCTAGCAGACGTGATGATGTACGAAGCTGGCACGAGGCCTGCTTTTGAGCGAGTATCGGGGCAACCCCCATGCCTCGGACATAATCTCGACCAGTGAAGGCTGGTCGGTGGTAAAGATGACCAACGGCCATCCCTAACTCTGACCGCGGTAGCGGCACTGGCAGGTGTACAGCGTTACACGCGGTGTGTAACACGTGGACGACATCGTCTTCTCAGCGGCGGAAGTGTGGTCGGGTCCGGCTCCCCAGTGGCCTCCGACCGCAGTAGCTCTCGTGGGAGCGGGCGCCCGTCAGGAGGACGGGCGTGGAGGGGTACGATGTTTTGCAGGTGTGGGTGTGGCCCGTTGTCGGCCCTGTCGTACATGCGACGGGCCATCCGGACCACAAACTCCTCCATGGATTCTATCCTCAGGTCTCGAGCTATTACGTCGTTCCTGACGTAACGCCCGGCCCCCACGATCACTCGAAGGGCGAGGTTCTGCTGCGCCTGGAGCCTGCGCCTTTGCTTCCAGACGTAGTCGCGGGCAGCAGCTAGTTAACTATAATTTGCTTATTTATTTATTCTTGGAAAACAATATTTTTTCATGTAAATAGAAGTGATTTAAAATCTTCAGAAAATCTGTAAACGAGTGAAACTTTTAATGAAGAAAATTGAAGTATAAGAGTTTATTACTTTGATATGATTGATTTTATTACATTAGATGTACTAAGCAGAATAAACGAGTGTTAGTAACAACATTCTAATATTACGCAGATAAAATTGGAAATTTGTTGTAGATACTGATGGTTATCGACGTAATATTGATACATCGATGTTATCACGTAAACGCGTAAGATGCGCCGAACACAATGGTTGGCTTTGTGTACGACTTGTTATTGTTCGGCGCTGAGGGAAGGCGTTTGAATTTCAATAGAAACACTTCGAGCATGAACGCGGGAGTACAATGAAAAAACCTAATTGCAATAACGTCCATAAGAAATGTAATGGAATTATTCTTGCGTTAGGCTACCAATAATCCGAAAGTATAACGCATTATTTTCGGGTCATAAGATAAAAGTAAAAGCAGAAGTGAGTATCCAAATTTCATTCATCATAGACATTAACAGGCTAAAAAAAAACGTCACAAATTGTTTCCATTGTATCCTCGACGGATCCGTTAGCTTTACTGTTTTTTGCTTCCTGGTGAGTTTGTTACTCACGTTAAAACTTAGCAGGTAGCAAAAAACAGGACATTTATCGCTTTAGCAAATTGCCTTCTAATCGTTTGGAATAACTGTCCGTCTGCTGAACAGTCATCGGTTGGGTTCTCACAGTTGTCGTGAGTACACTGGTACTGAACGGAGACAGAACATAAATCTTTATAATTAATTGGAAATTTATTAACGGGTAATTGATAGGTGCTCTTGCTTGTGTTAGACTAATGATACATTAATCATAATTGGAAAAAGCATAATCATTAGATCACTGTCTATAGTTTGCGCAAAGGCATTGAAAATTATCGTAGCTCTTAGTATCAAGACGTATATATAGAATAGTTTTGTTACAAATAAAATAAAGATTGGAACTTTTCGATTCAAAAATTGTTATCATGTTCTGACCACTACTGGACCATCACTGGATCTCTAAAATATTTTTTAAATGATATTTAACTTTTGTGATGTATTGTGAGTGTTACAACAAAAGTTTGTAGCGTCATCTATATATTTAGAATAAATTTATTTATCAAAATATAATATTTGTGTTTATGAACATACATAATTTATATATGTGTAGTGACAACACAATATTATAGTTTTTAGTGTTGTCAGTTGAAAAACAATCAAATTTTCTAGTCTCAAAGTTAACGTTTAACAAAGCATATTATACGAGTGAAAAGAAAATTCTTACTAATCCCAACATCGAAAATAGAAAGGTGTATGTTTCTGTACAAAAATCACCGCAAATAAGAGCTATAATGTTGAGCAAGTTTAAGAAATACAAGGGGTCCTCCTCGAACGTGTCTGAATGAGACTTAGATAAATCCGACGAGCGAGGATAATTTAATGGATAAACCATCAAATCATTCTCGTTCATGTCGAACTTTGAAACACCCGTTGCGCGCGCATTGAACGTTGATTGCCACATCCTTCTGGATATGAGTCGTCGTTCGCGGTAATTATAGCCTAGAGGAAATTGTGCGCGCTAATGGCATCGCCCCCTACGTCCCGTGGAAAACGAAGACTAGATGTAATATTTCCCCCGTTTTATACTGCGGTATTGTGTGGGGACTAGGAACTGAACTTAAAATTATTGTTTAGTAAGTCTAAGTCTGAAGGACCTTTTTATCCTTTTCCTTTTCGAATGATGCTTGGCGAGTGGCTACTTGTGATACACATGTTGGATTGTGATATTCCAATACGCTGTTAGACTTATTGGCTTCTTTTAGGAGATATTGAAAGTAAGTCTACGCTGGGTGCTAATACTCTATCGAATACAATAAATCTTCCTTTTATTTTCTATAATTATTCTCGTTGGTTTCTTCTGTAACAGAAGTTCCTTGAATTCTTGTATCCTTGGTATTTTGTATTTTTATAGTGTACTAGGTTTTCGCCCGCGGCTTCGCTCGCATTTAAGCCCTTAAATAAATATCTTTCTTTAAAAAAATCCAAATAAAATAGCCTATGTCCTTTCTCAAGCTCTAGACTATCTGTGTACCAAATTTCATTTAAATAGGTTAAGTAATTTTGGCGTGAAAGCAAGACAGACAGACTTTCGCATTTATAATATTATAAGTATGGATTATTTATGTATTTACTCAACATCAAATTAACTTCTTTTAACAATATATTATAGTATAGTATAATATGAGTCGTGGTAGCTCAGCGTTCGGAAGCTCAGTTTTAGTTCGGTGTACTGAAGCAACCCGAGTTGAAATTTCGGACATTTTATACCTCCATCCAGCCACACAGTATTGTAATAGAACGGGCTAAAGGAACCGCTACTTACGCTAAAGATATTTAAGACATTAAGACATTTATTTATTATTGTTATGAAACTGTTACTCTAGTTACGCAAACATAGAAATGGTACATTCGATTGTGAAACAAGTGTATACTTCCGCGCAATACGATCGAGCTACCCGGTGGAGTAATTAGGGTTTCTTTTTGTACACATAAGTGGCCAGTGCTTGACCGCAATCTCACCTGGTGGTAATTGGTCATATGGCTGTGGATTACGAATGTAATAGCTCATTTAAGTGCTGCTCACTCCAGTCTTGAACAGAAATACAGAGGCTGGAGGGTTATTCAATTTATTCGCTGACTGCAAAGTGAACGATGAAGCGAAACGTTTTGTTCGTGTGCGTGGAATGTCGACAGCAAAAGTGTGGAACCCTGTCGATTGTTCACTTGTCTGGTGATGGAAAGAGGAAGGGGAAGAGGGGCGGGAAGAAATTCATGCAGCTCTAACAGGACAGGATAATATAAATGAAGAGTACGGTTAACCCTAAATGGTGCAAAAACAACTCCTAACTCAAAAGTCGGCAGAAATTATAGATTTCTACTAAGGAGTGCACAACTCTTTTGTTTCTTTAATATCCTTAATGCATATTCAATTAATAGAATTCTAGGGCGACATCTAATTATTTTTCCGTTTTCTTCGCTCCATAAATAATTTTTATCAGTTTCTTTTTTGCCACTTTGATGATCCCGTGACGCAGTTGCCAAGGTATTGGCTAAGGCGCCGGGATGTGTGAGTTCGATTCTCACATTGGACAACTATTTGTGTAAGCCATAGATAATTGTTTCGGTACTGGGTATTTGTCCACATAAAGTTTATGTTTGTAAAACGTTCACACAACACAGGATTAACTTTATCCTACAGGGAGAGCTAGGTTAAAAAAAGCACTTCCAATATAAATAAACTCTTCACTTTTTTTCTTTACTAAGAACCCGATATGATTTTGTTTAAAAACAACCTTCCACTTTAAATTGAGATGTGTTGAGTTTTAAACACCGCAATAAAGAATATAAAAGGCAACACTGCGACCATAAACGTTAATTGCGCAAATTCGATCTCGTTATGAAGAAAAAAATAAAATTAAACATGGCTTATAATCATCGCTACATTATTTGCGAGTGAGTTCTCGAAATACAGCACTTTCGCTAACACGCGAGAGGGCGCGATTCCGATCTTCGATTTTATTGGCTCATTTCTTGAGGAGTATTTTCACTTAATCCGTTTAGATAAGATCGGAAACAACAGTTCGCTTAATGGTCTTCGTGGAGAACATTAATAAATAAACTCGATATAAAGAAGAGTCGTATATCGTTAGTAAACTTCCATTTATTGGCAGTTAGGGCCCGCCAGATTTTGCTTTAAGAAAAATCATCTCACGGAGCAGTGAACTAATTCGATATTAAGACTTTTTAGGTGATGTTATTTATATATTTTGTATTAACTGATGTTTTTGTTTTCAGTCCCGAGACTATTAAAGCTTCATCTGACGCAGAACCGGTGGGCCGGAACCCACGGGTTTGGGCTCTGTATTTTATTTATTACTTTATTCAAGGATGTAATGCCCGGCAAGTACATTTTTGAGTTATTGCATATGTACTTTTGTTATTTACTTTCGTTTATATTCAAATGTTTATAATGCTAATCTCTCCCATTAAGGTGAAACATTAAATTTTGTAGAAAAATGCACGAAAAGTTTTTCGCCGCTGCGGGTAGTATTGGGTTCTTCAACGCTATATTGTAATCCGTCTAGATTTTATCATTTTGACCGTTAACAGAGATCGCAAATTGATCTTTGCTTGACCGCGAAACTTTCAAAATTTGTTTGGTCTTTTTTTATGCAAACGGACAGGACGCTCACCTGATGTAAATTCATCACCGCCGCCCATGAACATCTGCAACACTGGAGGACTTTTAGGAAAAGGATATGTACTCTCTTCTTCTCCGCATTCGATCTTATTTACGAAATTACATTTTGGTGATGCATTCCCGAAACGGTGTTGACATTTGAAATGTGTTTTTAGGAGTCTAAATGATTTTAAAATCATGTAAACACCAACCTTTCACTGCCCTACTTTACTGAATAATAATTAATTAATGATAAAGTATATTTTAATGACTAATACGTATTTTTTATTACTAATAAATGTTAAAATTACTGGTATCTTTAACTTTGCAAATTATTTTTACTCAGTGATAATTTTTTATGTTTTTAAATATTGAGTACAACATACAATTTACTCGTGTGAGGAGCATTTACGATGCGTCTCATGTTGTATAATATCTTTTTTAATACTCTTGAACCGAAGGTTTTATCCTGTAACGTTCTTATCTTGTAGGCAGTATGTATAACCGTTGTAAACACAGCGACTTGGTAGCGAGTTTGCAGCAGTCGCGGTGCGTAACTGACTCTTATCTTGCTGTGTTCCCGGCGAAAGTAGATACCGCAGTGTGATTATTTGTAGTTCAACGCCAGTGCCTTTTTACCTTAATCTGTTGCTTCGGTGCGTACAGATTCAAAAGAGTAGTTTACGTGAATTATTTCACATTAAAATTTGATTAACGTTATTCTGATTAGAGCATTTACGAGGAAGTTATATGGATGGTTAAAATTCTAGTAGCAAAAGTGCCGTGATAGCTCATTTTCCGGACGCACGCTTTAATTCAATGTACTCGAGCAACCTTAGTTCGATCCCCGGTGCCTACACCAATGAAATTGTTAATTGTAAGTACTGAATTACAACGTGGTGTAGGAAGAAGGAACACATCGTAAGGAAACCTGCATATTTTCGAAATGATAAAAAAATTATTTCGAAAACATTTGTAGTCCGTCAATCAGCAGTGGGGTCGCGTGGTGAACTATACCCTAATACCATCTGCACTGAGGAGGCCTTTGCCCAGCAGTGGGACTGTAAGCTTCACAAAGTAAATCTATGTGTGTGGTTATATATTATTAAACTATAATTATTCTTTTATATAATAGTAATATTCGTATTGCATAGTTAATTTGTATACTTTTTTCTTTTGTTCCATGAGATGTAGTAATTTCTATTGTTTTATTTTCTGTTTGATCAAGTTCTAGTTAAATTGTGTATGTTTTATAGATTTTTTTATGTGAAAATTTGTCAAGCGAGCAGACGGTTCACCCGATGTTAAGTGAATACCGCCGCCCATAGACATCTGCTACACCCGAGGGTTGCAGATGCGTTGATAACCTTTTGAAAATTGGGCTCCGGCCACCTCACTTACCAGACGAAACGCGAAGGTATTACTTCCACTTTACGCCGGTGCAATGTAAAGATTGTGTGGTGCAATGTAACTTACTATGAAATAAATAAATAAATAAAAAGTTTGTGACATGAGGACCTAATAACCTTTGTGGTGATATCTTGATTGAAGACATTTCTAGTTTTTCAGCTAAAAAAAAATTGAAATGAATGTAATGCCTATTTATTAATGGTCTCAAAACGCTACGGCAAATTTAATATTGTATTTCCTTATTAAAACGTCTAGCGATCTGTATCATCTCGTTTACCATCCATCATCTTTTGTCAGTTAATCGCTTTTGAATAGCATTCGATGGAATTAAAAAATAGGCAATAATCTCTCTACCGCTCAACTGGTTTGTGATTTGCGTTAGGCGATGCTAATCTGGCGATAAAAATAATAAACTGATCGCTCGTAATTATAACTTCACTCAAATAAGCGTTTTAAACAAATGTAGGAGAATTTACGCATTATAAAATCAGAACATTGCTAAATAAATAATCTACTAAAATGATTAATATAGAAATAACTCGGTGGCGCATTTGCTAAGGGATTGGCTTCAGCGTCGGGGGTCGTGGGTTCGATTCCCACACGGGGCAACGGTTTGTGTGACCCACATATCTTTGTTTCGCACCTGGGTGTTTGTCCGTGTGTACTCTCCGTGTGATAGGGGTAATGTTATCAATAATTTTCCAGCACATTCATTTATTTCGAGTACCGTTCGTTTAAATCTTCATCAATGGCGGCTCGATTCCGTTGTGATGCTAAAGCACGAAACAGAATGCCCCACCGCGTGCACTTTGAATTTACGCCCGTCATAATTTTCAATTAGGTGTTACGTTGGTCTCGAATGTAAGAGATAACCGGTGACCGTTTATTTGAATCCCGCCTGAGGGCAGTGTTAATCATCCGAAGGGTTCCGCACAATTGATGTCCGTTGGTGATTCTACTCTCACTCGTCGAAGTTCACACTTGCCTGTGTCGGGTTTCCTTATTCGCGTGGCGTGAGAGCTTCTTTTATTTTATTTTTAATTTTATTTTATTTCTATTAGGAAAACTCACAGCAATTAAGTACTTATTTTAAAACAATACTGTAACATATATATAAAGAGCCAATTACAAGTTTCCACCTTTAGTACATAATTATGTTTTAAAAAAACTACTAGCAAGTGATGAAAGAGAAAAAAAAAAGAAATAAAAAACTTAGTACATAAATCAAATTCAATTCTTTGTAATTAACTATTTTTAGGAAAAATATTGCTCTGTTAAAGTTTCTTTAGCCACAGTTGGAGAAGTAAAGAATGGGTCGATATTTCGTGCATTAATAAATTTAGCAGTCCTAATCATAAAATAATTGCATCTGTAATTTGTGTGAGCTCTGGGTATGTAAAGAAGTTTGCGTTTCCTCGTATTTGCAATAGGTACATTTACAGTGACGTCTGATAATAGCTCGTGAGAGTTAATTGAATCGTTGCAGTTTCAGGTAAAAACATACGCCGCTAATATCACGCCAAACTGACAAAGGAAGAAAATGGTACCTATGGCACTGTAATCACGTGAATTATTATGCTTTAACAGGGACATCTTCAAAATATATTTTTGTTATAATATTTTTCGCGGTCGAGTTATTATCAAAGTCTTATGTGTATGTGGGTCTTCAATAGCTTATGCATTTAGTGCAGTGTTACCATGTAAAAAAAATATCGAGGAAAATTAGCTTCATGCTTGAATTCATGTCAACATGTCCCCATTGTATATGGTTATGGTCCATATGCCTTAATTGATATTTGTTATTAATTATTGTCACAATGTGGCAATTAAAGGTAAAGGGGGTTGTCAGGGTCCGCCAAATCGTTATTATATATTTATAATAGTTTTTTCCTTTTTGGGATTCTTATGGGCAGAAATCATTATCTCGTTTTATTATTGTACAAGTAGAGGCTCATACTGGTCACGGTTTTTTTTGGTATCGGTGGGGGGGAATCTTCAAAAGATACCCTGTCACCTTACATTGTTATGTGGGGTTCTTACCCACTAAAACCCCCTCGGTAGCTACCCCCTGCACGTTTGGAGGGACTCCGGGATCTCCCACGGAACGCACCGGTGTCCCTCAGTACTGCGCGTGAGCACGTCTCGGAAAAGGATAGACCTACCCCGATTCCCTTACCATCTTGCAGCAGCTCGAGACCACTTTGAGCTGCTTCCAATCCGAGTCCCCTTTTAGTCGTCTTTTACGACAGGCATCTTAGTCCTATTCTATAAGCCCGCGACTGGGCTGACGGTTTGAGAACTGAGCGAAATATAAATAGAACTAACTATCTCTGTCTTTGTTCCGGAGCTAAAGCACGCGTTCTTTTTGTTCTTTCCTCGTAGTGCAACGATGATTTGATGACCTGTGATATAATTATATAGACAATATTAATGTACAATACTTTCATCGCCATTACCACTTTCTCATTTCTCGTCTTTCATTTCGGTTTAATCGAGATCGAGCAGTAAATAACGAGAATGCAATTACTAATTACAACGAATTAAACTTTAGCAGATAATGTTCTTTATCTTAATTACTAGAGCGCCATAGAAATGATTTGGAGCGAATGACTCGGCTGCGGAAATGGGAGTAACGGTTGTTCATTTGCATGAACTATTTGTATCGTCATGTTTTTTGGAATTCTTGAGACAATAGTACAGATCCGATTGTTTAACTGATTTCCAAATGACATTGATGGATTTAAATGCAGTTATGATAGTTAAAGCTTGAGTTAAACAATGGGGAAGATTGGACAAGGAGGCATCTTTTTAATGAACAGGCATATCGTTATCCATAATAAAGTGTGTTGGGCAGGTAACTATATAAGAGCTTTGGAATATGGCGTTCATATAAGATTCTAAGGAGAGTCAGTTAGGGCCACACAGCTTCATAATTCCGTTTTTGTACGAATGGTCAGGCTCTGGGAAATACCATGGTTTACAGAAGACCGGCGTGAAGTGGAAGTATTATACTTTCGTCTTTTGTCTGGTAAATGAGGTAACCCTAGCCATTTTTTTTACATATTTTCAACGAATCTACTATCTGTTAGATTTTGTAGATATCCATGCGCGTCGGTAAGCGCTTAACATAAGGTGAACCGCTTGCTCGCTTAACAACTTTGCATATAAAAAAGGGTTCAAATTGCATAATAACAAGCGAAACTCCATAGAAAACATAAAATGATAATTCATTCGAAGTGTTAACAAAATGTTCAATTGTAAAATAGTAAAAAAAATGTTAAAAACTTTTCAAGACCACTTCTGCAAGTTTAGTTTTTTAGCGTATTAATTATTGGCAAATGCCATTCATTAGGTACTTCATCTCTTTTTGAACTTTATTATAACAAGTTCCCTAAAAATTTTGATTGCCTAATCTATTACAATCGATGTGATATAATTCGCTATGAATATAAGACGAAAAAATATGACAATAACGAAACGCAATCTTTATTCAGATTAATTCACTTTGATTAACGCTCAAAGTGGAGAAAGCTGTGTCGGATTCGTTCGGAAGCCATTGTTTGCGGGTCGATTTTGGCTTCAATTTACTTTCGGATCCAACAATTAAGTCTTATTACTCGGGCCTTGCTTGCGCTTCGGCTCTTTGATTTCTACAATGCACAGCGCTGGAGAATAATGATTTGTGTTACATGAAAGTACCAGAATTGGACCGAAGAAAACGGCCCCGAGTTACATAAAGGCTAATTTTCTATACAAACCAAATATTGTGTTAATAATCATTGTTAATGAGAAAGTACTTTTTTTTATAATTACATTCGTAACTAGTGGGTCAGTGTGCCACCGTTGCCTTTCGTTTACTCTCGGGTCTTCATTAAAAAGTGATAGTTTACGGCATGTCGTCGTTTAAACGGTCCTTAATAGAGCACGTCCACCATCATTAGCTATTGTAACGCTATGGCCAATTTCGTCATTATCATTTTTTTTCCTATCCGTCGTCATCAACTGTAATTTTGGGACATTTCACGAACCGTTAGAGAGCGGTGTCACATATAGCGTGTTCGATAAATAAGAATGCAGCCTTCGTGTACACTTTATCTCAGCACTTAAAAGCTTTTTCTTTTATATGTATTTTCGAAGTTAATGAGTTCGTGAATAGAATGTGTTATAATTAGATGTTCTGCCTTTTGTCATGTTACTTAATCCTTTTTATGTTCTTTGCGAGTTCAGCCGTGGCATTGTTTATAAGAAGTGTTATTACAAATCTAAGGGATTTAATATAAGTATGTAACTAAAATGCAATTTGAAACAATACACGATAAAATACTTAAAAATGTTTTTTTTATTATATTTATTAAGTACTAGTAGTAAGTACGTAAATGTTGGTACTAATTGTGCACATGCAGGGGAACTTGATGAATACAGGTAGGCCAAGATCATGCTTCGTGGTAGTCTTTACTAGCGCGTAGTAAACTAAAAAGACTAAAATGATGATCATGATGATATTACGAGATTTTCTATACTATATCATATCTAATTGAAAATGTGTTGTGTACCAATTATAACAGAGTTCTGAAGTAGTGTCGAATCTGTGTTTCCGTAAACGTTTAATCTAAATAACTTTATATTTTTTTATAAAAATAAAGGCGCACATTAACTGATCAAATCTTTTGCACACCAACGAACGACAAGAGCGTATCACTTTTCCCCATTTAAAAAAAAAAAAAAAACACCGTGATTGTCAACCGGGCATTGTAATGGCCGCGCTCGTCTCGAACGCTTTTGCGTGGCGGCGCTTTTGATGATCCCGCACAATTAGACTAAGACCGCCGCTAAACCGTAATTCGGGCGCATTTCCCGCGCTTAACGCGGCATGTAACTCACTTTCCGTGGCGCAGCGGCCGCCGCCGGTTAAATAGACTGTTAACTGCGCTCGAACGTCGCGGCCATGACCGTCGAAAGCGGCGCTGAATTATGCCTTTTTTACCAGACAATGAGTTTTAAGGCCGACACGGGCGACTCTACAACAGAATAGAAGGATCCACGTTTATACTCATTAGATGGAAACAAGAATATTGTTGACGCGTAGCAATAATGTAATGATTTTTTTTGGATTTACATATTGACATCTGATAGTTCAGAGCTTTAACGGGTAGTGCGATTTAAGCGTTTGAAGTTTTTGTGAAGGATGTGACAGGTGAGCGAGTCAACTAAAAGTTTTATATTAAATTAATGATGTTGAAATTTGACTATATCAGAAAGAACTCCCGACCCTTGTGAGAGACGGGTAGCTTAAGCGTTCTTTGTGTCATCGAGTTTATTTAATACCGTCATGACGGTAACGTTATACAGCACACAAAAAAAAATTAAAAGTTATTTTTGTAAGAAAAAAATATGAAAAACGACAAACTCAGCCTGCGACCTTAAGATTGCAAGTCCCTCGTCCCAACCACTGGTCTGTCACTGATGCAGATTTTAATTTGAATGTTGATATTGACAACGCTTTACCTGCAAATGTTAAATCTGTCCTAAAAGCTAATCAGCTTCTCTCGGGGCGAAAAGTTGCGATATAACGCTGTGTGTCGATATAATTGTGTGTTCCTTTTGCGAGCGATAAATTATAAAGGATTCCCCTTTACTTTTGTCCGACCAAAAGAGCGGACGTGGACGGTAAAAGTAAAAGTTATTATGTACGCCCGGCTCGATCGTTTTCTAGACTTTTGTCAACTCATTACGCGTGAAAAGGAGCCCCGTTGAAAGTTGCATTCGTTTTCAAATAGCGACGAGTCACGGGTCTGTATGCACTTTGCGATAAAAGAAATCACGACTCCTCACACGTTTCGAACACTTTCGTTGTCGTGTTCCGTTTATGTTCATATCAATCGATGAATGGTCAAGTCAGTTTTCTCGTGGGCTTTGTAAGATTAATTAGATGTTCGTGTCCATAAAAAACCTATCGTCACAGTGACTAGTACACCTTGGTGTTTTTAGGAGTCTCAGGTAAAAAGCCTGCATTTGTCGGAAATAATACAAAAATTATCTTGTCAATTCGCTGTGGAGTTCGTGGAGGACTATTCCTTTGTCCCGATGTCTTCTGCACAAAGGAGGATTTGCCACAGCAGTGGGGAATCTGTAGGTTTACTGAGCTAGTGCGTGGCCGATACTTAGAACTCGCTCCAAGAACACAATTTTGTGTTAGATTTATTGATTTAATGTTGTTGATTCGACACCTAGTATCATTTCCCAATATAGTGGACATTTTTGAGTTGCACCCTAAATTGTGTTAGTGAACCGCAGCAGAACTTGATGTTGCAAGATCGACTCGACCGAGGAGGTACCACGGAGTAGCTTAGTAGTATTTATACTTTGTTTCATCCGCTTTTTGGTTGACAAGTCATCAGCAATCGAACTGGTGTTGCGGTAATCATTTTCCACCAGTTGAACTACCCACTTGTTTGCCATCTTCTCAACTCTCGGTAGAATGGTATGGTATGAGATAAGCTTGGGGTGGGGGGTGGGGGGGGGGGGGGGGGGGAAGTAGAGGTCGGTCTTAGATGGGATAATTGTTTCTTTCTTAATTTGTCATTCTTCAAAGAGGGAAGAGAATATTTTGGTCCCTTTCAACGATTCCTTTTCTGCATTGTATAAAACGGGCTCGCATGGACCTAATTGTCTGCTGTTGAACGTTAACATATTTGCTGATTTGTCCGATAACGTGGAGTGGCATTTGTTGGAGCTGCCGATTGCGAATCCGACGACAAAGATTGCCAATAGAGAAATTCGCTGTATCAGATAAGCGGCACTTTCAACTCTGTTCGCCAGGTAAAATCGCAGCGGTACAGTCGCAGCCACAATGCCGTTCCCGTTGCCAATGCCCGGTCTGTATATGCGCTAACATCTCGATAGCGTGTGCGTGGTCCATTAGTTGCGCTTGTAGCGTTCGTTATCGGACCTTGCTCTTCTTGTACAGTCGCACTCTATGGGAGAGGACGCGTTATAATAGGATTAACCGGCGGATTACTGTGCAAATTTACAAAGGCAGCAATGCAATGAATGGGGCTTTGGAGCTGTCAATGCAATGATTGGTTCGATTTTGTGATGAAAGAAAACGTCTGTGTGCGAATCTTGAAGACGTGGGTTCGATTTTCGCAACGGCAAAAAACTCTATCAATTTTGTCTGCAAGTTTTATAGAATTTAAAAAAAAGAACTTAAGTTATTTTAATGCAATAAAAGATAAAAAATTAGCTACATTATTTAGGAAAGTAAAATATAAGTAAATGTTTTATAAAATAGTCTAAACCCTTGTATTGAAGAAAATGGTTCCAGGATATTATTTCACGGTTGTCTCCAAACACGTTTTACGGCAGCCTCGGCGTTTGCACGAATGAGCAGGCCCGTCCGGGTAAGTACCACGACCTCACAGAAGACCAGCGTAAAGTGGAAGTATGACAAATATTTTCGCGTTTCGTCTGGTGAGTGAGGTAGCCGGAACCCAATTTTCAAAAGGTTGTCAACGCATCTGTAACCCTCGAGTGTGGCAGATGTCTATGGGCGGCGGTATTCACTTAACATCAGGTGAACCGTCTGCTCGTTTGAAAACTTTTCGCATAGAAAAAAAAAAAACACTTGAATATTGAACACATCAAATTTTACCACATATCCCACTTGCTGTGTGAACTTAGTCTACCTGCTCGTGTGATGACAATTACATTATAATCATATCATTACATCATAATCATTCACAGGGTTGAAACACGTAGGTACATGTGTTCATAGGTAACTTGCTAAATTTATTGAGTATATAATTTCAAATTTAATTTTTATTTTCTTAAACGTAACCACCACTACTTCACTTCGAAACCCGATGCACCAGATGGCATCATAGATCTTTATTATTTTCATTAACAAGTAGTAAAACTTCTTATATTTGAATGTTGCGTGCTCGTAAAATGTACATATATATTTTTTAAGTTTTACAGTTGTTATCTAAGGACATTGGTTTTGAGTCAGTCTAACAGTAATTATGCCTTTTCGGAATAATCTTTAACGAACCTACACGTGTAAAGAAAACAATTATTTCTTATAATATACCTTTTAAGTTAAAAGTTATTTGAATTCTGTGTGCGATTATACCGGTCGAACATTTTCTTATTATTTATGCAATGTTGTGATTAGCACGTTATTACGGTGAATTTGTATTGGCTTGTCTTTATCTAATAATTTCCTAGTTTTCGATTTTGTTTATTATTGGGCCCGTTGTTTCAGCGAGATTATTAATAACATTCTGTACCTTCTTACAATTTTCACATAAAATTAATCATATTATAAAGCGTGTCGTTACCATTGCGACAATAAATGAACATACGTCTAACGCTACTTGCCAATAATCATAAAAAAATATTAACGTAAAAAAACCGATAATTAAAAAAATATTTTTCTGACAAACTAATTAAGTAAAAAAGAAACAAAATTTGTAACATCCTATACAACTACAACTGACTGATTCATACATTCAGAGACTTTTTCATTCGTTGCCACAGCGTTGCATTACAAGCCTCTCCTTCTAACACTATGTTTTGTCTCTTTCGAATTCATTCAATCCATTCATATGCTTTGTGACCTTTACAAAAGAACTTACAACGTTACAGTTTTATACTAAGGGTATTGTAAAATTATTTGTTTTGGAAAATTTAATAACTCTGTAAATATTGATGTTTAAAGAATGTAAACGTTTAATACAATTTAAAAAAGTTATCCTCTATATGTGTGTTCATTTATTGTCGCGATTGCAAAGACACGCTGTATATATACAAAGATATGACGTGAGCGCACTGAAATTGAGGCAATCAAATTACACCAATTGGTGTAGCTAGACTGCCATTCCATCGACTGCTATCCCTTTCCATATCATACGTTCTATATCATCTGTCACATTCACATATTTATTTTCCTTTTAAAAAAAGCACTGCCCCCACTTTAAGATAACATTATCCTGTGTTGTAAGGACGTTTTACAAACATAAATTTCACACGGACAAACACCCAGATTCGAAACAACTATCTGTGGGTCGCACAAATAGTTATCCCGTGTGGAAATTGAACCCACAACTCCCGACGCTGTAGCCAATACCCAGGCAATTGCGCCACGGAATCCATCACATATATGTATATATATATATCACATAATGTAACGCGGAACAATTTTTAAAACCCACGCAATATGGACATGCGACATCTGTATTATTCAACATCATTGATTAACACTATGTAAAACTCGGTTGGATCCAAACCAAACGTGATCCACTTTTGGTTCTACGGTATATTGGAGACAGTTTTAATTTTCCCTAATAAAGTGGTTGAATTACAAAATCCTTTGGAGCAAGTGGTGTGAACAGCAACCAACTAACCGGTTGTGTAAACGGTCAAAGATTTGCTTCCACGAATTGTTCATGTTCCCCCGATAAGTGCGGACACGCACCTTGTAATAGACAATAATTACACGGCTCAGCTCGAGATTATGGCTTGCGCGTCGATTGTTGCCTTGTGGTACACAAACGCATTGCCACAGATGAAATGCTCGAGCTTCGAGAGTGTGTGCCTATAAAGAGTTCCGCAACTGGCTATAGACCGCCCTTGACGGTGGTATACCTTCTTCGGATATTTGTAAATATTTTTTTGAAATTGTACTTTACTTAAGACATGATTTCTTTTATGTCACAGGTTGGTTAGCCGTGTGATGTTAACTGATTATTTGTGGCCCATTTGTATTTTTTGTGGAAGGGTTGTGTTGTAAGTCCTAACGACCACTGCTTAACTAATGGTTTTGGGAATTTTCGAGTTACAATAGTGTAGTATTTATTCCCTTTGAACACATTGCACCCATACTGTAGGATAACATCATCTTGAGTTGTAAGGAAATTTTACATGCGTAATTTTCACGTGGACTCAGACGTACAATAATTATCTATGGGGTTATATAATAGTTGACTCGTGTGGAAATCGAACTCACGACCCCCGTCGTCGAAGCCTTGGCAACTGCGGCACATGTATACTAATTTTCGTATCAAAAGTATCATGAAAAAATTATTCAGTTTTATTAAGCTCCCACACAAAAAGAGGGATATTTTAATAAGTTTGACGTGTCTGTCTATGTGTCTGTGTGTCTGTCTGTGATAGCTTCTAAACGAACCGATTATGGTGTGGTTTTGTTTTGTTTGAAAGCTGACATGATCGAGATATTTCTTAGCTTGGTTTCTTATAATAAAGGTTTTTTTGTATTAGGGTGTTACTTAAAACTTATAATTTTATATTATTTACTTATTAATATATTCTGTTCGAGAAATAAAATCGTTTGTTGCCTCATATAACGGAAGAGTGTTTTTGACGCAATAACTCCTATTTTTGGGTTGTAAACAGTTAAACACTTAGAAACCAACGCCAAATCGCGTCAATATCTTAAGTGGTACTCCGCGACAGTACGGCGCTGTAGAAAGACCATATATTTAGCGACGAAAGTGGGCCCACAACTTAGATCCAACATACGCACACCTGAGGTCGGTGTAGTAATAGATATTTACAAACGACTATCGCCCTAGCGTTTCGAAGGAGAATTGTATAGGAGGCGTTGTCTCGTGATAGCGAAGCGGATAGTGTTCGCTTTGTGAAGGCAATCTCCGTAAACGCACATCGAATGGATGTTTGAGCACTTTATCTATCGCGTAGCCTCCGCACCGGACCTGTTTGCGGCTACAAACAATTTGTTACCTTGTTCATAGTGTTGTATTGAAGAATGCTTGTAGGTAATTGCTTCAGAAGACGGGATCGATACCGATAAGTTAAATGTAAGTTTAATAGAGAACTTGTCGAAATAAACCAATTTATTTGAATAGTGTTGTCTCTTGTATAGTTTTCGTCGAGAGTGTCATGTGATTGTTTGTTCAATCGCTCGGTATCGCCAACCTTTGGTACAAATGCAGAATATAATTAGAAAGTTGGCGAGGTTTTCGCGCCGTGAGGATATCTCTCAGCTCAGTTGGCTAGAATGTTAGGGCGATTACTTAGAAGATATAGGTTTTATTACTGGCAATCTTAAGCGCAGAGATTAGTACGATAAAAATATCTTTCTTTCTTTCTTTCGAATAGATGTGCCAAGCATTAAACAAAATGCAAAAAAAATTGATTAAGTTATGTATACTTTGAGATTTTCTTCTTAACAAAAGGAACATAAAAATAAAAAAAAATACAAATAGTAAAATAATAATACTATAATAAATTCTTGTATTTAAATTTTTTTATATAAATAGTACACAAGCAGTTTTAAATTCACTATGTAACATGTACTTAGTAGCATCAACCATCTGTCCCGTGCATAAACTTTAAACGTAAAATAGTAGCAGTTGGATTCTGTCGTTATGAGCAGCTAAAACTATTTGAGTCTGACATTGATTATTTTTCGTTAGAAAGGAATAGAATTCCAAGGTCTGGTACTCTACGCTTGTGGGTAGCTAGGGGACTGACAAGTGCAGAGCTAGAGTCAATTCTACACATCTTTGTCCTCAATGTATTCGTTACATTATAATAGGCCCTTTCCATTAGGGTATTTTCTAGAAAAACTTTGCCTCTCTCCCATGGGATCAAAGTCAAGCCGTTGGGTCTCTTAAATAGTTGAGTATGGAAGGTTAATAGGCCTTAGTTAATAATTTAAAGCCCAGACGTGACAAAGTCATTGACTACAACGACGTGCTTTAGGCTATGACTTTGTCACGTCTGTTTTGCAGCATGAGATACACGTTAATGGCCGGGTTACTTTACATTAACGACCCTACCAGTATGTACGTTTTACACTATGTTGTGATAAGAGTTTTTAATAAATTCCCCGAAAATTTGAATTTGGAAGTTGTTTCAGAAGCTTATCTATCCTTTAAACAAGCAATTTTTGTATATATATATATATATATATATATATATATATATATAAACGGTAACTCGGTCGGTAATCGGGCGGCCCCAAAACAGACACTGCCGCGGTTCGAACATTTATACACTTATTTGTTTTACTTTTTATTCTATGCCAGATCATTTTCCTTATTTTTTATATATTCGATATATCGACTATACTATTTTATTACTAAATAGCGGCTTCACACGGGTGCAATGTATTAATTATACATATAATTAATACATTGCACCCGTGTGAAGCCTTCCTTTTGAATTACGCTATCTACTAAAAAAACCGCATCAAGATCCTTAAAACTACGCAACGGATGTTGATGATGGCCGATTGAGGTGTGGAACTTAAAAAAGGAATCAGTGAAACATACATGCTAAAAAAAAACAGAGAAAATAACTCTCGCAGAAACCGTGCCTTGAGATTGATTAATTACTTTATACGGCCTTCGCTGACCACAAGACGAGCACAATGTGTTCGAAAGGTGAGAAATGAATGAATGCGTTCAGGTGGACGTTTTCATCGAAGACAATAACAACTCTAAGTCGGTGGTCGCCTCCGACAATGTTTTGCGGTCACCCGGTCGAGTGCGTCGTTTTCCGGCGACAGACAACTGCAGGAACAGAGATAATTTCCCAAGACGGATAATTGATCGTAAAACTTTCAATTGAAGCAAAGATCACGGGCAGTATGACGGTGCGCGCGTAAACTTAAGTATTCTTCGCCATTTACGAAGAAAACCTAGCACTCTTACCATCTTTGTGAGATTTGTTCGAAGCCGTTGTAAAAAGTCGTCGACTTGTTTATGTTCAGATGTTTTATAATCGGAATATCTCATCAGAAAGTCTGACTTTTTATTTAAAAATGTAGTTTAAAAACTTATTTTTAGTAGCTTGATTCTAATTTGATAGTTAACAACTTTTTGTAACTGTTTTTAACGGTGGTAGGGCCACGCAGCAGCCTCGGCTGTTGCACGAATGGGCAGGCCCGTCCGGGTAAGTACGTGGTACTTACCCGGACGGGCCTCACAGAAGACCGGCGTAAAGTGGAAGTATGACAAATACTTTCGCGTGTCGTCTGGTGAGTGAGGTAGCCGGAGCCCAATCTTCATAAGGTTGTCAACGCATCTGCAAACCCTCGGGTGTAGCAGATGTCCATGGGCGGCGGTATTCACTTAACATCAGGTGAACCGTCTGCTCGTTTGGCAACTTTTCACATAAAAAAAAAAAACTGCAGTGACTGTTTGTGTAGTCGCAATGCTGATATCTTTTGTGCGGATCGTAGTAACGATTCTCATGCGCCGTTGACTATTTGTATGATACATTCCAGATCCGCGGCTTTGAAAAATATTGTTTTTGTGCTGCGTTTATCAGCTAGAAAGGACAAGACACTTGTTTGAAAACACGTAATGATTACGTGTTTTCAAACAAAATCTTGCTGCACGGATAAGCAATCAAGGAAAAGCCATTTGTAGACGTTTATGAGGGTAGCTAGTTAAATGAACAATAAAGAATACTAATATTATAAATGCGAAAATAATTCTGTTTCGCTTTCACGGCAAAATTACTTTGCCGTGAAAGCGAAACAGACAGAATTATTTTAAATGAAAGAACCGATTTAAATGAAATTTGGTACACAGATAGTCTAGAGCCTGAGAAAGGACATAGGCTAATTTAAAATTGGAAAAAAGTATTGTCAAGGGGTGAAAATTCTTAATATTTATTTAAGGGCTTCAACACGAGTGAAGCCGCGGGCGAAAAGCTAGTATATTATTAACAAACACACTTTCCATATTATACCCAGCAGCTTCTGTTGTCAAATGGGGAATGGCCGTAGAAGTCACAACCTCGTAGGGCTTAGTTAGTCATGCCAACTGCCATTGTCCGCCGTGCTGTGGAGTTGATCCCCACACGGGACTGAGATTTGTAGATGAATTAAAGTAATTAGCATATATTTATCTCACTGCTGGGCAAAGGCCTCCTCTGTACAGAGGAGCTTATTCCACCACGCGACCCCACCGCGGATTGGCGGAATTCACATATCTTCGAAATATTTTTTTTATTGTTCGAACATTTTTTCGAGAACTCCTCCTCGGCACCGTTGCCTTTATAAAACTAGAGGAAGGAGAAATATCGTGTTTATCACCATGTTGTAATTTTAACCGACTTCAAAAAAGAAAGAGGTTCTTAAATTTTTATTTGTTTATGTTACGATTTTGATGATTCTCTTTTTATTTGAAAGCTGTTGTGTGGTTTTTAATATAGTAGAAAAACTAAGTTGATTTCAATTATTATTTTACTTTTTAGTGCACATTAATTTGTTTTGAAATAGTTTCTTTTTGAAGTCGTTTTTATTGTTAAAATTTTTCTTTATAAACACAGGAGGTGCTAAAAACGAAGTTAACGAACTGAAACCCGCCGGAGCGGAGTGGGGACGACTCGGAACCGCAATCGGGTGAAAGGTGATTTATAATTAGGCTCCGACGAACCGAAAGTTTACGGTTAACCATCGGATTAGCCCAGTGAACGCTATTCCGTTTTATGTACCAATAATTTCCACTTGGTTCGATTTAAATCCGTTCGTCTCCAACGCTTCATTGCGATTTTAGTTGCGCTGCATTGATTTTTTTCTGATTGGTTTTTCTTAATTTCAACCGACTTAAAAAAAGGAGGAGGCTACCCGAGAACACGGTCATTTTTGGACCGATTTTAAGAACATGCTTTTGCATTGGGTTCGGTTTAAGTCCCATGTTATCCCATACTGATTTCATTGATATTGAACCTCAAAAACGAATTGAAAATGTATAGCGAGTGTGATAATTGAAGTTGGGTTTGTAATTTGGTTATTAAAAAAGCATTTGTTTATTCATCGAATCAGTAGGATCGTTATCGTTTTAGGCGATTGGTTTGTATATGTGTTATTATTTGTTGTTTTAACTATATATAATGTAAGATGGAAATATGGATGTAAAGAACTACGTGTTACTATTGTTGGTATAGTTAGCGATGAAGTACCAAACTCTTTGTTAGTAATAACAAAAGTTATGTAACTGATAATTATTTGGCTTTTATATACTCTAATTTTGCTTGAAATAACTGGTGTCACACATTTGCGGTCAAGAGACGGAGCCAGCTCAGCGTAGTGGATAGTGAACTTGTCTCTTACGCCAGAGTTTGATACGCGGTACTGGAATAATATTTTGTGATGAACATAATATTTTTTTTGTATATTAATTAGCTACTTAGTACCCGTATCGCAGGTATACCTAGTATACTTTTATAAGCTTTGCTTAATTACGGACTAGATAGAGTTGTGTAAAAATGTGGTTAGAAACATTAAGGTATTTATTTTATTTTAATAAAATGTCTTCGATTTCTATCAATTTTCGAATTTCAGAAAATTGTTATGTGCACTATTTTTCCACATTGAAAACCTGGAGTTCTCCATACCTCGTTCTAACATTCCATTCCAGTAAAACCATTCACGAACAACATTTCCCAATTTATCGCATGTGCGCATCAAGTAATGCAATTCAATTTAGCGTGGATATTTTTGCAGGTTCTCTGGCCTCAACAAGAAAAAAATTATATGATTTATTTTTATCATTATAAATTATCAGTCATTTATTGTTAGTACGTATGTAGTAATATATTTTTTTACCCTAGTAATTGTTAAACTATTTTGTTTTATTTAGTTCTCCTTTCTTTTAAGTTTTTTTGGTTTCAATTTCATCTCTGTTTATCTTAGTTTAAGTTAAGTTGTACGAGTATAATTGTCCTTTTTCTCTTCGATTTAAATGCATGTTGTGTTTACATCTAGAAGAATGCAATTTGTTTTTGGAACAATTTGAAGCTTATATAAACTTATGTTCAGGTTGTATTCAGTTTTGTAGACCTAATAAAGAAAAAAAAAATGCTTTTTATTGTCGGCAGTAGGAGTTACGGCAAACTTAGTCTTTTTTTATAAAAATGTAAATGGGAATCGACAGCTATCTTACGCCTGGAGAAGACTTCTTATTATGTATAGAGGAAACAGTTAATGTGAGGGCAGCGATGACATTAAAGAACAAAAAGATATTTAAAAGACCAGTCTCGGTTGGTATTGTTCGCGGAGACTCGAGTGGGGCTCATTTTGGAGGCATTACCTCAAACAATGAGACCGGAGGACATTTGAATAGCTTCGCTCGACCTTTTTATTTAACCCCCCCGACTATTAAATCGTCTTCTCGGGCATTATGATGCTAGAATCCAACGACGGACGATCGCTTAATGTTGGAGGCAGCCACATAAAGCACACACACACAATGAGATTTGAATCATTGTTGATATAATATGACAAGCGCGGTTCCTATTCAAATATGGCTATTGTTTCATGTATGTAGGATTTAGAACCTTTTTAGAGAAATCATTAGAGGGTCCGAGAACATTACTTTATGCAACCTTTACGATTTTTTTTTGTTTTGATGTTTTTGAGGTCGGCAAGCGAATAGGCGGTTCACCTGATGTTAAGAGGTTACCGCCACCTTTGATTTGTACCTGTGAGACTTTATTGGCAACTATTTGAAAAAGTGGGACCCCGTTAATTCTTGTTATAACTGAAGTTAGAGCTTTCAGTACGTAGACTATTAAAGCTTCATTGATAGCAGAACTCCCCCAGTCAGATAATAGCTACCGATCGAGCCGAGGTCCGGCCCTCTCGGGCACCCTCGAATCGAAATGCTAAACGCGTGCTGAGTGACAGCCCAAGCCGAGGTCCCCTCTCGGGGACCCTTGAGCCTGATCACTCCATGGAGCGCCCGCCAAAGCGCCCTAAGAGCTTGGCGGCCTCCCAAACCGGTAATAATAATAGCGTGACGGCCCGAGCCGAGGCTCCTCCGGGAGCCTTCGAGCTTAGTCACCATAACGCGTAATAATAGTACGCTGAGGTTCAGGCTAGGCGCCTCGTGCGCCAGGCCACCTCAAGTCCGTCGGAACTGTAAAGGCCCCTAAGGCCAACAGTGGCTCCAGCCCAAAAAAAAAAAAAAACAGAACTCGTGGACTAGCCCGAACCCTCGATTTTGAAACCCCGTTACTTTATTCAAGAAACTCAAAAGAATAGTACTTCCACATCATGCCGGTGTTTTGTCGTTCCTGCTGATTTGTTCAACAGTAAAAGCTATGGCGTGGCTTATTTAATTAAAGTCCATAAGTTGAACGTAAAATCGTTAAATATGTTTCCGATCAAATAGCAGCATTGGTCTGCAATGTGTTGAAATCACACAATTTATGCACATTTACTTATTTTACACATATAGATGTTTTTGTTTGCTGAATAGATTTATGGCTATTTATAAACGCCATAAAGAATACACAGAAGGTATTAATAGTGTCGTAAATCTAAAATTCAGATTAATTACCCGGTGCCGACGTCGATTCAATCCCATAAATCGGCAATAGAAAGCCGAATATTTGACTGCTCGGTTATTTTATCGGCTGATCGATGTTAGCGTGAATTATAATCGTTCGGACATTTACTACGCACTTTTATTATCGCGTCTTTAAATGGTCTCGTCGCACTCACTGTATTTTCGTTTGGGTTCTCTTAACTCGACAGCCAATAATCTGGGTAAAAGTATTCTTTTTTTTGAATGAGAATACCGTTTTGTGACCAGGGTTGTTGTTTAGAATGAAAAATTAGCTACACGAATCCACACATATTTAGCCACACGTGTAGCTTCTAATTGAATGAAAAACTATGTATCGATGAAGTTTTTTACTAACACTAAATAAACATGGCTTTTTATTATCTTTTTTATGTAAGACGTGGCAAATGCGCAGGCAGTTTCTCTGAATTGGAGTTTTTACCACAGCCCATCCATGGACACCTAAACACCCGTGAGTTACCTCGCTCACCAGATGAAACACGAATGTATAATATTTCGTACCACGCCGGTCTTATTAATGCCGTGGTACTTTTCGGATTATTCTAAACAATTCGTGAAGCGACCGAATCTGTTCCGAGGCCCTATCGCATTGGTTTAATATTTTAATAACGATTATAAAGTTTGATAGGTTTGCTTTGTAATATGTAATTATAGCACTTAAAGCGAAGAGGAGTCCTGAAATAGTCAAACGATAGACGACTCCGTGGCCCAGTTACCAAGGCTTTTTGTCTGTTGGCAATTGGCTTCAGCGCCGGCGGACGCTGGTTCGATTCCCACACGGGACAACTACTTGAGTGATCCACAGATAATTTTTTCGCATCTGTGACATTATCCACGTGTAATTGATGTTTGTAAAACTTCTACACAGAATGATATTAGCGTACAAGGCAATGTTTTAAATTAAATAAATAAACAGGACGTATACTGTTACTTGGATAATTTGCAATTCACAGTTATAGCTCTACGTGTCTCTGCGAGTGTAATTTGAGACTTACAAAAACTTAAGCAATAGAGTGATGATGAGAGATGATAAGCAGTAGGGTTAGATATTAAAGCGCTTGAATCCTCACTTAATAGCTCACCCGAGGGTAGGCTCATGCCGCAAGCAAATTATGCGTATATTACGCGTCGTCAAGATAGAATCTCGGGTGCCCCCGCTGCCTCTACTTCTTTTACGTAACGTCCGCGTCAACCGGCGCCGTTCGCTTGGCGACTATTTTCGTAATTTACGCAACCGGGTGGAAGAAAAAAAGCGTGGAGTCCGCTTGAAATTTCACTTCGACTCGCCCGGTCGTGATCAGCCGCGACGTGCCGATGAATGACGGTGAATGTGCGGCCTAATGGACGACGCGACGGTTCCGGCGACAGGAGCGCTTTCTTGTTTTCGAAGGGAAACTTCTTAGGTGACGATTCGATGATCGGCCGAGAATCGAGAGTGGTCCAATAAAGAATGGAGTACCTATATAATCAATAGAAATAGCATGTAGATAATAAGAGATAGCATAAGATAGGATCGTGCAAGCGAGCATTTTTATAAAACACGGTAGTGGTTGTTTTTGTCCAGTATGTGTCAATATGTATTAGTGAACCGTAGTAGGACCTCGGTTTAGTTTCTGCTATCGTAAAAACGGACGTGCTTGTCCGGGAAAGTACCACGACCTCACAGAAGACCATACCAATTCTAGTGACAGTGAAGCTAGTTAACTGGACATTATTTTTTGGAATTCTTATTAGCTCAGTGATTTTCATGAGAATAATGAAGTCATGATATCATGTTTTTAGTAGAATAAAGATCTTACATTATTATTTAATAGGCTTTCTCCTATACCATTTCGATTAATAAACCAGTTAAATAGACATTATCGAGTTCAATCTAATATTTTGCAGCAAGCTGGATTTCACCTACACTACCTATAGATGCTGAAAATTGCTCGTAACACCTATAACTGTACAATAAATAATATCTTCCGTGTAAGAATTATATTTATTACAAATGGTCGTGATATGGTCGATAAGTTACCTTAGTTGGTTTTATAGAAATAAGTTCTTTTGCAACTACGCTCGGGAAATTAGATACGAATTCAATTAACGAATATCGATCGTTCAGTTAAATCAACGTCGTTCGTCACGTTAAGGGAGTAGGGTGTAGTCCCAACCAGCTGCCAGCCCACGCGATGGCCCTGCGACTCAAATAAGAGGCTGTGCAGGATCTTCAACGGTGCATATGGTGCTAGTTTCTAGCAAGGTCCGATCGCGATTAGGCATCGTGCTCACGAGTGCATGATAATGACCGCATTTCGTCCGAGATAAGGCGGCCTGCTCACGGCTCTATCCAGTCCGACTCGACTTTACATTGCTAAGTGCGCGCTATTAGCGACGCTGGGATATCTAAAATCTGTTACTTAGAGCCTACGTCACTACCATGGTACGATCTTCGGTAGACTTGGATATTGTAATCGCATCACTTATGTGTATTCGTTCTCATATAACTTATAGAACTCTACTCACGTTTGATATGAACGTTTTACACGACGTCCAGATTTCATAGAATTGTTTATTCCGAATTATGTGACCGTATTTTCCTCTGCCACTTGCCAACAACTTCCAAACTGAGGTATTCAAAGGTTTAGTTATTGTAATTACTTTTGCACGACATTGGAAAACGGAACTATAGCTTGTACGCGCCAAAAACTTCAAATTCGTCTTTGCATTTTATATAATGTTCCACAAGTCAGTCAGTGGCTAAGCCACCCATGCATTACTTCGTGCTTTAAATGTTTCAGTTATTTCTGAGTTTGACCAAAGCTCATTTCGCTCGTGCAAGCCGTGAGAACATTTTCGTTCTAATGACACTCAGCTTATACTCAACTAAATAGATAACGTATGCTTGTGTCTTTAAATGTGTTCTATTCTCGGTGTAACGCTGCACACCGCAATATAAGTCCTGCAAATAGACACTAGTTAGCCACTTTTAAAATGCAGACTCCATTCAATCTACAAAGTGAAAACGCCTCCACAGACAATCGATTTATCGCATCGATTACATTATCGATGTTGTTTGAGTTATTTTATTGCCGAATGAAATCGTTCCTCGGTTTGATTTAAGACGATGCCGTTTTTATGACTGCACATGCGAAGCACTCGGCAAATATTTTAATCACTGGTCGGTGATATTTAAATCGATGTTTATTGGCCGACTATCGCTCGATTGTCGATTTGCATTTCGAACGATCTCAAATGCTAATAAAGTATAAAGGTATATTGTTATATGATACATGTTCAAGTAAAGATTAGACATGGTTTTTAATAGCTACCAAACGATTGTTCATCTTATTAATGGATGGTAAAAGTGGTTGCGTTTTACGTTTTTATAATATACCGTTCAGCAATAGCATAGCATAAGACAAATTGCTCATATTGAGATAATCGTTGAATGATATATCTAAAGCCTGTACAATGAAATAGTTCAGTAGTTTTATAGGCTGTTAATTTTATGATATCTCTTGTTAAGTGATAACCACCGCCCATTAATATTTGCAACACCTGTAGGGTAGCAGATGCGTTGCCAATTTTAATAAAGTGGGGTCCGGCTACCTCGCTCACTGGAGGAAACGCAGAAGTAACACTTCCACTTCACACCGGTCTTCTGTGAGGTCGTGGTACTTACTCGGATGGACCTGCCCATTCATACAACAGTAGAAGCTGCTTAATGAATAAAATAAAAACTGTTCTATGTTTAAACGCTTCTGTCTATGGCTGACAAAGAGAGAATTAAAAAGATTAATGTTTTACTAACTCGATTTGAATCCATGGTGCAGTCACGATTAGCTCTCCGTGTCGGTCCAATCGTCGTTGTGCAAAATATTGTAGAAAAACAGTGCAAATGAGGAGAAATCAGCGTGATCTGGTTGGCTGGGTTTTTCTAGAAACCACATCGATCGCTATTATATGCATGGAATTCATATTGCCTATTCTAATGTTCCAATAATCAATTCAATCTGTGCTCGAGGTTCATTTAAAGAGAAAACGACACACCGTTTACAGACGAACATGTAGAGAGTATAGCGATTTTCCAAATCTGAAATTATATTTTACTACATTTTGCGCCAGGATCGTTGTGCTTGTGATATCGTTAGATTCTATTGTTTTCTCTTCTTTATCATCTTATTCGAAACTCATTTCTATGTGCGGATTTTATATTTTCTGTACAAATTAATCATTTATGTACTTCTTATCATAATTATGCGAGTTCTTTACTTGCACAAGCTCTTTATTTACAACAGAATTCACTAAGCTTAAATACAATATTGCCGGCAAAAATGGTGATGTCATAAAATATTTTAATACATGAAAATGATTCATATTACAAATCACAGATTCAGCGTTGACATTTCAGCTTGCAATCGGTTTTTAGCTCTGTTAGTAATTATGGAGATTTTAGATTAATTTTTCTTTACTTTATAAAATTTGGTACAAATTTTATTGTTAAAATTATTGGTATTAAAATATTTTTAAACGATAGAAAATAAACTGAAACAATAATTACTTACGAAATAAAAATATGCGCTGACTTTTAGATGTTGAGAAAAGAAAATTAAAACTTGCAGTCCTAAGGAAATCCGTAATTACGTCGCATACAAAATTCATTTTTGTCAAAAAAAACCTATTTTTACTGCATACAGCGCCATTGTAAGACGTTTGAACATTGTAGACATTGTAAGACGTTTGTACAGGGTTAAGAATTACGTAATTTTACGTACTTCTTAACCCTGTCACTATGAAATTGTATGCTAATAATTAAATACTTACGCAAACAACCTATTTCAGCTTTTCTCAAAATGATCAGCTAAAAGTTTCTTTTGTCATTTGCACAAGTTTAAGTATAAATAGACAGACACTAAAAAATTTACATTTTTTTATAGTGCTAATCTGCACTTAAGATTAAACATTAAAGTTTGTAGAAAAAGTACGAAAAGATTGTCGCCGCAATGGGAATCGAACCCACGTCTTCGGAATTCGGAATTCGAAAGGATATAACAATGGATGCGCCAAGCATTGCTTTAAATGCTAAAAACAATGTGAATGAAATTCGTTAAGATTTTCATCGGTGTGGCAATCAGCCGTTTAGCTTAGTG
Source organism: Iphiclides podalirius (assembly GCA_933534255.1). Lineage (NCBI taxonomy): Eukaryota > Metazoa > Arthropoda > Insecta > Lepidoptera > Papilionidae > Iphiclides > Iphiclides podalirius. The sequence goes on from OW152833.1 coordinate 7,332,552, forward strand.
GCTAAAGCGTCAGTCCGCGAAAGTCGAAGACGTGGGTTCGATTCCCACAGCGGCGACAATCTTTTCGTACTTTTTCTACAAATTTTAAAAACACTAAGTGTTCTTCTGTTCCTTGTACTCCATTGTTTTCAAACCGATTTTAATTTTTTTAGGGTTCCAAACCTAAAAGATTAAAAAACCAACTTTTATACGATTAATTTCTTGTCCATCTGTCTGTCCGTGTGACACCACCGATTTTCTCAGGAATGTATGTGGACCTAACAGGTTTTGACATTTTTTACCAGATACTATAGTCCTTTTTAGGTTTATAAAAGCGAGGTCCTGTGTCACCACTATTAAAAGATATGAGCAAATTTAGATTTTTGCGAAAACAAAAACCTCATTTCCGAATAATCTAAAGTTACTAAGTCTACTGTTATTGCATGCACACGAGAGCGGTTAAAACATAACACGTGCGTGACGCGTTTGATATTTTATAATCTAGTTCTAGCAATGCATTACGCCGTGCCCGGCTGAGAGTTTTGTAACGGTGACATAGAAATAACGAAATTGCAGTTGCTCAATTTTCCTACACCGCAAAGGGAAACTCTGTACTTTGTTCTCTTAACTGATCTAAATGTTGGTCCCTTATTGAGTCACTTTGCCATATTCAATTGCGTTGTTTTTACTCGCGTACCTTTTTGTAATTATTTGTAAATATTGTATTGGGTAATGCTGTATGAAGGTGAAATCGCAAGGAATTTAACTAAAGTAAAGTAAAGTAACAGCTTATATACATAGGCGTATATAGCAGGGGGGCCGGGTGGGCCATGCCCACCCTAGTATCGCCTAATGCCCACCACAGGATTTTGGGTTACTGATTCGAAACTTTAGGCTGGATACCGAAGAAACTTCATAAAAAATCATTGAAAACAAATAATTATCTATAGCCGAGAAATCTATGTAGTAAATACTACTATTATATATTAACAATAACGAACTGTGACTTTTTTAATGCGACACATAGTGTTCGATTTTTTTGTAGTAAAGTCCCAGGCCCACCCTGAAAAATAATTCTAGATACACCAATGCTTATATGTCCAGGGTATAGTCCACCAGGCGTCCTTACTGCCGATTGGCGGACTGACAATTTTTTTCGTAGACGTGTCTACGAAAAAAATTTTATGAAAATACGCAGGTTTTCTCACTATGTTTTCCTTTCCATCTCCGCTGAGGACGTCACTGATATGTAAGCGACAGTTTCGTTGGTGCACGCACCGGGGTTCGAACTCGGGTTGCTCGAGTAAATATATTGAATTAAAAGCGAGCACCCGGGCTGATAGGCTATCACAGCATTATGGAATGTACTTTATTTACGTATTATTTATCTAAAGTGTTTTATTGGTACGCTATAACTTCGATAATTCTTTATCAATTTTAAAAATTAAAACAAAATTACTACAAATTTTAATGTTTCATTTTAAGTGCAGATATTAGCACTATAAAAATTTAAATAAACAATTGATATAATACCTTTCGTTTAAGAATTTCTTATAAGTAATGTATCAAAATGTATGATATATTGACAATACTTGAAAGATTAAAAAGGAGTTTTTATTAAAAAAAAGATATTTAAAAAAAAGATATTTATTTAAGGGCTTCAACGTGAGCGAAGCCGCGGGTATAAGCTAGTACTATTATATTATTATTCGGTGACTCAACACACTGTGCGAAAATTTCGCATATATATATATATTAAATTGACGAAGAGTTCTGCACCAGATTATGATTCTGATTTGAAGGTCTGGTCTAGCAGAGTACTTCCCCAACAGACTAGACCGCTGATTCATATAAGACGTTATGAATAAGCGTTTTGACATTATGTTTCTTCAACTGGGTGTGGCAATAGCAGGCGCAACCTCAGATTGGTGAATCGCTTGTCTTGTCGCCGTGCTCTATTAATGAACTAAACACTTGTGATGGAAACTTTTTTGTTCGTGCCCGAAACTTCAACTGCACACATTTCCTCAACCAGCAATTAATCTGTAGACGGGCGATATCCATGCCCCGCAGTCCACGTCCAGTATTCGACAGTAGTACTCAATAATAGGCGTCACATGATGAGACTCAGTTCTCTTTAACCGCATAACGACATTATAACGACACCTGCGCGGTGGTAAAAGGCAATATCTCATAATGAAACGCCGCGACGAAGCGGTGACGAATTTAGCTCGAGCTGGGGCCGTTCCTTTTCAGAGCGCTCCAAAATCATAAATGTTTGTAAATAAAGCGTTTGTCTGTGAGCGCGCACGATCAGGAAGCGCGATGTAAACAGTCGTTTCCGTGAACGCCTTTGGGGAGGGCGCTTTCAGGCATTCTGATGCGTGCTCTGATATTAGAAGGAGGGAAAGACCTCCCGTGTATCACGGACTTCATTCGGATGTGGATGTACTCAGTCCTGTCATGTATAAGGGTAGATAGGGTAGGGCTTCCAATTCAACAGACTTCAACATGTTGATTTTATATGTGTACATCGGGTAACGATACAATTGATAAAAAGGGAAGTAGAGGAACAGCCACTGCCGATTGGTAGATTTCTCATATATTCGAAATATTTCTTTTGTCATTATTTCGAAAATATGTAGGTTTCCACACGATGTTTTCCTTCACCGCTGAGGACGTGATAATTCAGCACTTTAAATTGAGGATTTCATTAGTTTTGAAAAATATTTTTTAAAAATTTCAGGTTTCTCGAGTTTATTGAATTGAAAGCGAGCAAACGGACAATGAGCTATCACGGCTTGTTCTTAATTTCCATATAGATCTAAACTTTATGAAATGTAATAGACTGATTTCAAATTTGCATGTACATTGAACACTTCAATTTCTTCGGTTTTTATATAATTTGATATTTTGTCCCTGTACTTTTAGTCAGTGAATTCGGAATTCAAGCTCCAGTACCAATTTATACAAGGGACCAGAGTCATACCAGATCAATTGCAAAAAGAATTTGTAAAATCGTTTTATAAATGACAGTTCCGTGACAATGTTTTCTAAAGACACAAACTCACTCTTCGGCACATCTTTAAAAGCGAGATATAAAAAGCAATAATAATGTATTTAGGAGTACGCCTGTTAAATTATCAGCAGGAAGATGCGAGTGGAAATGAGTCACGTGGATGAACGTGTAAATTTGTGTGAGCGCGTTCGGTAATGGTGTGGTGTTGAAACTGGGATGCTTTTCGCTGCACTGACATGTGCAAGATGGATTGTCTGCCCCTGGTGTTGTCAGAGAGGTGGCAGAGAGTTTTATGGAAAAGTTTGTATCTAACAACCGTTATGATTTGCGAAGGATTTGCTTTGAAGACTAAAAGGAACGCGCGTATTATGCCAGTGATGAGATGCGGGTAGGGCATTATAAGAACAACTAATCTTATTTAGATTAGTTATTCTTATACTACTTATACTAAAGCATAATTAAGTAAAGCTGAAGTAAACTAGATGTTAAGTGGATTACATTATTCATCACTATCTCGTCAAGTTCGAATACTTGACTATGTAATTACAAAAAAGCAATATAATGTAATAATTGGTATAATGTTTATTATATCTATATAGAATAAGTTAAATCTTGTAACTGGTTGTTTCACGACTTCTGGTTATTGTTGATTTTATGTTAATTGTTTTGTTGTATACTATTTAAAAATGTTTATTTCTATGTAAGGAGGTGTCACCCATGGACATATGCAACACCCATGAGATTGCAGATGCTTTGCTACCTTTTAATAAAGTGGGCCCCGGAAACGCAAGAGTAGGTATAACACTTCCACTTCAGGCTGGTCTTCTGTGAGGTCGTGGTACTTCCCCGACGGACCTGCCCGTTTGTGCAACAGCGAACTATTTCGTGACCCTAAAGTTGAAGTCAGATGCCAAAGTTAGATAAATAGCCGAAAAAATTTATATCCACATTAGGATTCGAAGCTACCGCTTCTCATTTATGCGTCCAGTCGCTCTAGCTACTAAGCTAAGCGGTCGATATCCCCACTGTGCGATATTATATTTATTAAAAATTTCATTAATGTTTTCAACTAGCGACCCGCCCCGGCTTCGCACGGGTGCAATGAATTATACATATAAACCTTCCTCTTGAATCACTCTATCCAGTAAAAAAAACCGCATCAAGATCCGTTGCGTAGTTTTAAAGTTCTAAGCATACCTATATAGGGACAGAAATATAGCGGGACGACTTTGTTTCATACGTAGTGATTTTATATGTAGTGATAATGATTAATTTAACTGTACAAACTGCCGCTGAAACAAAAATTTCGGCCCGAAACCGCATTCGGAACAGAAAATCCGCTCGTACGTTGTAGTAGACATTTGAAACAATTTTTCAATGTTTTCAAACATTCGAGATGTTTACAACGACAACACTACGGATTGGCTTGACAGTGTGCATTAGTTAATGTTTACGGTTCGCTACTTAAGTGGACAGGCGTTGATTTGAGCGAAAATATGCGAAGAGCGTTCCCACAATAAAGCCCATCCTAAAAGTCGCCTCTAGAACTTTCACTCGATCGGCGATCGACTCAATACTTTAATAGTAAGAAGTTACTGTAGTTACTTTTTTAACAAATTCAAATATCTTCATTCGATAGCATTACACTTACTTATTAATTTTCATAATACTACTGCGAAAGATATAGGCTGTAAGTTATTTGTTTATAACTTGCTCTATTTCCCCTTATGACGAGTCAATTAGTTTGAATACATAAATGTTTGTAGAAAAAAAGTTGCAAGATCTTGGATACATCAAGATATACCGAAAGCTCGTGAATATTCAGTCGCACTTTTGTTGATACAGTAGTATAAATAATTGTCCTAAAGGCTCAGTAAATAAAAAGATCTATGATCGCTCTTCTAACTTATTATTTCTAACCCTAAAAGGTTATTTTATCTAATGTTAAATTATTTTATCCTAATTATCAAGTCTACATACGCCTATTTTAGTTGATATTAATAGTTTCATTTGTTATACTAAAACGGTTTATAACAATATCCCTATCGTATACCACTATAAATTGCAATTGTGTTATGATATCACGCGATTAACACTTATGGAGTATATTGATGGCTTATTTATTAAGTTATTTCAAGATTAACAGCTGAGGTACTGCATCGATTTCATGTGCGGGAAAAGCGGTTGCCCTGAGACGAAGATTAATTAAAGAAGTTTTACTGCTGTTTCAATTGCAACATTTCTGTTTAATGAAACTTAATGCTTTGATTTGAAATATACAACTTTCTTTTGTATTAAAAGCAATGGTAAAGTAATAATAATCTTCAATTTATAGGTCTTTTTGTTACATAAATTTTTCCATTAAATTATAATTAAAATTACTAAAAAGAGATAAAATAATTTAATGACTTGATAATTTGTTGTGTACCATAATCCAAAACTTATTCGGTCCATTAAAGTTAAATATCCACACTATATAAGGTAACAGAAACCTGCAAAGTGTGGCCCTTTAAACAGATACAAAGGTATACACGGACGCAAACCCAGATAGTTTACACGGAAGCGATCGGTTCAGCGTCACTCAACATCCCCGAACATCGTTTTTTTCATCGGGAACCTGTTCCCGTCCGTCGTCACGAGTCATCTGGCCTCTGGCGATCATATTTCACTGGCCACCAGGTGCTTTGAGCGTAGACAGAGCAATGGAGAGAGAGAGAGTGAGAGAGAGAGAAACGAGCTGAATAGAAAAAAAAAGCGATGGCCACGGGCGCGGAAGCGGCGGGCATGCGCTGTTAACTTTTCACGCGCGGGCGGAGGGTAGCTGCATCGACTTAAGCGAGGGTACGGGCCGCGCGCGCCCAGTCAGCTGACGGCCGCCGCTGTGAACGCACGTCTTGTGGTTGAGCAAGCTCAGAGCTCGTTTACGCGCAGTGCTCGCCTCTGTGTTCGAAAGTCCAACCCCTTCAATTCCCGAGAAGACACCATGGCCACCTACGCCCAGTTCAAGCATGTCGAGCTCTACAAGATCGGTCACGGGAAGAACAGGTGAGATTTTTCTTTTCCAATTCTAAAATCCGAGGGATGATGCTGGAACGAAGATATATCTTACGGAGCTTTCTTTTCACAAAAGGTCAAGGGTTGCGCTACTTTTTCTAGCGTTTCCTTCATTTCTATTTAGGTGGGCTTTTTCTTGTAGCCAGTAATTTGATTAGTCCCAGTTGGAATGTAAACAAATCGTTAGACCCTCGTTAATAGCTTATAATTAGCGCTGGAAACGCTCTTGCATTGTGAACCCCAAATATTTTCGGGTGTGTGCTTACATTTTCTCGTTATCGAATTGTGTCGAAAAACGTCGGTAGACAGGGTGTATTGAACTCTAGCGTAGTTACGTCGCGGAGTGGAGTTCGAGCGGCACATTCGGACTTTCGTGATTTCAGCGGTTTCAGCGCGAGCTTTCTAGTCGCCCGAATCATTTTCTCGAACATAAGTTATTATTGATTTATGACCGGGGAAGCTGTTCTGTGTACGGCAAAAGCTAGTTTGAATTTTTACGGTTGTCAATCATGTGTTTCTGCTACGGCTAAGCTTACAGTTGTCTACTAAGAAATGTTAAGCAGAATTAAAAAGATAGTCTATGTTATAAGTTTACGTTGGTATAAATTACGACATTTGGTTAGGTTTACAAATTATGGCGACCGAATGAATACGAGGTCTATGTGTAAATTATTGACAAGTTTTTCTTCTATCTTTGTAACACGCTTATATTAAAAACAAAAATAATGGACACGAAGACGAAAACAAAAAATAAAGTTGATCATTAGCGCACTAAGGATTTTAAAATCATGTTTTCCTAGTTACTAAATCGATGTATCCAAAATGGCGTGGTGAAATGAGATTGAAATTAGCTGTTTTGCCCACAACACGTTCTTATATTTATGCAAATATTACACATTACTAAATGAAACTATTTTTTTGTAATAAAAGTTTTATTTAATAATGATTTTTTGCAGTTCAAAAAGCAATTAGTATTCATTATTAGCTTGTAATCTAAGTGCGGTAAATTTTGGCGCTATGTGGATATACACGAGACTATAATTTTAGGATCTCCTGATATTACCTGAATTAATTTTTTTTTGAATTTGCTGAACTAAAATACGTAAATATTTCTATGTTGTAAAACATTAATTAATATTACCGATCATGACGAAAGGTGAATATTAAAAGAAAACTAAATTGGCGCCAGGATCTAAGAAAAATCTTAAAAAAAAGACAATTTTTGTCTTTCAAAACGCATACTTCAGAACCAAACGCGGCGTATCGTAGTTTATCGGGTTACGGAAATGCGGTCTATGACCGTCTGCAAATATATTTAGCTGCAAAACGACTCAACCTAGGAATGCAGAAATGCTGTGTTTGTCTAGATTTGTACATGTTACAATTATTTGTGTTTTACATGGTTATCAACTCTATTTTTAATTAAAATACGTAACTAAAGACTTATTTCGTTTTGATATTATAATATATAGATATAGTATATAGTGTTAGTAAAATGTAATAAGTTTGTGTCAGGTGCTTACATTGCATCTCAGTACCATCTTGCCTTAACAGTGTTGAAATACCATATTGTAGAAAATGATTTATTGTACTTATGAGGCACAAACACTTGACAAGATTCTACCTCATCCTCGTAAATCGTAAAAACTCTGTGGCGCAGTTGCCAAAATCGGTTAAGGCGCCATGGGTTCGATTCCCGCTAGGGACAACTATTTTTGTGACCTACAGATATTTGTTTTAAATCTGGTTGTTTGTTTACGTGAAGTTTGTATACGTAAAACGTCCTTAAAATGTAATCCTACACTAAGAGTATATTATTTAAGAGAAAAATAATTTGACTGTTTTTATTTTGCATGTGAAAATCCGAAAAGCTAACAGTGGACGGTTCTCGTATTCGAATCCGCAACCCCCTAGTCCCCTAGTCTTGTAAATAGTACAAGATGGGACTTGACTAATTTTTAACAAAAAGTTACAATAAAATTTATAAATTCAGTTCTAAATATCAGTCTATACGTTATTACCCAATACAGCGATATTCGCGAGAATGTAATCAATTATATATAATAACGATAAGGAAAAGCCGACAGAAATATATTTAGTACATTTGCCTGAAAACGTTAGAAACGTGTTAAATTCGAGAAACGCGCGTCACGCGATTGTAACCGCCTTTTTTACATGTGTTATATAATTTTTACCCGAATACGAGGCATGGCTGAAATCGCTGCATTTCGACAGCGGGAGGGCACGTCGAATGCTAATTTTATAAATCGAATGTCGCGACGTACGACTCAAAACGATTTTTAAGCCTTACTTTTTAGGATTCGAGATTAGGAAATGGTAAAACGGGACCCTATTACTTAGACTCCTTTGTCCGTATGTCCGTCTGTCAAAGGCGAATTGGCGGACTTTATCCCATAAATAGTGAGTAACGGTCATCGTTGAGCGTTCGGAAAATTATAGGAACAGATGGGTCACCACTCATCCAAATGAGAAGTAGCTAAAATGATTTAAAACATTAATTAAAAAACGACGAATCAAATAGGAGCTGATGTTAGGGTCGCGGGGTTCACAAATATGAATTCACTGACACAAAATAAACGCAGGCTATATCAGGGTGCATAGTGTGCTCAAATCAACTGGTAAGGGGGTAATTAATAATTATGCAAGTACCACGACCTCACAGAAGACTGGCGTGAAGTGGAAGTGTTATACTTTCGAGTTACGTGTCGTGGGTGAGGTAGCCGGGGCACACTTTATTGAAAGGTGGAAACGCATCTGCAACCCTATGAGTGTTGCAAATGTCAATGGGCGTTGGTTATCACTTTACATCAGGTGAACTGCCAGCTCGTTTGCCACTTTCTCACATAAAAAGATTATTGTCTTAGCTGCTATTGCTTTCTGGAAAGTTCATATAAGCTATGTGCAAGCTCGCGCGTCTTTCAAACCTCCAATGGAGTTCATTGAGACGGGCGAAGCGTTACACTTGCCGGCGTTAATGAGTACATGTGATTTTGCGAACAGCGATTAATACTCGCACCGGGGTAATTTACTGTTAACGGACGACGATTGTGACTAGGAGCGGAGTAATTATACCGCGGCGAGCGTATCTGGCACATCTCGGCGATATTAAAATTAAATTATGTGCATGCATAATGGTACGGTGCCCAAACAACGGCACGGCTAATCAATATGAATGAGCCTAGATTGTTGCCTATTTTCTCCAGCTCACGATTACTTTGGACTCTGTTTAGAGCCCCCCTGGTTCGAGTCTTAGGTATCCGTCTAATTAGCTCGAAAATTGTGTTGTTTTTTATATACTTCGAAAGCTCTTAACGTGATCGTTGAATAATCCTTGCGGGGATAGGCGATGTGTGGTAGATAACCCACGTAAATTTTTAACGTAATTGTTTGATTGCTATTTAGAGATGTTCCTTAAGATATTTTAAACAAAATAAAAATGATAACAAGCATTTTAGATTTACTAAAGTCTAGACCTTTTTTCGGTTATATATATCAGTTTCTTTCTTTTAGTATTTATAATGATATCTACAGACTCTTTCAACTCGAACAGTCCCTATAGTATTGGGTCTAATTATGACTTATAATTCGGTGCCCATGCGGTCTAATTTTAATAAATTATACTTCAACATGCCAACTTCAAATCCAGGCACCAATAAAATAAATTGTTAATTGTACATAAGTGTTCATTGACCAAGTTTTCGATAAAGATATAAACTTTAGATTTATGCAAGAAATTGATTGACCTTTGGCAGAGTTTGCGCGCTAGGGTCAGGTTGTGATAAACTCTTTACAGAGTAGTCCTCTTTATCCAATTGTGTAATAATGTTGGTTCGTTACTTAGCGTTTAGTCAGTAACGGTCGATTTCTATATTCTATCTGTAGATCGATTTGGCTACCAGAGATCAAATTTTAACTTAATTATTATGGAGCTAATGTCAAATACCTATCGCCAGTAACCAAATCTATCTGCAGATAGAATGTAGAAACCGGCCGTAACTCACCACCCTAGGCCTTAGGGTGAAAAGGCTGAGGGTTGCCCGAATAGCGTGCGCGCCTCACTCATTAGCATCGGCGCAGGAAGTCTACGATTACGTTCGACGACCCGACGGACGCACGACGCCCTATGACGCGTTTCCGAATTCGCTGTAATAAAGCCGACTTTACACTGTGCGATTAAAATATATTATTTTATAGCCCCAAACACAAATCGGTATCGGTAAACACAATTTACAACAAGACATCATTTCCATTTACATGTAATATGTATGTTTCATACTAGAAATGTTTTCCCAGCCTTTTTTTCGTGTCCTTTTTAGGTTTCCGTACCCAAAGGTTAAAACGGGACCCTATTACTAAGACTCTGCTGTCTGTCTGTCTGTCAGTCTGTCCGTCTGTCTTCAGGCTGTATCTCATGAACATGTTAAAAAGTTATAATTTGTCACAGATGATGTATTTCTGTTGACGCTATAACAACAAATATTAAAAAACAGAATAAAAAGTACTAAGTGCGGTTCCAACACACAATTACAACAGCCATATTTTTTTTTTTTTTTTGCTGTTTTTATAGAAAATGGTACGGAACCCTTCGTGCGCGAGTCCTACTCGCACTTGGCCGGTTTTTTCGGTCATAGCTATTATTCATAACTTTGCCGATCCGATTGAAAAGTCATAAGTGTGTGGACGCCGGGTCTTCAGATGTAATATATCATATTTCATAGTGTAAAGGCGGCCTAAAGATTTCGAGCTTGTACGCGTCCTTCGCCTGCCCTCGGCGCTATTTCGTCTCTATCCTTGGTCCAGTTGTCGCTAAGGCCACGTTTTAGTCCAAATAATGCGGCGGGAGTAATTAAATTGGAGCGATCGTAAGATAGGTATTGGATTAAAACAACTTGTTACAGGAAAAAAGAGAACTAGTCATCGTTTACTTAAAGATGATGATAATCCGGCTGCTTCGAAAGATAATGCCGTGGGAGTCGTTCGATTTCCATGACCGACTGTGCCAGAAGGAGGGTTATGTTTTTCGAGAGTATGTATGTATGTATAATTGTTTGGCACGCTCTGCAGTCTGAACGGCTTGATGGATTTAAGCATGAGAGGTGTCGTTAAATGCGTATTTACTGTGAGAGTGACATTGGGTGTATCAAAATAAAAAATTACACACAAAAACGTAGTCGGGTTTTTTAGTTTTTTAAATTATATTCTACTTGTTGCAGTAATTTTCTTTTGCGCGCTTGGGAAACATTTTGAGGGTGAATTAACAACTTTTTGATATGCATCTATAATTCCATGTAATTTAATTAAACTTTTATCTGATGCATTGAATTTCTTTTTCAAAAACAAAGAGTACTGGCACACGGGATAAGGATTTTAGTTATTACCTATTCTTTGGTTACGTTAAAGAAATATAACCTCTTACGTCCTTACATAAATATACACACGTTTTTTTATGTTTCATAATAATTAATGAAAATGTTTAAAGGATTTTATCGCGTTTGGTTTTGTTTCCTAATAGGCAGATTGTCCCGTGACCAACTTTGTACTTCCGTCACATACGAGTACTCTGCAAAGTTTTGAAGACCTTGGGGAGTTAAAACAAAAATAAACACAATACAATCAATACTAAAAGTAAAAAAAGCATTTGGCGGTTTTAATGACGTCTAAAAACGAATTTGGTAGTAGGGGAGCTCTCTAAATCTACCGAGTTCCTATTGAATCATTCATAACCTAACATATTAAACAACGAACATGATCTGGTTCGATTTTAATAGCGCAATATGTATCTGCCGTCGGCTGAACTAGGCCGCTCACATACAAGACTACCATAAAAGCTCCTAACCGCGAAACTCTCCGGCGTGTCTATAAATCATGACGAGTTTAACGTTATACGCAACAAAGTCGGACGTTTTAATCGTCAGCGAGGTGACGTTTCCTATAAAATAGTGCCACGGCGGTCGAATTCTGACGTCGATATAAGGCGAAACAGCGATCCAAGCAGATCACGCTCATTTCGCTGCACACGCTCGAAGAAAGCTCGCTGTATTTTAATGGCATCATTAATTGTTCATATCTTACTGACATCACTGTAGTGTATAAGTTCACACCAGTTATTATCGTTCGATAGAATATGGTTAGAGTTTCGTCGCCTCTAGAATTGTGCTTCTATGTGATGTGAGACATGAACATAAAATAAAGCTTTTTCACTTAGCTGTTATGTTATTTTAATCAATTGTTGTTTTAGATTGTATTGTATTTTTTTAAGTGTGATTAATCGAGAGAGACATAAATCAGAGACGTAAAGTAACAGTCTGATAGACTTCACATATATCTTCGAAATATTCGATATATTTTTAAACGTTTCGAAAATACACAGGTTCCCTTGCTGAGCCCTACTATGTACATGTTCTTTCTTCTTCTTATATGTATGTACATTATTGTAACATTGATGATACAACAGTCACATGAAAGTGAAGTTGTATATGATAATCACATGTTCTTAACATTTTTTGTTTTGTAATGTTTTCGTAATTTGATTATGAATCATAAGATTTTTATGTTGGTTTATGACTGGTGAATGAATGCAGAATCAAAATATGCAGCGTCAAGCTTAAGCTATGGCAAACATCGATATGTATTTTAAAAATTTGCAGCAAAGACAGAAGAAAACGAGTATATTTCAGGTCTTTTGAATAGTTTCGTTTAGTTTAGTTTAATTTATAGTATCTTAGAAATCCACTAGTATTTCCACAGTACTGGCAGTCTATCGGTGCCTTTCATTTGTTATAATATGTATGTACATAATTGCATATGTTATTTGTGTTTCGATTTAACAAGTCGCCGGAGGCTGGTTTCGATTTCACATCAAACGTCACTTTCTTCGCGTAACTCGTCGCCCGCAGTGGGAATTTTAACGACAATAAAACACATTCTGTCGCACGTACGCACGTGTTTAATTCAGCCGCGCCTTTAAGGGCGACAAGTTAACGCATGCCTCCGGTCTGTTAGCATACCGCGCGGGTCATAACTAGTACTTAGCACCGTCATATTACACTTGCAAAGTTATTGTTGGTGCTGCGACAGACTTGATTACCAGTGATGTCCCAGCTTGTATTGTTTGTTGTTGCTCGATGAGACAACAACTGTCTGATGAATTCTGTCTCATTAATTGTATATATTGCGTTCCTTACATGTAATGTCCGACTCTTACCTAAATCTTTACAATGGGAGTATGAGACAATACAATAATATGTGGATTGTAGTAACAATTTGATGACTTAATTGAAACGGACTTTCTAACAAAAACACAAAATTTGATCAAGAATGAGAACTTTATTTTGTAGGTTACGAAAGCTTTGAGGCTTTAATGAAAAAATTCCAAGAATTTCTACGTGATTCCTTTGTTTTTGTGGTTAGAAAACACATATGCAAAATTTTGTCTTACAAATTTGAAATAACGTAGGTAAATGTTTGTAGCACTTTATAAATTTACTATTATCGGCATCGATTCTTAAGACATGCAATTCTTATTATTTATATTTTTATATATATATTTATAGAATTAAACTGTAAACATTTTAATGATTAAATTAGTTATACGTCATGCTATTGTAATAAGTATATTCGCTTCTCGCACTTTGCGTGAGATTAACAGTTCGAGTCAAATAGCAGAACGCTCGGGACGCATCGGTATAAGTACTGTGACAATACACAACGATCCGATATTAAAAAAATCCAGAGCTTCAATTTCCGTATTTATATTCAACAATTATTAAGTGTATCGACGGCGGCGGCACTTCAATGGTTTTCGTTCCACGCGGTGTGATCGAGTTGGCGCGTTTTTACGCACAAAGCGCCATCTATTGAGTCGGGAAAAAAATCTTGATTGAGCCGTACTTCCGCATCGGCTCGTACCGTGTCGCCAGCAAAAAGCGGCACCGACCGATACGTGATCGCGGGCGCCGCGCGAGTTTCTTGTCACCCGTCATTATCTCGCAATAAGGGCAGAAAGTACCGGTGCGGATTATGCAGCGCGTGGCAGTTTCGACGATGGCGGGCATTTCGTTTGTTTTATGCGCTATTAGTGCAATACATCGTGGCGCAGTTGTCCAGCTATTTAATGGCTACGGCAACGGGATCTTGGGTCCGATTCGCACACGGGACGACTATTTGCGTGACTTACAGATAATTGTTTCGGTTCTGGGTGTTTGACCCATGAAATTTATGTATGTAAAACGTCCCTACAAGATACGATAATGTTATCCTACAGTAAGGCATTATTTTTCACAAAAAAAAATAGGAAAAAACCTTATACTTTAATACGGGCAGTCTCCTATATCTTTAGCTTTACATAAAAAATTATACATAAATACCGCGTTAAAATTGAGTTAAATACTGTTAACAGAGGAATAAATGTACGTATAATTTTGTACGGTGAAAAAGCCGATGTTAATTTCGACGGAACAGGGCTGCCGCTAGCCAAGTTTTTTTGTTCAATTGGCACCATCTGCGATAAAACACGTGCTATACGACAAATTTAGATTGATCTCTCCATTGCCTCTTCATTGCGGTAATAGGATAAATGGGTCCCAATCAACACACACCGAAGCAAGCTTATCGATTAAATTGTCCAGCGCGACGCAACCGCTTGCGGCCGGTGCGTAGGCAATTTAAAAATCGATCCCTCGTTAAGATATCGATATCTTTCCGCGCGACATTTGCCGTATCAATTAAAAAGTTGACCGTTTTCGCTGGGGCCGTTTACCCGTTTCCCTCGCGATAAAACCTTAACGCGAAGATAAAATGAACATTAAGCGACTTGGTGCAAGACCAATTTCTTGGGAATTAAAGATGCTGGCAACGGATTCATTCGTGTATTTCTTTGCAGGTGGATATAATATGCTCGGTACGTAAGCAGAACTACTCGTGAATGTTGCGCGTGCGCGATGTTTGACGAGCAAGGGAATTACAACTTTCATTCCTTTTTTAGGGTTCCCGTAAAGAGGACCCTATTAAGAGCTACCCTAACGCCCGGTTTCTGAAACACTGATCATCTTAGAAGTCATACAATCATGATTTAAACTTAGATGACTCCGTGGCGCATTGGCCAAGGTATTGGCTTTGGGGGTCGTGGGTTCGATTCCCACACGGGAAAACTATTTTTTAGTTACCCACAGATAGTTATTTCGCTATCTGGGTTTTTGTCCGAAATTTATGTTTGTAAACTTCCTTACAATACAGGATAATAAGTAAGGTAATTGTTTAAAGAAAAGAACGAAGAAAGGAACAAATGGGTTTTCAAATGTTATTTGAAAACCCATTTTTAATGTCAATTACGGCATTGCACTAATAAGTGTGGAGGTAGAAAACTTTTTGATTCAATATAATATTTAAAGAATTATACGTATTGAAATGATTTAACCCTGCCAATGCTTTCTCCTCGCACCGACGAGCCATGGTGAACTCGATTTAATTCATCCAACAAACTGTAGCCGTTTATCATACGGACATTTTGATTTCATGCGGTGACTGTCACGCTATGTAACGTCACTTGTAAATTCACTCTGGTCCGCATTGCCGGGCCATGAAACCGGCGACCTTGCTTTTCGATAAACTATGCCTTCCCAAAAATAAAACGGTCGTAAGCTCGCTCGTGGTAGGCGGGTGTAGTACTGTAGAAGCCATTGCTTCAATACACGACATGGTGAAAGAATATCAGATGTTTCATATGTCGTGTTACCCTGATGATAAATAATAGAATCTAATATCTAATTTGCCAGTTTTATGGTGTACACTTTAATAACAACTAATGCCTGATGTTATATAAAAAAATATCAAGGGATGCCTTACTGCTGAAACTTCAAGTGACACCCCACTTTTATCATAAACAAATATGGAATAATGCCTTCGTATGTCAGGGTGAAATATTATAAAGCAAACAGTAAACTGCACTATGAAATAAGATATAGTCTAATATTTACCTATCCATCAAAAGAGCGTTGTCTTCCACGTAATACGAAGCGACGTCCAAACGATTCTGTCAGCGTAATTCGTTAAAAGCGATGTTGCATAGCTCATGTTTCCATTTTTAAACATATCAA
Source organism: Iphiclides podalirius (assembly GCA_933534255.1). Classification (NCBI taxonomy): domain Eukaryota; kingdom Metazoa; phylum Arthropoda; class Insecta; order Lepidoptera; family Papilionidae; genus Iphiclides; species Iphiclides podalirius. The sequence goes on from OW152833.1 coordinate 7,348,719, forward strand.
TTGCAATGGTAACATGAAGACTCGAAGTAATGATTATATGATACAAAATTTTACTCGTGGCAAAATGTGTTTCTGATAATTCAGCTGAAAAGCGGATTCCATTGCAAATTTTATTAAGATCCCTCAAGTACATTATATATCCCACTAATTAAAGTTGGTATTTTGGTGGGATGTGGAAAAAAATTCACAAACTTTCACGATTATAATAAGTAATTGTGCGATTTAATAAGTCAAATTTCACCGTCCCTACGATCTCGTTGTGTAGTATGTGACAGAGAACAGATAGCGACGGCTGGCTATACATAACTATAGTGGAGGATTATCATCCTGCCAAATAAGAATAACAATATATTTCGATATATTATTATCGACGTGTCGTAATATATTTATATTATTCCGAAAACGATCTTCAGAGGACGGCGCGTTTACTCGTTGTTGTTTTATTCATTTCATGTTTATTTATCCATAGCAGCGACGACACATGCAGCTAATTGGATATCTGCTTGCATTTAAGGAAAATATTATTCGGCCGCAAATTGAGTTAATTGTTTCAAGTTCAAAACGGGAGCCTGGCAGCGAATGTAAATAACAAGGAAGGATAGGGTCGGGATATAAATAACTAATGCGGTTTTTGATGCTCCGGTTTTTACTAAACGGTGTTCTCTCAACGCACAGCAATGAGTGTGTGTATGTTCCTCATAGCTGGCAATGGCCACTAGTACGAGTACTAAGTTGCCTGCAAATTTATGTCTAAAGAACATTCTTCGATTTAAGATCGAATGAGTTTTCATCGGCACGGAACGTGACCGGTATCGCCTAAAATTTGAACAGTATTTGGTTCTTTTATTTTATTTTTAAAAGATTTAGTAACAGGTGACAAACTAAAACATACACAGAGAAGTAATTTAAAGAACATATGATACACACTTCACTAATCGTAGAGATAAAATTATTATTATTTGGGGGATATTCATTTGTTTTCTATTATTATTATTATTATTTTCTAAAGAGATAAATTTTAATTGGATTGGATTGAATAGGAATGGAGGATTAAAATTTAACTAAAGTAAAACGTACCTTATCAAGCTAAAATAAAAGTTAAAAGGATACAATACGGGCGTGAGTAGTACTGTATAGCATATCGACTGCACTCGCACGGTTCTCATTATTAAATAGTAAAAGTTACTGCATTGATGTAAGGCGCTGTATACTATTTGAGCGCGTATTCTTCTTCATAACAAACTAACAATTAATGCATTTAAAACATCAGCGTTTGATGATCACCATCGTTTGTAAGAATAATGTACATTATTCTCTACTACCCCTTTGATTACAACTTAATGTTTTCAAAACTGCGAAGATATTATCGTCTATATTCTTGAAAACATTAACGTTGTAAGTTTAAGAACTCGAGTTGATTATTACGCTGATGATTAAGGACCTCTAAACACAATACTAGCTGCTGCGAACCAAGACCATATCGTGCATTTCTTTTGTATCGACCATAACGTAAGTGCTGCATTATAGCGGTTGGTGTTGGAGCGGGCGTGATCGTTGTGCCGGGCGAAGCGCATCGCGCGTTCCGTTATGAGCTCGCGCCGCGTTTATTTTTTTTTTTCTATCGCCGAGTGATTATCGCCGGCCCGTTATAAAGCCGCACGCCCGTAAACTTCGCACTGGCTGGCGTAGAGCGCCTGGCTCTATCCACCCGCTGGCAACAGCCTTAAAACTTCACGACGCATCCTAACGATTTGGCGGGAAATATTCACAGAGTGATATTGCATTGTGCATTTTTTTTGTTATTCTTGCAGTTGATATTTATCGAATCAAATGCAACGAATCGAATGCAGCTAAGATTACTTCAAACGTTGTCATTGTTTAATATTCTTTAAAGACAGTATCTATAGACCTTGTTGTAGTTTTGTAAATGAAATGCTATCAGGGATACGATTATTATGATCGTAAATTTTAACTCATCGTTGAAGTTCAAGTACTTTTCTCCGTATCATTATAAAAGTGAAATCATAGTTTATCTAAATGACATTCGAACAAAAACATTAACAAAGAGAAAAACTTAAATTAAGAAAGTAATTGTACCCGAAAGCCCACACTTTAATGTACACAATTACGTTGAATCATCCTTTATTACTCTTTGAAATGACAGAAGAGATTTCGCTTTCACTGACTTTTTAATTTCATAACTGTATCTAAAACGGCACGAAGGGGGTCACTTGCGGTTTACAAATTTTAAATATTACACGCTTCCGGAAATATTTGCGCGAAACTATACTTTGAAGTACAGTCGACCATCAACTATAGTAATAGACATATAGTATCATAATATCTAGGAACCTTTGCTGTAAACTAATTTTGGACTGTTAAATTTTCTATATGAATTTCCTACAGATAGGATGATACTGCGAAGAATATTACAAATTAACATAAAAATTATTATAAAATAATGTAACGAGGAAGATTGGCAAAGAGGAAAATGGCTTCAAGTAAATATGTAAATACGATAGGAACAAGATCAGGAAAGATTAATCGTAAAGATTATTAATATATTATATTAAAAATGATATGCCCATTAATTATCAATGTTACAAAAGTCTGTACATCCCTTTTTTACTTAGGCCTGCCTCATTCCGTTATAAGTCTTACAAAATTAGAAAAATTGATCAAATTATGTTTAACGTACGCTCTGCATTTCGGTATTGACATCTGATGAGACATAAACAATACGACAGTTAATTTGTGGATGTTAACTAACCTGTGGATGTTAACCTACTGCAGTGTGAGGAATAAAGAGTTCTAGACTTGTGTCCGTTAATGGTTTCCCACGTGCTAATTGGTAGAAGATTAGCTGATGACCGGCTGTCCGTAGGGCTCGTTGAACAAGAAGCATTACTTTGTCATTATCTTAGCACTAACACCATAGTTGACAATTTGCGCACGGTTGGTCGGTACACTGACGCGACCTAAACGTTGACTTTTCATCTATTTCGTATAGTTGTCTTTATACTAATACTTTTATTGAAATGACTAAACTGTTTCATGATAATTATTTCCTGATGCGTTTTGTTATTGCACCAGGGAGAGTCGAGGAGAATTTTGGGGAACTTTATATTTCTTTTTATGTGAGAAGGCAATCGAGCTGGCGGTTCACCTGATCTTAAATGATAACCGCCGTTCATGGACATTTGCAATACCCGTAGAGTTGCAGATGAGTTGCCACCGTTTAATAAAGTGTGCTCCGGTTGCCTCACTCACCAGACGAAATGCAGAAGTACATATAACACTTCCACCGCACTTCTGCGAGGTTGAGGTACTACCATGGATGGACCTACCCGTTCGTGCAACAGCGAAGTCTGTGTTGCGTGTCCCTATAATAGTTTAAATTAGAATTGTTTTATATTAATTGTTACCAACAATGGATTGAATATCATTCGATGATGAATTTCTACCATATCCTTTAATATTAAGAAATAAATTGATCAGTCTTTGGATTCTATAGTAACAAACGTCCAGTTCGATTATAAACAGAGCTGACTATCCTTTGAAAAGTTTCATACCTTGTTACAGGACATGTCAGTGATTGCATGTCCGCGGGTGTTGGCAATTGGAATTTTGTCACACTCGAGTAATGTTACACATAACAACCGTCTGTTAAACTCGATACGATATCCGTTCGCATCAAACGAAGTGAAAAGAACACTATCAGCATTCCCGCGGAATTTCTCTCGGGTAAAATTTTACTCAACACTAATAGAACCCGTTCGTGTGCCGGACATAGTGACATTTCGAGTTTAATGAGGCATTGTAAACAAATAGTGGGGCGCGAAGAGACGCGCGTAATGCGCGGTTAATGGTCGAATTAATTCTTAGTATTGGATGGAATTTTAAAGATTTACATGAAATTCCCAAACGTTTTAGCATTGTTTCTTAATAGGATAGATAAGATTTTTGTAGATATTTTTAAAACAGTATACAGATGTTTAATTATAATGAACAACAGTTGAAACAAATTAAAATCCAGTATATGTATATAGGTTATGACTGGGCGAAAGCCCTAGGTCATCATTCGTGACACTGGCTCACATCCACGGATTAATCTTTGGATTTTTTGTACTATTATTTTTTAGAATATGCAGGTGTTCTTATGATGTTTCACCGCGGGGTATATGGTATGCCAAAATTTAATTCTAAGCATCCGGGCACTATAGCGATTTGCGCTATTGAAAATCAAGTATATGTGATAAGTTATTACATATTAAGGCATTACTTTCAGTATTTATCTATTAGTATTCTAAAATAATAGTATAACTATTCAGGGAGGAGAAGTTAGCGTTCTTTACACCATGCTAGGTTTTTTTAGATAACGTGTAACCTAATTTAGATTTTAACAATATTGTAATTTTTTTATTTATTTGTATCGTTTCTTTTAAATAATGTTATAAAAATATAAATAATGTGTAATCACAATTTTAACATAAATATCATGGCCTTTTTTAAACAACTTAAGTAATTACATAAGAAAATCCAGCATAAATCATATTTATATTAATAGCTTCTGTGCATGACCGATATAGCAAACGCACCGCGAAAATGACGTATTTCAATTCGCCGCAAATCTCTTTTCAATTACACGTGCGTAATTAAGATTATATCTGTGTACGGCTCTCAGTAAAAAGTGGAAATTGTGCATGGAATATTGTTCAAAGGCTGAACAAAGGGAACGCATTTCGATTATGCTTTTTAGTGCATGCCATTCGTATGTCTCCATTGTGTGAAAAATGCAAATAGATTTTTTACAAAAATAGGGAGTAGTGTTGACATGATTGAAACTTTTATTTATCAAAATAGATTTGGATACTATTTTAATCGTTGTAACACTGATCGCATCTTGCTTGGATGAAAGCGGCTAATCAAAGTGGGTTCGACGCGTGTTTTACACTTCAAAGGTCACTCAAACGGAAAATGTCTTAAGCTCTACTGGCGTTAATTTTAGAATCAGTTCCATATGTCGATGCCGCCTTTCGATCTTGACAGCTTTAAGATTAAAGAAACTTTTATCGAGGCTAACTTGCCATTTTAAAAATGGAGAGCTTTGATCGCGTCAAAGGGGGTTCCAGAAATCGAAATAGTTTTACATGAAATGCGCATGAAGTATTGAAGGTCATAATCATCGTTTAAACGATGATGCTCTTAATTTTTTTACTATATTACAGCATACATCTACTGTTCATGTATGTCATGTTATTCAATGACGAGTTTACCCCGTTTTAATTCTTCCTTATTGCTCGTCTTGTCAAAACCAGACTGCTTTTTCGTTCGGGAGTTCGACGAACCCTTGCGAGCCGTCGTTTGAAGGTTGTTAAATCTATTTTAACTTTTATTAGGACCGCGTTTCCTGACTCTTTATAGTGCACACATAGATTTACGCGACACGTGTAAACAAAGGGCGATGTTAATGTGTTTCCTTTAGCAGAGCACACTGACGCACGATTTATATTTAGTAGGTATCTAAAAGGTATCTCATATAGCTGTGTTCATGGAATGTAGATATCTACACGCGAGGGATTTAGATTAGTAGTCATGGTGTAGACATTGCATGGTTATTGATATTTAGTAGATTGTATGATGAATATCGGTATTGCAGTTACTTCGGCACCGGTGGTCGTGGGTTCGTTTCCCACACGGGATAAGTGTTTGTGTGAATAGACAATAAGGAGTTACAATTATAAGTTACTTTTTCCCTTTTATGTCACAGTACCTGAAGTACCGTCTAAGATAAAAGGAGATTTTCTAAAAATGAAACCTAGCTAGATCGATTTTTCGCCCCCGACTTTACGCATATACTAAATTTCAGGAAAATCGCTGGAGCAGTTTCCGAGATTGCGATTATATATATATATATATATAAGAATATTTTTCAGTGTTTAGGATGACACAGCAATCAAAACACAATTGAGTTTCTCTGTAATTAAAGAAACAACATTTAATGTTAATAATCACAATGTCGATTCCTAAATCACTATTTTACTTATTAAATATCTTTGTAATCAGATTATTTTCATGAATTGCTTCATATGACAGCTTAATTCTTTTTCTGTTATAATCCGGCGTACAAACATAGTTTTTAAAATAAATGTTATCAACGGCCATAAGAATATTTTTCAGTGTTTAGGATGACACAGCAATCAAAACACAATTGAGTTTCTCTGTAATTAAAGAAACGACATTTAATGTTAATAATCACAATGTCGATTCCTAAATCACTATTTTACTTATTAAATATCTTTGTAATCAGATTATTTTCATGAATTGCTTCATATGACAGCTTAATTCTTTTTCTGTTATAATCCGGCGTACAAACATAGTTTTTTTTTAAAATAAATTTTATCAACAACGGCCGGTGCGCGAAAATATTTATAAAATTAAAGAAAAATATTTATAAAATAAAAAAAACGGCCGGTGCGCGAAAATATTTAAATTAAAGAAAATATTTAAATAAAAGAAAATAATATTTTATATATATATATATACAAGAATAGCTCGTTTTGAAGGATAAGATACTCTGTTACAGATTCGTATATAGAATAAATAAGGACCTTTGTTGGCTGTTAACCACGATCCATCAATTTGAGGGGTTGTCTCTGATGAACTCCCATATTTAACACAATGATAAAATAATCGTAATTTATCATTCAGCGGTTTTCGAAACTACAGCGAGTTTGTTGGTCTTCGTGCGAAAGTGAAATGATTCTGTTGTAGCACATGTTCAGATAATGACAGAAAAATAACAATTCTATCGCATTACAACGTGCAGCATTTCCTATAAATCATTATATGAAATACGAAACATAATTGTCTTATTTGGAATGACTTAAATAAATGATTGCGTCATTTATACCCGAGGTTCACAGTAAGTATATAAAGCGCATAGGCCGTTCTTTTTCAATCGGTTTGCTAACGTTAATTTATTTACCGTACAACAAATGCTCTACGGATGATTTATTGTACGGTAAAGTTATCGAGGTGTTAAATATCTCTGGGCCCCGGATAGCGGTGGGCAAGTCGCACTTGTCTGCGGTGATTTACTGCGCACGATCGTTGCGAGCGCCGCCCGGGCAATTGGGAGAGTGAGCTGTTTCTACCTCTCCTTTCCCCGTGGTCTATCGATAATGGAAGGGCACCTCGAAATGGCAGTAGACTGGTATTTTTCACCGGACAAACGATAGTTTGCGGACGTTTATCGTGAGGAATGTTCGTCGTGAGGTTAATTACATACTTCAAAATCATTTATTACGGTTATACGGTCTGTCCGTCATTGTGTATATCATCAGGGTTTAATCGTAGACTTATCCTCAATAGATAGTGTGTATGAATTAACTAAATACTTAGGTACTTGGGGGAAAATGTCAGTAACAATTAAAGAAAAGGGACTATAATAAAAAGATTTTTACCCTAGTTAAACTTATTTTGCCCTGTCTAAACGTTGTTCGATTAAATATCGAGAGTGCGGCACTATATGTCAAGTTTACTACTAAATGAGTGTGGTGAATGTGGATGTGGGACCTTTCTCTTTCCACACCGTCACGGTTATAAAATTTGAGGGTGTCTGTTATTCATTTTTCTTTTTGAACAATATTTATCGTTAAAACATGTAGAAAAAGTACGAAAAGATTGTCGCCGCTGTGGGAATCGAACCCACGTCTTCGGCATTCGCGGCCTGACGCTCTAGCCACTAAGCTAAACGGCTGATAGCCACAGCGACGAAAATCTTAACGCCATCTTTCTACATTGTTATTTAGCATTTGCAGCAATGCTTGGCGCATCTATTGTTATATCCTTTCCAGCATACAAACAATTTCGAATATCGTTTTACAACGATAATTCGAACGAGAGATGTCGCCATTGCTTTTATAAATTTTAAAGTTTTTTATAGTGCTAATCTCTGCACTTAAGATTGAACATTAAAACATGTAGAAAAAGTACGAAAAGATTGTCGCCGCTGTGGGAATCGAACCCACGTCTTCGGCATTCGCGGCCTGACGCTCTAGCCACTAAGCTAAACGGCTGATAGCCACAGCGACGAAATTTCGTACATGTACTTCGTACTTTTTCTACATGTTTTAATGTTCAATCTTAAGTGCAGAGATTAGCACTATAAAAAACTTTAAAAATATTTATCGTTAACCCTTTTATGCAGATTTGTACATAATTATTGATATCGCCATTTTACAATTTACTTTAAGAGCTACATTTGTGTTTTGCCTGTGCAACACTCACAAACGCCCGGTAGCGCAACAAAAGCTTAATATCCTAACTGTATACGCCGCAAAAAATATCATCCGGAGCGCCGCCACTGCGCTACGTCATTTCTCACCGCGTTACGACAAAGAAGGTGACGTTGAAATGACAAAAAAAAAATACAACATCGCGGACTAATGTTGCATATCCATCTGGCGTATCCATCTCGAACCGCGATTGAATTGCTGGCTCTTGTAATGTGGCTTCGCTATCACCGTTCTGATCGGCAATTTTGCGAGTGGATTTTTTGAGCCACGCGTCTCACCGTCCCTCGATCCGTTACATCTCATTGAAACGGACACGCTTGAGTGTTAACAGAGTCAGTTTGCCATCAAGTCGACCAGCTAGATTAAGCTTCCGGTGTCTCTAGACTACGACAAATTGGCTGTATTACAATAATGGTCTCAGTTGCGACCATCCAAGCCAAGGTCACAAGGTGACCACATAACTTACTTATACAACTAATATCCGACTGGCACATTAGATATTTCAGTCATCTTATAGTCGTCATCTTGACTGATGACCAATAATATTCGACTTATTAAGAAGAAATAATTAGATAGAAAAAAGAAAAAAAAAGACGCGCAACAACGTTATCGACAAGTCGCAGACTCAAATTTAAAATATACAGACGTGCAATTATTTTAATATTTTATTTACACCGGAAAAGCGAATCAGCGGACCGTTCAGACTCAAACATGTTATTGATAATTCTATAGTCATTTAGGTCCTAGGTATAATGTTGAAGTAAAGTGGTTTATTTAGTCCGCAAAAGTTCAGAAATAATTTAATTGAAGTCAACAGATTGATTGTAGAGTTGAAGTGAGCGAGTCTGTTTTCAATTATATTTCAACGAAAACATAGTTAATAGATGGGTTGGAAATATCTATGGACGTATTAACTGTAATGAATGATTGACTGTATCTCTAAACGTTAATTGAAAGCTGACTATAGATTATATTTTCATTTATAAAATAATTAAGTGATCTTTTCGAGGGAGCATTAAAATTCATCACGCAAACTTCTGCAAGTCTTTGGAGGTGTCTCTTATTAACAGGCAAGAAGATATGTAAATGTCGACATACAGTTTAATTCTGAGTGAGGTTGCAAAATAAGATATGCAATATTATTTTTTTAAGTAAAAAAAAAAAAACACTTGAATTCTTTCTGTATGTATATTGTTATCTATATTATTACTCACTGGAATACTTAACGTTACGAGTAACTCGTAACGTTAAGTAATGGTGGCGCCTTCAATTGGTTTCCAACAATCGCTGTTAAACAAAGCTTGTTGATACGTAATTGTTTAATTGCTAACTAACTAACGGATTGTTATACTATCGAGTTAATCTTCTTTTTCTCTTTACACGTGCGTGCCTAGTAAAACATAGCCTTGAAACAATTTTTAAATTGATGGTGTTATTTCGTTTTAGTAATTGCTTCTATTTCGGGTCAAGAGTGTTTAAATGGAAGCTTAGCTTAGCATTTACGTTCTTTGTTCTTGAAAGGCAATAATTAATCAATACTATATGTTAATTTGAAGAGTATCATAGAAAAGTAATAAAATTAGTATGTTTGTTCATGTTTTTTTATTTGGTTTGCCTATTAGGTAAATTTTCGGTGCAGTTAAACCAAAGTATTAACATTATAGTTTTCATAGATCTGTAATCATATCATAGGCACTATCTAGGTCGTGTATAGGTCTGAGATCACATAATAAAATCAGCCTGAGATCTTTGAACTGATCGTACTCAATTGATATATCTGTTGTTTTTTAGGACGTATATTAAATATTGTCTGAAGTTTGAAGAAAGTTCGTCCAAATATTTGAATAATTGTACGAATGCGCGTGGACAAACATCTTTAGGTGAGCGTTGCCTCGCCGTGTCGCGTTATCGCCAGTATCACGCAATTTGATCCGTTGTAATGCGATATGATTTCTACGGACGTCAAGTCCGTACGTACATATATTTATTACCCGCATATTTGTACAGCGCATTCCGTTTTACGCGGTTTCACCTGCATTTTCATTTTGTTTAGTGCGGTTATAGCTTTGTGTTATTTAAAAAAATACGTTCAAATAGTTATTGAAGTAAACTGTTCAAAAATCTGTTCTGATCTACGTTTGATTTAAGTTATTTGCAGATTTTTTATCCATTTTTTTGCAAGTTCAAATCTTCAAATAATGCACCGAATCCATGATGTTTACTAAATTCGAGTCTGCTTTTTAAAAATAGTTACAAAATCTAAATGGTTCCTAATTACAATTTATTTCATCTTACTGAAGATTTCAAATTAACGTCGTTCTAGTTATCGATATTCCACTATAATTAATATTAACAATGTATAGCAAAATGATTTCGTCAATTTATTATGAAACTACCGCGAACAGCCGAAAGTCGTAATGGAACAGTAACTGTTATTAAAATTTAAATTAAAATGCTATGTGTTTTAACAGGTTGTCTATTTCGATTGTTGACAAAAGAATATAATTATTCCATAAACCTAAATTATCTTTGAAAGCAATTGTAAAATATGTATATAAAGTTATTTGTGGTTTATCTATATAGTTTATTCAAAGCCATTATTCTTGTGAGGTGATTAGATCTTGATTTATTCTTCGTGTCTGGTAGAGCAATAATCGTATATTGGTAGAGAAATATGACATTTGAAAAGCCATTTGACAGCTGATTAGTTGACATGCACGATGATCAGTGTTTCAGAAACCGGGCGTAAGAGTCCATAATTATTGTCTATTATAATGTCTGCCATTTAATGTAGCTTCCATGATTATGTGCGTTCAATGATATGAATATTAGTAATTCTGCAATTAACATTTTCCTTTAACAAAATAATTTTCTCGATAAAGTATTTTTTTGTATAAGAAATTGGCAAGCGGTCGTCAAATGCCATGTTTGATGTTTCATCGTCATAGTCATCATTTCAGAATGTTTAAGTCCTCTGCCATCTAGATCGAATAGCCTCCTCAAATGTCTGGGAAGTCGGTGGATGCAGGTGGCTCGAGTTCGAGCTTCGCGGCAGTCTATGCAGGAGGTATACATTCAGTATCTTCGTTTGCAACGTTGGCAATTTCTAGTGCCACCGGGAGGCGACCGGCGGTCGTCCATTAGATTCTCAGGGGTTCATTGAGAGCAATCTTGCGGCGGAATAACCCTTATTGCGGTAACACCGGCCTCTTATAATGCGCAATTCCTAATGGCTTCCGCAGGCACTGACTGAGAGTATTGACTGTGCTTTTGTAAACTACCAATCACTTTGAGCTCTAATGTCCATGGTGGGTTTACAGAACTTGTAAACGTAAGTTTGTTTTTAGTGATGGTAAACTTTCATCTTCAACGTTAAGTTTTTATGTGCACGGTCAGTAAATACGTAATATAATAGTAGTCAATCCATATACAAAAGATATACAAAGATACCGTCTTATACTTTTCGGAGATCCAAAATCTTTACAAAATTTTTATCCGTCGTTTTGAAATATATAAATTTTGACTACGAGCTGAAGATAAAGGAGCCATGTTAAGAATAGAATTGGTAGATATAAAGTTTAAGCAATTCCATAAAGCGAATGAATGGGGTAAATAAACTCAGGCTTATATGTTAACTAGTTATTTTGTAGACGCTCTCCTAACTGGAAATACACCGCTACAGATATTACACAATTTTCATTGTATATTAATATCTTTAGATCTATCGAAGGCTGTCAAGAAGGATGTTATGAACTGATGATATACATTTATGGCACCATTGAGTCAAGAGAAATGAATAGAACCTCGTTCCATTTTCAGCGCCTTTAGCTTCTCGTTCCTCGAAATAGGCTTTATATGATTTCTCGCCCACGCACCGTTAGTTCCGTGGGCCTTTAATGATTCAGTTTATTATAATCTGTTCTGATGTACAGCTTTCACGAATCATTGTGATGTTTTGTGCATATAATCTGCCATTATAATCCGCTTTGCTTTTGATGTTGACATGCTGACAACATCTTAGGTTAACATAGCCTGTAAGTCTAGGTACTAAGCTACAGAAATATTATTTTGTCGCAGAAATTTGTAGTCCTTTACTAACTTTGTGTATTTTACTATTGCGTTATAAATCTATGTAGTGAACGTCTAGAAAAGCATTTTTTAAATTACGTTATCGCGGTGAAAAGTGCGAATACAATAGATCCCGGTGCACACGCTGCTTATTGTTTTCTTTTAATTGTCCACGAAGTGAATGCGTTCGTTTTCAAAATCTAAGTGTATTGTTCACGTTTTAGGACTGGTAGTACGGCGTGGCGGTAGTTCTGCTAACAATACGCATTTTCTGTCGCCCGGCTGTGTTTCAATGAAAGAATTTTTTCGCTTTTTTTAATCACGAACCACACCCGCTTTGTTTTTATTTCGTTTTCGAATAATTAACGCGTTTATAGTCGATCATTCATGATGAATCGGTGGCGCCGTTGCCAAGCTATTGGCTTCGGCGTGGGGGGTTTAGGTTCCATTCGTATTTGTGTGACCTACAGATAATTATTCCGAATCTGGGTGTTTGTTTCACAAGGAGAGTTGATGCCAGGCAGGCCGTAAAAAGATATAGCCAAAACCCGTTGTGCCGACCCCACCTATGTGGGATAATGGCAGGAGGATGATGAGAGTCGATCATAGTAGTACATTTTAAAAACTTTGTTAAAATTTAAGATTTTCGTTGGTCTGGCAATCAGCCGTTTAGCTTAGTGGTTAAAGCGTCAGGCCGCGAATGCCGAAGACGTGGGTTCGATTCCCACGGCAGCGACAATCTTTTCGTACTTTTTCTAAAAATTTTAATGTACAATCTTAAGTGCAGAGATTAGCACTATCGTAAATTTAAAATTTCTAATGTTATTTATTTTCAATAGTTCGTTCAAATGAAATGAAACGTAAGCACATTTTACTTAATGCTGATAAGTGACTAGATCTTGCGTTTGAAAAAATGCTGTGACATAATTTTATGTAAGAAACCCTAACCATACTATCGTTTAGATTTTCATCATTTCAGTCTTTCTGTATAATTTTATTAAATGATTTTTTGCCGATCCGTACGAAACGAAACGACCTGATTTCATGAAAAGCATCGTTACGAAATCCAACGCATCGAACGATAAAAATTAATTTTACACTCTAAACGCCTATCATAGCTAAACATGGCGACTCGTCGAGAAAGTCGCGTCGAAGTATACGCGGACAGAATCGCCCCGTCATCGCTCGATTGATTCCCCATCGGGCACTGCTCACTTATCGTTCAGTTTACGTAATAGGCAATTTGATGACCGCTCGATATCTCGAAAATACAGCCGTCGACGCGTCCACGAGACCCGTGAAATGAAATCACGTACTGAAGAATCACAGTGATTCTCAAACTTTCATTAATGCTTTGTTGAAAATTTGCTGTCCAAAATATTGTAACGTTAAAAAATTAAGATCATTCTGTTATACAGATGATTATATAATATTAAGTTTCTATAATACTTTAGTTAATTTATCACTTAACTGGCAGAACTGGCAGATGACTCCGAGGCACTCGTGCGTTCTCGGCTCAGTGTTTCATCAAAATATAAGATTTATAAAAATTGACATATTTAAGTTATCTTGCAATGCACTTTACAATATTAAAGAATAAAACGATAGATTAGACATTATAATTGGACGTATAAAAATTAGGTGGTGTTTTTTTAAGTTGGTAGTTCAATTTTCTGTATTAACCGCTGCCCTTGGACATTTGCAAGACTTAATAGTTAATACGTTATCACCTTTTAATAAAGTGAGCCCCGGATACACTTTACTTACTAGAAGATTGCAGAAGTATAACACTTCTAATTCACACCGGCCTTCTGTGAAGTCTTGGTTCTTCTCTGGACGAATTTGCCCATTCGAGCAACAGTGAAAACTATTGTGTGATCCAACAACAGTAAAAATATTAAGTGAGTAAAAATATTAAAAAGAAAAAATCCTAATGAGATTTTATTCTTTCCTAAACTTTGGGAATTGCTGACACATCACTGGGCAAGAAAGTAACTTTACAATTCCTTTTGTGAATGTAACATAATCAGTTAGTGAGCAAATGATACATTTGATTACTTTGATATTTCGAAAAATACAATGGTGTCACATTCACGTGGCGGCTACTACCGGCATGTTAATAATGTCGGTATGCTAATTAATAATGTTTATACCACCTTGGGGTGGTACAGAAAAAATTAGGTAGGTGCACAGGGAGATTTCTAACAAGGAAAACGCTAATATTTACAAACTATGTAATGTATATTCATATGTTAAATACAGTACTAAAACATATACAACGTAAGGAAAATACTACAAAATATACGTAATACAATCTTACTAAAAGATTAATGGAAAGCTTTCGGCTTTGTTCACCTCTTGTATTAAGAAATAATTAATCGCTCGGGAAGATAATTTCAAGTAACTTCAAGCCTTGATCATTCGGCCCAGCTATTGTAAGGTAAAACTTCACTTGACATTGATGGGGGATCCAAGACAGGCGTCCGTCATACGAATCTCGATACTCATCTCCGCGCCGCGACCGTTCCCTTTGGCCCCGTATCTTCGCATCGGAGAAGCGCTGATACGAATCAATGGGAGAGCGTACCTCTTCCGCTCATTGTTCCCGCGCCTTACGTCATCCATTGTCTTGTGACGCGTTCCGAAATCCGGACGGATCTGAATGGATTAAACTCGGCTCGTACGCCAGCGAGCGAATCGAAATATCGGTTTGTTTGAGCAGAACAACGGACGCGTCCTGTTTGCTTTCTTTTCCCAACGTCGTCGCGTCGATTTCGCGTCAATCAATCGTGGATTGCGCAACGGTTTTTGAACCGAGTTGTTTGGACTGAGGTATTGTTGAATTAAAGTTCGCGCGTAGTGTGCAAATTGAAGTTAAGCTACTATGTGCATGAGTTTATTAGATCATTCCAATGATTCAGAATTGAAAATGAACTTATAAATTTGTAAGAATGTTGATAATTGATTGGCAAATTTATGTTCCACAAGACTGGGCTATTCTGAAGTCTTGTTGTGAACTTTATTGCTTTTAAGACATAAACAACGTTTATCAAAAGAAAAAGAAGATCCTTTTCATTTGATTAAGCATCCTTTTCTTACGTTTAAAGTTAAGTTACAGCCTTTACTGGACAAAGGGCTGCTCTGTAAAGAGGGTATTAGGGCATAGACTATCACGCGACCCAACTGCCGATTGGCGGACTTCACATATATTATTCGAAAACATTTTTTCGCTATTATTTCGAATAATATACACCTTATCACAATTTATTCACGATGTTTTCCATCGGCGCTGAGCACGTGGTAAGGCAGCGTTTAAATTATCAATTTCATTGGTGCCGGACCCGGGCACCAAACTCGGGTTGCGATGAGAGCGCGGACGATGAGCTATCACGGCTCTTATTACTGTTTTAAACATTTATTTATGAAAAGTTTATTTGTAAATAACTTAGTTATAGCAATTGCGATGACCACGAATAAATATAAATTTAATTAATTTACATTGCCTTCGCTTTTTCATAATCCGTTTTATGGGCTTTTAGAGTTCTGTCCCCAAAGAGTAAAAGGGGACCCTACTACTAAGACTCCGCTGTCTGTCAATTTGTCTGTCCCTAGACCTTATCTCATGAACCATGATGGTTAGACAGTTGAAATTTTGACAGATGATGTATTTCTGTTTGCCGCTATAACAACAAATACTAAAAAAAAGAATAAAATAAAAAATATTTAAGGGGGCTCTAATGCAACAAACGTGATGCGGTTGCTAGGCAACCTTTTTTTTTTTTTTTTTTTTTTTATGTGAACGCCGGCTACCTCACTCACCAGACGCAACGCGAATGTATTTGTCATACTTCCACTTTACGCTGGTCTTCTGTGAGGTCGTGGTACTTACCCGGACGGGGTGCCCATTCGTGCAACAGCCGAGGCTGCCGCGTGGCCCTACCACCGTTAACCTATAGGTACTTACCAATTAGTTTATAAAAGATAATGGATACGGAAACCTCCGTGCGCGAGTCCCGCTTGCACTTGGTCGGTTTTTTTTCTCCGTGCCCGCAGACGTTTTGCTTCGTCGCGCTTGAGTACAATGACTTAAAAAAAAGCCAACCCTACAACATTAATGTAATTATGATTTGATTTCGACGGGAGTTCGAAGTGATTAAAGGTCTGTGTAGATTTACTATCCATAGCTTGCATGAGAGATCGAAGTGGCATCTTTTACTATAAAAGTAAAAAAAGCATTTTAAAAAATTTAACATCACTTTTCACTCTTTAAGTTCGATCGTAACGCATTGATGTGCGCCATTGAAATTCAAATTGGCCGCCTATTTGTAAAGAATTTGTATATGTAGTAAAAGCAATATATGAGCAAGTCAAACGGCTTTTTCTTCAAAATTTCTACATAATGTAAACAAATTCTTTATTAAACGCACGACTCGTGGTCGAACGTGACAGAGGTTGGAGACCTTTGGCCCTTTATATTTTCACCGTAATCTATGATGAATTCCGTCCAAAAGTTATTGGCGCTTTCTTAACTAAGTGTGATTTTCTCTTTGCAGGTAAGTTTGTCCACGGAAATCCAGAGAGCGGAGCTGCGAATCGTAACACAAACATGTGGTATTTTAAGATAATAATTTTAAGATAAGATAACACAAATATGTAGTATTTTTTCTCATTTTTTCATCATCATGAACTTGAATAAGGTTGCACTTTTGTAACATGTAGTTGTAGTTATTTTTTTTATGTGAAAAGTTGCCAAGCGAGCAGACGTTCACCTGATGTTAAGTGAATACCGCCGCCCATGGACATCTGCTACACCCGAGGGTTACAGATGCGTTGACAACCTTTTGAAAATTGGGCTCCGGCTACCTCACTCACCAGACGAAACGCGAAAGTATTGGTCATACTTCCACTTTACGCTAGTTTTCTGTGAGGTCGTTGTACTAACGCGGACGGGCCTGTCCATTCGTGCATTAGCCGAGGCTGATGCGTGGCCCTACCCCCGGTAAACTTGCTAAACTGAAGCAAACTAGTTCAGTAATAACAAAAGAATAAATATTATTAAGTATTAGTGCACGGAAACTAGTTTTTTAGTTCTCAAAGTTGATAAGACAAAAAGCGGAAAATATAACACGATAAAGTTAAAGATACAAGTCATGCTATCGTACATTTTTTTTTATTGACGTGGGGTCTTATTAACATTTTCCGGTATTGTAATCTGCGACCATACTTCGAGATAAAAATGTAACGCCCTATAAATGTCCCAAGTATATAGTATATACTTTACCTCATCTAGACACTATAGAGGCAAAGGACGCGACCCTATTTTTTTGTTATTATTTCATCTCACGATGTTTCCTTCCCGGTTGAGCACGTGATAAGTCATCGCTTAAAACTGGTATTAACTATTTCATTGGTGCAGACAACGGGATTTGAACTCGGGTTGCTCGAGTATAAAACATTAAAGGCACCGGGACACTGAGATATCGCCGCTTTATACTACGAGGTTTCCGCTATAATTGAAATTTCATGCCGCTCCGTTGATAAGATCGTATGTTCTCCATCATTCCAAGCTTTGTTCGAAACGGATCTATCGTGACTAAGCGACATCGATATTGACCCAAGTGAATGGTGTTTATGACCATATGGATGCATAGCAAACAGTGTTTGTCACGAGAAGCCATCAAGTCCCAGATCGGTCGGTAATGCGATATCGCGTATTATGAATTCGTTCCAGGTCTCCGATTTGATTCTTGCCATTCGGCGCTACTTTTAACGAGTCAAATAAATAGGCGTGTCAGTTTTAAAATCGCGCCTTTAACTTTCGCTTTCCTCAGCCTGTTCATATTTCGTATCGATGAAGAGAAAGTATGCCCTTACGTTTCGGCTGTGAAGACCTTTAAAACGGTTCTAATTTATAATCTGTGATATAACGGCTGAATACATCTTCATCATACAGCTTTCATCAATGTCTTCATGTTGATATTGGCGTCGGGAAACTACAGCGTTTTGAAGATTTGGTTGGAGCTGTTTGGTCTGTCTAAGCGATGGCACCGCGGCATGATGGTACTTCGGCACCGCGGGTCGTAGTGGGTTTAATTCCCACACGGTACAAACATTTGTACGAACTACAGACAATTTCTACCGATCTGGTTATATGTCTCAATTTGGTTTGTGTTTGTTAATCTCGTGAAATATAGGGTTACCTTAGTGTATGAGAATAATCTGTGAATATAAAACATACATTTTTTTAGTCTTTTGTCCGGTGGGCAAAATGACGCTGATCATGTCGCTTTTGAGATATTATAAGCAACACAAAAAAGTGTTTATTTGTGCATATATTTTCGCGTATGTAAAAGATACACATTATTTATAATACACGTAATAATAAATTACTGGTAAAAAGCGCACTGAAAAATAAAAGATCACATTAAAATTCGCAAGGCGGAAACATGAGTACGAAGCTCTGGTCGAGCTCATTAGACAACAGATGTCCTTTGATTGAAAAATTCAACGAACATCCAACATTTTGCTCACCATCCGGTATTAATCCACGTCGCCTCACGTCGAATTCTCGCGTAATCCGTATTAATAGACTACGCGTTGTTACAAATTGCGCGCTCGTTGCACTGGCAAGCAGCACCTTACTTCCCAACGTTGATTGATGACGTACACGACGAGCACAGACCGAGTCGAAACGTGATAGTGCACTGCTCGCGTAATTTTTCTTTTTCGTTCGCCATGCGATTCGCGGAATGTTTCCTTCCCTAATGACTTTGATGCTTTTGAAGCTCGAACGATCAGATGGCACACTTGAGGTGTGCTGGGGAATATGGAAGGATGATAACTTTTCGTATTGATAAAACTATCTTACGACATTTATACTGGTTTATTTAAGCGAGAAAACGTCTTTTTTATATTTGTAGTTTATTGTTGTTTATAAACCTCCTGGAATCCGTAACAGTATGTAAAATTGTAGTTTTATTAAATAATATTCACGTAAACAAAAGAATATTGGGCCAGTTTGTAATTAAAATTAGCACTATTTTGGGCAGATTCGTCCGCTTGGCTTTGTGTGTTTTCTCTTTCTATTAATCAAAGAGTTAGTTTGATTACGATTTCTTTCAGCAAGAAAGTAACCATTAAATTTAAATACAATTGATAAATTTATATTTTAACTTTACCGAAACAAAAATAACCTACGTGAATATTTACGAGTAGTATGTGATAAATTTTGATTTAATTAAAAAAAAACAAACAAGACTTGTCTACGATATTGCGTAGCTGTTATATATCGAAATGATTTATGGCTGTTACCAGCGTCCCCATTTTTATTTCTTTATTATATTGAGAGGTAATAAAATGGTCGCATCGGAGATAAGACAAAGGTGCATTGTTAACTCGTACAATTTCGGGTCAGTAACATTTGGAGCACAATGAACCAAGTCAGAGCAACAATAAAACGTGCATGGTTCAACACATTTATTTACTGCCTTCTAAATTTTACGTCCACTTTTGTAGATTTCACATGCCCGCCTGTATCTACTTGAATCGGTTTGCCGATTGGCTTTGAATACGAACTTTTCGACTCGTCTGAAACCATCGATTTCATCATCATCATCATCATTTCAGCCTCTTACGAGTCAACTGCTGAACACAGGCCTCTCCCACAGACTGCTACGAAGTACAATTATGAACAAACTATGTCTATCGACTTCCCGCACATTTGCACTGGTAATCACACCATCTGGTAGGGGTTGGACCTATATTGCAATGGCCAGTACTAGGCTAGCTCTCGAGGCCTATTGATTTAGCTCGGCTTGATTTAATGCTATGCACTCTTTACACAAACCTGAATACTTGAAAATAAAATAACGCGAAGAAAAGAAATTGATATTAAGTACGCTAGTTGCAGCATATCGCAATACGATAGCATTCACAGTGTACTAAAATTGTCTCGTTAACTTTATAGTCTATAATTTTGCCCTTTTCGTGTTGGTTAGAGTCAATTTTTTACCGACTTCAAAAAAAGAGGAGTTTTGGTTTTTATTACAGTATTTCTTATTTGTTACTAAACTCCCTGATTAAAACTTTGAGCCGGCCCAATTGGCTCGCATTAGGACACACTACCGATATCTCTATTTCACATTTATGTAACAATTGTGAAAATATTTTAACATTTCCTGACCGAATAGTGTAATGTTTTCTGACGTGTCGATCGTAATTTGTACGCCTCCGTTTTGTCCTTTCACCTTAATTGCTTTGACGAGAAAATGGTTCAAGACGCTTGATCGGTTTCCGTTTATCGGCAATAGTTAGAGATAGACAATTACGAGATCGCTTAATCTCATACCTCGATAGGCGGTCGAGGAAACCGAACGAATGATACTTTATTTGCGCCGTGTGATTACTGATTGTCGCGTGGAACGTGTAGCGTGAAAGCACATAATTGTACATTCGTAAGTTAGTTAATGATATCTCGCACGATATGTATCAGTCGTGACTGGGGCGACTTCGTGCTAACGAAGTCTTTGTTTCGTCACCTTTTTCGCCGGAGCTTGAAATTTTTCTGATCTTTAACTGCTTGGTACTGTATCTCTACTCGAACTAAACGTCCCAGAAATCTCTTGGGCAAAAGAAATGTTAAATTTTTTGAATTAAATTTTATGAACATATAAACGTATCTGGTTGTAAGAACTCATCTGCATGAGACTGTTTACCATAGGTATGAGATAAATCGTGAATATCAGCATCAGGTGCTAGACTGTAGTCACTGCTGGAAACATGGCTTATAAACCCTCATAAAAGTTGTAAAATAGGAACTGCTAAGATGCCTTTATCTTCTTTAATACATGTTTTCATATACTTAAAAAATTCTAAATTAAAAAATTCTAAACCACTCTTTATTTAATGGACGAGCAAAAAAACACTACTTTACTTGTATTTTGCCAATCAGACGAAAGTGGGTCGCTGGTCGTTCAAATTGTCCCTAATCACTTCAAAACTGTCATATCCGCGAGCACAGTGGCCGTGTTATTTGACGCGAAAATTTTAAGGGAACTCGATCCACATACTACAATACAAGTAAATTACTATCACCTATCAAGATAAAGTGTGCAAACAAATTGATATAGATACAGATGGAGCTTTCCGTAGTCCCTAGGAATAGATAAAAAAATCATCCTATCAAGACCATAAACATGTTTTGTTGTACGTCTTAATTGTTTCTTGTTTGTGAAAAATATTAGAGGTAGCTAGCGAGCAAAAATGGGTAACAAAGTTTTGAAACAGGGCGTGTGCCTTCATGTAGAATGTCCTACGAATTTTGCTACGCGTTACTACGTTCAGAATTCAAATCGTGTACCGTACGCACTATTTGCATCGTTCTAAATCGCTGCACTTTCGAATTGTCGTATCGGTTGGACCATTAGGGAATAACAACTCGACGCGTGACAATAGAGCCACGCGCCTAATATTAATTGCCGGTTTTGTTCGATAGTCGGATCACGTACGAATTGCATCCTTTACACGAACTAACGGGATGTTTTATGGGTCATTATTAGTTCGACTGGTGGGGTATTTGGGTCGGGCGCGGCGTTGGTTCATTGATTGCATGGAACTGGCAGCTCATTGTTTGACTGTCGATATTAAATTTAGTGATTCTCTTTGTTATGAGTGGAAGATGCGAGAAATGGTTTGTGATACTTATAACAGAAAACTAAAAAAATTAAACTACATAAGAATTTGCTAAACAGTCAGGAACGAACGTAATTGCAATTTTTGAGTAAAATCGAAATTATTTTAAAAAATACTTTAATTTTAATACCTGATTTTGAAAAAATCGCGAGGGGATACCTGACACACAATAATTATAACTTATTTTTTTTTTAACTTTATTGACGTTATTCCATTGCAGATGTTTACATATAAGTACGTATTTTAATTAGTAAATTATCTGTGTAGGTACTACATACGCTTATCAGTAGGTAGGAAGATAGTTTAGAATAAAAATCCAGATCTTATTTTTTTTTATATAAGATGGTCGAGACAGGCATTGTTTACAGCATGGAAGCAATATCCTTAATTTCGGTCGCTGACCCCAATCAATTTTAGTAAATGCATCTACAAGCCACTACTTGACCGTCCGTACAATTTTAGACCACTCGCGTTAGCGAGTGTATATCCGAAATGGAGTCTGTCCACACGCATCTTGATGCCCGAGTCAATTTGAGTTGTATTTAATATTCTGCCATGCATAATGGGGAACTTTAATTTGCATGAAAAGTCAGCAAAACTGAGTTTCGTCTATTACTATTTTTCTTATTTCTAATGATAGCTGTTAACACTTATGTACATTATACACCTACTGTAAAATCTTTGTAGAAAAGTTATTTTTGTGCGCTCACATGTTTTAACTGTGTTCCGTCCGGGTAATTACCACGACGTATTAAAAAATACTGGTTCCGTCAAGTTTTCTCGCAAAATGTCTGTTAATGAAACTATTTTTACACATTTAATGCATTTATTTTTTATTTTAATTCCAGACGTTTCGAACCCTTTTAAGCGTTCATGGCCGGTCCCGTATCTCACAAATATCATCCGTAAAAATAGTTTCATTTATGATGTGCTTACAAGAAATTATCAGACGTATGTTTAGATGGCTTAAGCTTAAAATTACACTTATTCGTTAAATTATTGAGAGTCATGCTTTATAAGGCCTAGGAACAGTTTAATCCTTTCAGTGTGGCGTTAAATTGGCCACTGAACTGTAATTAGTTTTGTTCCTCATACATTTTCCGTGCACGGGCGAACACTCGCGCCTTGTGACATGAATGCATTGATCTAATCTCAAGATAATCTTTGATCACGGCAATTATCGTGATCATGCACTCAATTTGATAACTTCCTGTGATTACTTCTGGGCGGACACGCGTCATTAGGCAGATTGACCTTATTATGATCGACATTTAAACTTAACTACTGCTGGTTAAAAGCTTGCTTCTTGATACAGAAAGTGTCCCTCACACTTAATATATTTTTAAAACATTTTCTTTTTATTATTATATCTTAGTTCAATCTCTTGGTTTATTTTTTATGAAACAGCAAAAAAGCACGATTCAGCTGAATGTCAAATGGTTACCGCAAGTTCGTTCAAAACCTGCTATTTATATAGGTTTTAATGCCTTTAGTTTTTGAAACGTCTGACAACTAAGAGCCACACCACTTCGTAGATTTTTCATTGAAAAGCAAGTTAATTAGTGGTTTTAATCATATCTGCAAAGTTGTTATTATCTACTTTATCTGTTATGGTTTATAGTGGAAAGTAACAATCTTATGAATCCCCAAGTCCGGTGGAAGATTCCGGAGTTGATAAGATCGAAATAGAAGCAATGTATCATTAGATAAAGACAAAGCAAGAGAGCGGCTCGATTCGCGACACCTGGGCAGCGGTCGTGATCGGTCGCCAACTCCATTTCCCATTGTCGATCACGAGCCACCATCGAAAGGCGAAGCTAATAAAGAGATAAATTGCGAAAACTTAATTAGAATCTCTTATCGGCGAACGTCGTAACGGTACGCGATGAGGACGGCGCACGAAGAGCCACCGAGAGTATTGAAAGATTTACTGCGGGTAGCTTCGGATAGTTCACGAGCGGTGGCGATTTTGCTTGAACACTCAATGCGCCTTAATCGACGTTTCTTGCGGCTATTGCACGCAACTAATTGGCAAATGCTTGTTGCGGTTTTGTTAATAGGCACAATTAAATTAAATTTGAAGGCCCCATTTGATTAGGTAATTTAGTTTTAGTGTAATTGTAGTTTTGAAAGAAAAGAAAGAGGAAAACACAGATTTCAAACTACTTAATATGGTAGATGATACCCTAATTGCTATTTTGTTTTGTACTACTGGTACTTTTCAATTATCACACTTAATTTTAAATTGCATTATTAAGTTGAAAGATACAGATAACAAATACATGCAAAAAATTTAGTGTTTTCTAATTCCAATACTATCCGTTTTATTTGGAACTGTTCAAAGTTCATCAGATTATATCAGTTACAGTGGCAAATGCTGAGATTCTTCCGCGGGTTCTTCTCATGTCCGTGGCCTAGCCGGTAGTAGTGTATTATGAGAATCAATAACTTTGTGAAATACTTCTATATCGAATCAAGATATTTGAATTTGAATTAAAAAATATTATGAAAAAAATTACGTATAATAAATTATCAACAAGATAATGAGGTCCCTTGCCGGTTTCCCATGGGATACGCCGGATTCGGTAAACTTCGAGACTGGTCGTGATGAATAATTAACTATCCCTTAGCCGGCTTAACCGTTACAACATTTTGGACGGACAACCGCGATACACCTTAACCTCCTTTTTATGCTTGCTTCTTGCGTATTGTATGAGATGTTATATGCGTTTTAGAGTACTAACTCGTATGATAATGCCAAGCTGATATCGTTATCGCTGACGTAAAGCTTTTGAAGTAGGCCGCGGACCAATGATACTTACATGCTAGATAACTTTAATTAATTTTATACTTTAATCAAAATCATTACGGTATTCATAAAGTAAACAATACTGTATAATGTTAATTGTGACTTACGCATCTTTTATTTTCTAGCGAAATTTTGTAGTGGGATAAATTGAATATTAAAAATAAAAGATCCTATAATATTTATACCTGTTATAGAAACACTAACTATCGGGGAAGTAATAAGTATAAAGAATTGCTTGTAAGCTATCTGCTCACGAATGTTTTATATCTCGCAATGCTCAACAGTCAGGCAGTTTGCTGGGTTCTTGGCTCCACCGTCTTTTCTTTCGTTTTGTTGTAAAACGAGAAATCGTGTCCGGAATGGTCGCAACACTGTTGCTCGAGCTTTCTTAGCCGGCCGTTTGTATGTCTCTCTATCTTCTGCCGTAATAATAACAGCTGTAGTGGCACATAAACAAGGCGATAAGAGGAATAAGCTGCCGCAATGATGACATGCGGGCCTGTCGCTTCGTAGTACTTTGTACTGTTTTCACAGACATTAAATGGCGAGTCACTCGGAGCACTCAATGGTACTTGCATACTTTCTTTTTTAGCAATTAATTTACACGTCTGTGGCGCAAAAGAGATTTTGTGATTTTTTCTGAACAAAAGTTATTAGTAAGTATCCGTAAGATATATTATACAAAACAGCATTCAGATCACGGGACAGACAATCAAAATCATTAAGACGTTCCAATGGCAGTGGTTACACTAGTAAAATAATAATCGAGTTCGCTTCAACATTGAATTTGTTCCTAAAGAACGTTGTAATAATTACGTGTCATGTTCGGAAATCGTAGTCAAATGACGACGATTGCGCCCTCTCGCGGATTGATCGAGTCGCTGTTCTCTGTCCGCGACCGTTCCAACAACTCCACCCGCTGTGAGTGACAGTCAAGCTTATCGAGTGACTTGCAAATATACTAATGGAGTCGTAATGCGGGAGCAAAGGGGAGACATTGCAGCGAATTGATGTCGAAAGCATCTTGGTGTTACGTTGATTATGAATGATCGAACGATTTTCAACCGATCTCAAAAAAGTAGGTTTGTTTTTTATGTTTCTAACCTCAGAACTTCGTCATTGTTGATTTAAAAAAATTGAATTGGGTTTAGCTAACCACTACGTTGTATAAAACAAAGTCGTCCCGCTGTCTGCCTGTCTCTATGTATGCTTTGATCTTTAGAACTACGCAACGGATCTTGATGCGGTTTTTTTACTTGATAGAGTGATTCAAGAGGGAGGTTTGTTTATATGTATAACACCCGCGCGAAGCCGAGGCGAGTCGCTAGTGATATTATATGACTCTATAATCGCACCGAAACTGAGGCACTCAAATTATGCCAATTAGTGTAGTCAGATTGCAATTCCATATACTGCTATGTCTTTCCGTATCATACGTTTTATGTTATCTGTCACATTCACTTTTATATGTCATATAATATAAACAGGAAAAATTAGTGCATTACATGGCTTTTATTTCAATTGCTCGGGCGACTCAGTACGTTTTGGTCATCACTCACCTATCCCAGTCCTATTGTGATGCAAGTTAAGGTTCTCTACCCTCCTAAACGGCGAAAAAACTGGGTATACGTTGTTTCCGTGATACCGCACTAGACATGGTACTTCCTATGACTTTGATTTTTGTCCTAAACAAAAAAAAATTAGAATATTTTCAAACTGAAAACAATATTGTTATACCCTTAGCGACAAATTAAATAGTACTAAACATAAGGTAGATAAAAAATATTATATTATATATAATCGCCCATGTACATGTATTGCCTTACACATAACAGTGCAATATAATAAAGAATTCCGACACCGTTCAGTTATTCGATCAATTCCGTTCTTTCCATTCAATTTGAAAACGCCATTAACTTTCGTTAGCATTGTGTTAATGGTCGCGTTCGTGGCATTCTTTTCACCGCGTCCGCTACACGAATTGAATTAACATTTTTCAACATCAACACTGACACGCGTTCGAATACTACGCTACGCCACAGGGATCGTGTAGAAAGTGTCTTGGGTTCGAATCTCGGCGGGTACGAGATAGCTTTTGTCGTCGTATTTATGCTTGTCAATTTTCTCTGAGTTAATGGGAAGTAAACGTGTTAGTATTAAATGCGAGCGAGCTATTAGAACTGAGCTATCACAGTTCAATTCAATATACTAGATAGGCCTGAATCGCGAACCTCGGTGCCGGCGCCAATTAAATTGTTAGTTGCAATTTTGAGTGTTGACTTATCATGAACTCGGCGGTGAAGGAAAACATCTAGAGGAAACCAGCATGTCTTCGAAATAATTCAAAAGAATCCTTTGAAAATACTCAAAGTTCGCAAATGTGTCGCATTGGAGTCGAGTGGTGTGTGTAATGAACGTGTTCGTTAAAAGATTCGGTATAGACATTTTTTTTGCTATCGATTTAGTTCGGGCTTACATTTTTTTTCTTTGCCCTTATCATTATCCTGTGTTGTAAGGACGTTTTACAAACATAAATTTCACACGGACAAACACCCAAATGCGAAACAACTATCTGTCGTGGTCACACAAATAGTTGTCCCGTGTAGGAATCGAACCTACGACCAACGACGCCGTAGCCAATACCTCGCGAACTACGCCACGGAGTCATCAAGTTTTCTCACGTTAAACCTTATGAATGTTATTTAAATAATATTTGTGCGTTGAATGTCATACATCTTGTCTTCCTGTTTCTTCCTGAAAATGTCTGTAAATGAAATGGTTTTTTTTTTTATTAACTAACAATAAAATAACCTAACTATAAAATAAAATAACCATTGTAATTAGCTTATGTCATCTAGAAAAATTCGGAAGTGGAACCGTCTTTGCGTACACATAATAATTACGTGGACGTCATTACGGAATTTAAATTATCTTAACTATTTATTAAAGCGGCAGATGGCTCCAATATATGTATGTGTAGGGGTCGACAACACGCTTAGAAATAGACGCGAACTAGACGCTGGCCGTGACGTCGCGTCGCCCAAAAATAGCCGCAACGACGGTAAACAAATAGATTAAGTCAATTTTGGTATATCAATGGAGCGGGGTAAGAACAATGTTACGCTTCCTTAGACAAAGTCGAACGATGAACTCAATAGCCCAGGGTAGAGAGACCGTTTTACTACTGGTACCCAGGAATTTATGGTTGTAGAGCCATGCAGCAGCCTCGGCTGTTGCACGAATGGGCAGGCCCGTCCGGGTAAGTACCACGACCTCACAGAAGACCGGCGTAAAGTGGAAGTATGACAAATACTTTCGCGTTTCGTCTGGTGAGTGCGGTAGCCGAAGCTCAATTTTCAAAAGGTTGTCAACACATCTGTAACCCTCGGGTGTGGCAGGTGTCCATGGGCGGCGGTATTCGCTTAACATCAGGTGAACCGTCTGCTCGTTTAACAACTTTTCGTATAAAAAAAAACAAAAAAATAAAAGTTACAATGGAAGACCGGCGTGAGATTTATGTATTACACTATCGCGTTTCGTCTGGTGAGGGAGATAACCGATGTCCATGAGGAGCAGTAATCATTGAACATCACGTAAACCACCTGCTTCGCTTGAACGACTTTTTACCTAAAAGAAAGCTGATTTTTGCGAAAACAACAGTATTTAAAGGTAGTTCGTAAACTTGATACTGATATGAGGGATTGGTTGTTACTGTATTTATTTCAATACTATTGTTACGTTATGTCCAATTACAATCAAAAGATATAACTTCAATATATCAAGTGAAAATCATTTTAAAATTTGAAAAGAGAACAGTTCTCCTACTCTATAGTTGATTGATAGATTCTGCTGTGCAGTCTGCTTTGGGAAACTAACTATTAAACAAATTAATAATTAAAATAAATTGTATTATTATTTAATTACTACGGTATAATAATTTAAGACTCAAACTGTTGTTGCCACGAAAAGCTTAAGTTCACACACGTGGTTTACACGTGGCTTGCACTCTACGCTGCCAGAATAAAAATAGTGCAGCACGAGAAACATTTTTTTTAAATTTCTATAACACCGCTGAAAGCAGACCGCGTTCTCAGTTTACCTTTATCGTGTTCATTTTCTCTTCTATATTCGCATTAAATGGCTGTCTACAAGTATTAGTTATGTACACAAGTTACAAGTTATTAGTGACATGGGCATAATTAAAAGCTCTTAAACATTATCGTAGAAACTCTCGCCAACTAATCGCCAGGAGTCGTATAGCGTTCATATCTATAAGAAGTAATTACGTGGCAGGTTTATAGAATTTCTATATAATTATGAAACTACTCGAGTCGGGTTTTTTTTTTAATCTGGCAAAAAAATAATAATTAGATGGGCGGTAAGTATATATATATATATATATCATGTCCTTATTTTCATTGTAATTTTTTCAAGAATCTGTATCTAGCTTTTGATTTTTATTAATCAATGGTACTAGTCTAATAAGATATTTCGGAATAATTCTTCTTTTTCGTGGTCTTCATTACTTAAGGTCGTGTCCGTCTTGTAAAACTTTGAGAGCATCGGTGACGAGCTTCTTCCACACCACTCTGCCCTCGGCTTTCTTCAAGGCAAATGGAAACAGGAAGCCTGGTTATAACTTTTATTTGAACAGACCAACGGGTAGGTGATCGCCCAAGTGGTCTTTTGCCATCCACTTTCCCAACTACAACCAGAAATAATACAACACATCATTTTATATGCGGTACTAAACATCTTTTCGTACATCTTTTGCTTTCGTCATTCTCACCCCAGAACTCTTTTCACTAAGGCGATATTTTTTTTATGGAAAAGCAGGCAAATGAACAAGCGTTTCATCTGATGGTAAGATGGTAAGTGATCACTGCTGACCATAGGGACGCGCAGCAGCGGAGGAGTCACAAGTCTCTCTTTTTATTTTTTTTTTCTATTTTTCATATTTTTTTCATCGTAACGGTATTGAGCGCCACCGTCACATAAAACAGTATCGACAAAACGGAACGTCGTCGCGGCCCGTGCCTGGTTCGATGGTCGCCGGTTACGGGAAGTATCGGGAAAAACCGCGAGCCTACATTCAGCACGGGTGCCGTGTGAGAAGGCAATTTGTGCCCCACGCACAAAAGCCGTGTAAGTTCACGAGGTCGGAAAACGCCAACGGGCCAGTGTTTATTGTACGCTTCGGAGGGTTAATGATGTTTCTGAACGGTTTTGTTGATTTTCTTTGTTGTTTAAACGTTATTGGTAATGTAATAATAACGTTTAATTGAACATGAAAATATGTAGGTGCATAACAAAGATACATTGTATAAAAATGTTTGGATTATAATATAATTGTTACTTGCAGTGTTGTCTAAGGGAACATTGGTCTGTATTAACAACTTGGTGAAAGTTTTGATGAATAATGTGTTAAAGTGTTTGATGAATAATGTGCAAATTATGCACACACAGTGCTTAGTACTTAGTATAATATTTTATTCAGACTGTATAATTATATCTTGTAATCTTTGGCATACTATATCATTGTATATATTTAAAAAAAAATACGAGTTTGATCACCAAGGGATTTGATAACAAATTAAGCGGAATAAAGTTCTTTTATTAGTTTTTTTTTTTACAGTATAGAGTATAGTTAATCATATTCACCTGTTCATAAGTATCTTTTTAATTTCAAACAAAATATTAGAAACTTTAGACTCTCTTCTTCTACACCCATCATTCCATATTGTCCAAGATAAAGTTCAAATATCAATAGACAATGAATAGTCTATTCAATAGACTCTATTGTATTGTAGCGTACCGTTCGCAATGCGGTGGAAAAATAGGTTGATAACTGATTTGAAAACTATATTTTTATATTCAATTCACGTCAACCATTCCGCGAATAAAAAGTGATCTACGTGAATATCTCCTTGATACGTTACGATAAAGAGATACGAATACTATCAAGTAAATAAGAAACAAAACATTATATTCCGCGTAGTGGGCTACTTTGAGTTTGCTTTGCTCAACCCTACTGACTTGACCACCGATGCGATTGATGATTTCGAATTCCATTCACTCTGACACTTTAAAAAATTTAACAAGATTTAAAAGTATATTTCAACGTAGATGAAAGCTCGAATTTCTCCAATATTAATAATGGTTTAATAAGCTTGCTTTCAACTTAGCCCGGCGCTGGCTGTTTTCGCCTGAATTGAATACAAAATTAACTTTTGAACTGTAAAGTTACATAGAAGTGATGTAGTCTTTGGAAGCATTTTCATTATTAAACGGCCCCAAATACAGTCTGCACCACAGCATGAGCTCTGTATTTTTAATGGCAGCACTGAAAGTTCTTCAAGTTTTGATTTAATGCTTTTTTATTCATTATGAAAGTAACACAAATTTGTCGTTATACCCTTTTGTTGTTTAATACAATGCATGAATATGAGGAGTTCATTTCTGTAAACATTCTTGTCTACAATGTTACAATAGTACAAATCATATTACCATAAAATACAAAATTTCAATGCATATTTTTATTATATCATATGAATATTGTAAATTCGAAGTTGAAGGTTTTTTTTAAAGTTACGAAACGATTCGTCACATGTGTTTTAAAAATAAAAAAGATGTTATCATCCGATCTTTTAGAGCCTTACAATCACTCTAAATATCTAAAAGAACATTCCATACAATGTTATAAATTGATCAGCGTTTGTCAGCTTCACCTTCGGTCAGGACCAGATCAAAGTAGATGTACCGCAGCCACACAGCAGTCCAGAATTATCTTTGCGCTTAGAATGCTATCGTATCTTTGACATGAAACAGAATGTAGTGTCGCGTCGGCATATCGTCGCAATACATTACGTTCGAAATAACGCTCATTAGTTAAAAAGTAATGTTTCTGGAAATATATGTAGGGATACGTAAAACGCAGACGACTTTTTGTGCGTAACAGCAGCATAGCTTTTCTTAAATCGATATGTTGTGTGAATATGAATTAGTTTATGGCTATAATAAATGAGGTTGTCTCTGCACCCCTTTTAATTCCGACCTTTATCTTGAAGGCTTTTAATATTTTAACTGTAAATAAGAACTGTTGTCAAACGAAAATACAAGAAATCGGTAGGCTACAAAGGCTCATTTTTTTTAAAGCACCATGCATAAGATCGTAAAATTTTAAATATGTATTGTACGCCTGTGACCGTAATAGTAGGGCGACGTATAATAAATACCTCAGTATTTTTCATGGCTCTACGTCAATGGGTTCCAGACCTATGGTGGAAGCTATGCATTCGAAACAAGGTGAAATTATAACACGATTACATGGGTGAAAATAGTCTACGATTACATGGGTAATATTACATGGTAGGATTAGTATAGTAAGTAGTTTTATTTCATAATGTGTATTGTGTTTGGACTTTTAGCCCCTAATCGACCCTCAACTTCGTAAGGGTTGTTGGTTTGGAGGAGGCTATCTAACAAGAAGGGATGACTACAATAAATCTTCTATCTCGCAGTGGGCGTTGGGACTTACTGCCTAACTCCTTCCACAGAAAACCTAATCATAATCATAATGTGTATCAGTCGCATAAATACACGGGATAATTATAATAGCGAGACAAAAATAAATGCAACAAATGATTGCAATTAAACCCATTTCGTATATCACGTTTATGTTTTAAGTACAGTTAGTTATACGATTACTAAGTTGCCCTTTTAAATACGCTCCATTACTGCTCAATATCCGCCCACCGACTTCCACGGAGATACGCGGTGGCTGCTATTTATTTATGTAGGCGGTGGGTGCCTTGCGACGCGACGGCGCTGCGATGACTTTGATTGCGGATAAAAAAGTTTTTTTTTCTAATTTCATACAGCAATGTCAATTATGAAAACTGTAAACGCGAAAACCATTTTGAATTATCATTGCTGTTAAAAAATAATTATATTCTACGTGACCTCATAAAAAAATAACGACATTTTCGATGGTATATTATTTAACTGTTTGTCATACTCACGCCTTTGATAAAAATATTCTTCGGGAACTAAAAAGAAACTAAAGAAACTAGAAACTAAAAGAAAGAAAACTAAAGAAACTTAATTTTAAAGTAACTTTACCCTAAATAGAGTTCACGGCTGACTACTAAAATTATGTTTTGACGAGAGCAATATCTACATGGAAATCGATTTAGAGCTTAACGGCGATTCGACTAAAATGTGTAATCTGTGTTTAGAACACATAATCCCCTATGGGAACCGCTTAGAACACATTTAATACGAGTGAAAGCATGTTTTATACACAGATTATAAAATTAATTGTAATGTTGTTTAATCATCACGAAGTTTTAGAATAAGTCATAATACGTGTATCAAAATATCGATCATTCTGTTAAAATTCTATTATACAAAAAATAAAATATTAAACTTATTTTCTTACAGCTAATGATTATACGGTCGCCTTTATAAAAGTGAAACCTTTTAATAAAATAAAAGAAAGTTCGAAATTGGACCGTAAATCAATACATTTAATGAATTAATATTTTTTTTACTCTTGTTCTCTGATCTTTTAAAATAATTTAATAGTCGTCACTACGCCCAACTTTTTGACAACAGACTATTAAGTTTTTGACATTGACAGTACGAAATATGAACGTATTTTTTAATTTCATTTTAATTTATTATAAACATTAACGGATCTCAATTTCCTCCGTGCAAGCATTAATCTTGAAATTGCATGCAATGTTTTCGCTTTATGAATCATTATATACGATTTAGTGTGTAAAAATTTATTAATGAATATCTCTTCCAATGCGGCGGTAAGCTTGTCTCAGATATACAAGCGAAGAATGTAAGAGACTACTGAATGCCTATTATTCGACATTCATTTAGATGTGGTCGCCTTCACTGCAGTAAGAACATAATTGGAGTTTCTATATGAATGATATAATGGATTCCGTGGATATTTTATTATATTTTAAGCACGCGCGACACGGAATCCTTCGAATGCTGGTGCGCGGCGTTGTCATGCCAATCTTAGATAATGGTTAGAGGCTTTTGATCATTCGCATGTACAATGTTCATGTCTCTTATCTCTAACAGCGTAGATATAGGACAATAAATCCAGTTTTATAAAACTTATGTTTCACCTTATAACGAGTTTCTAAAGGTTAGTCTTAAGCAGTACAGTCGCAATAATTGAAGCCCAAGTCAAACCCGAGAATTCAGATAGCAAATCGACCCGCTAAGCTGCCACTCACCTTGTCTCTCACCTGTTTATATTTCCTATTTGACCGGAGCTAAAGAAAAGTGTCGATAATAAACTTTGACATATAAATTGTCACGCTTTATATTTGCACCCTTGATGACTAAGGTCGTAA
This sequence comes from Iphiclides podalirius, assembly GCA_933534255.1. Lineage (NCBI taxonomy): Eukaryota > Metazoa > Arthropoda > Insecta > Lepidoptera > Papilionidae > Iphiclides > Iphiclides podalirius. The sequence goes on from OW152833.1 coordinate 7,382,966, forward strand.
AGTCACGGTCACGATTTCTGCATGATCACAAACTATTGCTTGTTAGATTTGGTTTAATATTTGTTTTATTTTTATATATTTGTAACGCATAATAAAAGTCTATTGAAAACTATAAAACCCAGTCGTTGAAATTTATTGAAATGTTTTTATTGAAGTCTTTTTTCTTAAAAAAAAAAAAAAAAGAGTTTGAGAATTAATTAAGTCTAGCTAAAGAATATATTTGCGACAACGATAAGTCGTTTTCGGTTTTAAATATTTTAATCGTATTCGTGTGACTCGAATTGAAGTGTATTGTGCGTGGATCTATCCAATTACTAACATAGTTGCGTGAATCCCTACCAAGACTCAGTTTGTCTATTGTACGTAGCTTATGTATTCATTTTGTGATTAATTTTCAGAGGACCTGTGTTTGAGACTACTCAATGAAACAGTTTTAATTAAAAAAAGCATGACAGTCCAATTAATATTGATTTATTCGATCTCGAATGAAAGTTAAAATAGACTTCACGCAGTAAAAGAGTTGTAAAATGAAACTGTCTGAGATAAGATTTAGCGGAGGACGGGATTTCTGAGTTTGAACTGCAAATTTAATTTTCAATTCGACTCTTTTGGCACGGTATTGTAGGTTCTGATATTTTACGTCTACGGTATTGCATTGAACACAACATCCGATCTAAGTGCATGTAGCAATTACCCGATTAGTACTGCAGAATTCAAATCTAATGAAAGCTAAAGATAATTTTAAATTATGAAGTTGCCACGAGATTGCGTTTGCTCCGATGGTCCAACAGCTCGTTATTGCGGTTCAAAGGATAGTCCATTAACTTCAGTTATTACAGTCTGTAATTGCATCGTTATCAAAGTAATAAGGCATCCCGTATCGAAAGCGAATCGCAAATAATGCGTAGAATTATAACGTCCTCGTACAGAGTTTCGCTCGGTAATTACTAATACTCAATATGTGAGATGTTAAGTACATGGACATTAACAAAGAACCGATAGTAGCCTAGCCGAGGCAATTGATCCAGATTCGATCAGTGTTGTCAGTTTATTAATGTACCGTAGACCTGTTCCATATTCCTTTAACGTTTATTTCATTCTTTTCTAATAAACTCGCAAAGTTTGATGTAAGCGAAACTGACTTCCTGAATTATAAATCAAATATTTGAAGAATATCGAGTATAATTTCACAACACGCGCCGTGATTTCACGTATCTGCAATCTCCTATGACTGTTATTCTAACAACGTTACCAAATTACTAATAACACCAATCGCCAAAGGTAGGTATGGCGTAAAGTTTTCTCTACCGTTGACTTCTACCCAGTTATAAGTACACCTTTGGTATCCTACAAATCGCATTGCTAATTCGAGTATGTGAAAGCATCTGGCACGAATGAAAAAATCTGTAACAACTTTCCCATTACACAAAAAGGAATGGTGGCAGCGAACGTCTTCGTCGCTTCCGTTCGAAATTCGTGGCAAAACTTTGAACCAGGATTATCCAAAGCGCGTTTTGCGTTTAAGCAGTAAATAGCCATTGTAAGACCCACACGCAGAAATCAATTAACTTGTATTAAAGTGTATTCTTGATTTTTGGTTCATTTTACTCCCGACGCTTGTTATGAACACTCCATTTAACAAATAGAATAACTTAACGTTACTTATACTTATCGTATCGGTCCGGAAAAACCGCTGGCGACGACTGATTCTACAAATTGCAGAAAAACTAGTGAATGCTAGTGAATGCTAGTGAATGCTCATGATTGTGGCATCGATGGCGTTTGGTGGTTTAACGCATTGTATGGTGGTGACACATATATTATAAAGCCCTATGGTCCGTCTTTGTCAACAACTGTTTATGTTTGACGAGGGCAAACCATACTCCATTTTAAATGTTTTATTGTTATTCTTATTATTGACGACCCGAATGGCTTGTGGAATAGTGAACCTGCCTCTTGCGCTAGAGGGTGTGGGTTCGATCTCCATCACTGGAAAAATATTGTGTGATGAACATAGTGTTTTTCCAGTGTCTGTTTATATGTGCGTAATCTTTCTTTATTTACAAAAGTAAGGTATGTTTAAGTATCTTTATCAGTTTTCTACTACCCATAGTAGAGAACGTTGTGTAAAAATGTGTCTGAAATGTTTATTATTATTTACTTTTATTCGTCTTTTAATTATTATCTTTGCATGGGTTCACGGCGATTGTAATACCTCGTATGGTACTTGTAACGAGTTCCTAAAGACCTACGCGCCTCAATTTGTCTCGTCGAATTGGCCGAGCATGTAGGCTAATCGCGAATGATCGATCGATCGATGTCTCCGATTCGATAAGCAGGATTAACAATTGTGATTGAGATAGGTTCATTCGTGTCGGCTCTTCATAGCTTGATTTTCAATGCGCATAATAACAAAATAGGTGGCGCCGTTGCTGAGCTATTGGCTTCGACGTCGGGGGTCGTGGGTTCGATTCCCACACCGGAAAAATATTTTTGTGACCCACAGATAATTGTTCCGGATCTGTGGTGTTTGTTTCCCAAGGAGGGTTGACGTCAGGCAGGCGAACTATCGTAAAAACAACAAAACCGCGAACAATATTATTAACATGCTGTGTCGACCCTACCTAGCTGATATACGGGCAGGGGGATGATGATATCATAAGAGTAAACCCGATCTGAATTCAATGAATAATATCATAAGAGTAAACCCGATCTGAATTCAATAAATAATATGTTTGGTACTGCTCATTTTATACCTATACATATTTTGAATTTGTCGTAAAAAAAGTCAAAGTATTTTGCGACATAGACATGGTATTTAATTTTGTTAATGGCTATATATAAAGAGATAGGAAGGTTTGATAATTTTTACATGACGGCAAAATTTGTAACAATAACATTAGAAAATTTATTTATATTAACATAAGATAATTTATATTTTAACAAAATTTATTATAATGTTAAATTTTATGTTTTTATAACAAAAAGTAAACAATAAAGAAATACATAATTATATTTAAAAATATTAATTAAATTAATATTATTAATTTAATATATAAATTTATATTTATGCTTAATTATGCACTTGCGATTGCTTGAAATTTTCTAACGATTATTTTTCTTTTCAGGTAAGTAAGTCAACCGCTGGAAACACGCGAGTCGTCGAATGGTATCGTTTTTGAAAATCAGATATGTATTCCATAAGGCTATTTCCGTCTTCGAAAGGCTACGTAGGAGTTGAAACATCAGTTGCCTGTACGACGAAGCATAACATTGTGGACTACGTGCGTGGGAGTCAGTGTAAAGCGAACTAAAAGTGGTCCTCAATTATTGGTCTTATTTATTTATTATGCTAAGTAAAACCAATTGATTGCCACTAAGTGTTTGATTAGATGAATATTGAACTGAAGCGGAGCCGGCATAATGCCAATAAATTTCGCTACGATACACCCACATGCGATGCATCTTGCTGGTTTATTGTTTTAAACGTGGGACTATTGTTGTGTTTATAAATATCGGTATTTAAAACTTCTGTTTGGTTCTCGAGAATTTGATAGAATTTCATTAGGAAATATAAATAAGGTCCAATACGAAGTTCGATTTGGTAGTAATTTAATTTATATCTAGATATAAATTTACATTCTTCAATTACAGCAGTTGATGGAAATAATTTTATTCCGATCTACTTTAATTTATGATATCGATAAGACTTGGATTTAATTTCTGCTAAATAATTAATGACAGAAAGTTTTAAGAGCTTCAAACGCTTACATCAATTCTCTTCTGAGAGTAATGCATCTCAGACTTTTTTATTTCTGGCCAGTTTTAACGTCATTTTGTATTTTTTAACGTCATTTAGTTTTAATTTATTTTAATTTTATTTATTTATTTAAAAAAAAAAATTACACCCGCACTCTGAGCAGTAGGCAATAGCTTTGACATACATGAAGAATCATGGTCACAAATTTTATTTCGGTCATAAGATTTTCTCCCGTGTATGGATCGAAGCCACAAGACAGCAGCTGGCAAGTGCGCTATTCCCGAAAGTAAGTTTGTTTAAGGAACTTTTTAATACAACCCTTGACGTTAATACTGTTAATACCACGCATTCGAAAGATTGAATGGGTCGCAGATATAATCGAATGGTATTTCATTTTGCAATCGCTTATTACCATCATTATGAATGGACGGTGAGACATTCATGGCGACGGCGGTGACTGCGGGGGCCGCTATTTTGTCGATACGATATTTATGCACGTCGGGATAATAGGCTAGTGCGTGTTAGATCCGCAATTGTGGTGTGCGTCGGTTAAATATTTCACCGTTAACCTTGCTGCGATGTACACTAACGGCCGGTTTCGATGTTCGATCTATCTGTGGGTTTGGTTACTGGGGAAAGACTTGACGTAAGAATTATGGGGCTAATGTCAAATACCGCTAAATAAATACGCAAGAAACCAAATCTACTACAGATAGAATATTGAATATTGAATGGCCGTTGATGCTGTCTTCCATAGACTTTCTGATCAAACGTTTTCAATGTGTGCCTGATTCGCCATTCGCATTTATCTTATTCGCGATTTAACTTTACAAAACGGTTTTGTGGCACTGAACGTACGTTTCTATTTTTAATTCATCTGCGTTTTGTACATTTATAAATGCCTAAAGTCTTATTATTTAACCCTAATTCATGATTAAAGATTACGTTTTATACAAATGTATTTGTTCCGAATGTTTCTGTGACTATTCGTGAAATCAGTTGAGGTAAGAGGTTCAATCTCAAATTTGTAGGAACAAAATCCAAAATTTCGGTACATAAGTTATTCGAAATCTACCCTAAACTCGAAATTTCTTTGAGGTATTCGTAGCATGAACGGTTTACGAATAATTACCGCTATTTATTTACCCTGTGCAGGGTCATAAGTTATTATCTTAGAGGGGTAGAGCTGTCTGTTAGATAAAGGGAAACGCGATGGCACTCACGTAGGGAGTCTTTTATCTTCCCTCGAAAAAGGGTGATGGGTACACTACATCAAAAATGTGAATGTACCTATAAGGGTGTGTCACGGTCTACTGTTTGTTTCATTTATTATATATTAAAATAATGTTATCCTTACAGAAACTAAAAAGTGAAATTGAATTTTTTTTCGTCGAACTTAATTTACTTCAAACTCAGTACTCCTCGGTATTGGTCAAAGGTCTTTTTTGAGGCGACTATTTTCGATGTTTCTATTAATACCGTCTATTTTTTCTCAATAACTTGACCTTACGACGTTAACCCAACTTGGTATCAAAGCGTCTTATTGTATACTTCATTCCATGATAAAAGTAATAGCCTAAATATGTCCTATTGTTGGGCTAAGTCCTCCTGTATACAGAGGGCATATAGGACATAGTGTTTTTGTACTTGAAATGAATTCAGGTTGCTCCCATATATTGAATTAAAAACGAGTGCATGCACACAGCAGATTTAGATGATCATAGAAAGTAACTTTATTTTCCATAATCATAGGAAATTAAATGTAAATTTACTTTTTACTAAAAGTTTGTGTCTTAACCACAACGTGTATTTCGCGAACCTCACGATAAATTAACTTGATTCGTGTTTACAATTAACACGACTCTAAAAATATTTTGCTTTGGACACGTTGTGCATATAAAAGTAAAGTTCACATCCATCCAGATTAGGAACATTCATAGGAAAAATCTCGGAGGAATCGATTCGGCGACTCGCTTCGAAGTCATCGTTTAACAACTGCGCCAGCTGAGCCATTTAAATTCGATTTTATTTCATGAATGACGAATCATAATAGGACTTTATAAGAGAAGGTGGGAAATAATTTCCTCGGGCGATCCACTAGTTCATACAACAGCAGAAGCCGCCACGTTGGTATACCACATAAAAACTCTTCCTTTAAAATAAAAACTCGCGATCAGTTGCTCAAACCATTTTCTGGATCGTTCTCTGAACACAAGAGTATGTAGGTATACTTTATATGTATATTTGTATGTTTGTATGCATTGTGTATTTAATGTGTTTAGGTACTTTATTATATTACTGTATTATATGATACAATACAATATATATAATATATTGTATTTTATCATTTTATTTAATATTAATATCATAGTACTTTGTAAAGTATATAGGTATTATGTAGATATTTTAAAGTTCGAATGATTGCGTTTCTAATTTGTAAATAAATGCACCTACCTAAACTTTACTGGACCGCCCGAAGATTGTCTGAGAGATAACGCTGATGGCTAAATACACCTTTGTACATATGTTTGTGCGTAAAGAATAAATAAATAAATAAGATGAAATTATAAAATGCATATTCGATACTTGAAAATCCATACGCATATCCAACCGAGACCGCGCTACTGTTGTCTGAATCGGTAATGCGCGAACCGTACGTGCGCACGTGATGCGTTTCATACACTCTCACGCCCGACCACCCGTGCGCGAGCGTCTCGGCCGACGGAGAAAAATCGCACGATCATTGAAGCCATGGGTCACACGCGTGTGTGAAAAGCACCGTTGATTCCACACCCTGTTCTTATAGAAGCCATTGGTCACCGTTGATTCTACACCCTGATCGATTTTGTTTGTTTGTTTTACGAAAAAGTAGGCAAAGGGACAAGCGACTCAACTGACGGTATGTGATCACCGCTGCTCTAGGGCACTCATGACGCTGCTGTTATTGCTCCTTGATGTAATGAATGAAGTTTCTATACTTTACGTATACTAAGTATTGTATTTAACCCAAAGAGGATTGACGTTCAGGCAGGGGGCCGGACCTAAAAGCGTAGCGAAAACCTACTACAACAAGATTCACATGTTGTGTTTACCCCACTCAGGTCGAATAAGCGCGGGTTTGAAGACTCAATAAAACAAAATCGTGAACTATTCATTAACTAAAACGCCGGGAGTCTGGGAACTATGCCTAAATCTTCATCCGCGTCCAACTTCTGACATCTATAATAATATCCTTAGGCTCTGAAGAATACAAAGACAATGTATTTCTATAATAGAAAACGCTCTTTGTATAAATAAATTTACATAAGTAACTCACATTTTGACTGCATTTACGCTGATATTAAATTACTTGAATAATTTACGTAAAAATCATTTTAAATAACCATGCGTCGCGTCGGTTACATTAAGAAATTATTTTAAAATACAAGCTCTAGCAACAACTCGTCCATCTGCAGACTACGCGCCTTTGACCACAAATGACTGGTCAATAATACTTTAGAATAAATTAATAAAATCAACCTCAACGTGGAAAATTAACTAGAATCGTATTGAATGTAAGATACTCAACTAAGGGCAAAGTGAAAGCATACCTTTAATCAAATCTAATGAGTTTGAGAGTAGTAAAGAAAACCCAGGTTAGTCTTTAGAAAAACTAACGTAGCGTTTCTTTTCGCAAATATTACAAAATAAAGTCCCCGTTCCACATTCCACAGCGGTAATAATTTCTTTTAAGATCAAATTTGAATAACGATATCATATCCAATGCATGTACCTTTTTTATTTCATCATCGAAAAAAAATATCTTTTCCACTTCGTAATCTTGAAAAGCGCGCGAGTAGCGCCGCGCGTAAAAGCCAGCACTGGACGACGATCTCTGAGAGCGAGCTCAATAGAAGATCATCACTGGTTCCCACGTCGCGGCGCATCTAATGTCCATCCGGGGCATAGGTGAATGCGGATGGACGGACGTGTCTTAACATCTCCATGTATCTCTACGTGTTAACGCTAATAGTCAATTACAGGTCACCGGGACTGCTTTTTTTATGCGAGAAGGTGACGAGCGGGCAGGCTTATATTAAGCTATTACGGCGGCCCATTCAATGACTCCGCGGCGCAGGGGCCAATATATTGGATTCGGCGACGGGGGTCGTGGGTTCGATTCCCACACGGGACAACAATTTGTACGACCCACAGACAGTTGTTTCGCATCTGGGCGTTTGTCCCCGTGTAATTTATGTTTGTAAAACGTCCTTACAACACAGGATAATGTTATCCTAAAATAAGGGCAATGTCTAAAAAAAAATATACGTTGTCAAACATAAAAGAGTGGGCCCCAGTTACCTCACTCGCACTATACGCCGCTATTCTGTGAGCCCATAGCTTTTTTAACATGAGCCAGTTAATTTGTACAAGAGCAGAAGCTCCTGCATGACTCTACCGCAGAAAATATGATTAATCCGTTCTTGCTGACCACATGTGTGGTACATAAATGAGCTGAGAATGTCTGATATGTAATTGTTTTTATAATCTAAATGAATATTATTGTAGAATCGAATAATACTTTAATTATATTATTTACATTTCTCTTATTGTACGCCCGAAATGGGCAAACTTTTGTCACAAAAAATAATGTAATATGTAACACCTATTGTACACAGTTAAGACAATAAGTGATTATCTTATCTTATCTTATCTTATCTAAATTTGTATAGCTAGAGATTTATCGAAAGTAAAAGGCGAAACGGACGACACGAGCGTGCCTCGTCTACGTCTCTTAACGCAGCCATAAACTCTGTTTACTCATTGTGAGGTGCAAATAGGGGACAAAAGCGCTCGAGCTTTCGAATGTCGCCGCGCATTCACATATTTAATGAACGCGGAGGGAAATTATCGTGAAACTAATAGAGTGAACACCGAAAATTTCAACGCACTGACGTCACTCTAATCGTCGTCCGTCCAACGCGAAACTGAAGTAGTGTTTGAAGAAGAATTCGGATTATTTCAATAACTCTATCTCCGCGCTCATTAGCGTACATCACGCCCGTATGAAAGCGTCACAGATTATCTCGAACAGAACACGAACGTTGCAATGAATGATGAGGCAGAGACACGGTTGCCGATCGTATTACCCACTTTCAAAAGCCAATCCGCGTCCATTATACGTTTTACGTTCGTATCGCGATCATAATAGTTTGAACGACGCCACGCGGCGACTCGCCATCTGTCAGAGGAAGCCACAGAAAAACAAACCGCAGATAAAATATCTAATTAATGCGAACGTGATGGGTGATGACTTTCTATTGAGATACGCTTTTGACACACGACACGCGGCCATCGAGTTTTTATATGCGAACATTTAAATTAATCGATAGCGCTTTAAAGTAACAACTATATCAATCACTTTTACGTTATAACACCGACATTATTAAATATACCTCAACGCTTCAAACACGACACGCTACTCCCCCAAGGCGTTCATTAATGGCATACCATTATTCTTATAAACGTCCAGTGAAGACAATCGAGTAGAAAGTGAATCAAAAGAAATATTTTTAACCTCAAACAATTATTGTACATTTATAATTTCCACCATTCGAGATAACGTAATAATTATTTCGTCATTGAATATAATTATCCTCTTTTAAATCTCTCAACGCTATGTTGAGAAAGTAGCTGAATTCTGTTTCGCTGTTCAAAACGGGCCTTGTATGTCTTTTCAGAATAACCTCTTATACACATCGTAGAGCGAAGTCGGTTATAAGAATGCTGTGTGATACCTCTCTCTTTTCTCTCTCTTTCTCTCTTTGTCATAACAGAGGGGTATCACAGAGTTTCACTTTTCACAATAGTCATATACCTCTTTCTTATTCGTAACATTCATCTAAGCATAATAATAATATATATATAATATATATATATATATATATATATTATAATAAATAAATAAATAAATAAAATAAATAAATATGCTCGTTGGTAGTTAAAACTTTTTTCCTTCATTTATTGAGATTCGAGCGTCCAAACATAGAGCTTACTGCGGCTTGAAATTCCGTCATTGTGTTATAGTTCCATTTTTTTAAACTCCAGCAATATTGAAGAATTCTCTCGTCTCGACATTCTGAAAACGTGAACTGGACTGGGAACAAGAATTGGTTGATTAAGCAAATTGTTTGCTCGTGGAACGAACATGCAACATTGCGCGCAATAGAGATAACTGCGCTAATAAGATTTTCACTGTTACTTAAACAGACGTCTTTGCTTTCAGTCCATATACTATTATTAAAGCTTCAGCAAACGCAGAACCAGTGGGCTAGCTAGAACCCACGACCTTGTTAAACTCACAAGATTTACGGTCCACCGCTTTGGGTGGCGTTATGTTATAGTGTCACCTACGGACGAAGAAAATAATATTACTAAATTTCACCGCAGAACTTCGTCATTCTTGAACCTGGTATGCTCTGAATACTGTGATTGATTTCACCTGCGTAAGTAATCGAATTAGGACTTTGACATTGGACTTAATCGAAATTATCGCGTGAATGCGAAGTTATATACAACACTATATAGAATAGAACCTATCATTTCGCATCCCACGCGGCCATTCGGTTCAAGTTACGATCCCAATAAAATGGCCGAAGCCCGTTTGTAGCATGTAAATTAACATAATTAAACATCCTGAACGTTTATCTGACGACATTATCTCCGCTACGGATGTGAAAATCGCCCATAAGGTATACATATACATAATTATATCTAGTAACGATAAACAACCCATCAAATACATCACACTTCAATTAAAGCAAAACAATTTCATCAAAGTAAAAGTTGTTATATATTTTGCTATATAAGAAATAATAAAAAGACTTTAAGTAATGTCAAAAAATATATAAAAAGACACACAAGGCAAACTGTTCGATGGTATCCATAGTCTGTCAGATTGGAGTTGATTTATTCATATGTATGCAAACTTATGCACATATTCCCTCATCGCTAGCAATGCAATTAATCATTTGGCAGGTGTGAGCACCTGGAATTTACTACTGAGACTTAAAGCGTCATTGGCTTCTGCAATATTTTACGATAATTTATGAATAGAAAAATTTCTCGTACTGTGGAGTTCCTATCACGATAAAATAGCATTATGTCCGTACAAGAATAAAATAAATTGACAAGTCATGTGTTGACAAATAAATTTATTTTGTTAAATAGTATGATAATTCATTAAAATCTAATCTTATATTTTTATAACAGAGTAATAAAATATTTTTTAACACTTTATATAGGATTTTACAATTGAATGTAACGTTCAAAACGGCTTACTTGAAATTGTTTGTTCAACTCATGGTCATATTACACAGTGTACGAATACATGACGGCACTAAAACTAAATAAAATAAATAAATATTTTTAGGACACAGTTTTACACAACATTCTCTAGTCCCAAACTAAGCAAAGCTTGTACTATGGTTACTAGAAAACTGATAAACATACTTAAACATACTTTTCTTTTGTAAATAAATACATATGATACATAAATATATATATATATATATAAACACCCAAACACAACACAAACACAACTATTGCTGAAGATCTGTTGTTATCATATCATATATGCGATAGTTTTAGATCGGTACAAAAACGGCCTGATTGAGGTGAGCTAAGGGCTTCATTCTATCCGAAAGCCCGTTAGCGCTCCAGACTAATCAATATTTCGCCATAAACCAGGCCAGGCTAAACGGTGAATAGGGCATCATCGCGCCAATAGGGCTCTTATTACGGTCAACATACAACAGTTTCAGTTTCAGTGGGTCGTATCAATCGAGCCCGGGTATTTCAAGAGGGTTCTTTAAGGTTCCGTACCCAAAGGGTACAACGGGACCCTATTACTAAGACTCCGCTGTCTGTCTGTCTGTATGTCTGTCCAATGTCCGTCTGTCACCAGGCTATATCTCATGAACAGTGATAGGTAGTTGTTAGGTAGTCAGATGGTGTATTTCTGTTGCCACTATAACAACAAATAAAAAACTAAAAAACATATTTAAATGTGGCTCCCATCCAACAGTCACGAGTTTTTGCAATTTTTATAGATAATGGTACGTTTTTTCATTAATAACAACCTTGTTTTGATTGCAAAGGTTATCATTGACACTACATATCACACCACACCATGGCACACCACTCAGTCTTCAGCTACCCGGTAACATATTTTTTTGTATAAATTTAGTTTAAATCTTTTTGAACTTGTTTTCAAATTCTCCTGTAACAGATTGAAAAATTTCATTTTAACTACATTGACGCCATCCATTAATACTAAACAATTGATACCGTAAACGGAAGATCTCTTTTGACTCTAAACGGTTTGTCAGTCGAGAAACGACACCATGCTGTCGATGACGACGAAGAATGGCCGATATTTTTTTTGTTTTTGTTTTCAATCAGTGGTGGTTAGTTTTAGAACATATTTATGGGTAATGCTGTTCTGTAGAGAGAGATTTTCATCTATAACTTCTCCTCCATCATGTTCGTCCGTTCTCTAGTAAGAGGGAAGCACTTGCTTTGTTCGAAGAAATTTACAAAAGGTGCAGTGTAAAAAATATTCAATTGATGATAATAATAATAGATACGATGTTCAGGCCATAATGCTATTAAAATAATCATAAAAATGGTTCAATAAATTGTAACAGAATTGCCTACTTTCGACTGTCGCGAGATTTTGCGTCACTCGATTTCTAAATAACGTGGGAAATATCATTTTGCGGAAGTTGGTACATCGTGAGCGTTTGCGGAAGTGTTGTAATTTGGGAGCCTAAAGGAAAAAGTGAAGACGAATAAAATAAATCTTAAACGCTAACGATGACAAATAACTGTTAATATCTGTCTTTGAAATGAAGAAACACGTGGTCAGTATCCGGGCCCCCGTTTTTAGGGTTCCGTACCCAAATGGTAAGGTAAAAGAGGAATCTACATCTAAATATTACTAAGAATCCGCTGTCTCATTATCTGTCACCAGGCTGTATCTCATGAACCGTGACAGTTGGACAGTTGAACTTTTCACAAACAATGTATTTTTGTCGCCGCTATAACAACTAAAAAATAGAATAAACAAATATTTAAATGACAATTTACAAAAGACATGATTTTCCCCCCGTTTTTATAGATAAATGGTACGTAACCGTTCGTGCGCGAGTCCGACTCGCACTTGGCCGATTATTCAAATTCAGTTTTTTCGAGCAAACCGAAGTTGATTCCATTTCGTCGCTGATTTATTAGCTGTTCGGCGTTGATGAAAAACATTGTGAGGAAACCTGCATATTTAAAATAATAATAAATATGTATATAAGACAGAATATCGCTTAAGTCGCGTAAGTCTCAACGTATCCGTGACGCTAAACGCGGGAGCCAACTTTACGACTACTGTGACATCGTACCTACCGGTTTTCATGAACCCGAACTTAAGACCACTCGTGTATAATAAACTTAAAAGCTCACTCGAGCACACCGCAAACTAAAGCGTTCGCTTCAATAGACAGTTAGTCATGACGTGGCGTTGCTTGTTTGCATTCTCCGATACGCATCTGACATAAAGTGCTTTACGCGGGACCGCGTTCAACTACTGCGGACCAATCTTAATTCTGCATGGTGTTATCTGATCAATATAGCTTTTAACAAAAAAAAAACCGACTTCAAATCGGAACCTAAAAAACATTGTTAATACCTGTACATAGTAACAATTGAGGATTGCCCTCGATTTCCCTGCGATGCCAACATCGGATCCGGGTTTTCTTATCATGGTTACCACCCTTGGGATATCTCCTTTCCAACAGAAAAGTGATCGTCAAAATCGTTTCATAAACCACAAAGTTATTGGCGAACACACATAACAAAAAATATACGATCGAATTGAGAAACCTCCTTCGTTTTTTATGTCGGTTAAAAACCTCCTTCTTTTTTGATGTTTTCTTTATTGAACCCTTCATGTAAAATGTGTTTTTCTAAATTCCCCGTAAAAACTCATTTGTATTCGATTTTGTCCATTTGCTTGCATAAGTATTAATCATCTTAAACTTATCGTCGGGCTTAGAGTTTCTAAATACTTTGGCGCACATTCAGCTCTTGTTGTAAATTATAAAGCTTAAACAATTAGAGCCTTTGTTCAAGGCAAGTCATTAATATTAAAGCCAAACCTATCGTTATCTGCCGCCCACGCGAATCTACCGAGCGTAGTAATTGAACGTCCGAGAAAGTTTACACCGCATTACGCTTTCCATACGAAGCGTCGAAGCACTAGACCGTGTTAGAAAGTCAATGTAAGCAATGCATTGCTCCTCCATCGCAGGCTAGCGTTTGTGGCGGGGCGAGGTCGCAGACGCGCCGCAGACAAACGGGTTGGTGACCCCCTGTGTCGTGCCAAAAACCAGCCTACGGAAACTAGAATGACATTCGGAATTAAAACTTATAAGAATGGCCCCAGTTTTTTGACCTGGATTACTTAATGAAATGTTTCCAATTTATCCAATTCAAGTACGTGTCATTCGGTTCCCCACTACAGTTTATACATTAACGCGGACTAAATTAAGTTTAGATGTATTGGGACCTTGCGCTATGGGAAATATTATGGAATAAAAATAATATTATAGAATAAATATGTCGAAATAGTTTTTTTAAGGGATTGCCTTTTTTAATAGTTATGAAAGGTTGAATATAACTAGATTTATTGATAATTTAAGCACTAGATATATGAAAAGTAATCTTATTTAACAATGGAAAGGGGGAAACGTTAGGATTTAAAATTTACAAAGCGAGGAAAATTTAAATCGAAAAGATTGACCGAGAAAGTTAATATTTAGTTAATATAAGTCAATGTTTAAATAAATATTAACGATCTCGGTAGAAAAAACTATACCTTGAAATATGAGAATAGGTTCGAAACATGATAACTATGGTCTTAATTTTGCTGCCCTCAGACTGATTTCGTGGAATACATGATGTTTGATTAAGTAAAATAACTTATTAAGGTAGATTTAAGGAAAGTTATAAAAACTCGTGTAAAGTTGTAAAATAAAAGATATAAAAAGGCTTCTTTAAAATATGTTCATAATCTTGCATCCGCTCTATTCATCCATTTTTCAATCTTTATCTAGTATCTCATTAGAGTAATGCACATGCAAACCATTACTCTTATTCCGTTAGAATTTCAAAATTTGAAAACTTATTTCATTATATTAAAAGTAGGTATACGTAAAGTATCGTATGCTTCGATATTATTTCAAATTCGCCTATTTCAATATCGCTTAATCTACAATCAGTTATTTATTATGATTAATTAACCTTAACTGTTGTTTGAGTTTAATTAAGTACTTATAATCAATATGATCTGTGGGGAATTGTATAGTTATATGTATATAATTTTAACGAAGAGATGTTATGTCTGTATTACATATAGGTAAGACTTTTGCATCAGGACTACAAATTCCTCTTGAAGTATGTCACCCTCATGTTACTTAACTAATTAAGATGCTTGAAAGTCTCTTTAATTCCGTCAATACGCTATTCAATTATTTTTTAACAGTGCCCTTACTGTAGCATAACATTTTCCTGTTTTGTAAGGAAGTTTTAGAAACACAAATTTCACGTGAACAAACACCCAGATGCCAAAACATCACCTGTGAGTGACACAAATAGTTGTCCCGTGTGGGAATCGAACCCACGATCCCCGACGCCCATTCCAATACCTGGACTGCGTCACGGAGTCAACAATTAGTTAAGTTGAATATAGATACAAACTTAACGCAGAATATTCTTACGTGCATTTCATACGCATATACAAAAGCGTTCACAGCCGGGCGATAATAATGAAAACAAAAGTACAAACAACCATTGTACAAAGAGTTAGGTATAGCAAGGATTTCACTGAGCCGTGCAAAATTAACACTACGAACAAAGGGCCAGTGAACGACAGGAAATGCAACAAAGACCGTCGAAAACCCGCCGCCCAAGACAAAAGTTCGATTTCTCTCAAATGTACCTTAAAGCAAATGATAATAGAACATAAGATCGCAAATACCGAAGGCCTATTAAAGCTCTGAGTGGAGACAGCAGGTGTTATGATGTTGGACACTGCAAGGAACAAAATAGTAAATTTTCATCCGAGCGAGTCTATCCCGAGTCTGTACGTCCGCGATGCTGGTTTGCCAAGGGCTAAATTCACATTTCGCGTGTCTGTAACAGATGTGAAAAGCATACATAAACATAAAGTTGTCAATTCTGATTTAGATTACACGGTGACGTTGACGGATGTGAACGCGGAGCTATCGATCAATCATCAAGTTTGTTAACTATCGATGGAGCGTTGTAGATACATAAATGTATTTAGTTGCGTTTGTTATGCAAAGTTCTCGCTAAGGAGAAGTTTTACAGTCTTATCCTCTAAACGAGCAATTCTTGTATATAAATAATCGAAATCTCGGAAACGGCTCCAGCGATTTTCATGAAATTTAGTATTTATGTAGATTCGGTGGCGAAACATCGATCTAGCTAGGTTTCATTTTTAGAAATTGTCCTTTTATCCCAGTTTTCAGGGAATGAAAAATATCATTCGAATATGATGGTAAATTTCGCCGCAAAAAAAAATGTTATAATAGCTCGGTCGGTAATCGGGCGACCTCAAAACAGACGGCCGTGTTTCGTGTCACCAACATTTACACACTCTTTTTTTTTTTACTTTTTTTCGATTCCAGATCATTGCTTTCTTTATTTTTTATTTTTGTTGATCCAGGTGATTTTGTTATTTTTTCCCTTTTTTTTAAATTGTTTCTTTTGTGAAAAACACCATTTCATGTTTTCTTATTATTTGGTCGGTAAGATCGAAAAATATTATGCATATTTCATTACTCAGTAATTTGTATCCAAAATGTAATTTCCAAAATACACGATTTACAAAAAAAAAACAAACGGTCCTCCAGATACTAAAATTATTATGTATCGAATATATTTCACGATACTCGCGTCATCGTCACCGAACGCTTTCCATGAGCTATATGTATACTGTGTAGGTATATATATGTATACTTTTTTGGTTAACAATAATCATGGAGCTCGCGTTATCGTCACTTTAATTTCATTATTAGTAAATTATATATATTAATTATTTTTAATTAAAAATAAATATTAACAATTATTTTAAACATAATCTTATTTTTAAACAACATTACTTAATTATTGAGTGTTTTCACTTCTGTCGGCAGCTCCAAAGATTGCCCCGCATTTTTGTTTTTTTTTTATGGCAGAAGGTGGGAAGCTTTATCTTAAACGACTTGGTTGTAGTCGTGAAAAAATTTGGCGGATTCTATGGGTCTCTGTTATCTCTGTTTATCAGACGAAATAACTTTAAATATCTAAGGTCTCTGATATTTTTTTAATTCAGACACGCTACTAAGGTTACACAATTGACTACTACATATTTAAATTACATCTCGAACAATGCCGATGTGAAATTGATGCTACGATAGTAGAGTAACATTATACGTGTTTATAACGAAACACGATTACTCACTATCCCGACGAAAAACCACGACATGGTCATTAGCCCGCGATTAAAAAAAATAACCACCGCCATTTTTCCTATCCAACAGATCGTGAAAGAAAAAGAAACACACGAACGAGTGTTGAAATCTCGCGTTGTTTTAGGTACGGGCGCCCGCGCAAGTACTATCGTGGTGTTTATCGTGCGTGCCGAAATTAAAACTGTATTACGTATGCGTACAATGTATAATAGAGTCTACTACTGTATGGTTATTGCCTTTGTAGTTCAGATGGCTGCTATAATTATGATTGTAACGTTGGTATGAAGGAGGTTGGAATGAAAACGTCCGGTGAGAAGAGACGTGAAGCCTCGCATTGGTAATTTGAGCGCCGTGAATGTGTAATTCCATCCAATTTGTGATGTTTTTTTCTCTGTCTCCCCTAGGAGATCGAGCGTGCAGCTATTTAAAATGAAAGTGGCGCGTACACGGTGTTGGATTTGATTGTTTGAGATCTTTTTTTTTTTTACTTTGGACACCGACAATTGTGCCCACGCATCCGCAAACTGTTAAATGAAAGCTGGCTGAAACCCGCCTAAGCGATTGCTTTCAACAATTGTATGATTTAAAAAAAGAACAAAATCTATTTTGAAAACTAAATGTTTGATTCCTGAGCATCGCTTATAATCTCGCAACAGCTTATCAACCACATATTAAATTATTGTAAAATGTGAGCATTCTAGTAAAAAGCTTTTTTGTATGTTGAAGTATTTTTCTAAATATATTCATATATTTCGCCCTTTTCGTTTCACATTTATAGTATACATTTTATAAAGCATTTAGACAGTGAACGTTATTTATCTAACGAGAACTGACTGAAGTATACATTATCTGTGTCAGTTTTCCGCTTGAGAGGATCGTAACAGATTAAAACAAGCCGTTAATAATATGCGTTGAAAGCTAAAACATTATCTCATACTACTAAAGCATTAAGAAAATTAATTCACCATCAATCAGATTTTGTCGACGAGACATGGTAATATTTATATTATAATTTTAAAATAATACATACAGCAAAGCTAAACATAAAGAACGACAAATTTCCATAATACAGACATTCATTGCCTTCCTTCCTATTCTTTTTGCCCCAATTTTTGCTCTATCAAGTAGAATTAACTTGAGCGAAATTATTCAGATTTCTTTCCCCATCAAAGGAAAATGTTTATACGGTCACGGTCAAGAAATTTAGACTCGACACCATATATCTTAGTTTTTTATAATAAAACAGGAGCTAAGGAAAAGAATTAGTGCTTTGGTTTTTTCTTTCTCCTGACCTATGGGTTGCTTGAAGATGTTTTTGCCACGTTTCATGGACAGGTTGTACTAACACTTCCTTCGATATCCGAAATGTAACATTTTGCAAGGATCAAAAAGCAATTGTGAATTGATAATATTCTGCATAGTATTCGAAATTTTGAGGCAAAGTTGAAATAAAACAGCATAGTATCCTTAAAAATAGTTTCATTTCATAAAATGAGATTGTGTCATTGTCATTTTGATTGAATTATGAACTGTAGAGTATAAACAGATTTAACTCGGGTGTCATGAACTGAAAGGGGCCATAAAAATTTATAATTTAAGCGTTCAATGAATGATCAGAATTTCACCAATATAGCATTTGCTTTATGAGCTTATTGAATTGAATGATCATTTTTGTAACACTACGTTTCCACGTAATGTAGCAAATTTTACAACATTTTTTGGCAATTATTAAACGTAGAACTTGTGGTACAACGTAACCATATTGGTGTATTATATTTTAAGGACACTTTATACCTTGATACGATACTCTTTACACTCTAGAATGCAGAGGTACAGCGTAACTTGTGACAGCGGCGCCCCGTGGCCGCCATATTTGTTTTCATTGCGTGCAACGCATCGCCCGTTGTGCGTACAAAATAATTAACTCTCGCGCGCTTTTCTCCCGCGTCGTAATTGCTGCTCGGGAACGATACGAGTCTCGGTTAGACATTTATAATTGTTATTTATACCACCATTACAATACTGTGTATTTCCGACATGCTTAAACGGGCACGCGTGCACGCCGGCCTATTGCGGTTGGTAGCGGTCTGAAACGGTTGCGGCGTTTTCCAATCTAAGTTGGATTGATGGAAATATTAGAGGGCAAATGGGCTATTATCGCGTAACGCGTGGTCTTCAATCGAGTACTGCTGCTATCTGTGCATCGGTGCTAGGTTGATTGTGCGGTATACGTGATGGCCCGCAATTCACTTTGGCTCGGTTCGACCAAAGTATGTACTGACGGATGCGTGTTCCATCTACGCTATTTTTCGTGAGAATAATAAAAGTAATAGAAATGTTATATAGTGTGAATGATAGTTTGTTTATTTTGTGAACATAATTTTGTGTAATTTATTGAGCTTTTTTCGGACTTCGCCGGTGCCTATATTTATAGATTCTATAATCACTTTCCGCACTTATTGTTTTGTCTAAAGTTTGTAAGTGTTGTTGACGTGAGTGGTGTTTCTTAATTAACGATAATGATGGATTGTTTTTTAAAGTAACAGATATCGATTAGTATTGATCCTAGTACACAAACCATTAAGAGAATGATAATAATATACTATATCCCAATTGACAGACGTCTCGCATCGTATAAGTTTTTATAAACGAAAAGAGAATGTTAAATCTAGAAACGATTAAGAACTTGTAAGTAGGCTTGATATATATTTTAAATTCTAAATCTACATAGCATCACCTCGGGCTACGAGTAGCACTTAAATAAATTCAAAGAAGCAAATGTTAATTTTGTCGCAAGACCTCCACTGCAACAGCCCTCGAGGACATAACGTTGACGAATTTCACATCGTCGCTGTAATTCCCTCCAAAAAGACCAACACAAGAATGACTTCAACACGAGACCCTCGTAGAGTGAATAGGCTTTTTCTAGGCTAGCGTGCTTGCTAACCCTCGTTGACCCCGTTGGCACGTACACCGGCTCGGATTGCCGTTGAACATGATTCACTTTAAATAAAAAGGGAATAACGTATATGTTTAACTCGCGCTAAAAGCTCTTGTCTTTATAGTGCAGTCACTGTGAAGCTTTTTTTACCAAAAAACCGCCCAGTGCTTTCCTGCTATAATAATAATATTTGTATATGTACTATATACAATTATATATATTTTATACAATACTATTTATATCTATATGTTTATTTTTATTCATAATATTTATTTTATATATCTATATGTTTATCCATAAATCCAACCAGATGAGAAAATAAATAAATATCCCCAACAAATAATAATAAAATATCTCTATTCACATAGACGCTTGCGCGTTCTTATGAAACGTCGAAATTTTACAAGAAAATTAATATGTTCGTAAGTTACCAAATTAATAAGTTATCTCACCCGATGGTATCGCAATAGCTCAGCAATAGGCTGTTCACTCTTGAAGGCACTCACATTGTAGTCGGACGGAAAAACTGACGCTGTCAAACTGTTCTGCTCCTATGCTGTACGTATTACAAAAGAAGAGGTGAATCTCTTTGTTCGTAGGCGTATAATGTCAACAACAGAAGGAAGCTCTCGTGTAATGTGCGCATGTCTTATACAAATCATAAGACGCTAATGGAAAGCGGTCCGTAACGATAACTTTTAAGAAATTTATTGTGGATTCATTCATCTATTTTGTCACTGGCTTGAAATATCAAAATTTTTGCACATTTATTTGGGATATCTTTTACATCGGTCTTGAAATAAATAATACCGACACGGCATTCTTTGCTGTATAAAAAAAAGCTGCTGCAAAAAAATACCTTCTGTCTAGCTTTAGCTTTACCAAACGAATTACACGGTTTTTCTGTCAATCTTTATTATGCACTTTACAGTTGCACTACTAATGGACCGCCTTTATTAATATTCATGGGTTTCGCGTGATGACTTATGTAGTTTGACTTAATCAAATTACAAATCACTTTATTTATACACTTAGCTAATGAATAGCGTTTTTTTTGCGAGAATACCTAGTGCATCAAGCTTCATTGAAAGAAAGAATGAAAGTTGCCTGTTTTCCTACCAAAATTTTTCATAAAAACTGTAAATACAATTTCATGTATAAACGGGAAACAAATAAAAAATATAACTTTTTTGAATCGCTGGAGCGTTTAACAGATGCACATATTTGATAAACCAAAATGAGAAAATAGCAATCCTCTTAGACACTGTTTTTTTATAATAGTGACGCGACGATAGTTTTTTTAAACGTCTTTATAAATAAAGTCGTATTTTTTTTCCAAAAATAAAATCTGTAATGCAATTGGGACATCACTACTCTAGCTGAATAAATGGTTGGATGGATTATAATTGTACATTTTTTTTAATTTCATAAAAAGCTTAGTAAATTTTAAAATTAGCTATTGCTGTTTATCTCAAGTGTTATTCGCCCCTAATGGTTGTACCTACATTGTCAGTCCCAGATTCGATGCGTTTGCACGCTTTTAAATAGTTGTCATATTGCTTTTTCATACTTCCTTATTACTAATTCAACAATAGATTTTATGTAGATATGGAGACAGTAACCGCGTAGTTAATCCATATTTTTAGAAAAATTCGTAATTCATATAATACTAAAGTTAATTCATACAGTTCAAAGGAAAACAGCCTATTTCGCAAATTTCGACCCGTGTTTAGTTAGCAGTAACTGCGAGGAGCGAACAAAGGCAGGCTGTAAGCCGCAGTGCTGCTATATCGATTCAGCGAGCCTATCTGCGTTGCGGACTGTCAAGTGTTGATCTTGTCGCACCGCCCGTTTGTTTGTGCATTGTCCATAGAAATTATCTAGGCTGCATTGAATACCTACATTATAGTATAAGATCCTCCACAATAATAGTATATTATTATGTTAGCAGTACCGGCTATAAAGATTAACTGGTAAATATAAGGGGCGTCCTGTGTACAAACTAATGACTGTAAAACATGTAGAAAAAGTACGAAAAGATTGTCGCCGCTGTGGGAATCGAACCCACGTCTTCGGCATTCGCGGCCTGACGCTCTAGCCACTGAGCTAAACGGCTGATAGCCACAACGACGAAAACCTTAACGCCCTCCTTCTACATTGTTATTTAGCATTTGAAGCAATGCTTGGCGCATCTATTGTTATATCTTTTCCAGCATACAAACAATTTCGAATATCGTTTTACAACGATAATTCGAACGTGAGATGTCGCCATTGCTTTTTATAAATTTTTGTTTTCGTCGCTGTGGCTATCAGCTGTTTAGCTCAGTGGCTAGAGCGTCAGGCCGCGAATGCCGAAGACGTGGGTTCGATTCCCACAGCGGCGACAATCTTTTCGTACTTTTTCTACATGTTTTAATGTTCAATCTTAAGTGCAGAGATTAACACTATAAAAAACTTTAAAATTTATAAAAAGCAATGGCGACATCTCTCGTTCGAATTATCGTTGTAAAACGATATTCGAAATTGGTTGTATGCTGGAAAGGATATAACAATAGATGCGCCAAGCATTGCTTCAAATGCTAAATAACAATGTAGAAGGAGGGCGTTAAGGTTTTCGTCGCTGTGGCTATCAGCCGTTTAGCTCAGTGGCTAGAGCGTCAGGCCGCGAATGCCGAAGACGTGGGTTCGATTCCCACAGCGGCGACAATCTTTTCGTACTTTTTCTACATGTTTTAATGTTCAATCTTAAGTGCAGAGATTAGCACTATAAAAAACTTAAAAATTTATAAAAAGCAATGGCGACATCTCTCGTTCGAATTATCGTTGTAAAACGATATTCGAAATTGTTTGTATGCTGGAAAGGATATAACAATAGATGCGCCAAGCATCTGCTTCAAATGCTAAATAACAATGTAGAAGGAGGGCGTTAAGGTTTTCGTCGCTGTGGCTATCATCCGTTTAGCTCAGTGGCTAGAGCGTCAGGCCGCGAATGCCGAAGACGTGGGTTCGATTCCCACAGCGGCGACAATCTTTTCGTACTTTTTCTACATGTTTTAATGTTCAATCTTAAGTGCAGAGATTAGCACTATAAAAAACTTTAAAAACTAATAACTGATTCAAAAACTTACTTTTCTCATCACCCAACTTCATTATAGCTTCAATTTTGAAATCTCTGACAAGACTTATTTGTAATCGGGCAACAGTATTTATGAACATGAATGGATTAACGCGTTCAAAATAATAATTAATTGCCAGCACTCGTAAATTTGTTACGGTCTGACTTTATCTCGAATTTATCGCTCTTGCAAATCTACAGAGCGTTCGCAAGCGCATCGGTCTCCAGCGGAGACCCCAGTGGCGCCAGCCGACTAGTAGGTAGATGCTTGCGATAACATTTCTCGCTAATCAAACAAACATATTTGCTATTCAAAAACACGACGCCACGCTAGCGCCGTGTACGGCTTGTTAGATTTACAAGGCGCCAGTAATCCCTATCGGCGGGATTAACAGATTGCTTTAAGGACTTTCCCACGTCGGGGGCAGTTTTAATAGGTTGTACATCGCCGACTCGATTCTGACGCCCGTCTTGTATAATTCAACGATAAGCCCGACGTTTGAGATTTGCATTACTGCATGTTAATTTTGTATATAAATTATGTTTATTACAGCAACAAGTCTATGATAAGAAATTGTTTTATTTTTATTTGGTTTTTACAATATAAATAATGCATGTCCCACTGTTGGGCAATAACAGCATACACATGTCCCACTGCTGGGCAAAGGCCTCCTCTATATAGAGGGTATCAGGGCATAGTCCACCAAGCGGCCCCACTGCGGATTGGCGGACATATCTTCGAAATATTTTTTTTGTTATTATTTCGAAAATATGCAGGTTTCCTCACGATGTTTTCCTTCACCGCGGAGTACGTGATAGGTCAGCACTTAAAGTTAAAAACTTCATTGGTGCCGGCACTGGGGATCGAACTCAGGTTGCTCGAGTATATTGAATTAAAGGCGAGCGCCCGGACACTGAACTATCACGGCTCTCTCACAACATAAATACGTACGTCTTTTTTTCCATTCTATTATCCATTGTTCATAACAAGAAAATATAGCAGCCATAGATTTGCCGTATGGTTCGACGAAAATGTAGTGTTAAAAGTTTATGTATTTTATCATACCGTTTGCATTTTTTGAAAAAATCTGAAGTAGTAAGTTAGGTTAGCAAAATCATTCCTTGGTCAGTACCTAACACGTAAGCGTCATATCGTCGATTGCGCATTATGCTGGGGATAAAATGTCCATAGACGGGGGGTTCGTTGACCGCCGCAGCGACTCTATGCTCGTTATGTTTTATGGTGTTTTGAATTTGTGTATCGATTCGCGGCATTTGCTGACCCTTCCCCCAGCGGAAGTGTGGGCCCCGCCCGTGCGCAGGTAACGTCCGTCTGTCGCTCAACGGAAGGGGACATGGACATTGTTGACTTTTCCAATCATGAGCTTCAATGTTTTGCCGTATCGAATGTCGAACGAAGCCGTAACGATGCATATGATGGTCGTGTTACAGTACGAGTGTTGTTAGTGTTTTCCGACTAACGCTTTATGCCTTTTAAAAGCTCCAACAAAGCTTAAAATTTCGTTACTCGTTGCGTGCGTTGTTATATTTTTTTCGAAATCAAGTGAACGCAAGTCCTATTTTCTTTATATCACATCATGGTAATTTTAAAATAAACAATTGCTAAAGGTCGTCATAACAGTGATTAAGTTGAGTTCTGCGTTAGATGAAGCTTTAACAGTCTAAGGACTGAAAGCGTAACAGCAGTTATACAAAAAAAAGTTGAGTTACAAAATAATTACACATCCAATATCATTGAATTTTTACGAGATAATTTAAAACATCACATCCACTGTATGAGATGAGACTGTCCTGTGCTTTAGAGAATACCAACTATGTGGATACATAACTTCGATGTAGAAAAACACAAATCCTGATTTAAACCGAATCCTACTCGTATATTATCATAGGATAACTGTTAACCATTCACCTGATATTAAGTGATAACCACTGCCTATGAACATTTGCACCACCCAACAAAGGCACCCACCCACCCCCAGCTACCTCACTCACCAAACGAAACGCAGGAGTATAACACTTCCACTTCACACCTGAGACGTCGTTGGTACTCACCAGGACGGCGCCGCGCATTCATGCAACCGCCTAAACTGTTGCGTGGCCCTACCACAGTTCTCCGTATCGACCAAGCGATAAGTATTAACAAGATATTTCTGCCCGTTCCAGAGTCCCCAACGCCCCGAAGAGCTGCATCGCCGAGATCTTCAGCTCCGACTCGCCCGACGGTAGCCCCGTGAAGAACGGCACCGCCAGGCCCCGCGTGGTCCGCGACACACCCACCCGCCCGCGCGACACCCACTCCAGACTCTTCGGACAGGTGTGTTACGAACGTTCATCATCAACCGCACTGATTATAACACACTGTGGAAATTAATTGAACGCTCCAGGCTGTTTTAAGTGGTATGGCCACGCAACATTTTTTTATTTTGCATTTTTATTTATCCAAATTAATCTAACAGATTTGGTAACGAAATTACACCCAAATAGTTAAAATCGACGGGTAAAAAGAAATATCAAGGTTGTTCATGAAATTGAAAGGTTTCAAAATACTGAAATTTCAATTGATTAACTGATTACGAAAACTCAGATTTATGACTCGGTTGGCGCAGTTACTAAGCGTATCGACTCCCACTCCTCGTGAATTCCCACTCAGGTCATCCTGAGTGGGAATTCACGAGGAGTGGGAGTCTATTTGTGTGACCCGCCAAAGATTTGGATCTAAGTGTTGCTGTCCATCTCAGAAATGTTTATGTAAACATTAACACAGCATAATATACAGCTGACTTTAATTATTAGCTCATAGGCAGAAAGAGAAATAAGAAACATTAGTTTTTTTCGTCGCTCGTTGCAACACGAAACTGTTTGGCTGTAGCGTGGGCCGTTTACTGTACTTTCAGGCCACCGCTACGTCCGTGTCGCCGATGGTGACGGACACCATCCGCAGCCACATCCAGTTCGGCGACGCGGAGGTGAACGGCAGCCCGTCCCACTCGCCGTCCAAGATGGTGAACGGCAGCGCGACGTCCACGCCCAGCCGAGGTGAGACGGGCCCCGCCGAGCATTGTGAGTCCATCCAGATGTAGGCACGACCGAGCACGTGTAGTGACACTGGGATACTGGCTCCATTCTTGCGTATCGTACGGGTTCGAACGTGGAGCGGGTTGGCGATGCGGTCGCATGTTTGTTCAAATGTTCGATCGAACGTTTGCAACGGAGTTGGCTGTTCAAATCTTTGTTTACAATTGGAATTACCCTAATACTGGTCTAAAGAGACGCCTAAAGCAACGGATATTGACAGCTTTCGGGTCTAGCTACTTTTTTCGACGACTGTACCAAGTCGAGAAAGTTTAGAATGGTATTTGGAACTATTTTGGTCAACTGTATCGGGAGGTATCAAAGAAAATCATGCGATTCCGTTCCACTTTCGAACATTTAAAACTGTGAACAGAACTCTGAATTTATGTCGTTTGATGAGTAATAAAATGTCAAGAGTTCCGTACACGGTATAGTGGTGCTAGAAGCTCGCGTGCCCAAACACATGTTATTTGGCACTCATGCACGCTAGGAAATGCTTCTTATCTTACTGATTTACGCTCCGATGCTCTATTCTATAAAACAACATATACGTATCTTGATCTGAATCAGCATTACTTGCTGACCATGCACACAGAAACTTGAAAAGTAAACCAGCTTATACATAAGCATGGACACATGTTAAGATTTTGAACTAACAACAATAAGGAATGTGATTGCAGCACGTGATAAAACTAACTACAATATAGAAAGCGTACACGATATTGTAAGTGGAAATATTGTAAGCGGATGGGATCAATGTTTTATGTAAAGTATCTATGAAAAGAAGAATAAAAAGAAACGCTTCAATAAAATCAAGAACGTTTTCAGAGTTGTAGCTAGGGGCAGTTAAGGGAGCAAACTTCAAGATGCACTCGTATTGCCGCAATCTGCGAGCTGGTACGGCTGTTTGGGGGCAGTCCGGATACTTCCCTTAGGGCTCATGGCCATAGCTACGACACTGAACTCGTATTGTGAACAGAAAACATCGATCCTGTTCGATGCCTAGCGGTACGAATGAAAAAATCGTTTATTCTGTGAATGGTCAGCGTCGTACACGCCACCGAGGAGGAACCCGGTGACCGGTGACGGGATCGCTGTGCCGCCGCTGCGCCGTCGCCACCCCGCCGCCAGCCAGCGAGGTGCCGACGAATACAACCCTCAAGACCCTGACCTCCTAGAACCCCGGCCCTCCCATCACTATTTCACGCGGCACTGGCCGCCCCCGCCCGGAGTGTATTATGTCGAGTCGACGGAGATACCCAGGCCCGTGTGCCACCAGTGCCCTCGCGTCCTACTTGGCCTGGAAACCGACGACCCGGAGAGATCACATCCGATAATAGACCCCGACTCTCTGTCCCCTCAGCCCGTACTCGACAGACCCTGGCCACCTTTCCCGGCAAGGCATTATCTCGAACGGGAGCGGCGTCACGTGCCGCACCATCCCTTGCCGCCGTACGCTTTCGTCGGCATGACGTCAGCCCTAGGCGAAAGACCCCAGCCCGACTACAATCGCAATCCGATAGCGACTTTGGACGGACCGGTGGATCCGTTCATCGTCGCAAATACAAACCCACCAATAAGCCTCTTTAGGTACGAAAGGGACGGCCCCATTCCCGACTGCTCCCTTCTGGACACACCCAAAGCTCCAGGCCCATTCACGCTGACCGGTTTCCCTCCCATATTTCCCAAGTACGTGCCCGGATACCTGTTTAACCTAAGTCGGCATGCAGAAGACATCAAACCTAAGACGTACTATGTAGACTATGTTCGCCAAAGAGAATTGGGTGGGTGTTTAATTTTGACCGAAGGAATGACACGATCTCGCACCGCTATTAATACTTGTACAAATAATAAATTAGAGAATTTGGTAAATCTATGAGGAAGCTTGCAAATTTACAATCAGTTGAAATAGAAATGTTTTTTGTTTGCTTTTTTTAAAGAACGCCATGACGATTCCTTCTAGTCGCTAAGTTAACCACCCATACAATTTTGTATTAGCTTCTTTTAAAACTTAGAGTAAATTAGGAAAGAAACCATAGTTCTATTTGTAATTTATATAGCTTTATGACTTGTTATTGTATAATTGTTGTATGTAATTGTTGAATTTTATTTTGTTGTCTTAAAATATGTTTTTTGTTGTTGTTGCATAGTAAAAATGACGTTTATTATAAGATCGATGTAAACCTATTTTATAATGGCTCCTTCTTCTCAGCACGTTCTTTTCTTTTGACTTTGTTCTGTTCTCTTCTTGGTTCTTGCCTTTTTAAGTAGTTTGTTTGGCATCAGCATTATTAGTTTTAAGGTATAATCTTTACGTTATATTTAATTGCAGATTAAGTGTATACTTATTAATGTAATATTGCTCGGTATGCTCTAGATATTTGCATGACTTATTTTAGAAATTAATTTCTTTAAAAACGATCTAAGTATGCCATAGATATACCTAATTTGTCATTTTCTTTTGAGATCGTATGATCATTATTGCAAGAAATATAGTTTCCACGTCAGTTTGAAATTATCCTAACAACATATCGATCATTTAGCATAACAATTGGCGGCATTGTGGCTAGGGACGACGAGATATGCTGAGGTACAATGTCAACCGTTAACAATATTGTATTCCAAATACGATTGACAAATTAAACTCGGAAAAGACTGAAAAGGAGACGTTCAATTTATATTCACATTCTAATTACTTCATAGTTAGAAAGTGATAAAACTGAAATTCAAAAGATAATAAAATTGAAGATTTTGACTTACGCAATTATCTTCAACATGTACCACCGTACAGTTTAGTTTAAATTACACTTAGTTGCTCCTTTACGAATAAGTAGCTCTTTAGTCGCCTATATTAGCTAATACGTCTCCAATTGAGCGCCATTGGCCCGCGCTCTGTCGTTTTCTACGCGTCCAGGCTAGAATTAAATTTCGCGCTTAAACACAATAAGTCGCAAACTTCAATTCTTGCCCTAGGCGTTCAAAAGCGTAGCTACAACGCCGCCCATTTGGCGCTGCTTGCCCGCGCTCTGTCGTTTTCAACGCGCCTCCGATGCTTCCAGAGGGCAACCCGATCACCGGTGACGGCTACAAGTCGCTGAACGGCCAAATCAACACGGTGACGTCGATCAACGGCGGCAGCAACCTCACCCACAGCCGCGTACCGCCCGGCGGCTACTCGTCCGGACTCTGGTAGACCGTACACTGCCTTCGGCCGACAACACCACCCGTATACTGTACTGTATTAACCACATATCGATGTACTACTGCCCGGCTAACATTCTCGCATATTCCACAGTCCTGTCTATTCAGCATCGGCGTCCGTCGCGACGGGCGCATCGCGACCCGTAAAGGTATATCTTTACTATCATTAGCCTGTCCCCAGTAACATTTCACTTGTATGATTTAGCTATTTTATAATAGGTCATAGATATTTTTGTAATAGTACATATTTCGATAGTTTATAACGGAACTATGGAGGCGTCGTAGCGGGGTGCCGTCTGGTGCGAAGGCAGCGCTTTGTGGTGAATTTACACACGCTTAGTTCTGTTACTGCCGAACGCTAAGCAAATTGGATCGTTACTTATAAAGGGCTTCTATCTAATTGCACGGGCGTTTTCACCAATTATAAAATAATGTTTTAGTGCGAGAGACGGGATCGGGCATAAATTACTAAGCTAGTGTAAACTTACCTTACGCGCGCGTTGAAAACGCACAGAAGTGCTGTCGACGCGCACGACGCACCCGTCAGACTAACTATAAGGACTATTGTAATCTTGCACACTTTGAACATGTTTACGCAATGATACTGCGAGAAGGGAGTGGGGATACTTATCAGCATTATACCAAAACGAACAGTGCCTTGAGAGGTGTGACAGATCAGATGGGAGTTCTATGAGAATTCACCGCGCGAATCGAGTAGACATTTGTGTAAACGTAAACATGTGATTATATGTCTATATAACACCGTATAGAAATAGTAATCATGCGGCACTCTCGGCTAATTGATGACATTCAATTAACAAATAATATTCGACACTATTTATGACATATTTCCTTTTAAATCTCGTTTGTTGAATATCTATATCGTAATATTTAAATAGAGCGTTTATTAGATTGCATTTATTTTGTCTGTTTAGGACTTTTTTTATTTTACTTTCTACTCGTGTAGGATTAATTGTAAAGTGTAATGGTTTGAATTCTTGGTCGATTATCTGTTAACGGATCTAAAGGACCATAGCGTAGGGTTTATATGAAAATTCTTTGTATAACAATAATCGTTAGCGTAGGCCACTGTAATGTTCTAACATAGTGTTTCGTAATCACTGGCCTAATTTTAACAACTGTTAATAGATAATAACCATTATTTCAAAATAAAGTTTTTTTATTAACTGGTGTTTTTTTATTCGTCACCCATAAACATAAACCCATTCAATGTAAAATATTTTCGTATTAAAAATAAAAAGGATGTCATCGTGTCCACGTCATTTTACTGGCTGAATAGAATATCTAAAACTTGTTCTTTTTTTTCATCTATTTTAGAGCCCTGTGGCATTTTTTGCGACGATGGTAAGAGACCCGACAGTCTAACTCTGATCCCTTGGAAGAGAGACAAAGTCCTTTTTTGGGACGCTACTTGTGTAGACACTGGCTGCCTCCCATATAAGGGGTACTTCGGTCAAGGCCGGGGCGGCATCGGAGGCAGCTGAACTAAATGGCGCTAATATGAGTCTTTATGTTCAGATTATGTATTTGTGCCATTTACTATAGAAACTTATGCCCATGGGGTGCCGTGCACATCAAATTTTCTTCGTTATTCAACGCTCAAAGGTTAAGCCATTCAGCCAAATAACCATTCAGCGGAAAAAATGTAAAATCGATTGAATAAGGAACTATGAATTAAACTTTTATAGTTGACAAGTGGAACGGTTCTTTTCTCGCTCAAAGGTAGCACAGCGATTCAGCGAAGACCCTGGCGTTCTTGTGCACCATGCCACGTGGACTAGGTTTGCTAGATTGGGTCATTTAGTTAGATTTGTTGATATTTTAAATAATTTGTCCTGTAAATAATATTAGTACAAACAAGGGAAGAAGTTATTTGACGAAACACATTAAAGATGAATATTTAAGTACCTAACAAAATTGAATAGGTAAAACGGCCAATAAAAAATCTAACTACAATCTTTACCCGTTTTTAATTTAAAATTCTTATTTAGGATTACAATTGTTATTTGATTACAACGTAATACTTTCTTATAACCTTGTACCACTTGTGGCATAATAATAATTTAACTTATGATAATAAATTAAATGTTTTAATAGAATTACGCCTTTCGTAATATTTTTTATTTATCTCTCGTTGAACAAAAATTTTCCTGAAATGTGATTCATAACCCCAACAAAGTACTGAGACAAGGAAAAACAACAAGGTTGACTCGGAGACGATAGAAACCGACCTATATATTAGACCTAGAACTATATTAGACTAGCTGTTAACTGCGGCTTCGCTTTCTCGGCCAAAGGGAGTTAACAATGAGTTTTTTATTATACACCAGAACATTTCGCAAATGGCTGAATTTTTTCCTACTTAGTTGACACTTACATATTACTTACTTTTAACCTGTATGTCCTATATATAATTCACACAATCTCTATAAATTATAGCCTGTGTTATTCTGATGTTTAAGCTAAATTATTGTAAAGTTTCATTAAAATCTATTCAGTAGTTTTTGCGTAAAAGAGTAACAAACATCCATCCATACAGACAAACTCACGTTTATGATATTAGTAATAAGCGAGTAAGGATTAGACGAGTCAGATAATAAGCCGATACTGCCTATGGTGGGTCACAAGAGTTGGTGAGGTCCAACCAAAGCTGTTGTCAATTTCAAATTCCAGGCCTTGCTCCAGACATATTCTAAACCTACCCGATATACGCTCGATGACGTAAGTCAGACGACAATATCTGCAAGCGTCCGACCGACCATCTCTTCGCACGCCGAAAACGTATCGGACGATCATTTTATTATTTTGTTTTTAATTTAAAACTGGCCAGCACTCGACTGCCATCCCACCTGATGGTAAGTGGCTATGCAGCCGTTAATGGTAAGCGAATTAGCTGAGTAAAACCTATTCACTATTGCATTTAAGACGCCTACTTTGTAATCGGGCGGAAAGACTAACGCCAGCCGGATATACCATTCCTTATTATTTAGTGACGGGCGATTGACGCTTTACTTTTCCGTTCGGACTCCGGCTGTTAATTCGAGAGAAAAAGACAGTCAAAAGGGCCTTTGACCAATATCGGAATCGAGCTGGACTTAATTCAGCTGTCTCCAACTCGGTAAGATCGGTTATCGGAACACTGAAAGACTGAGGAGTCGCGCCCATTAGGACAGTTTTGGAAATATGAAAGCAGAGTCCACAGATATTAGACCTAACTGCGTCTCGCTCGCCTACAATGACCTCGAAAAGCCGAATGCCTAGCAAACAACTGTTCAATGTATGGTACCACGTGAAGCATTTTACAGTATAAAATCTAGTTCAAACAAAATCATTGTTTATGTTATCCTTATCATCCTTTATATTCTAAAATGCAGCAGCCACATTTACATTTGTTGTGGCAGCACTAAATAGCAGATAATACAAGTAGCATATTTCTAAAATAATTTCCATTCAAGAAATTGAAGCTTATCTAAAGTTATCGGTAGTGAATTTCAGATTTCTTATTTAAATTTTGATCTAAAATGATTTTTCCATTTTCATAAACAACTTATAATTTTAAAAAAATATTACACAAAATGGCACGAGAAAATTGCATTTATATTTCTTCAAAACCATTCACTGTCATATATTAAATCATTTTGTAACATACACTTAATTTGTATACTATTTAAGTATTCTTTTATTATATTTATAACAAAACAATAAGTACACTAATTATATTATTGTACCACCATTAGAAGACTCATGAATCTCTGTTTCCTTGTCTGGAGTTTTGCATACATTATCCTTATTATGACTAGGAGATTCTATCTCAAAAGTAACAGGCCCGTCATTCTGTATAGAGACTTGCATGTATGCACCAAAAAGACCATCTGCAATGAAGATGAATAAAATTGCTTATAATTAATGTTTAAATTAAAACAAATGTTTGATTTTTAAACATCTTATAGATATATAGTTAAATAATTATTATTACTATGTAAGTAGCAAAACAAAATTTTGTAACTTAAACAATTGTTTACAAATAATAACCTATTATAACCATCTCTGCTTATGTTCTAAGCTCCATGGAGTAATACAGAGCAATCACAAGTATTATAATATCACATGAATAAAAGTATATTTCAACATATCTTTAAAGCACAAGTGTATGCAAAGATTCTTTTTTTATTTTTTTACATTGTGTTAGATACAATTTTTACGATACAAGTTTACATTCACATACATTCAGATTTAGACTTTGATCTGCTATCAATAGCTTAACAAATACACTAAACAACCTTTTGATATTAAACATGAAGATCATATAATACCTTTTACTTTATCTGGTTTATATTTATCTCTTAGCTTTTGTATGAATTGTTCATAGAACTCTTTGGATCTATCTGCTGCCATTGCCTTGTGGAAATCTGGCTTATTTCCCTGAAAGAAGTAATTAAAGTTTATTTAATATTTCTTTGGTAATTAAATTGATTGGGTTGCTTAACCCAAATAAAAAGTGCCACTAAGTAAGATAAAAGCAAAGTATTAATTTTAATATAATAAAAACATTCACAAAATACAAACCAACCTTCCATGTATTGTAAAGGGTAAATTGACTAACACATAGAATTTCCAGCTGCTTGTCTATAACATTTTTTTGCCATTTTTTGTTATTTTCACCATCAAAAATTCTTATACTTAATATCTTCCTTACACTGTAAAATACAAACAGGTGGATTTATGAATAAAATTATATAAGAAATTGATAATATCACCAAAGAATATAATGATATATATTATAGCCTTCATTATTTCGATAACAATATAATTATATACTTACATGTACTCCATATCTTTTATAGTGTCACTGCTACATATCCCTATTAATATGCATGCTCCTTGCTCTATGCTGCTTATCACCTCACCATTTACTAAAATTTATCTTAAAATAAGTTTCTTTACTATTGTAAGTATTGTATCTAAATGGATAATATTCTTGAAGCTTACCGGTAACTTTGGCATTTTGAACACGCTGTATAAGAGCCTTCATTTTTTATAGTCATTTATTCAGAGTTCTTCATGCATTTATTTATAATAAACCATTAATTAATTTAAATAGTTATTTTTTAAATAAAATAATTCATAGATCATATTTTATAACCTTTTCAGAATTTCGAATTTGAAATTTGACAAGAAACACGTGAAGGCAACAGCTTTTAAACATTCCGCCAATGTTAAAAAAAATGGTCTTGATTGTTTTTATTGTCGTTTTTGAAATTAATTTTATCCTTTTTCCGTTATATACCAAAATTTTAGTTCTGTGATTATGTGAATATTATATGTGTATATTGTGTGAAGGTAGATCTTTTAGTTTAGGTGAGTATATTTGTGATGAGTTAGATATCCTTACTTAAATATCTTTTGTGATCTTCCGCCCATATACGAGAATCAGTATTAGTTTATGTTTTTATACTACAATATGTTATTAATTCAATAGTAATACCTAAGTAATGAGGGAGTTATCTTAGTAAGCCAGATACATAGTAATATTCGTAAATATGAAATTTGTAAAATATTTTTCATAAGTTACAAAAAAAATAATGATTTAAAAAAAGGCGCATATGATATAATGAAAACCGAACTACGTAAAAAGTCAGATGGTATTTTACACCTCTATACGAGGTTTTCAGTAAATTAATAGTTATAAAGATAAATTTGGTAACAATGTAATAAAATTTTAGACTCACTAATATAATGTTATATTTATTAAAAAGTAAATATATAACTATGGGTTACCTGGACCTCGGTGTCCTTACTTTGGTTACGAGGCTCGTCTTCGATGCTTAAATCAGTGCTGTTGTGTTTATTTATAATATTTATAATTTTTAGGGCTTTTGTAAATTGCACATCTTTTTGGTATCATTTTCGTTTAAACCAGCTAAGTTATAAATTAATTTTCGCAAAAAACGCACGAGCACAGCTATTACAAAAGACAATCGCCAAATACTGAGTAAAACAACTGAAGCGGTATCTCCGCCATTTCGCCACCTCTCCGACGCGATTACTCTACACCGTTTACCGTACATGGACTACCGTAGATTTAGCAAGAAAAAGTTTTTTTGTTTTCATAGGGCAAAGTAAATTTATTGCGCTAATATTCGGAAAAAGGCGTAAGCGGCCGTTTCGCTCATTTACATAGGAGCCATCGAAATGTTAGTGGAGATTCCACCATAATTTCCAATATTCTTCTCCTAACCATCAATTCGTAACAAGTGAACATCGTAAACGTCCGGTCAAGAATATTGAATTTCTTGAAGAAAAAAACAGTCGCACTTTCGGCCTCCTATTAATTGATGTACTCGGAAAAAGTTTACGAAAATGACTCAAAACTTGCATAGATATAGCTTCATTTATTGTTCCTTAATTAAAGCACGCATGAGTACATGCGCGGCCCTACCCACTGAACAGGGCCTCAAACCCGTGGGTTCTGGCTAGCCCACCGGTTCTGCGTTCGATAAAGCTTTAATAGTCTAAGGACTGCGAAGAAGCGTAACATAAGTTATAAAAATACATATACATTTATTGTTCTCTTCATAAAAAGTGCCCCAGGTGGGTTTTCTAACCCGTCATTTCGGCTTCTTAAATTCGCCTAGTTAATGCACATATAAAAATTTTTGAATATTGCAAAAGTTGGCATTGGGGAGAATCATAATGTTAATTGAATTTAAAACATATATACAAACTTACAATTTTATTTCGAATACTCAGTTTTAATAATTCTACTTCAATTTATAGGTTCGATGTTTCCCACGTGGAAATAGTAAAAGTACTACAACTAGACTCTGGAAGAGTTGGAAGAAAATTTTAAGATTCCCACAAACTGTAAAAACGTTCAGAGTAGCGTAATTGCATGAATATCAAACTCCAAGCAGAAGCTTAATGTTCAGGTTACTTGGGTCCCATTCACCTCTGTAGTACTAACACTTTAGAGCCAAATCCTTCCAGAAAGAGAATTCTGCTACGAATCTTCTCTAACCCTGTCCATTTTTATCAATTGCCAACGATTAAGTGCAGATACTGCTGTTTAGACTTATTGGATCTCAATGTAGATGTCAACCAAGTTGCTTCCGTTGTTCCGATTTTTCTCAAATTCATTCAACTTGTGAGCTGTGTCAAAGAAATTCTTCCCCTTTCAAACATATTCCTATGTGTCATATCCAAATCCCTCCGGTAAGCGTAACATGATATCCATTTTCTCATTTATTAATGAATAATATCCCTTCTTAGACAACTGATTGAAAGCTTATTAATAAAAAAAATGAATTAAAAATGTGAAAAAATTAAAAAATCAAAAAAAAAAATGTTCAATCTTAATTGCAGAGATTAGCACTATAAAAAACTTTAAAAAAATGAATTATTATTGAGAATGGCCCCAATTCTTCATTTGGGAATTGTAGAAGCATTCACCACTCACATATTCTTAATTAAGCGCTAAACCTGTCATCCTTACCATTTTGGAGATTTGTTTAAAACCGGGGTCGATTTTCAGACCACCGGGGTTTTATGTCTATAACTGTAGTTGGGTCACTTCCTATCTATGTATATAATGATGTATATAATGAATACCTACTTGTACTATAATGAAGCATGTCTTATTTATATGGCAGAGGAATCCATCCCGCTAAAAACAATAACAAGGCCGCTGACTTCTATGCCAAACTGTTGGAAGGTCGTGATGCTGTCCACGTATAATTGTCTATGATGCACTGCATTTGAATTTGGATTATGTTCTTTTTTATTTTTGATGTGCGGTGTCATTATGTATCATTATATTTTCTCATATACAAGTAAACACAATGTTTTTTCAAGTATTATTTACGTTTTAATTAGGTAATTGCTATAGCCGCTAGTCCACCCACTAGTCCAGTCCACTGATAAGTGGTAGAGAGCGTGGTTGCATGAATATCTAGTGGCAAATGGAAGAAGCATATATAAAATAGTAAGTTAATGAGAAAATAATAATTTTGGCTAATATTCCGAATAGTACGTCTCGTTTTTCAAGCTAGAAAAAAATTTTAATCGATAGAGAAATGTTAATAATTAAATATTATATAAGTTATAATCAATGAAAACCACTAGATTCTGAGGGAAAAATCAATAAAGTTTTTAAATTTATTACAACTGAAATCCGTCATTACTGTGCGTCCATTATTCATTATAGGCTATTATTTTAAGTTAAAAACTTACGTTTTCACTTTTTACGTTATAAGAAGACACAACACAGATATATCACAAAAACACACGTTTCTACTTCATGAACATGTATTATTAACAATTTCTAATATTTAAAGTTTGTGACTTAGTGTATGTACACTTAATTGTCTCGAATATTAGGCGCCAAAACCAAACAGAATAACAATACCAAACAAAAAAGTCAACAACGCTACGCTATTCATATTGAAATATTATGGACTTTTTTTAAAAAAATTTTTTATCGATAACAATTTTTTATAATTTAAATTATTGTCAACTAAACTACATTAGGTTTAACATTTATTTTTACTGATTGATTAGGTTTGTGATTGCACATTTTTATATATCACGGAGTCTTAGATTATTAATGGATTAGTGAGGTTCAAAATGAGTCACAGATCCCACACAGAGCGATCCGACTCGGATAGGTTAGGTTAGTTGTTAGGTTTATTTTTATGACCACCCAGAAAACTTTACTGTAACAGTACTTTTAGTATAAAAAAATTTAGTGTAACATTTTTCCGTTACGCGCCATCTTTTTTTTATCTTAAAATGTTCCTCTAACGCCATCTAGTGTTGAATAGGGGGTTTTATGTCGTCTTTATTCTTTAGTGGTTTTAATAGTTGACGCTAGATAGCGTTAGTTCCACTTTGTGTTCATAGCAATATAATATATATGTTATATTAAAGTGATCAGCAAAATCAAAGGGTTTATTTTAATTCTAATTCTAAAATGTAAACAATATATTTCGTATTTCAGTTACCATAAACCATTAATAACACAAATATATAATAACGACATCAATGATAGTAATAATTCTATTACAATTAATGAAATTCAATAATAATATTTGTAGTAATGACAGTGCTAGCTCTAATACTTCAGAGCACGACACTGCAGAGACTTCCTCTTCTCCAAAGGCAGGGACCGCCCACCGTGACCTGACTGCGCCGTCCACCGAAGACACAATCTGAAGCTGACCGATGATGCTCTTCGAAGCCTCGATCGGCTCCTGGAACTTGCGGTTGCGACGTCGATCCAACGTCCGCAAGTTCGGTTTCGCACAACACTCGCGCGCGAGTCGAATGGCTGACTATTCGGCAACGAAGGACCATGTACAAATTCAAAGCGGTTGTATTTTGGGTCCGTGAGGTTAATTGAAATAAACAAGGTTCACGTTGCAAGTTTTTTTAATCAACAATTTTTGCGGACCCTCATACTAATTACAACGGTCAAACCATAGTGTGTTTTAATTTACTACTAACGCCACCTATGTATTACAAATAAGAAACTAAATATTATACAAAGCTAAAATGAAATAATTGTAGAATTTTTATTTTGTCTATGATAATAAAAGCCTTTTATTAAACTTAATCTAATTTATTTTTATTTAACCAATTTCTGTAAAGTTGCATATAGTAAATTATTTTTTGAAAAATAACGTCATAACAAAGTTTCACTTAGGAGTGTACGCTAGTACACGCACACATTTTTTTTTATTTTAATGCGAAGGTTATAATTTGGAATTTTTTTTACTGATTGATTAGGTTTGTGATAGCACATTTTTATATATCACGGAGTCTTTTCCGACCTAGATTAAAATGGATTAGGTGAGATTCAAAATGAGTCACACATCCGACAGAGCGACCCGACTCGGTTAGGTTAGGTTACAAGGTTAAGGCGCTTGGCTCCCGCCTTAGCCTTCGTTGTTAGGTTTTTTTTTTTTATGACCACCCAGAAAACTTTAGTGTAACAGTACTTTTAGTATTTTTAAAGATTCTTTTTTAATAATGCGAAGGTTATAATTTTGAAAAGTGTGTGAATTTGTAAATGTTGTCAAACACAAAATGGCGGATTTATTTAGTGAAAATAAGTTTTAATTTTTTTTTCCACAACTATAACCGACTATTTGGCAGAGGCGCGTTTTCGTACGATTTTCCCCAAATGTGGTGAGCGATTTTACCACTTTTGGAAAGCTGTGGGCGTACTTTACCCTCCAATGATGTAAAAACGTGAGTATTTTAATAAAAATAATTTTTTGAATTGAAATTTCCTTTTGAAATTGAGTTTGATAATGTACTATATGATGTTGCTCGCTTCCTATATCATGTTGGCAGTATTGTCATATGTTTTTATGGTGGCAGCACTGTGTGTATTCATGCATTTGATGTCAAATTAATAAAATGGCAGACTATTAATGAAAATAACAAGTTTTAAATATTTTTTTTTTTAAAAGTAAGTGTTTGCCTTGGTTTTCATATATGTAATATTTAATTATTAACGTTTCTCTATCGATTAAAATTATTTTCTAGCTTGAAAAACGAGACGTACTGTTCGGAATTTTTACCCAAGCACAGGCGATTCTCATAAGATACGATTTGTGGGAATACGCTAGTGATGAAAAAACTTTAGCGGCAACTGCGACTGCCGAAGAAAAGAGTGCGTTCTTAAAGGAAGACTTAAAGGCAAGATCAGAGCTACTTTTACTTATATCTCCACCAGAACAAACAAATTAAAGGATGTAATACATCCAAAGAGGTATGGGACAAACTAAAGTCTGTACATCAAAGTTCAGGGCCGGCAAGAAAGGCTACGCTATTAAAGCAATTAGTATTAAAGAAAATGACTCCACAAGAAGATGTGAGAGACCATCTCAGTAATTTTCTCGATGTAGTAGGTAAATTAGAAGACATGGATGTCAAAATACATCCAGAGTTATTAAGCATAATGATGTTGTACAGTTTACCAACAAATTTCGATAGCTTCCGAACGGCAGTTGAGTCGAGGGATGTTCTGCCAATGACAATTTAAAAATAAAAATCGTAGAAGAATACGAAGCAAGAAGGCAAACCGAAGAGAGTGAACCTCAGACTTCAGAAGCATTCTACACAAAGACGAAGAAAAAGGTAAAATTTTGCAAGGGTTGCAATAAGAAAGGGCATTCCACAGAAGCTTTTTGGTCAAAGAAGAGACCCAATAACCCCAATAAAACTAAAGGTCAAGAAAAGACATATAACATCTGCTTAATAGCAGGAACGTCGAAATGTAAAGGCAATTTATGGTGCTTTGACAGTGGCTGTACGTTACATAGGACGGGTGATAAAAGTATACTCTATAATTTAATCCCCGCGTCTGACACTCTAAAGCTAGCTTCAGAAAAGCATACGACCGAAGTTAACGAAAAAGGAACCAAGGGAAAGTGTTTATTATTCATTCATTCATTCATCTCATAATAAATATGTTCTTTTCATTCATTCATCTCTCTTCCGCCCAGGCATCGACAGTTGACTAAGTGCTCTATACAAATATTTAAATAATAAGTGATTAAGTCCAATAAACGTGCTAAATTGTAAAACCAGTGACTTTGGATATCCATTCCGAACCCCTCACATATCAATTAGTTCAAACATTAACATTATTTTTGGTCCTTCGAGTTTTTAAAACTCCTGCTTCGTGTTTCAAGATCGCCATTTTGTTATCGCAGTGATCGATGCGTCGTCAGTTACGTGAACAATTTAGCTCGTGAAATCATTCGACAGGTCACTCATTGTTCGTTCCTGTGGTGCTGCGCTCTGCCGGCGGGATGAAGCAATCTCATAAAATATCGATTTTTAAATCGATTTTTCGCAACAGCGACATCTGGTGTTCAACGGCGCACACGGCAAATCCATCGAGCAACGGTAAAGTCCTTTTCATGAAAGAAGTCCCCCAGACGCAGCGCTGTACTCGCGTGACATAGTGTTGCCATTTATGAGTAAATAATTTACCTATTTTACATTTAGCATATGTAATTTATCAAATAATATTATTTCCTGCAGACTTCGACGAAACTATTAAATTGTATTAAGAAATAAATACATTTTAGATAGGCTGTAATTTCATTACTCAAGCCAATACTATAACAATAGTTCAGATTAGTGAAACATGTATATTTCTGATAAGTGAAATGTATATTTGGGCATTTTTATCAAAATGTCTACCAACCCACTCATGGGATGACTCATGCAATAAGTCCAATTAACTAACGTTATTATGACTATGTAAGTGTCGTGTTATTATTAAATAGTTTCAGTGTTTAGGTGAGAAACTAAAAACAAAGCAATAAAAGCCGACGATTTTTGGTCATGATCAGTACTGGGAAACGTGGGATGTCACATTTCCTAGTTTAAGTTTATTTAAACATAAATTTTGATAAAAATGTCCATTTACATAATTTACTATATTTCTGTTATGTAAAAAGTATATTTTTATTTACTTTTATAAGCGGTGTTCTACCTACTTACAGGGAAAAGATGAGAAAATAGGGTAAAGCAAAGCATTACAATTTTTTATTCAGAGTTTTATTGAATAATTGTGATCAGTGGCCATAGGAACATCACTGTCTGAAGAGTGGCTGGAAACTGAATCAGATTCTGTTTCAGTATCACGAGCCGTAGATATAATTATTCGGTCCATCTCTTCATCCATAAGGCCGTAATTTTTTAAATATTCCTCCTCTAAATGTTCGACATGCGTGCACTGAGCTGTCGAATTTTCCGCCGTAATAGACTCAAATGCCTCTACAGTTAATTTTATAATTTCTTTTGGATCTTGTTCCACATTCTTATCCGCCACCTTTCTTTTTACAAGGCTCCAGATTTTCTCCACCGGGTTTAGGTCGCAATGGTAAGGCGGCAACCTTAATACTTCGTGTCCGTGATAAGAAATTTGCAGAGTTCATGTCATCGTGGTAATCTGAGGACTTTGATTGGGATTTAAACATTAATAATGCACCATTTATGAATCCATCTTTTGTTCCCGCATGAGCGATTATCCAGCGACTCCCTGATGACTCTGAGACGAACATTCCTGGCTCCTCTTCACTCTGCCAACAACTTTTTGTATGATAAGTATTGTGTATATAGGTCTCATCTAAGTATACAACGGGTCGTTTTTCCACAGTGCGATTTATTCGTATTTTATCCAAATATCTTGCACGCCATGCGGTAATGTCGTGACGTTCCATAAGTAGTTTGCGTCTGGATTGACATCGCTTGTACTTGAAACCAATCCTATTTAATATCCTGTGCAATGTTGTGATGCTTCCCTGAAAATTGATGTCTTCTCTAAGAGCTGCTCGTAATTTAGCCAAAGTTGGTAATTCTTTATGCACAACGTAAAAACTGTGAATTTTTTGCCGGATAGCGCACAAATCGAAACCGTCTAAGTCGAACTTTTTCGGATGCGGGCGACTCTTCCCCGGGGTGACAATTTTTTTCGAAGTACTCGCCGCTGTTATACCTTCTTTTGTAATTCTTGTTATAGTTTTCTCTGACACACCTGCAATTAAAGAATGAACAATTAAAAATAATAGTCACTAAGTTTATAATGCTTATGTACTATGTAATATACGTTTTAATTTCGGTTACCTAATTTCATCACGTTATGTATTTGTTCAATTTTGTCGCAAAACGAATTTATATCATAAAAGTCCCATCAATACAGCAAAAAATTATTATATGGCAAGTACCTGTTATGGCGGCGACTCTCTTCCGAACATTGTTCAGTGGTATTAAAACACCTTGATTCTTTTGTTCAGCTTCACAGAATTCTTTCACCTTCAATATCATTTCTCGAGCCGAACTTTTTACAACTTTTGGCATTGTAAACAATCTTTAAAATGCACTAAGCTAGTTTTAAAACTCACAAAAATCTACCACAACAAACGAACTTGATAACATCGACGAACGACAACATGGCCGACCTGTCAAATTTAGTTCCAAAAATCACCGCGGGACTTTCATGAAAAGGACTCTACTATTATAACGACCGGACAGCTCCCACTACCAATCATCGTCAAAAGGCGAACACGCCAACCAATCCGAAGATTTTACTGTTTTATCATTCGTTTTAGCGTGACGTATACAATAGACTTTGTTACTTCGCTCGCTTCGCTACTATTCTATCTACAATTTTCTACATTAATACAAGTATCCGTGTGATTAACTAAAAATAAGCCTATTCATCCTTCAGTTATATTATTAGCAATACTTGTTGAACAAGTTGTTGAACATTAACCTGTGCGTTTTATCGATGAAAGTTGATGGTGTGCAGCCATTTCCACCCCTACGCATTTCTGTGTCCGTGTCGCCACGAAGCTCAAAATGGCTGCATCTCAAGAATTTTACAAATCAAAACGCGCGACCATCAAGGGAAAACTCACAAGAATAGCGAACTTCCTTAAGAGTTTTGATGAGAAAACTAACACTTTTGCTGAAATCAAAGCGCGTCAAACGGAATTGGAGAAAATATTCACTAGTTTTGATGAAGTTCAATCTGCGATCGATGAATTCGATTATGAGTTACCCGAGAAAAGGGAAGCCCACGAAAAGGATAGGTAAGAATTTGAGGTAAATACTTCTCTACAACATCACAAATGGAAGCCCTTTTAACTAAGGACTCGATAAGAACGTCAGATAATGAAAAGCCGCGTGTGAAATTGACACAGTTGGAGATCCCAAGGTTTGGAGGTGATCTACACCAATGGCCGGCCTTCAAAGCATTCTTCATGTCGACAGTCGACGAGGGCAACTTACCAGTAATAACGAAGCTACAGTACCTAAAGTCTTCACTGGTAGGTGAAGCTGCTGGTCTAGTCTCTTCACTACATATAACAGAAGAAAACTACTGTAAGGCTTTGGAAATCTTATCCCATAGGTATGAAAATCTAACTATAA
Source organism: Iphiclides podalirius (assembly GCA_933534255.1). NCBI lineage: Eukaryota > Metazoa > Arthropoda > Insecta > Lepidoptera > Papilionidae > Iphiclides > Iphiclides podalirius. The sequence goes on from OW152833.1 coordinate 7,427,614, forward strand.
TCGTGAACTTTCATCTGAAAGCAATTGTGAACTTTGGCAATATTACAAGGTATAACTTAAAAGACTTTTTAAATACTTTACAGCAAAGTTTAGATTCATTAAGAGCTATAAAATTGCCCGTTGACAGCTGGGATGCTATTTTGGTATTTTTTATATGTCAGAAATTGGACAATTCACTACGTGCTGCGTGGGAACTTAACCGTAAGGAGAATTCTATTCCCACTATGTTTGAATTGCTTGAGTTTTTGAATGCACGCAGAACTGCTTTTGAAATGTAAAATAATGATAAAACTATAGATAGGCCTAATTTTAAAATTTCACATGCTACATCAGCTGTTATCAATCAGATTAACTGTGTACTATGCCAGGGTAATCATTATTTGCATAAATGTCCTAATTATCTAGAACTATCTATTAATGACCGCATAAGTCTCATAAGAAGTAAATCATTGTGTTTTAACTGCTTACAGCCTTACAAAGCACAACATAAGTGTTCTATAAATAAATGCCTAACTTGCCGGGGAAGGCATCACACAAGTATACATTTAAACCAACAACAAATTGTAAGTTATGCTTCAACTAAATCCTATAGTTTACAAGCTCAACCCTTGATAAAAACAACTATTGTGCCGTCTCAATCTCTAGCTACCAATAATATTTTTTCTACAGGTACATCTGCCAACTCTAATAACATAAATTGTTCTAAAGGACAACTACATGGTCCTACCACTCAATTGCTACCACAAACGCTTCAAGCTCAATCGCAACTACATGCAAACACAGCTCAATCACAAACGCTTCAAGCTCAATCGCAACTACATGCAAAGACAGCTCAGTCACAAAAGCTTCAAGTTCAATTGCTACCACCAGCAAACACAGCTTCATCACAAACCATGCTTACTCCTACAATGCAGCAGCTATTACAAAATACATCGCACAACAGCACTTCTACAGTTCTCATGTCCAATACTAATCAGCAACAAATACTGCTTTCCACAGCCATAATCCAGATTCAAGATGCTTCAGGCAGATGGATAAGTGCACGAGCTCTCCTAGACGCTGGCAGCGAGGTCAACATTGTGACCCACAGACTGGCCTCGTTATTACAAATTGACATAAAGGATGAGGCCTATACCATTCACGGGATTGGTAATAGTGTAAAGAAATCACAAGGTACCATACAAACTAGCATTTCATCTCACTATAATGATTTTAAAGCAGATCTCACATTTATAGTTAAGGATAATATTGCTTTGCCCCTACCACACAACTACATTCATACTAACACATGGAATATTCCTACAAAACAAGCATGTGCTCTTGCTGACCCTACTTTTTTCATACCGAGTAGAATTGATATACTGATCGGTGCTGAATTATTCTACACTATATTGCTATTAGGCCGCATAAAGCTGGGTACACACTTACCTTTCTTAATTGAAACCACATTTGGATGGGTAATGTCAGGTTCATACCTACCAAATCTTAAGGAGCATACACATTACACTAATGCATATTTTAGCATGCATTCATCATCATTAACCACAGATGACATACTCCAATCATTCTGGAATCAAGAAGAGCCACTACCAACCAAGAAGCCTCTCTCTCCTGATGATAAGTATTGTGAAAATGTATACACATCCACTACCACACGTGACAGCACTGGTAGGTACACAGTGAGTTTGCCAATTCAATTAGACAAGCTGGACAACTTAGGTAACTCATTTAACACTGCCTATCATTGTCTATTAAAATTAGAATCAAGACTTAGTAAAAATCTTGATCTGTTTACACAATACAAAGCATTTATAAATGAGTTCATAGAACTTGGACACGCACACTATGTCCCTAATTTTTCTCCTACAGATCAACATTCCTATTATATGCCACATTTACCTGTAATCGGGTCTGAGAGTGTCTCGACTAAGGTTCGTTCAGTATTCAATGCTAGCTCAAAGACTTCAAGTGGTTTATCACTCAATGATATACTCTATGAGGGTCCCAACATTTACAATGATATATATGACATCATACTAAGATTCAGACTGTATAGATACGCTTTCACATGTGACATCATTAAAATGTATCGAAACATTCGCATAAATCTACTACAGACTACTCTGCAAAGGGTGTTATGGCGCAATTCAAAGTCTGAGTCACTACTATGCTTGGAGTTAGATACTGTTACTTATGGTACTAAAAGTGCGCCCTATCTTGCATGTCGCACAATGTTAGACTTAGCTGATAAATATAAGGACACACCCTCTAGCTGCAGATTGTGTGAAGTCTAACTCATATATGGATGACTTTCTTTGTGGAGCTCAGACAATAGCACAATGCATAAAGCTATGCGCTGAACTTTCTGATTTATTAAGTAAAGCAGGCTTTCAACTACACAAGTGGTCAGCTAATCACACAGACATATACTCGCATGTTATAAAGTTTAATTTTTCTAAGCAAAATTCTGATATTCAGGAAGAATATACTACATACCATTTTACTTTACCTGAATCAGTTAAAACTCTAGGTCTTCAATGGTTACCTACACAAGACACACTTAATGTATGTATTCCAGATTTAAAAGTAAACATTCCATGTACTAAAAGAAATGTTTTATCTCAGATAGCTCAGATATTTGATCCTATAGGTATACTTACTCCCACCATTATCATAGCAAAAATACTAATGCAGGATATTTGGAGGCAAAATATTGAGTGGGATTCATTTATTTCAGAAGATTTAATTACAATTTGGCAAGATTTTATATCTCAATTACAGGATTTGAAATCAATTCAAATTCCAAGGTATTATTTCTCAGATATACCTACACAGGTTATTTTAGTAAGTTTTAGTGACGCCTCTAATAAAGCCTATGGTGCATGCCTGTACCTAAGAGCTATATGCCTTAACAAGGAGCCAACAAGTACACTTGTGACTTCAAAGTCCAAAGTTGCTCCGATTAAAAAATAACAGTCTATTCCCAGACTAGAGTTGTGTGGAGCGCAACTTTTAGCTAAATTATTTTCCAGATTCAAAAATTCAACTGACAATAAGATTAAAGTACAAACTTTCTATCTGTTTACAGATTCATCTATCGTTTTAAGTTGGATCAAGGCCCCATACAAAAACAAACATGATACATATGTCACACATCGGCTAATGGACATTATCAACATCACTAACAGTGAGCACTGGCATTATGTAAACACCAAACATAACCCTGCAGACTTAATCACACGTGGAGTCATGCCCAGTGCACTACCATCATGCTCACAGTGGTGGCAAGGTCCCTTGTGGCTAATCCAGGATCCCAGCCTATGGCCTCTTGAATGGTGGATGTGGCTCATGGGATCGCTCTCAAACCAAAAAGACACTTAAGGAGTGATAAGAAAAACTGTTTATTTCAACTTAAACATTTTGAACTTATTTTAGAACAAACGTAATGATTATGAAATTTATATAAAATACAAGAGTTATGTCAGACAGCTAGACATGTTACTTCTACAAACGATTTTTACGGAATCTATCAAATATGACAAAATTCAGTCTGAACAAATAAAACTAACATTCCAAATTTAAAGTAATTCAAACATAATACATAAATCAAATAGGTCAGAGTTGATATCAAAAGAGTATGTATAATCTGAGATTACCAATCAACACACCCCCTTAATCTCAGATATACATCATAACATACAAGTACAGAAAACCCAAAAAATTTTGAAATTATCAACAAACAAATCCCCAATCATAAAACAACAATAACAATCTCTCAACAAAAACAAAAAAACAAAAACTCGTAACTATAACTCAAACCAGAAAAATACAATAAAACACACAAACCCTGCAACGACCTCAGTCTTCCCGTCCATAAAGACCTATTTCTCGGTGCATCCCTCCCTGGACTCACACCCTCCGGCAACAACCTCCGTCTCCTCTTCACAAAGACCTATTTCTCGGTGGATCCCTCCCTGGACTCACACCCTCCGCAACAACCTCCGTCTCTTCTTCACAAAGACCTATTTCTCGGTGGATCCCTCCCTGGACTCACACCCTCCGCAACAACCTCCGTCTCCTCTTCACAAAAACCTATTTCTCGGTGGATCCCTCTCTGGACCAACACCCTCCGCAACAACCTCCATCTCCTCTTCACAAAAACCTATTTCTCGGTGGATCCCTCTCTGGACCAACACCCTCCGCAACAACCTCCTCCTGTCTATCGCCACTCGCATCCAAAAAACCATCAAAATCTCCTTTATTCTCTACAACTTCTTCATCCTGATTATGAACAAAATTCACACTCCTCACATCTTCAACTTTTTCCTCACAAACTACTTCATTTATTTCTGCACTCTCCTCATTCCCAACAACGTAAATTTTTTTTTTTTTTTTTCAATTGTTCCCTTTTGAATTCTTTCTTTTTTCAATTATTTCTTCTTCATCACCATGCCTCCATTTTATTCATGGATAATAAATCTTCACTTGTGGTCGCAGTCTGCTCGTTATTTTTCAAAATATTTTCAAAATCCGCTGCAGATATTTTCAAAATCCTCTTTTGTTTCCAGTCTTGAATGGTAGTATCTTTTTCTAACAATGGTTTGATGGCCTTGTCCATCTTTGAAAATTTCTTTGCAGCTGTCACTTTTGCTCAAAAACTGGAAAATCTCCAAAAATATAGATATTTCTGGGCCCATAACCTCTTGAATGGTGGATGTGGCTCATGGGATCGCCCTTAAACCAAAAAGACACTTAAGGAGTGATAAGAAAACTGTTTATTTCAACTTAAACATTTTGAACTTATTTTAGACCAAACGTAATGATTATGAAATTTATATAAAATACAAGAGTTATGTCAGACAGCTAGACATGTTACTTCTACAAACGATTTTTACGGAATCTATCAAATATGACAAAATTCAGTCTGAACAAAAATAAAACTAACATTCCAAATTTAAAGTAATTCAAACATAATACATAAATCAAATAGGTCAGAGTTCAACATCAAAAGAGTATGTATAATCTGAGATTACTAATCAACATTTCCTCACAAACTACTTCATTTTTTTCTGCACTCTCCTCATTCCCAACAACGTAAATTTTTTTTTTTTTTTTTTTTCAAATGTTCCCTTTTCAATTCTTTCTTTTTTCAATTATTTCTTCTTCATCACCATGCCTCCATTTTATTCATGGATAATAAATCTTCACTTGTGGTCGCAGTCTGCTCGTTATTTTTCAAAATATTTTCAAAATCCGCTGCAGATATTTTCAAAATCCTCTTTTGTTTCCAGTCTTGAATGGTAGTATCTTTTTCTAACAATGGTTTGATGGCCTTGTCCATCTTTGAAAATTTCTTTGCAGCTGTCACTTTTGCTCAAAAACTGGAAAATCTCCAAAAATATAGATATTTCTGGGCCCATAACCTCTTGAATGGTGGATGTGGCTCATGGGATCGCTCTCAAATCAAAAAGACACTTAAGGAGTGATAAGAAAAACTGTTTATTTCAACTTAAACATTTTGAACTTATTTTAGACCAAACGTAATGATTGTGAAATTTATATAAAATACAAGAGTTATGTCAGACAGCTAGACATGTTACTTCTACAAACGATTTTTACGGAATCTATCAAATATGACAAAATTCAGTCTGAACAAATAAAACTAACATTCCAAATTTAAAGTAATTCAAACATAATACATAAATCAAATAGGTCAGAGTTGATATCAAAAGAGTATGTATAATCTGAGATTACCAATCAACATGGCCAACCACTGACCCACAAAATAGTGAAGCTACACAAACACAACACAAGGAAAATATACCTATAACACCAATTGTTAATGTTTGTTCTCAGATTGATGATTATTCACTTTTTAATGAAATTTTTGCAAAATACTCTAATTTTACTAAATTAAACAGAGTGATTGCATACTTATTTAGATTTATACATAACCTGAAAAACAATGATAAAAATTTTACATCACACTTATCTCTATCAGAGCTCAAAAGATCTCATGACTTTATAATACTGACAACACAACATCATTCATTCCCAAAGGAAATTCAAGAACTAAAAAACATTCAGTGTAACACACTTAATCAATCTAACATACCACAAAAGTTATATACATTTACATCCAGTCCTCTAAGAAAACTAAATCCATTTTTAGACGACAACAACATCCTGCGAGTAGGTGGACGTATCAAGCATTCAGACATACCATACAATCAAGCACATCCTATTATACTACCTAATAAAAACCACATAACCTCATTAATAACACATTATTATCACACCAAATTACTACATGCTGGTCTGCAAAACACACTATACAATATTAGACTAAAATATTGGCACATCAATGGCAGGCGTTAAGTCAAAAAATGTATTCACTCCTGCATTAGATGTATTAGGTGCCGAGGATCAGTCTGTGGGCAGCAAATGTCAGATCTGCCTGCTCCAAGGGTAACTTTAACTCGTGCATTTACCCATGTAGGCATGGATTTTAGTGGAGCCATTGCTATAAAAAATTCTATAGCTAGGAATTGTAGGTATTCTAAAGGATACATATGTTTATTTGTGTGTATGTCAACTCGCGCAATTCATTTAGAGTTGGTTAATGACCTATCTTCTCAAGCCTTTATATGTGCTTTAAAAAGGTTTATTTCTAGACGAGGGATTCCTAACTGTTTATACTCTGATAATGCAACTAATTTTAAGGGTGCAAGATCTGAACTTGTCGAGTTATATAAGATGTTTAAAAATGATAAATGTTACAGTGATATAATAGATTTTTGTACCTCAAACCATATTGAGTTTAAATTCACCATTCCATTAGCTAGCCACATGGGTGGTATTTATGAAGCAGGTATAAAATCTGTTAAAACTTTGCTTAAACGGTTTCTATTTAGTACTAAACTAACCTATGAATTACTGTATACTTTGTTAGTTCAAATAGAAGGGATATTAAACTCCAGACCTTTATACCCAATCACAGATCTACCTAATGACCTAACATGTTTAACTCCAGCACATTTTATTATAGGTACAGCTTTAACAGACTTACCTGAACCAAACCAACTGGATATTAAAGAGTCTAGATTAAATATTTATAGCAAAATAATACAAATCAAACAAAGGTTCTGGAAGCAATTTTATTTTAATTATTTGTCAGTTACAGTCAAGAAACAAATGGTTAAAAATTCAAAAAAATTTAGCTACTGGTGATTTGGTTCTTGTAAAGGACGAAGCCACTCCTCCCACTTTTTGGCCCCTAGGCAGAGTAATTACTGTGAATACTAATAAAACCGATGGTCTTGTCAGGTCGGTGGTTATTCGTACCTCTAAGGGCGATTATTCTAGACCAATTCATAAGTTGATTTTACTGCCTAAGAAAACTGAGTAACAGCTTAGTTTGCAACTACATGATTTCCAAATCAATGTTCTATCTAGTATAAGTATTTGGGTTTTTACCTAATGTAATAATATAGGTTGCTACCTAGTATCCTATTTAGTATTAAGATATTAGCTGTTCTAAAATGTTTAGTATTAAAGTGATATTAGCTATTTTTGTAATAAAGAAATATTTCTTATTTTGTAGACAAACACCTAGTTTTGAAATATTTGCTACTTATTAATTATTTGTTGCTTTTCAAAGAGAGCCTTTAATGATTGTTTCATTTTGGTTTTTATCATAGCTTAAGCTTATGGTTAATGTTATATAAAAATTCTACTCGCTAAAATAAAAGATCAGGACTCTTAAAGTCAAATTTTATTATTGTATAAACTTAGATATAATTTTGCATTTTGAAAAAGGGCGAGAATGTTTATTATTCATTCATTCATTCATCTCATAATAAATATGTTCTTTTCATTCATTCACTCTCTTCCGCCCAGGCATCGACAGTTGACTAAGTGCTCTATACAAATATTTAAATAATAAGTGATTAAGTGCAATAAACGTGCTAAATTGTAAAACCAGTGACTTTGGATATCCATTCCGAACCCCTCACATATCAATTAGTTCAAACATTAACAGAAAGGAAAAGCCTAACTTTATACAAAGGATCGACGCTATAAAATTAGTCTTTCTGACACATTGTATGTACCTGATTTGTCGAATAATCTAATTTCTGCAAGCAAAATTACGGATCATGGCTATAAGGTTCTATTTGAAAAGGAACAAGCTAGTGTCATAAAAGGCGGGAAAACTGTATTAAAAGCTAACAGAAGAAATGGATTATACTATCTTGAATTTGATAAACCGGAAGAGACAGCAAACTTCAGGCCTAATGATGAAAGCGAAATTATGAAATGGCACAAGAAATTAGGTCACATCAATGAAAGAGACCTAAAAGAAATGGTTAAAAATAAAATGATGCGAGGACTTGACTTTAAAGAAAAAACTTCGGGTACCTATGAGACTTGTATCAAAGGAAAATTTTCCACTCTACCATTCCAAAGCCATGGACAAATCGCACCCTGCGTAGAATAACGTAACATCTGCAAAATTGTAAATGTTCAGGACGGCCGGTTTAAATTTAAATTTTTTAATTTTGTTTATAGTTTTTTTTATACGTAGCAATTGCTATTCCAATTTTTGAGTTTTGTAATATGATTAGGTATATAAATAAACAGTATACTTTTTGGATGAATAAGTATATAAATTTAGGAAATAAGAGGTTCCATGTGTAATAATGACTTTTTCATACGGAAAATGGCAAAAAATTATGGGTCGTACATTTATATATAACGTTGTTCAACGGAACATTCCAAAAAATAATAGGTAGCTTTTGTAGAACAACGTTATGAACGTATGTTCATAACGTTGTTCTACAAAAGCTCATAAAATATGTATGACATAAACGCATGTAGCACTATTTTGTACGAAAAAAAAGGGGGTGATAATGAACAAATAGTACGTATCTTATGAGTAAACCTGGTAAAAAGATTGTTAAACTACTTAAAAAAAATTGTATTTTTCTAAATAATTTTTATTTGTTGTAATAGTACACTTAACATAAACCGCAGGTGTTCTTAATCATCATCATTTCAGCCTGTTTGAATCCACTGCTGAACATAGGCCTCCCCCATAGTTCTTAATATTCTTACTTATTTAATCAGTCAAAATTATAAAAAAAATTACCTATATAATTAATAGGTATAAGTTTAAGAAATAAAGTTACAAGATTAAGAATATTGTTTGATTTTTACACGAGATCAAAATTATTATTTCAATAATTATCAATTGACTCTAATAGAGTATTTTACACTCGTCTCTTACATTTATAAGCCTAGTCAGTCAAAATTATTAGAATCACAGCACACAAATTAACTTTATTAAAACTGCCTTATAACGTAATACAGTCATAATATCGATATATTTTTCTTCTTTAGTCAAAAAGTGAATAATTTATTAAACCTAATTAATATCAACTTTAAAGTCAGCACTTGTAACGCTAACTTATTAAAATGCCCGAAATAAAATAAGTTATTTAGGCATTATATTAAGTTGCAATTAATAAAATCAGTTTTTAAACAAACAGGGTAACAACATCCAAATATTTTAAATATAAAAACATAGTTAATGATAATCACAACTAATATTTATCAACACTATCTTTGAAAATTACTGTACTTCACCTTCCCCTGGGGCTAAGTAACTAAAAATATAAAATCATGTAAAAATATTCAACTTTGTAGAACAACAAGTAACCTTAAATAAGTAGAAACTTTAACAAATATAAAAATGATTGTAACTAAACAATAAAAAACACTTACTGATTTCATAATGTATTTCATCATCACTTTCTTCAGGATTAAGTTCTACACTACCATGAGGCAAGCTGGAAAAAAACTCAACATATTCTTCGGGTATAATCTTGCTTTTGCACAAACTCTGTAAATCTTTATATTTAGCGTCAGAAATTGGTATTGGAGCTAATGCTTTCGAAATTTGAGAAATAGGCCTAGATGCTTCCGAACGTGTTGATGTTCGCAAAACTACTGTGGAGTATGCATCAAGTAAATACTTTTTACCACCTAGTTATTATGACCAGTTTTAGCCCATCTGATGCCCCCAACTAGATACATCGTTGGCCCCCCTATTAGCAACGCTTTCATCCCAGACGTAACAGACTGCATGTTTAGTACCCATGTCGAATATAGTAAAATTAAAATAAGATAACTTTATTTTGTAATATAATACGCTTATTTCACCGTGCGGGCAAGTCAACACTTTGAAAATCAAATAAAAAATACGGCTACTGTTAATTTTCCTCGGCATTTTTTTTCGGCAGCCTTTTTTGCACGAGCAAGAGATTTATTGTTTTGATGCTGTTGTTGAGCTACAGTTTGAACTTCTGTGGGGTTTTCGATAATTTTTGATGACAATATCTCAGTATTGTCTAAGACTTTTACATTGGTTTGAATATATTTCAGAGTCAAACCAATCGTTGTATAAATTGTACAGTTTCATTACATTCAACGAACCGTCAAGATAAAGCTTTGTGGATTTGAAAATATTTGTTCTCCTGTGGTTTCATTTAATTTTTCGTAGCACTTGTATTTACCATTACAAGGTGGTCCGATTACTTTAGCACTAACAATTTTGCCCCGCTTAGTATAAAAAGAGTATAAAAACTCATGTCCAAGATTCTTTAAATCACGACGCTTATTTTTACCCGATTGTTCTGGAGACGCATGACGTCTTTTTGTGCCAACAGATTCTGGTAATATACGATAAGTAGCGTTATTACTGTAAGAAGATGAAGGTATGGCAGCATCGTAAGTAACTTCGTCAACGGGTTCATGGCAGTTTTTAGATGGTAACGGGACTGGTACATAGGACTTGCCAGTTACAGAGATATCTTTATTGTCAGGTTGTTGGTAATTTTTTGATCGCGAAGGGGCCGCTATATCAGGCTGAGCAGTATCAGGACCACTTCTTTCATCAGATTGATGGCTGCTTATTAAAGGTAACGGAGTTGGATATTCGGACTGGTCAGTGACAGAAATATCTTCATCGTTCGGCTGGAAATACGGTTCGGGTGCAAGTGACAGAGACGTTATATGTGATTGATGAGCATAGGGACCATCTTCACTATTAGACTGATGGCTGTTTGCTTTTTTTATCAGTATCACTAGCGTGTCGAGTTTGGTGTTAAAGACGTCTTCATTATTGTCTTGGTAGTTTTTTTCGATTGGTGGATTATCAGACGGATTTGGAGACAGCAAAGATCCGACGGTACTAAAAATGTCTCAACATCAGACTGGTTACTGTATGCAGATGATGACACAGGTATTGTTTCTATATTATGACTATTAGCAGTGAGTGCAGGCACTGCAGTTGCAGGAAACTTTTTAGAAAGACGTTTTACACAACCACGTGGTGTTTATTTAAGTTTGTTAATCTGTGCAGCGACCAATTCAATTACAGATAATGAAGGAGAGTTTTCGAAGCTACTTGTAGATTCTAAATTTAGCAGCGTCATGGTTCTCGAATTATTGTTTAAATTAGGACTGCTAGCTATTCTCCGTCGAATTTGTAAATTATTTTCTTTAATGGGTTTTTCTTCATCATCAGAAGAATTATCCACCTAAAAACTTGAGTATAAAAACTTCTTTGCTTCTTGCTTTTCAAGATAAATATGAAAAAATATTATTATCAATCACTTCCTAGGCAATGGGGAACGCCTTTGAGCATCAGTAGTATCATGATATTTAAATTAAATATAGATATTATTATTTGTCTTGCATATAAGACGTTAAGTTTTCATTACATTTCCTAGAATAAAGTGACATATGCACATACTACCAATATATTTTTTTCCAATTTTCGTAGAACAACGTTCCGTGTGCATAAGGACCTAAAATTCTCCTAACATGTTCCGTAAAAAAACGTTCCACGGGCAAACATAACATTTAAAAATAAAACAAGCTTAAATTTTTGTTTACGTCTAAAAACAAAATTATATTGACACGAAATGTAAATATTTAAGAAAAAAATACTTATTACATTTTCATTACATTTTTCAAAAAGCAAAGTCACAAAAACACATGTAACATTCGATTACGAATTATGCATTACAGAGCGTATTTTCTTGAAATTTTATACAAATTGCATACTGCACTAAAACTTTATGTAAAAAAATATTTTATAAAATATAAACATAATAATAAACGATTATTAATAATAAAACCGAAAAGGTTGTGAAAATAAATAAAATTTTGAAAGTACTAAATTAAATTTACATTATTTTTTGTTAGATTTAAGGCACTATTACATATCATTGATTCAGTTAATAAGCATTTGAATAAATTATCGCAAAAAAAATCATTCACTTGCAGTTTTGTCTCTATTCAATTTATGAATGCACACAAGCGTACCTCCGCGCGACAACGAACTGAATGGTTTTGACACGGCGCTCCCGCGCTCACGGACGAATGCCGAGGACGAATAAAACCGTATCTAACCGTACATATGTCCTTGTACTGCGGAGCACAAATCAGATAGAACGTTGTTCTATTCTGAATCTCAATAACTATAAGTCAGACGAAAAAAAATGAAAGGTTATCTGAAAGCGTAGACAATAATTAAGACATTCCGACGATAAAATCAAATTCGTTCTATGTGACGACAGAACGTTATTCTACGCACGGTGCGAAATAATCTCTACCGAAGTGCTCCAGATAATTCACAGTGACGTGTGTGGCCCATTTAAGAATGAATCAATGGCCGGATCAAAGTATTTCGTAACATTTATTGACGATTATACAAGATACTGCTGTGTATATTTCTTAAAAGAAAAGAGCGAAATAATCGATAAATTCAAGGAATATAAAAAATATGTTGAACTATTTCATAAGAAGATAATTAAAAATCAACAATTTGATAATGGAGGCGAATACAGGTCTAAAGCGTTTGATAAATTCCTCAAAGATAACGGTATAAGCCGAAGACTATCTGCACCTTATACTCCACAGCAAAATGGCATGAGTGAAAGAAAAAATCGGTCGCTGATGGATAAAGCCAGATGTCTGATGCTAGATGCCAATATCCCTACAAAATTTTGGGCAGAAGCAGTAAACACGGCAAACTATTTGATACATAGAAGCCCAGCAAGAGCTCTCAAAGGCAATTCTCCATATGAGAAATGGGTACAACGAACACCATCAGGAAATCACCTACACGTATTCGGAAATAGAGCGTTTGTGATGAAAAAAAACCGAAGAGGAAAGTTCACAGCCAAAGCCACAGAAGGAGTATTCTTGGGATATGCGGAATATACAAAAGGTTTTAGAATCTATATACCCGAAAGGAATGATGTTGTTATCAGCAGAGATGTAAAAGTAATCGAAAAGATGCATGGCGGTACTCCTGCTAAGAAACGCGAAGATCTTACTCCAGAACCTGAAACAGTACAAATTGAAATTGAAATTCCAGAAACAAGAAACAAAATTAATGAGAACTTAACTTTTCAGGAACCTAACCCCCTTTATTCCAGCTCTAGTCAAAATCCTGTTGATGAACCATCTCCCTCAAGTGGAAGACCACAAAGTGATGTGAGACCACCAGCATGGACCAAGGATTATGAGTTAAGTCGCTGTGTGGCCATGTTTACGTCAGAAAATAATGACTACGACTTCTCTTTACTCGCATACAAAGAAGCTGTGACTGGCACCGACAGACGAAATTGGGAGAAGGCGATACAATCTGAAATGGAATCATTACAGAAAAATAAAAACCTTGTGACACAGGCAAGTAGCGATTCAAAGTTGATACAGGAAACTGCCCAGGAGAAGGAATATGCCTATAGGGAAGCAGTGGGAAGTTTACTGTACCTGTCTACCAGAACCAGACCAGATATCGCATAAGCGGTCAATCTAGTTAGCAGGAAGGTCGAAAACCCCACTAGAGAAGACGTAATAAAAGTCAAGAAAATATTCAAATATTTAGTGGGAACCAAAGAGAAAGGCATTTTGATCAAACGAAACAAACCGATAGAGAACATTGATGCTTACAGCGACTCAGATTATGCTGGAGACCCATTGACGCGAAGAAGCACTTCTGGCTCCGTGCTAATGATAGCCGATGGACCAATATCATGGGCATCCAAGAGGCAGCCTATAGTAGCGCTATCGTCGACTGAAGCCGAGTACATAGCCGCAGCAGACTGTTGCAAAGAGGCATTGTATCTCAAATCTCTATTACAAGAAATAACCGGTTTGGACATACAAATAAATTTGCATGTTTATAATCAAAGTTCGATTCAACTTGTGAAGTCTGGATACTTCAACAAAAGGTCGAAGCACATAGACGTGCGGTACCATTTTATACATGAACACTTCGTGCAAGGATTAATAAATATTAGCTACTGTCCCACAGAAATTCAGTTAGCTGACGTAATGATAAAACCATTGTCAAAAGTAAAGTTTGAAAGACTGTGCAAGATTAATGCATACATAGAAACGTGTCTCGGCAACATGAGTGAACATCAGGAGAAGGTGTTGGAAGGTGGTGATGCTGTCCACGTATAACGTCTATGATGCACTGCATTTGAATTTGGATTATGTTCTTTTTTACTTTTGATGTGCGGTATCATTAAATTTTCTCATATACAAGTAAACACAATGTTTTCAAGTATTGTTTACGTTTTAATTAATTGCTATAGCCGCTAGTCCACCCTATCACAAACAGGCTATACAGATAGGTAACACTTGTCATTCAAGTGTCTCTGGCCGTGACTTATATTCCTTGGTTCCAGGCTCCTTATGCTGCTGACAGATTTCGTAAACCATGGTTTACGAAATCTTATAAATAGTGAATGGCAGCAATCCAAAATAGTAAAAGGGAAATATTTTCTTCAACATTAATCTTAATTTTTTTTTAATTTAAAAACTTGCCAAGCGAGCGGACGGTTCACTCGATGTTAAGTGAATACCGCCGCCCATGGACATCTGCTACACTCGGGGGTGGCAGGTGCGTTGACAACCTTTTGAAATTTGGGCCCCGGCTACCTCACTCACCAGACGAAGCGCAAAAGTATTATCCTTCCACTTGACACCGGTCTTCTGTCTGCGTGGTTGTGGTACTTACCCGGACGAGCCTGCCCATTCGCACATCAACCGAGGCTGCTGCGTGGCACTACCACCGTAATATATGTATAAAACATACATATATACAAAATTTTAATAAAACAGTTATACGTCTATTATAACGTGCCTTCGCTAAGGGTGTTAGGACGTTATCCGTGTGGATTAGACGGTGCACTGATGCATATATGTTTTCCTGCCGAAATGTCTCAGTCCCCCTTCCTCACAATATTTCTTTACAATTTTCCAAGACCTCCCAATATCTCAATCCTACCGACTCTTATGGTTAGAACTTTACTACGAGGTGATTCAGTCACCTCGTATTAAAGTTCTATACAAATTTGTCCATCTGAATAACTCGGACTTTAAACTCCGTATTTTGTCCCCTTTTTATTTTTCCCGCCATTTATATTATTTGTATTGTGTTTAAGAATACACCTTAGTTCTACTAGATGGAGCCATTACACTAAAATTAGAGTCAACTTTGTTT
The DNA here is from genome assembly GCA_933534255.1 of Iphiclides podalirius. NCBI lineage: Eukaryota > Metazoa > Arthropoda > Insecta > Lepidoptera > Papilionidae > Iphiclides > Iphiclides podalirius. The sequence goes on from OW152833.1 coordinate 7,443,200, forward strand.
CTTAGTTATTTATAAAATGTCAAATCACTGCTATATATTACATTTAAGGTTATTATTAACTAAAATCATCGTCTATTGAGAATATAAAAGTTTAAATCGTCCATATTAATTGTAGCGACATCTATTGCATGGAACATTAACTTTTCTGTTTCTTTTCTGACTCTATCTCTAGCTCTATTCAGAGATAGGTACTAGTTGTCTAATAATTTTAAAATGTCTCGATAGAACAGGATAAAAAGAAACAAAACATATTTTTAAAATAATTGTACTTGTATGATCTTCAAAAGAAGTTTTCGTATTATGGGTATTAATTACCTACATAATTACCTATAAGGGACCTAGAAGGGACGGTAAGCTGTGAAACGGCTAAGACGAGCTCTGTACTATTTTTTCGGGGGCCCCAATAAAGGTTTTTAAGCAAAGAACCAAAAAAGTTCGCATGGAAATAATATAGGTACGACGAACTTATTTCTTAAATCATCCATAACGAAGTCGATTTCACTTTTTCTATATTTTCTGCCTCTATATACAACAGGGACATGTCTGATGGGCGTCCCAGTTCCCAAAGTAACTAGTTTTCGATAGGGAGCTAGTAGCTACGCCCCTCGTATGAACGCTCTTTCGGCCCTGCCTATATACAAGACGGACAATATGATAATTTTTCAAAACAATCGAAAATAAATCTTTTAAAATTTATTAAATATACTTATATGAACAAATGAACGAGCAAGAAGTCAACGTTCTTCCGTCTTTTCGATTTGATTTATTCAGGTAACATTGTTCACTCTCTAAGCAAAGCATTAGTGTTCATCTCTGTAACGTTTAGTTAACTTTTTGTTAATGTAGATAGCCTTTCCTACAGCTGATCAAAACCAGTGTTTAAAGAGAACGCAGCTGGCATGTTTGTAAACAATGAAATAATCGAGTACAAAAGGACCGGATAAAATAAAAGAAGCTTTTATATTTTTCAAAGGACTAGTATATTCTTATAAATAACTTAATTACAACAATCATAAACCTCAAGTATAAAGAATGGTATTTAAAGCATAAGACATCAAGTTTTCTCAATTAATACACGGGGAGCATTGTGCCTATATAGCTATCTCTAGATAATAATACTTGATTTTTTGTTAATTAATCAAATTGTAAAAAAGGTACTTTTTTCAATGCATAACTTACAAAAATTTTCGTACGTTAATTTTTGAACACTGACATAACTTGAAAAACTATAACAAATACTATGAATTACATAATTTAAGAATTAAATAAAAAGTAAAAACGTCACCCTGAACTGGCTACGCACTACAGATAATAGCAAATCATTAAGATCTTATAAAACTATTTTGAAAAATTAACATAATCTAGGTAAGTTAAAATGAACACAGTATTTGGTAGATCTGTGCATCTTGGGTAGTCTAAATTCTATTAAATGCAATCTAGATCAACGAAACAGTGAAGATTATAACTCATAAACTAAGTCTATAGTACAAGGGTATTAATTATATTATAAATAAAGATAGAATAACGCGGATTGTCATCCACTTAAAATAGTCTAGGAGTATTTTTAAAAAGTTTTCTTCGCACCTAGGATAATTTTTATCATTTTATGAATCGTACATGTTATCAGTCGGTTTCGCTTATGCACAAGAATTAGACGAGGAAAAAAGCGGTCAACTCCATTTTTTAAAGGAATAGAACTAGAAGTGGGTGGCCAGCTCATCCTCTTTTGTTCTTGTATCTTTCTTATTATATAAAACTTATTATTATAGTTATAATTACAATTTGTTCAAATATGTAAATCAAATCATTCGATATTCAAAATTCGAAACTTAAGAATCATTGATGAATATTTTAGGATGCAAAACGTTTTCTTAGAAGTTTTAGGTTATTAGTAACATTTAACCCAAATTGTGAAATGGTACGAAGAAGCTTTACTAAAATATAGACAATATATTAACCAGCCTCTTAAGATACAACCTCATTTTTATTAAACAACAAGAACTATATTACCCACAACGTTTTATTAAGACACTGTAGTTATTCATTATTGCTGAAGGGCTTGACATTAAAGTAGGTAAATAAAAAATAAAAATTATACAACATCGATAAGTACGTTGAACAGTAAACATTAAAGGCTGTTAAATGATAGTTTATTGCAAGGCAATTTTTTATTAGGGTAAGAGGCTCAGCGTGCTACAGTTTACTTAAGGCTAAATGAATAAATATGCTTAATAAAATGATCGAAGCGTAATAACTCTAATCATTCACAAATCGTTCATTAATCACCTTTCATTCACTCGTGTCGTTCTTGCTTTGTCATTCGTTCAGATTATACCGCGGCTTCGGCCTCGGTTTCTATTTTCGGGGGCCTGTTGTTGGCGGCGTTCTGAAGAGCCTGCGCCTGTGCCTGCGCCTGCGCCTGTGCCTGTGCCTGTGCCTGTTGGGCTAGAGCGTACAGGCGCAGTTGCTCCATGTACCGCCGCTTGTTTTCGGGGTTGCTCATAACTGAGGCGAGGAACTCTGACGTCTCCTTCTGCAGCGCGACGATTTTCTGCTGTATCAGGCGGTTCTTGTGCATCAGCGCCACGGTCTTCCAGGCCAACTCGAGGATGACGCGGTTCTGGGCCGCCTTGTGGGCCGCGGTCACATTCGGGCCGGACGTGGAGTTGGAATCGTCGCTGGCGTTTGACGCAGCCAGCCGGTTCAGCCTCTGGAGGCGTCTCGCCTCGCGTACCCTGGCCAATTGGGACCCTGGAACAAGGAGAAAATTCATAACACTGTTTCGTTGATTGCGAATGCTAACAATTGCTAACACAATGCTTGTTTTGAAAATGCACATTGACAGCGTGTGAATAGTAATTGTATGCAAGGTATTTTGTTTGGTACGAAGTATTCGATTTGTTTTAGCTTACAGATAAATGTCGGCAAAGAGAGCTATAAAAATAAAAATATAAAAAGCACAAAAACAAAAATAGAGTGACGTCGTAGTGTAGTCGATGGACGTATGTGAGGTGTCGAAAGTGTGTCGGGATTTAGCACTCTATTGTCTTTAAACATCACGCCGGTGTTGCAAGATAGTGAGTGTTATACCTATACATACAAACACACAACCTTGTCAAATAGGCGAGGCATATACGTACTAATGCAATTATCTCAATTTAGGTGAGGGTTAAAAGATGTTATCGAGATACTGGTGAGATTTTATTATTAACAGATAAGAGTATCGGAGAAAGAATTGATTGTACGATCTTTACCATAATTTTACCATACAAAAATTAAAAAGCTTTCTGTAATGTAGACAGCAAAATTAGTACTAATCTACTTGACAGCCAATTCAAAAATGAAACATGGTGAATAATTAAGTTGTTAAATAATTAACGTGTTGTACTTTACCAGAAATAACAACACTATCTTTATCCTTGGGATAAGAAGTGTTAAGAAACTATTAAGAGGCTAGGCGCCGTAATATGTACAAAATCATGAGCGACAATCTACATACACTTATCATCTTATTGCATCTATGCATATCTTTTTAAATTATGCTTATTATTATTTATTATTGGAATGTATTCAACAGTAATCGTAAACTATAATGTAGTGTATATCAATAAAACAAATATAAAGTGTATATTTGCTTTTGTATTTCTTATCATCATCATCATCAATTCAAAACTGCTTCGAATGAACAGCTGAACGTAGGCGTCCCTTACAAACGCATGATCCTGAGCTACCTGTATCCATCGACTTCCCGCACATATGTGCAGGTCGTCACTCTATTAGTGGTGGCGGAGGTAAATTAGCGAATGTTTATCGGCATGACACCTTACCAAACGATTTCAGCAAATACTCTACTACTAATACTAAGCCTAGTAGGTTTATCGTCCAGCAGTTGCATAAAAAAACAGACTTCATACCCGCTGTTTATTATTATCTTTGTGGTATTATAAGAGAAACGTTTACTATAATATTGACTTCCACATTCAATGAGATCGGCTGCAAAATAGTCACGTGCTGATTTTAATCGTCATGTGGCCTCTTTGTACTCACATTAAACACGGATGACAATAATTGCGTAAGCATGATGTAACTTTATAACAATACAAGCATCTGTTCCACTTTTCTACTTATGGTGAACGACAGATATTGATTCACGGAGGTGATATGATGTTACCAGCTTCGGTGTGCTCTTTTTAAATTTTCAAGCACACAAATAAATTGAAACCAAATAAACTGAAATTATCGTACAGTGACAGTGGCCGGTCACCGAATGGTCGTGTAATAATGTGTAAAAATATTTATCAATGAAAGGTATTTTATCTGTAAGAATAACGTTAAAATTCGGTTTACTTAACTATTTTTAAATTTAAACAAACTGTCAATAGATGGCGCAATTTTTTATTCTTTATAAGATTAAAAACTAAAATTTTTTCTATAAAAATATTAACAATTCACTTTTATTGTCAATAGCGATAAACTTCAGTTTTAAAATAGTCTTTGAATCATCAATGGGTACCGACAAAGATAAACGATTGAGAAATAATATATAGAGATTCCCAAACATCCAATTGGTTTTACATCCACATTCCCGCCGCTTTCAATTGTTTTTTTTTTAATGATGTACTGGCCGTACAGGTAAATTGATTGTCATTTTACCTGAATACAAATTGCGATGTTGTGTCACAGCACTGTCGTTACGCTGACGCAATATATCATCTTCTAATAGTCAAAAATAACTATCAAGGCTCATGAATACTTTATCATTGGCAGGCAAATATTACGCTTTACAACCACCCCATTTTATTTAAGAACGACGGTGACTGTAAAAATAGACCGGGAGACACGGAACAGAGATAATGGAACTACGGAACTACGGACGTTCCGTGCAAGAATCATTAATAGTTTTCTACTGCATGTATATGTATCCATTTTGACTAACACAATAATATGCATAAATGAAACTATCTAAATTACTTACTATGCGATAATCGAGTTTGTAACACAATAAATAGTAGTCTTTTCTTTAGTAATACTATCATTGTCATATTTTAAATTTGGTGTTTTACACAAAACATCAAATATTTAGAAGACAGGGGTATAGATAATGACGAAATATCCCCAAGACGTTAAACTATAATAATATCAATAAAAACAATTAATATTTAATAAAATAAGCTGTGTGTTGTGCTCAATAAATTATTATAAGTAGGACTAGACTTAAGAGACATTGAAGTCCAATTGATTAGTTCAAATAAATAGAAGTCATTGAAAAATGTCGGATGCAAGTTGCAGGAAAGTCACGTTAAAGGGGCGTCCGTTCGAAAACCGAGGCCGACAGCGAAAACGGTCCGCGCGTGTGCATGCCACGTGAGCGACGCGTTCCGAGAGTGCACCGTGCTTGCGTTCCGAAATTGACATTACGTCAGGGGACGCTTCTCCATGGAGGGTCAAATTAAAACGTTCTTATTGAAATTAAAGGCTTATTTTTAATTATTAAGTGTAATTCTGTTTGTCAATAAACATATTTTCATTTTTAATTAAAATTTTACTGAATGTGGCTGCATTAGAAGTTAGCTGTATTTATGTAGGTTACAAAACAATCTTAGTCAGTTTATGAGTTTTCTTTGAATTGCGGTTAAAGGTGTTCTTATAAATTAAGAAATTAGTTTTATTAAAATATTTCATAATTTAATTAGATCCTAAAACAGTTAATTACCCACGGAGAGAACTTAAATATTATATGAAACGTATGAATTGTTTAATTTAAACAAATAGTAGTAGTTATAAACAACAAATGATTATTTATAACCTTTCCTTAGTTAAATGCTATGTTCGCTGCGTATGTGGCGACAACGTGCCTTTTATCTCTTAGTCTCTGCACGTGTTTGGAACGTCATATTTATTTTTGTACACATTAAATGGAGCTACGGCGGACAATAACATACAAGTGTATGCCTACCGGTATCACGGACAAAAGGGTCAAAAAGATAACAAATACCTTGTTGAATTTCATTCAAACAAGGATATAATTTATATGCAAGATAAAAAAGCAAAAGTAAGGTTATTTCCAGGTTGGATGGAAGCTTTAAAAACTTGCTCAAAAATATTACGTTTTGTCCCAGCGTGAGTAATAATTAGGCGAGATATGAGGTTATTTTTACTAGAGGAAGAATAAAGCTCCGTGGTATTTGTATGCAGCTTGGTAAAGAACCGTCCTTATGTTAATAATATTTCATTTAATTTGTGTCCCTTAGTATAGAAGAGACGGTGACGTTGTTAGTTTTTGTAAGCTAAGTTGCGAATGAGCGATTTGCAATTGAAGAAAACCGAGTGATTTAAATGTAAATGTAATATTTCCCTTACGAAGTTTAATGAACACTTCAAACGCTTTGTTATTATATTTTTTTAAAGTTCTTCTTATTTGGACTCCAACAAGAAGTAATCGGTTTTAAAATATTGCTTTCATTTCCAAACTGCAAGAATCATTGCGAAGCCACGGTGCCGAATTCATAAATTTTGACACTTAACTTTAGAATACAGTAGTGTCATGGTAACCAATGACTTTTACAACATTACCCCGCCAGATCGATGATAGTGGAATATTCCTTCCAACGTAGCAAGCAAAAAAATTAGCTTCGACTTACACCCGGTATGTGTCATTACAAAAGTTATAAATGCCCCATATCGATCGAAACTTGGCTATGGGAGGCGACCGAAGTGAATTGGCGGCCGCGGGTTAATGAACTTTGGCATTCCTGCCTACATATTACGCATTATGGCTTACGGCTGATCGAGAATTACGCGATAGGCAGCCCTATGCCGTACTTATACTTTTCAGTCACTTAGAAGAAAGTTTTATTTTATGACGTGGTAAACAGCCAAGTCCTCGACGGACTTCGTATCAGCTGTATTCATTCGATAATAAGGCGTCATCTTGAAGGAGGTATAGTTAGAACAACATTTAAACTTGCTTCTAAGACACAAATGGTTTGATTGATCCAAGAATCAGCCTTAACGAATTTACGTAAAACAATCTTGCAATGAAAAACTTTCTTTAATTGCATCAAAGCAAATGTGATACAAGTTTAAATAAAAAGTATTGAGTAAACAATTGAAAATAAATTTTTCACAATTTTGCTATAGAGAACTGAAAAAAAAATTAAAAAAAAAACATTATTTACTGCACACGCGGAAATGCAGAGAATTTTCGCGTGTGCTCTATCTAGCTCATTTGAATGTTGCAGAATGGACCTTGGAATCGAATTCACATCTAAGTTAACAAGAGTCACTGGATTGATGTCCTTAGTAGTATAGTTTTCAAAAATTCTGATACGTATTTCCCTTTAAGTTACCATAATGAGTTACCATTTTTTTTATTTTAAAACAAATTCAGAATTTTAGGGAAATTTCCATAAACCTTAAAAACTTTTCATTTATAAAAGCAAAATATGCATTAGTATCAATATGGTTTCGATAAAACTTGGTACTTAATTTTAACTTTAAATATTGACCATTTTTATTTTTTGCGAAAAAATTTAATATTATTTGTTAATTTCAAAATTAATCAGCGTGACGGGTGAAAATATGGAATAGTTGCGAATATTGTTCCAATCGCACGAATAAATATATACAACCATGAATGAGAGAGTGATAATTGGTATTTGAACTTAACTATTAAACTAAACGTATGCATTTTAATGCATAGTTTAACAGTAGAGTCAGGTGCGTTAAGTATCACGCACAGATATAGTTCAAAAGTACCGATGTAGTAAGAGTGCACATAAATTGTACTTATTGTGTTAAAATTTAACTTTCTACTAATAAATCGCAAGTTCCGAGATGATTATGACATATTTTGCGTTAATTAATTTCATAAATATTTATTCTTAAGAATTTTCGGGATAAGAATTTGCACATTCGCGGAATTAAAAACAAAAATTTCTTCAAATACGCTATATTATAATCATATTAAAAATACGAATTTATTTTGTTTAATTTGAAATTAAACACTTCTATTCCATTGTTTGTGGTAGGTCAGTACGTGTTGGTAACAGAGCTGGATGTAGAGCAAAGCGATATTAGAAAACATGATAATATTTCTTATAAACGAAGGCATATCACCAACCTTTCTTAATCTTCCTCGTCCTCTTTTCACACATGTTCTTTGAATAACACAGCTTGACGGATTTCACAAACACTGGATATTAAATTGACTTAAACTAGTCGGTATTTCAGCGCGAGAGTGCAGACGTGCGATCGACTCGAGCTCCGAGCAGTGAATTGGCAGCCAGGCTGCGAGTTTGAAAATCGAAGCCGCCGGGCGAGGAGAGACGTCCCGCTGACGTCGACGTTCGACGTTGCGTTGTAGAGAGAGATGGAAGATTGTTGTTATGATATTACCTACTCACGTTAATATAAAAATAGAAGGCACAATAATTAGCTTTTACTTCCAAACAAAGCTTTTAAAAAAATCTATTAAAAGTTTAGACCATTTTATAATAATTAGAGCGTAGTTAGGAACTTAAAAATAAGTACGTATTGTGATATCTAGAAGTAAATGAATTTTTTTAGTGGTCTTAAATAACAAGCATTCAAATTTGGGTTTTAGGTACTTTTATAGAATTCCCTATTACAATAAGAATAGGTAAATGCTTATTCTTCTACTAATGTACGTAACATTATTTAACAAGGATTTTCAAAGCTCCATACGTTCATGCCTTTACACATATCATTTTATAGCTCAAATAATATGATTTCATTATTTTCATAGACCTAATAAATATCTTTTTATAAGTTAATGTTTACAATACTTAGCTAATAGTAGATTTCGTATGTATATCTCATGGTTTATCTACATGGCCGTACCTCGCATGTGCAGACACGTGTTGACGTCGAACTATAATTTTTAAGTCGCGCCAAAAGACGAAAATTTTTAATATTGTAATCATGAACTAGTTTGTATTATTGCATTAAAAAGACACTTGATTACTTTCTTTTGATTGAATTTATATCCAAAACAGATTGTAAACTTTTCAGAATAAAATCTTTTATGGATATCGTGTGCATTTTTTCAATACCATGATATATTTGTAATAATAACCCATAGAATTTATCTTTTCTTGTATATTTGTATTAGTTTGTAAATAATAATTATTCACAACATTTCACATCGTTGATACTCTTCGGGTATATTTATAAAAGAGGCAAAAAGTTTATATTTCGGAAAAGTATATCGTTTTATCGCTTGATGAGCATTATCTGTATAATATTCGTACATCCTTGTGAACGTATGTCGGTCGTGACGTATGGATCTATCGCGCAAGTCTACTCATGAGTCACTTTATACACCCGCCATGTATTAAGGCGTCATCGGGCATAAACCAACACAATGGCCATCTCATGCCGAAAAAGGGCCTAATTTCGCATGTACACTAGTAACGTAACACTTGATAGCGCGTACGAGCTCTATAACTATATATATATATATTTCTTATAATAGCTCATGATTAAATGCTTTAATCCGCTTAAGGAATTAACAGTTATGGCGGCTACTGATTTGGTTCTAGCTTCTGTATAATATTATAAATCGTGTAATACTCAAGGTCTCTACACCATTCTCTCTATCCACCCATTTCTACACCAAGATCTTTCTTCAAGATTCTAATATCAATTGCCAATCATCTAAGACATTTTATTTGCAAATCATTAAAATAAAAACTATAAACTGCCATATCAATATTGAATAATGCGGGAATTAGGTATAGGTGATACGATTTGCGATAACGATTTTCGATATGCCCTGAATTTAAAAATTTATGTATTTAATAAATTGTAGGTATGTATTTAAACTTACTAAAACGTACGAACCTACGTATGAACAAAAAAAACGAATACTTAACCTTGTGCAGTGTCAGTACCTGGCTGCTTGCCATAAAAATAAATAATAAATGTTTAAAAAAAAAATACACACACTTGTAGCACGATTGAAACGCATCCGCTACGGGAAATATACATGGTGTGACTGATATCACCCAACTATTGTTTATTAGATGTATTTATATCTATCTCAATAAAAAGAGAGCCAACAGAGCAAACACATTATTACTATTTATGATGTTTTGTAGTAACATTCATCTTTTCCTGATATATCAGGTACGAGTGTTTTTTAATTATATATTATTTTAAAAGCTTTTAAAAGAATATATGTATAATTAAAAAATCATTTCAATCAGGTTCGTTGATTTAAAAGACGGAAAAAACTTTTGGCGCTGTAATGCCTGGAATCATCTATTGTACTATTACTTTCCAAACCATATGTATTTTCATTCGCTCTGCGTGTTGGAATAATGTGTAAGTAATGTTTCAACATCAGAATTTATTAAAAACCGACTACAAAGGTGCAAGGCAAAGTCGTGTCTTGACACGCGGTTAGGGTAGGTTGTGCGCGGCACGTTGTTTCGAATGCGTTCCGCACGTTTTTTCCAATGTGTATGTTACGTAGGTACATCAAAGCATTATATTTTTACATTTACACGTAGTGTTTATGTAACGATAACCAATTTGTGCATATCAAACATTTGTGGTATGAATCTTAAGTACGTATATTAAAAGTTTATATTTTGGCAGCAGCGGCTGTCGACATTTAATTACTAGCCATTTAATTTAACGTCGTTTCGTGTTCGAATAGATGGATGTGACCTTTTTTTGTACTTAATTTTGAATTTTCTTTTAGATCTTTTGATCTAAATTATAAATTTTAGCAACCTTTTGAGAAATAGAAATCCATCTATATCTATTTCATTTTATTTTGAAGTTCTTCATGAATTAAAAAAACAAATTTAATAGATTTTTTTACGTGAGGTGGTCATCAGGTTGGTGGTCTACCCAATGTTAAGTAATTACCACCGCTCATGAACAATCGCAACATCCGTGGGTTCGCAGAACATTATTTCGATACGTGTGTTGGCCGATAAAAAATAGCGAAATAGTATTTTAATGCATTAAGGCTTTCTGTTTCAAATAATAATTTACTGTTACTTGTTTTGTTTTAAAATGATAATAAGAAAATAATTGTAAAGCTATTAGTATAATAAATTCCTCGGTTTATTAATTGCCGCAATAATCTAATTAACCGCCATCCATTGAGACAAAAGATTAATTACAAAAACATAACACAAAATCACTCAATAAAGTATACATAAACTTTAACATATTGTTTTGAATACAGATTGCATCAAACTTTTGTTTGCATAAATCAAATTCGTCTTCGTCAAAGCGTTACGCTCGTTGGTGACTTTTCGAAGAAGCCCGAGATTATTGACCTTAATCACGTTGGCCGCCATGCTGTATGCACAACAAAACAAACGAACTCGTTGCGCGAAATGAGGTCTGACCTTCCGTAAGCTCGTGAACGAACGGACTTTTAAAGTTTTAAATGAATGAATGAAATGAATATTTATTCGATTTTTTACAGATGTAATCTTACATTTTTTCTGACATTTTTTTCTAAATTGGATTTCTACAGTTCGAGTTCTTTTTTCGTATTTTGAAAATTGGATTAAAATAATTTAGAATCGTTAAATAAAAATAATTACGGTTTTCTTCGTGTTTAATTTTAATTTGATGGAATAGACCATTAATAAGTGTTCGAAATACCACGAATTTAAAATAAAAGAATATATTGTAGTTTTCGCATAAATACAATAAGTATGTATACTATTTAATTCATGTTTACACAGCTGTGGTGGCAATAAAATTGTGATGCACCTTGTTAGTGCCCAACGTTTAAAAAAAAAGTGTGTGTGTGTACTTATGTACACGCGTTAGAAGTTATACTTCTTTGCCGTAACAAGATAAAAATCTTTTCAAAAATTTTATCTTTCGCCATATTCTTCGTTTGTAGAAAAAAAACACTAATAATAGAAAAAAAGAAGGTAATAAATACTATGAAAGTTTTATTATAACGCATTATCTAGTTAAATAAAGTTTATTTAAATATCAGAAAATAAATGTCGTGAATACAGTTGTGTTCCTTCGCAAGCATTCATAGATGTCTACCTAACAGGTAAAAATTTAGTCTCATCATTTTTCCCTAATGCGTCAAAAGAAGTGTAACTTCAAAAAACAGTTCAACCAGATGCATTTATACTTAGCGTCTATATCTCTTAAGTTAGGTAACCAAGGCTGCTCTGGCGGCTCTCACGCCTTTATTGATATTCATCGGCGGCGGTAACCACTTAACATCAGGGGAACCGTTTGCTTAAAAGCTGTACTTCCAATAAAACGGGCCAGCGCTTGCTCTTTACGATGCAACGATTATTGCTTCAATATACCGTAATATTATCCAACATTTTATGTTTATTCGAAAGAATACACCTAGCCACCAATAAGTGACTCAAAATTACAATCCGCGTGACGCTAAGTCATGTGCATGTGCGGTCCATTCTTTATTATTTTTAGCGGCGCGACGTTCGCTGCGAGCGCGCGAAAGCGTGTTTACCGTTCACGTTGCCGGCTGCGTGCTAGGGTGCGGCGAGACGGCGACGCGTTGTCAATGTGATTCGACAACGTGCTGTCGGCCATCGACGGTTTTCCGTCGCTATATTATATATACGCTAATATGCTAATTCGACGTTACGGTTTCCTCCCTTCCACTCGTGACTCGTCGCGTTTATGCACAATACTACTCAAATTTATAGTTACTTTACCGACTTAATAGGTAGTTTTCGAGTTAAATATGGAGCTACTTTTGCGAGTTCTATTTGTAAAATATCCTTAATGTTTATTTTTAAATAGACAATGTGCGACGTAGATGATATATTTCTATATGAACGATATTTTTTATGTCTTCTTCTTGTATTAACTGATGTTTTTGCTTTCAGTCCCGAGACTATTAAAGCTTCATCTGACGCAGAACCGGTGGGCTAGCCAGAACCCACGGGTTTGGGCCCTCCGATGTGGGTAGGGCCGCGCATGTACTCATGCGTGCGTTTAACTACGACATGTCATCTAAGGGCCATCGAAGTTGCGGTGCGGACCGAGACCCCGATGGCCGTCGACTGTGTTTTTAGCTAATCGGTGGCTGGGGGCGGTGAGAACCGCCCTGGAACGCGGGTGTACCTTGTGTACGCATTGTGTTGGTCTCGCCGTGCTCGGAGGCGAGGGCGAACTATTGTGTTTGTTGTTACACTAGCTGTGGGTGTAGTGTTATCCGGCGGGACCCCCGGCGGTGGGTCCGGCGTATCTAAGTCCCCTTCCTCGACCGGGTCGATGAGGACGTTTCGCGGGCGACGCTTGTTAACGTTCGCGTTTGTGTCGGGTTGGTAATTTGCTGCGCTTACCACCAGAGGGTTGGGATGATGTTCGGCTCTATCGAAGAACCGTTTTGTCAAATCTTTAAAATATTCGCGAATCGTCGGGAGTCTGCAATCGCTGTGCAGATCGACGTTGCGTTGGTACCACTGCGCACCCCGGTTGCACAGCGGATGAACTTATTTTGTACTATTTGCAGCTTGTACAAGCGAGTAGGGTGCGTGTGGGCGAAGATCATGCATGCGTAGGACATAATAGGTCGTACACAGGTCTTATATAATAATAATTTGTGCCTTAAGTGCATTTTACTTTTAGCGTTAGTTAAATTGTGTAGCCGGCCGGAGACGAACGCGGCTCTATTACGAACGTTATTAATGTGCGTAGTAAATGACATACGCGAGTCGAATGTGACTCCTAAGTATTTGACCTTTTTCTCCCAGGGGAGCGGTTGGCCATAAAGGGATATTTGCCCCAACTTTCTGCATTGGCGAGGGCCATTATAAAGATGTGACGGGTAAGTACTTCGTGTGAAGTGAATCGCCACACTCTTTTCGGGATTTATTTCTATTCTCCATTTGCGGAACCAATCGCCGAGGCGGTCGGCGGCGCTTTGGAGTCTAGTGGTTAGTATTCTAAGGTTGCGGTCTGAATAAAAGAGCGCGGTGTCATCCGCGAAAAGCGCGAGATTGACGTGGGGGTCTTTGGGTATGTCGCTCGTGTAGAGCGTAAAGAGCAAAGGTGAGAAGCAGGAGCCTTGTGGTACGCCGGCCGTGAGGCGGCGGCTTGTGGAGAGGGTGCCCTCGACTCGATACCGAAAAGAGCGATTCAACAAAAAGGCCCGGATGGTGTTTACGATCCTATCTGGTACTTTGAGAGTGTACAGCTTGTAAAGCAAGCCGTTGTGCCAGACTTTGTCGAATGCTTTTGCGACATCGAAGAAAAGAGCCCCTGTACTTATATGTTTCGGGTGGTTTAGGCCTTTTAGGATGTGCTCCGTTAGGCGGTATAACTGATCGGGACAAGAGTGTCTTCCGTCGGCAGAAGGCCGTTGGAAAATACGTGCTCTTTGAGCCTGTTTAACAAGAGCCGCTCGTAGAGCTTCCCCAGGCAACTGAGGAGGCTGATGGGACGATAGCTAGAGGGCTGATTAGCTGGTTTATTCGGTTTGCGAATGCCGATAACCGTAGCTTGTTTCCAGTCGTCCGGAAAGGAGCAACTGGAGAGTAGAGTGTTGAAAATGGTCGCCAGTAAACAGATAAGCGGCCCAGGGAGAGCTTTGAGAATTTTATTACTTATATTATCTGGGCCCGGGGCGGATTTCGGTTTTAAATTTTTAATAATATCTTGGACCTCTTCGGGGGTCACTGAATTTAAAGGTTCGCCTTCCGGTGGAAGCGCAGCCCTAGTCTCGATTACGCGGTCCACCTCCGTTAGGTGGACTGTATCGGTGTGTTCGCGCGATGGCGTACATTGCTGCTCTAGGTTGTCCGCAAGGCATTCGGCTTTTTCGGAGTCATCTAGGGCTACTGAAGCGCTATTAGGTCGAACTAACGGCGGTAGAGATTCGCGGGGGTCTGCTTTCAGACTGCGGGCCAACCGCCAGTAGGCGGTGTGCGATGGCTCGATGTCCTCTAAGAGAGTGTCCCACGTTTTATGTCGGTGTTCCGATACACGATCTTTGACTTCTAGCTGAAGGCGTCGAAGTAGAGTTCGGTTCGATTCCGATCGGTATCGGTCGAAGGCGCGTTTGGCTGCATTTTTCTGTCTAATTAGCAGTCTTAGGTCGGGTGGAAAGTTAAACCGTCGGTCGCCCGACAGTTTCACCGTCCGTTCCGAGTCTGTGACTGCGGAAGTAATAGTTTCTCGGAGACTCGCTATCGCTCGATTTGCGTCATCGAACGTAGCTATCGTCTCGGGTAAGTCTACTAAGTCCTGGGGGTCCAAGGCCTTGAGTTTGACCTCAAGACGATGCCAGTCCACTACGGATTTGGTCGGAGGGACCGCGCCGGCGTTCTGGCCCAGTTTACACAGGACGGGCCTGTGGTCTGAGTCTAGTTCATGGATTGTCTCTATCGACTCGATGTCGAGCGAGACATCCCTGAATAACATGATGTCTAGGACACTCGGTGACGCGTGTTGGTAGTTGTCCACCGTAGGATACCTAGTGGGAGTCGCGGGAGCGACTATGCTAAAGTTTAGGTTATCGGATAAGCTAAAGAGATGCTTTCCGTTGTTATTTAGGATGCTGTTGGTGTCCCATGAGCCGTGTTTGCAGTTTAGATCTCCTGCAATTATCACGGAAGGGCCTAAGTTAAGTAGCGTATCTAGGTCGCTTTGAGGTAAGGTTCTATTCCCCGAGAGGTAGGCTGAGACTAGTACAAGCGGCCTGTGGCCGGTGAGCGCTAACCTACACGCGGATGCCTCTATTTGACTTAGCTCTAGAATGTCGAGCGGGAAACAGTGCAAAGACCGTTTATAATAAATTAATGTGCCTCCCAGACGGTTTGCTAACCGGTCGTGGCGGACACTGTTGTAATTTGCGATTCTGGGATCACGTACACTAGGTTTCAAGAATGTCTCTTGTACTAGAAAAATATCTACGTTATGATCGCGAAGGAATTCCGCGATTTCGTCCCTTTGACCCTTTATGCCGTTTGCGTTGAAATACGAAACAACCAGAGCCCGAGGTTTTGTTCTACCTGCGGTTGTACTTCCCATTAAGGTGTTTTTATGGGTCTAATTAACGACGCGGCGGAGCGCGGTTTTATTGCGCGGTCTATTGTTTTTTACGGTTGGCTCGTAAAAGCCCAAAGGGCTTCCACAAGCGTTTTATGTTCGCTAATTGCCTTAAGACGCTCGTGGCCAGATGTGGCGGCCGCTATTTTAGCGGACAATACGGCAAGTTCCTGCCTATTGATCCTATCTAATAAGCTGCAAATATTAGCGATTTGCGCGAATGGGTCGTCCTTGTTTTCCGCGAAAACTGACGGAGTTGGCTGCACCTGCGGCCGCGGCGCCGTTTGAGAGGCGGGCAGCTGTTGTGCGATCGGTCGTGAGGCAACCGGGATTACCGGCGCGGTTACCTGCGCGGCCACCTGGGGTTTCGCTCAGGCGTTTATGACGGGTACGGGCGCGGGAATGAATTTAACGGGCGCGGGTTTGGGCAACGTGGATTTCGCGGGAGATTTCCTCGCGGGAGTTTTCGGGACCTTAGCGCAGCCTCTGTAGCTAGCCGGGTGGCCGGTGGCGTTACAGTTTACGCAGTCCGGTGGATCTGCGCAATCTTTCGGCCGCGTGCACTCGGTAGTGCCATGGTCACCGGTGCATTTGACGCACCTAGGGTGAGCGAAGCAATTGTTGGCCGTGTGGCCAAAATGTTGACAGTTGTGGCACTGAGCCACAACTCCTGACTTGCGCGGGGGTTCAATGACTAAGTCACTGAGCCCACAGACCCTCTTCAGGTTGAAGATGGCCTTACCTTCCGGGGTAGGGTCAAGTTCGACCATGACCATGTCCATAGGGACACGGGTGCGAGGGTGTCTGAGGCGACGCACGGCGTGCACAGGGTATCCCTGAGTGCGGATGTCGACCTTAGCCCTATGGACATCCGATTCTTTCGGGACGCCCTTGATTACAACCCGAAGTTTTCTTTCTTCGGGCAACGAGTAGGTTTGGAAACCTATCTTGTTTTCGCGCAAGTACTTAGTTACGCGGCGGAAGTCGTCCGTAGTGTCGAGGTATACGCGGATACCCATATGCGTGTTTTTCGACCGGGGGTCGCGGATATTGTGGCGTTCAAACCACGAACAAATTTGGTGCCACTTAGCCTTCTCCTGAATGATGATGGGTGGAGGAGGCTTTATTTTTCGCTCAGAGGCGAATTCGGGCTACGGTTTAGCCGCGGCGGCCGCCTTTTTAGCAGGCGTCGCGGTGGGACGGATCGTTGAGGCGGCCTCGCAATCGGGGTCGCTGTCGGTAGCGGGGCGTTTCTTGCCCTTTTTACGCGATTTAACGACGGTGAAGCCGTCGGCGTTCGCGTTTTCAGCGGGGGTCGTTTCGACCTCCATGTCCGATCCGCCGTCCGATTGTGAGTCGGGTACGACGGAGCGAAAAGAGGTCGGGTTTGGTTGCGCGGAAGGCGCTACGGGCGAGTTCGCGTTAGCGGATGCCGACGCGACGGGGGCTTCTAAGGTCGCGGAGGGCGACGGGGTAACGGGCGCAGACGGCGCGGGCAATGGCGGTGACGCGAGTTCAGCTACTTGCCTATGCTCGGCTGCATAGGCAAGAAAACGTTCCCACATATCGGGGCATTCCTTGCGTACGAACTCCTCGAAAAGGGAGCCCATCGCGGCGTAAGTGCCTTTGGGGCTTGTAGCCCCGCCGGCGTGTGTGAGCTAAATAAGCCTCCCCACCTTGCGGCAGGGAGGTGTGTGCCTAAAAATAACAACTAATTTGCCAGCGCTTTAGGTGCGCTAGGGTGGGTACCTAGCTGTCGCCTATTGCAACAAGCACACAGTTAATAAATGAAACAATGCCGCCTCTGAGGCGAGAAGTGTGTGTAGGATTCTACTTACAAAACAGGAACCTGCCTACGAGCACAACACTCCACTAACACTAAACTACTGCACTATTTGCACAAGATTGAAATTGCAACCGAGGTTGCGAGTGGAGTCTAATTCGGGTGGCATGTGCCCTCCGTCTTAGAGAGACATCCGTTCCGTACGAGAGCACGAAGCGGAATGTATTTTTTTTTATGTCTAAGACTGGGTCGAATTAATTATTTAAATTAATTATCGTCAAGTCCGAATTTTTTTTAACAAAGTTGTCATGATAACTCCTAAAAAAAATGAACGTATCGAGATGGGGTTTTGTTTATTATCTTCAGAATAACATCTACTAGTTACCTAATCATAACAATATGCTAGTACTCGTCGTTTGTTAATAAAATGTTTTTTTTTTTTTTTATAAAAACTGTTCACTATTTACACTTTTGTTAAATTGATATACTTATTACGAATAAGCCACTGGTACGAGTCTTTTTTTTTTTTCTTTAAAATTTAATGAAGTGTGCAATTTTGATTTACCAAACATTTTAAGTCTTAATTAAAAGTCATGTATTTTATTGTCGTTACAGTCTACCTTCTTAGGGTTAATCTAGGTACAAATTTGTTTTTTAGTGATTTAGTATTCTTTTCAGTTACTTTTAATCATCTGTTTCTATTATAAATTAAGAGCACTCAAGTAATGTGGGATCCAACGTTTTCAGTTTTTTTTTTCATAATTACCCATTGGTTCTGTCGTTTATAGTATACGTTAATGTGTTTATTACTTATATAGTATATGATGTGTGTCTCAGGTCGTGAAAAAAATGACGTAGTCAATTGGAGCTCGTTCCGTGTTCGTAAGTCGGAATCGATCTTCAAACATGTCAGATGTTTCGAGTTTTCTTTTTAATTTCCATGTTAATACCGATATTATCCTTCACTAATGAATTGTTACATGACAGTCATTTTGGCGCCAGTTTTATGTTTAAAACATTATGTAATCTAAATACTATTACCAATTCAAAACGGTAGCGTCAGCTGAATAAATTTATCCGTGGGAATCGGTGTAATTGATTCTTAACCTTTTTTCTTTGGCTTTTTTAAGTAACTTTATGCGTTATGTTTTCAGAGTGGGTGTGGGCATTTACTACAAAAATAAAATCGAACACTATGCGTCGCATTAAAAAAGTAACAGTTCGATATTTTTTTTAATTTATAATAGCAGTATTAACTAATTAGTAGTTAGTATGTTGTGTATACACAAGTAAAAAGTTTCTTAGGTATCCAGTGTAAAATTTCGAATCATTAACCCAAAACCCTGGGGTGGCCACTAGACGATACTGGGGTGGGCATGGCACATCCGGCCCCCCTGCTTTAAAGCCTATGGGCAGTATACCTACATATTTCGCTGTGTAGGAAAATTGTCTCTTCAGTCTCTGTTAAAAAAAATACAATAAAAATACTAAGAAAACTTATTAATTTCTTTAAAAACTTAATAAGCAAATGAAATCTAAAAAATCACTGACGTTTAAGAATAAAATGCATGCCTAATTAAACTATTTTTTTTACAGTTAAGCATAAACTACGTAAACTAGTAATGCATAAATAAAGAGCCGCTTTAAAATGTAACTGATTATTTTTCTTATTATTCTAATTTGTATTAGGTCCTTTAACTTTTTTAATTATAATTAATATATAAATATAATTAGACAGAAAACTATATGAGAAAACTACTTAGTAATAACATTATTGTTATTTCTAAGGATATTTAGGTTATAGAAATTATAACACAATTATTTACGAGGTATGGTTTGCGACGCGGTCAAAATGCGTCATCTCTCCACTCAAAACGGGAGTTATTCAGATGTCCGTCGAACTGGTCACATGTCGGGCAACGTGAGATTTTTGTTCGCATGCAAATATGAATACTTGTTAACCATATATGGGTCGTAGAGGCGCGCGGTGTGGCGGTTTATTACAATACGATTTAGGGTACTTCGCGCATCGCCAGGTCTGTCTGACTTTTCTATGATGTCATATCTCCATTAAATGCTGATTGGTATATTTTATACTGTTTTATGATTTTGTAATAAATATTTTTTAACTGTTCACAATAGCTAATAATAAACTTTCATACCTTTAAGATTGATTAAAAACTTAATATACCTACAGATTTTTATATAAGAAAATAACTAAGGTAATTTTAATACACTTCCTGGTCTTAATTTTTTTCGGGTCTTGCCGGTCTCAGTGTCCGGGCGCTCGCTGTCAATTTAATATACTCTAGCATTCCAAGTTCAAATCTCTGTGCCAGAATGAACAAAATTTTAAATGCAATTTTAAGTACTAACTTAATTACTATTATGATATGGCCATGCAACAGTGTTCGCTCTCGGTAATTACCACGACCTCACAGAAAACTGGTGTGAAGTAGAAGTGTTACATTTCTGCGTTTCGCGAGTGAGGTAGCCTTTCTTTATTATAAGGTTGCAACGCACCAGAAACTCTACGGATGTTGGAAATGCCCATGGGCAGCGGTTATCACGGTGAAACGCTAGTTCGTTTACCACATTCTGATATAAAAAAATTACATAATTTGCTCAGCGGTGAAGGAAAACAACGTGGGGAAACTTGCATATTTTCTAAAAAAATATTTTGAAGATATGATGTCTTAATACCCCCTGTACACAAGAGGCAGTGGATTGATATGGGCTATTATTTTACTGAATTTAATTTCGTTAATTCAAATAAATAATAAATACCTGTCACCCATTTGTCTATCCCTATTTTTTTTTGAAAAATAGGTGTTCTTGGAATAATTTGTATTATAAATTTTATCATGACCTTTCTCATGTAGATTCAATACGGTTTCTACAGAGTGACAAACATTATTAATTGAACATAGTGTGAAGATGAAAATTGTTTTGAATGATTGAATACATATTTATATATACATACATGGAAACTAACTTACACACTTATCTATTTAAAAGAATGTGTAGTTTTCCCAAAATCTTTACAAATAAAATTGCTTATATTCTGAGTTTATAATATCCATTTACAACTTAGCAACTGTATCAATAACTATATAATTAGTGCTTTCAGTCATGTTTGTAGTTAAAATTTTTCATCGCGATTAACATTTAATCAGTCAGTTATAATTGAGATTTTCTGAGTTATTTATTGAAAAAACAACGACAGGTGGAAATTATAAACGGAATACTAAATAAAGCCAGTCGAGTTCAAGTTCATACAGTCTTATTAAATTTGTAGAGTAAATTTTTTCTTCATGAATTTTTTGCTGTTCGCTTTACTTCATAATTAACTTGAATAAAGGGAATTATATAATAATATATCATTGCCTAATAAAGTCACTAATCCGACAATTTCTTAGATGATAAGGGGGATGTCTATTTATAATTTTTTTGTTGTTTTCATTAATACATTTTTTAACATCTTAATAGGCAGGCTTTGCGCATTTACTGGGATTGTGGTTTAGAAGCGTATACATATACCCTTAAAAGTGTTACTCTACAGAGATTAGTAACTGTCGTTACAAGCTTATGTTTGTTCTTAGTATTTACATTATATTATATACAGGAGTATTTTTATTAAATTTATTAATGCTTCTAAGATTAAATTCTAACAGGCCAAGATTAAAATATTAATATTAATTAATATTAATATTATTAGTCAATTTTACGGATTTTATCGCGTTTTAACTTTTATTTTTAATTCCCAACGTTTGAAACCTTTCCAGCGTTCATGGTCATGAGATATATATTCTAGATATACAGACTGATGTTTCTTTATCCATTAAAAATAGTGCAAAAAGTATACCTTGGCAAAGTATAAAAGCAACAGATGATGTAGTATCCAAATCGCTGGAAAAGTAAAAACAAGAATGAACGTGATGGATTTATTGGTTATCTTCTGCTATTGCTTGTTGCGAATGTTAGTTGGTTAGTTAGTTGCAGTTAAGGATTTAGAAACGAGGTGTTAACCCTCGTCTAAGGGGTTCGATTCTCTAGTTTAGATCGATTAGATCACTTGCGACAGATGTTCAAAACGACGAACCGATAAGCTACGAAAATAAAAAAAAAAAAAACAATGTGATCTCGTCCGTACATCCACTAATTTGAGACTCGCGGAGTTCATGATTATTTGAGTATTGCTTGCCTTTCCATTTTAGAAACAAATAGTTTCTAATTACGCAATAATTGGAACTAATATGGAATAATGGAATAATTCCTTATAATGGAATAATTCCTTACATATTTTCTTTAAAATTTATTTTAAGCTAAAAAGGTTTTTGAAGAAATTGTATTTATGAAGATTTTAAAGGGGTTACAAAGTAAAAATAGGGCAACCTTGAGAATACAAATGAATCAATGGAAAACCGACTGTATTCGAACTAGTTTATAATTAACATAAAAGGAACCGCACGTTTGACGTATTTCTTAAAGTTTCTGCTCACGTTAATGGGAGTCAAACTTAGCGCCATACATCAGTAGCCGAGAATGTACATCAATGAGAAAAATGTTTATTGATCCTATTAATTATAAACAATTCGATCAAGTCAACATTAACACGAGGCTAGGCAACGCGATAGTCAAACACGTTTCGCACGTGGTCGGTAATCTCCGAGCCACCGAGCTGAGGCCACGACAGACACGTGAGGCAGACATAAGTTACGCTTGGGCATTTTTTTTATCGCTATAATACGAATACGCACGATAAGAAAACCTAGCTACATCGACCTCAATCGTCGATAAGATGTATATTGATTTAATTATTTTTTAGTTTGCATTTCGCGAGATATTTTTGAAACTGACTTAACATAACGATACGAAAGAAATGCGCCATTTAATCAGCTGCCTCCGATGCCGCCCCGGCCCTGACCGAAGTACCCCTTAGATGAGAGAGAAAGGCACTGTGAAATTTAAGACGATGGTTTTTGAAAAACTTAATGTAATCGTATAGAGAAAGGCACTGTGAAATTTAAGACGATGGTTTTTAAACTAATGTAATTATAATGTAAATGAAATAATGAAAAACTTGTGCCTGAAGTCAAAAATTTGAATGGAATGGGGCTGACTAAATTTAATCAAATTTACGCCTGAAGACACAAATTTGAGCGTTTATCGCAAAGAAGAAATTCTTCGTCGTGTCTTCTATTCTGAGGTCATTCACCTTGTTGCCACAGACTCGGTGCAATGCAATTCTTGGATTTGACATATTGAACAGCGTTCAAGGCCTCTTGGGAGGGAATGCCAAGCTGGCACTTAGAAAGACAAGGCACTCATGCCGTCTCAGAGCTCTGCGAAGCACAGATTTGACCGAACATCGAATACTATCCTCACCTCTCTCATGTTCTCATTCTAAGGGCCTGGCACGCCCCAAAAAAAGAAGCGAAAAGTACGGATCACTTTTTAAGAAAATCGGAGCACCCACGGAGGACAGTGACAAATATATATTTTTTTTATGTGAAAAGTTGCCAAACGAGCAGACGGTTCAACTGATGTTAAGTGAATACCGCCGCCCATGGACATCTGCTACACCCGAGGGTTACAGATGCGTTGACAACCTTTTGAAAATTGGGCTCCGGCTACCTCACTCACCATACGAAACGCGAAAGTATTTGCCATACTTCCATTTTACGCTGGTCTTCTGCGAGGTCGTGGTACTTACCCGGACGGGCCTGCCCATTCGTGCAACACCCGAGGCTGCTACCTGGCCCTACTACCGTAAAATGTATTATGTCGCATAGGTAAAGTTAACAAAAGTAAAGTGGCGAAAGCTAAAATTTATAAACAATATGTGTTACAAATGCGTAAAATACAATGAACTAAGTTATTGTTTTAGTTCATATTGTAAAAAAAAAACAATAAATGCATAATAACTCGAAGGTTAAATATTGTCTACAAAAAATTGTAAAGTCATGAAGTGACGACCTGTGCAAAGGGGCGGGAATTCGATGGATACAGATGGCTCGAGATCGTGCTTTGTGGCTGTCTGTGGGGGAGGCCTATGTTCAGCCGTGGAATCAAACATCCTGAAATGATGATGAATTGCAAAAAACAATATTACTGGCGGTTAGTGGAGTGCTAAATGTAGTGACGTCCCGGCCAAATGAGCGGAAAGTCAATGGATGCAGGTCAGAGTCGTGCTTCATGGCAGACTCTTGGGAAGGCCTTTACTGAGCAGTGTACTCGAATGGGCTGATGATAATGATGCATTGAAAAATTCAGATTGACCGACTGAGTCTGAGGAAAATACTTATTCATTCAATGTCGTAGTACTGGCCGTAGTTTTACGACGAGGAAAGAAATCATTATAGAGTTTGACGTCAGAGAAAAAATTCCACATGTTAATGCAAATGCAAATTAAATAATTTGTTTTAATTTATTTGTAATAATAAACGAAGTCGGTAGTCCATTGTTTGTTGCATATCTGCGTTAGGAGAATAAATCTCCGGTAGCTTTATGACAGACAGAAAATATATCTGTTACTCGAAAGATAAAGAAATCGTTACACAGGTGTCCGGTGTTGTATTTAGAAAATAGGTGCAGTGATCCCCAGACTAGCTTACACATACACACAGACTAATTAATTTTTAATAATTTATTGGTATTTTTTTTGTTACCGTAGTACTTTATTTACCAGAACTGCAATTGGACAATATATTTTGAACGAGAGAAACAATAATCGACTTTGCTTAATTTAACGTTTGCCGAAGAATAATAAAAAAAATAATATAAACATAAAAAGAAAATAGATGAAGGCCCGGTGAGCGTTTTGTAATTTTATGCACAAATTGTTCATATTGCATTGATTTCATGGTTCTTTTCCCGTATCACGCAATGAAGTACGGCACGTGTTGTTTGCACGCCACACGGAGCACGCTGTTGCCCTGACTTCCTTCGCACGAGTCCCGATAACGTGTTAAAACTCCCGCCTAAATGACGATCGACGTCTAATTCAAGTTTGCTCTCGAATTTATACGGATAGAAATCGGTATAAAGACGAAATTAATACATACAAGCTATATTTTAAGAGTCTTATCGAATCTTCGAATCTTTGGTCACATCTTAAAATCTTTGAACAATAGTCAAGAATAAAACACTATGTTTGTTGCTCGCACCTTATTATTTATTATTTTAAAAGGAAAATTGTTTTAAAAGTCTATAAATTAGTTTATTTTAAAGTAGTACTCATGCTGTAGTTTTCTATATAATAAATAAATAACAGATATGTTGTAAGGAGGTAAATATTGGCATCATTTATGAATTAACTTTAATTCTGCTTTGCTTACGGACCGCAACAATGACAATGTATATATATATCGGCGTTTACGTCTTTGCTCAATCATCTGTAATAATATAACCTTACTGTGGCTACTACGATGACAGGCAGTTGGCACTAACGCTAAGTTGCGTTAGTGTCTGCTGAGATTCGATTCCCGAATAAGTTGTCGCCATTAAGTTGGCTGTTTGCTGTTCTGTGTACTAAATTAAAATAAAAAATATGAAAAAAAAATTAAAAATTGTTCGCTACTGCTAAGATTCGAGCTAGTGCCTTTATCAAGTGAACTAAATATATATATATATATATAATATCTATCTACTTACGAAAACATATAAGGCATTTCGAACATTCGTCAATTAATAAGTGCTACGATAAAACCCGCACCTACGTGTTGCAACGTTAGAAGACGCAACTCACGTTTGCGATGCACACGACGCGTGATTAGCGGGATTTCTTTTACGCACAGCCCTGACACACATCGAACGATCACTGCTTCATCATTGATCGCTTTGCATAAACAAACGTAAATGTAAACCCTTCGAGACTAACGATGCGTTTACAATCGAAATACCTTGGGTCTGTCAGTATTGAAAATGTGAATAATGTCACAGGCTAATACGATGTTTCTGGAATAAACTAGATGTCTAGGTTTATTTCAGACGCTCCATATGCTGGTTTGTTTGTATTGTTTTATGTGAAAAATTGCCAAGCGAGCAACCGGTTCACCTGATGTTAAGTGAATACCGCCGCCATGCCATGGACATCTGCTACACCCGAGGGTTGCGGAGGCGTTGACAACCTTTTGAAAATTGGGCTCCGGCTACCTTACTCACCAGACGAAACGTGAAAGTGTTTTACTTCCACTTAAGGCCGGTCTACTGTGAGGTCGTGGTATCCAGACGAGCCTGCCCATTCTTGCAACAGGCTGCTACGTGGCCGTACCTTAACCGTGGTATTTCAGGTAAAATGATAGTTTACTAACATTTTGGTCAGGAAAATCTTAAATCTAACTGTGGAAGTGTCAGGCAGTCTTCGCTGTTGCACGAATGGGCATATCCGTCCGGGTAGTACCATGACCTCACATTAAGCCGGTGGGAAGTGGAAGAGCTATACTTCTCCGTTTCGTCTGGTGGGGTAAGCGGGGCCAACGTTTTTAAAGGTGGTAACGCATTTGCAACCCTTAAGGTGTTGCAAATGTCCATGGGCAGTGGTTATCACTTAACATCAGTAACATCAGGTCTTACTTGCCATCTCCTTACATAACAAAAAAAAATTAATGGAAAATATATTATATACCGCCCTTGAAGCAAAAAATTACGCAAAACTTATGCAGATTGTTATTTTACTTCAATTTATTCAATATGTATTCGAAAAAGCAGATTCTTACTGTTGGATAAAATTATCCTGCATTGCTCGAATGTATAGGAATTAGTCGGAATGTATACGAATTGGTCGAACCTGTGTGGTCAAATGGCTGCATTCGAAATTATTTCTGTGTAACATATCAAACTTCGCTGCGTCAAATACCCTACGCGCGCGTACTACAGCGCTCCAACGCGCGGCTACAGCGACGCACACTAGGATAGTGGCCGACTATATAAGCGGGCAGTGGCTGCTTAGGAGGTCCAACACCGGTGCACTCTTCCTGGACGTGGCAAAAGCGTTCGACAAAGTCTGGCACAACGGGCTCGTATACAAGCTATACGGGTACGGAGTGCCTGACCGTCTCGTATGCATAATACGATACTTCCTAACTAATCGAACCTTTCGCTATCGCGTCGAGGGCGTGTGCTCGACTACGCATCCCGTTCGAGCCGGGGTGCCCCAAGGGTCGGTGTTGGGCCCAGTCTTGTTCACTCTCTACACCAATGACATGCCGCGTGTCAAAGATGTAGAACTTGCTCTTTTTGCCGCCGACACCTGTATCTATACCACAGGCAGAACACCCGAATTGATCCATCGACGCCTCCAAGCTGCGGCCATCACCATCGGTGACTGGTTTCGGCAATGGAGGATCGAGATCAATCCCGCCAAAAGCGCGGCCGTCCTTTTCGCGCTCAAAAAGAACATACCTATACCACCCCCCGTTAAACTCTTGGACAGCCCAGTACCATGGGTTAATAAAGTCAAATATCTAGGCGTCGTCCTCGACTCCCAGCTTAAATTCACCCAGCACGTGACCCAGGTCAGGAACCGGGCGGCCTTCGTACTCGGTCGCCTCTACCCGCTCCTCAATAAAACGTCTAAAATGTCCCTTCGGAACAAGGTGACCTTATATAAGGCAGTAGTTCGCCCTATCATGACGTACGCTAGCCCCGTCTTCGCTCACAAATCGATTCTTGCGCAGAGCCACGGGAGCACCCTGGTTCATGCGCAATATCGACCTACATATCGATCTAGAATTGCCCACCATCGCGCAATTCCTGAAGTCGGCGTCGCGCCGATATTTCGATTCCGCCGCCGCGCATCCCAACCCACTTATCGTAGGTGCCGTCACCTACAGGCCCTTGCCGCTAAATATTTTCCGCCGCGACTACCGAAGACCGCGTCACGTTCTCGACTTCCCTGACGATGAGACGACTATCGCCATCGAAAGGATCAAAAAACTCAAGAAACACACCAACACACACACCGCACTCGCCGGCGAGTGCGGCAAACATATACTAGGTTCCGCCACGTACCTGGCAGGTTTTCCCCTATTAATGATAGAAGCGTTGCTGGAGTTTCTTCCGCCACTTCTTCTCCCAGCGCCAACGCTCTCCGAAGTGGTAGTAATGTTAGCTCTAGTAATTCCCCCAGTCAGATAATAGCTACCGATCGAGCCGAGGTCCGGGCACCCTCGAATCGGAATGCTAAACGCGTGCTGAGTGACAGCCCAAGCCGAGGTCCCCTCTCGGGGACCCTTGAGCCTGATCACTCCATGGAGCGCCCGCCAAAGCGCCCTCCCAAACCGGTGATAATAATAGCGTGACGGCCCGAGCCGAGGCTCCCCCGGGAGCCCGCGAGCTTAGTCACCATAACGCGTAATAATAATACGCAGAGGTTCAGGCTAGGCGCCTCGTGCGCCAGGCCACCTCAAGTCCGTCGGAACTGTAAAGGCCCCTAAGGCCAACAGTGGCTCATCCAGCCCAAAAAAAAAAAAAAAACTTAGAAGGCAGTTCTGTTGCGTACGGCGACGCTTCCGCATCTCGTGGAACTAGCCGGACCGATAGACTACTAGGGAACGTGCAAGCGAACAGAGGTGCTTTGTCTTGTATGAACGCTTTCTGGACCTTGCATTCGCCATAGTTGTATTTGTAACAATAAATAATTCCATTGTTGAGAGAGTTTATCAGTCTACATCTGTATATTTTTAATATTATTTAACTGTCGTTTTCTACAGAATGCCGTGTAGAAAATGACAATTAACACAATTTATATTTTTTAAACTAATTATATTGATTCGTATTACACTTGTGACAGAACTGCGATAAGAGTTGTCGACGACAACAGTTTTATCAAATATCTTAATGTGAATAATAGAGAAGTTTATATAAATTGCAAACAGCAAACAAAACTTTAAGAAATATATTATAATGAAATTACATCTCACACTAAATTAAACATCTTAAAAACATATAACCATTTAATCCGTGATGTATTAGCGAGTAGAACGTTGGGCAGCGGATATAAAAATTATATAGTGGGTTCGGAGACTTGACCCAGGTCAAACTAGTGACTTTCTTAGACACTATGGAGCCGCTGTGTTTTATACCTACCTACCTACAATAACTATATTTACTAGAAAACCTTGTCATCACCAAACAAGTCCTACAAATAATCAAATTCGGAACAATGTTATTTTTTCTCCGGAATTATCGTACTACAATGATACATAATGTAAACCGATACAAGAATTTCTATGTTTGAACCTTAGCTCTTAAAATCCTTTTGTAAATTAATTTGAGTTTTACTTTCACTGAGCCGTGATAGCTCAGTGTCCGGGCGCTCGCCTTTAATTCAATATACTCGAGCAACCTGAGTTCGATTCCCGGTGCCGGCACCAATGAAGTTTTTAACTTTAAGTGCTGACTTATCACGTGCTCCGCGGTGAAGAAAAACATCGTGAGGAAACCTGCATATTTTCGAAATAATAACAAAAAATATATATATTTCGAAGATATGTGCAGTCCGCCAATCCGCAGTGGGACCGCGTGGTGGACTATGCACTGATACCCTCTGTATAGAGGAGGCCTTTGCCCAGCAGTGGGACATGTATAGGCTGTTACCTTACTTTTTTACTTTTTTACTTTCACTCTTGCTTGTCTCATTTTTTATCTTGCTTAATCCTTGCTAACAGTCATTGAACGCTATGTTGGGATGTAAATCTACAGGTGAAAACTTTTTCTATGTGATGTAAGCTATAATATCAGCACATAAATAATAGTCTTTTTTATTCCAAACTGTGCTTGACTGCCATCTCACTTGATAGTAAGTAGCGATGCAGCCAATCAAGAAAAACACAAAAACGAAATTAATTAATTAATTTTATCTCCCTGACAAAAAACATGGAAAGGTTCTTATCCCAATCCGAATAATTTCCTTTGCAGCACTTACTTCGTGGTCTGCTTTAAACATTTTACTGATTTTGATTTTTAACGTTTTAATAGATTCTTTAAACTAAAGAGTCATTCTAGCACTGTATAAAGTCTGGAACGATCTAGAAAGATGCGAGATTTCAAGAACAATCTATGCTTTAATAAGTGAGTGGACGGGTCACCTGATGTTAAGTGAATATCGCCGCCCATGGACATCTATGTACAATACTTATGCAGATGTGTTTCCGACCTATTTAAAAGTCGGTCACAGCCCCTGCTTACCTCTCACTAGGCGGAACGCGAAAATATGATACTTCTACTTAACGCTGCTCTTTTATGAGGGCGTGGTATTTCTCCGGACGGGCCAGCTCATTCTCGCAACAGCAGAGGCTACTGCGTGACCATACCACGATGTGAATATTAACAACATTCGGTTACATCAATAAACAAATAATAATCCATTACTTAATGTAATTATTTAAAAAAAATAACTTTAAAATATTTGGTAGCAACAACTTAAATTTAATTTTGACGTTAAGTTACGAATACCGTTATAAGAAAATAACTACAGTCCAAGTTATCGACTGCCATCATACATTCAAACTTCAACGCATCAACTTAAACAGGACAAAGATGTTAAACGTACAAAAACTGAAGTTTTTAGCGGTGCGCGAAATTGTCCAAGTAAAAGGAGCTCTGCAGTTAGATGCATATTTGTGTCAGGGACTGGCCACACGTGTCACAGCCACGTGCTTCGCGACCTACTAAAAGTCCGGTCACACGGTCTGCACAGAACGTAGTCTGTATAAAAATATGTGACAGTTATTTAAACTATAATCAGCCATCACCTTTGTATTCAGCCAGTGTCTGCATCTGCATGGTGAAAAAATTAAAAAAAAAACCATTTAGATATTACACTAGATATCGATCTTTACTACTTTCGAGTCCGTTTAACTTTTGGACACATAAACCAACTAATGGTTTTTATAAGAGCGTAAAAAACGATTTATGAATTACTCTCAAATATATTAAATATTTACGTTAAGAACTTACTTTTTTACTTTCACTCTTGCTTGTCTCATTTTTTATCTTGCTTAATCCTTGCTAACAGTCATTGAACGCTATGTTGGGATGTAAATCTACAGGTGAAAACTTTTTCTATGTGATGTAAGCTATAATATCAGCACATAAATAATAGTCTTTTTTATTCCAAACTGTGCTTGACTGCCATCTCACTTGATAGTAAGTAGCGATGCAGCCAATCAAGAAAAACACAAAAACGAAATTAATTAATTAATTTTATCTCCCTGACAAAAACATGGAAAGGTTCTTATCCCAATCCGAATAATTTCCTTTGCAGCACTTACTTCGTGGTCTGCTTTAAACATTTTACTGATTTTGATTTTTAACGTTTTAATAGATTCTTTAAACTAAAGAGTCATTCTAGCACTGTATAAAGTCTGGAACGATCTAGAAAGATGCGAGATTTCAAGAACAATCTATGCTTTAATAAGTGAGTGGACGGGTCACCTGATGTTAAGTGAATATCGCCGCCCATGGACATCTATGTACAATACTTATGCAGATGTGTTTCCGACCTATTTAAAAGTCGGTCACAGCCCCTGCTTACCTCTCACTAGGCGGAACGCGAAAATATGATACTTCTACTTAACGCTGCTCTTTTATGAGGGCGTGGTATTTCTCCGGACGGGCCAGCTCATTCTCGCAACAGCAGAGGCTACTGCGTGACCATACCACGATGTGAATATTAACAACATTCGGTTACATCAATAAACAAATAATAATCCATTACTTAATGTAATTATTTAAAAAAAAATAACTTTAAAATATTTGGTAGCAACAACTTAAATTTAATTTTGACGTTAAGTTACGAATACCGTTATAAGAAAATAACTACAGTCCAAGTTATCGACTGCCATCATACATTCAAACTTCAACGCATCAACTTAAACAGGACAAAGATGTTAAACGTACAAAAACTGAAGTTTTTAGCGGTGCGCGAAATTGTCCAAGTAAAAGGAGCTCTGCAGTTAGATGCATATTTGTGTCAGGGACTGGCCACACGTGTCACAGCCACGTGCTTCGCGACCTACTAAAAGTCCGGTCACACGGTCTGCACAGAACGTAGTCTGTATAAAAATATGTGACAGTTATTTAAACTATAATCAGCCATCACCTTTGTATTCAGCCAGTGTCTGCATCTGCATGGTGAAAAAATTAAAAAAAACCATTTAGATATTACACTAGATATCGATCTTTACTACTTTCGAGTCCGTTTAACTTTTGGACACATAAACCAACTAATGGTTTTTATAAGAGCGTAAAAAACGATTTATGAATTACTCTCAAATATATTAAATATTTACGTTAAGAACTTACTTATTTTAAGGAAAAAAATCCACAAAAACGATTTTGAATAAGAAAGAAGTATTTTAGAATAGGTTGATATGATTTTATCGATCATAAAAAACAGGTTTACTATTTCATAATTTAATATAGTTTGTCCTCAAAACGATAAATCGGTCATGAAAACACAGTAACTAAACAAACATATTTTAAAAGAATTTGTATAAAATTGTTAGGGTCGTGATTCTCCTGTGGTCTGCATATCCGGGCTTTATAACGTACAAGCAAAAAAAAAAACTCCTGATCTATTTCAATTTGCTTTAATCATATATATATATTTTTTTTTAATGTTATTTGCTTAGTTTATATTTTATTGTCTATTGCACTATTTGTTATTCTTATTATTATTGTTAAAGCATGATGTGGTTACCTCTAATGGTAAGAAAAGCTAGATAAGATTATTAGCAATTTTTTTTCTTAGACTGCAAATGCTGTATCTTATATTGGTAATCCAATAAATAAATAAATAAAAACTATGTTGAAATGTTACACGTCTTGCAATATTTCCTTCCTTTTCCTTTTCCGAAGTATTTCTACGTAGAAACCACTTAAAATTAAGTAATACTAAAAATAATTTGCTTATGCAAGTATCAAATATGAACTTGAGTTTTTATAAGTCATCTATAAAATTTCATGTCACAGCAAAACAAGTCAAACGTGTGACCAATTATAAAACCGCATAAATTTAAGAACATTTTTCTTCCAAGCGATCACAAAATAATATCATTCGCATTTATTAATGTTCATCATTATTATTATTTCAAACTCTTTGAGTTCACTGCTGAACACAGGCGTCTGGCCCTTAGATGACACACCATAGTTAAACGCACGCATGAGCACATGCGCGGCTCTACCCACAGCGGAGGGCCAAAACCCGTGGGTTCTGGCTAGCCTACCGTTTACCATTAAAACGGGGAAATTTTTGCTACCGTTGGCTAGTTTTGTTTTCATTGACCCAAATGGCGTAGTGGTAGTGTATCTGCCTCCTACGCCATAGGGTGTGGGTTCGATCCCCACTACTGGAAAAATATCGTGTGATGAACATAGTGTTTTCCTAGTGTCTGGGTGTTTATATATGTATAATATGTATTTATTTATAAAAGAAAAGTATGTTTAAGTATGTTTATCAGTTATCTAGTTCCCAAAGTACAAGCGTTGCTTAGTTAAGGACTAGAGAACGTTGTGTAAAAATTTGTCTTAAATTTTTTTCTATTATTATGATCCTGTCTGTGATGATGGGCCGGTCCTAATAGAGCTTCAAAAATTATTGTTATTGATGAAATAATTATCTTTGTATCTTTTTTTTTTCAATTATATTAGTCAAGATTTTCCAAAACTATTTGAATGTTACAAACACTAAATAATGAGATATAATAGAATTAAATTCACTTTGCAATAAAATATGAACATATCGGATTAATATAAGTATTTCTTTTTCAATTTAATATCTATGTATTTCAATTCAATTTCATATGTATTTTTTATAAAATGTGCTGAACAAATTTACGCCTTTACATTTAGTTACCATTATGTCCACTCTCTATGCTCAGGATAATTTTCACTTCAAAAAAACCGATATTATTTCAAAAATAAATCTATTGAAAAATAATGCATTTATTTATTTAAGGTTAACTCTGGCAAGAGATATAACCATCTGACATTAATGGAAGAATTATTTTCTTTAAATTGAACTTATACGAGTATAACTTATAAAATTTAAATTAGAATACTTGCCGATGAGAGATGTATCTTACCTTTGCTTTGCGTTTGAGAGTAGTTAATCCACGGCAAATATCGTCATATCTATTTTTTTCGGAGCCAAGATATGTAATTATTTTGTAGTACGTCAAACATACTGACAGTGGTTATCTGCAAGACATTTGCATCCGAAGCCTTGACGCCACAAGCGATATATAATCATAGACTTAAACATTCAATTATCAATGTTGTGTTTGAATATAAAGGCAAGGGCATTGAATAAATTGGTAAAATACCTCATATAGGGGAACTATCCCCATGGCCACTAGGCCAACAGGTACTTATGTTAACTGTAAATGACGCATGTCCATACTGTGAGGCATTTAAAGACGTTTACACTTTGGCACTTTATGTTATGTGAAATATATAAATGAATATGACACAATATAGAACGTATGATACTACACTAATTACACCAATTGGCGTAATTTGAGTGCCTCAGTTTCAGTGCGCTATCCACCTCGTATTTGTATATAATATAATTGCAATGCTCATGGATATGTATAACACTCGTAGAACTATCGTGACATTGCCAAGATTCTATCAAGCGGGTGCCTGCGACCTCATTCATTAGTCTAAATGCAAAATTACCAGTGAGTAACTATATGTCAATCTTCAATGAGGTCTTGGAACCTCTCCAGACGAGTTTACGCATTCGTAGAAACTTGACTATACCATATACGTATGTATATCTTTGTATGCGCATCACGGAAGAGCGACGATCGATTTCAACTTAAATAAAAAGTTTTTATCAGATGAAGGACTGACTTCAAAACAATCTTTAAGCACTAAGAAGTTTAAAATGACACTGAGTCTAATATAATCAAATCTTGAAAATATAATCTATGTAACCTAACCTCTAACAAAATTTAACAAGTTTTGGAGGGAATTTTTCGAGACACAGATAATAATTTAATACAGAGCCTGTACTGAAAAAAAAAAAAAACAAAAAACTGATAACGGTATCTACGCGCAAGGCTATTCGTTTCTTATGAATCCACCCACGTGTTGCAGTGTAAATGCTGTAAACATATGTATTAATACGATCCCCTACGGCCTTCAGGCGCCACGTTGACATAAATAATGCATACGTAGGAACCTCATGCGAAAATAATAAATATTTAACGTTCTTACACGGCGGTGTTTTGCGCTACTTACGTGAATACTAGACATTCGGGTCAGTGTCATTCATAATTGTCAGTCAATCTTGATGTATTGAAAATTAGATTTGTACTCACCTCAGAGCCATTTAAAGATGGCTATTTTTCAATTTTATCATCACTCTAATGAACATGAAAAGTTTTACTTACTTTGAATTTCTTAGAAACGTTATATATCGTTACTAAATGATGTGATGAAGAATATTTCCAATAAATGGCAAGAGTGATAGTAAATAAAACTTGGAGAATGTTCTTCATTTAAGTATTGATATGGGTGGAATGATTAATGTAGCGTAGAGTGAGTATTCAAAATGTACGACATTGGACTATTCTTAGAGTCGCTCCGAATTTACTTATAACTATAGGCAGCATGGCAGTATCTATGACAGGAAACATTTTTAAAAATCACTACGACTTAACTGCAGAAAAAAAGATTAACTAAACTGTGTTAGGGCTCTACAGTTTCGACAATTTCAAAAATCATCAGCTTCTACCATTGCATTCTCATCTCTGATTGTTATCATCGAAAAATATAATAATAAACAAAATATACTTTTGTAAATGAAAATTAAGAATACCGTTACTTACTTTACTTTCTTAAGAGAATCTTAGGCGCCATCGTTTGGGAAATGAGAAATTAATTATATTTTGTTAATATAACAGTGTAAATAGTGAACTTTAAAACAAAACATTATATTAATAAACTACGGTTACGGGCTATTGATATTAAATAGATAACTAGTTGATGTTATTCTGAAGCTAAAAAACCCGGGTCTATCCATCCCGAAACCCGTCCATTTTTTCAGGAGTTATCGTGACCAACTCGTAAAAATAATCCTGACGTCCACGTAAATCTTTTTTAAACGGTTTTTTTAAAAAGCATTATATTATGAGACAAATTATTTAAACAGTTTTCTTGAAGTAAATCTACTCACAATATCATATAAGTGACAATTGATTGTGGTGGAGGCAGTTAAGCAGAAAATTACTTGACTTTGACGCTTCTAGAGTAGAGCACAACCTCAACCGTTTCGCGGTATGAGACGTGCAATATCAAAGCAAATCTTTTAATAATATAACAAAAAAACTAGTGGGAATAACATGGCCAATTAAATTAATGTAATATTAACTCTTAAATACCCACTATTAAAACTCAAAGGCATAGCACTTTCTTTCTTAATAAAATTACAAGTCAGTGCCATCTGAATATATTTTTTAAAAAGATTCACATAAAACGTATTTAGTTTCATGCGTTCATATGTGAAATAAAACAAAAGCGTTAATATTGAGTTAATATGAAGGGTTTTCGTACAGACAAGTCACTTCCTGGTATATTGTTTAGTCTGACACCGAAAAAAGTTTAGAAAAAGTGAAAACAAATTTCCCCATTGTCAAAATATTACATAATTCAAAGACGTTTGCGAAATAACTTCAAAAACAGTTATTGAACAGGCTCGATATTGACGGAGATGTTGCTCCACGTAACAAGTACGTAAATATCGACCGACCACGGAATTTTCCACTCTACCAATTGAAATTCGACGGGCGATCGGACGTTGCATACACCATCGTGGCTCCATAAAGCCCACGTGGTGGAAAACGGTGCGGCGGGCGTCGATCTATTCAATAATGTATTAATATCCACGTGTTGTTGGCTGGCAATGTTTTCGTGCGGGTAAACGTTGATGTATTTGAGCTGTCGGCCAAGCAACGTGGAGCGTGGTCGGCCATGTGCAGAGCCGAAATGCGCGCCAACGTGACCGGGGCCTGTCGCTTTTTTATGAGGCCGTCTGTATTAATCTTTTTATTCATAATGTGACTTGTGTTCTCTGTTTGAATTCGCGATACCGTTTATAGTTTCGGGATTTCGTCTCGCGATATTGTTCATTAATTTCATTAATTTCATTAAGGTTATGCGATGAGCTGTTATTGTCAATTATTGACAAAAATTGAAAATTATTGAATTAAATTGTCTTACTACCTGTGAGTTGTTACATAAAAATAATAATAAATCTGATAGTCTTGATTTATGGATAGTTCGTTTTAGGCCCATTGCATAAAAAGTCAAAAGATTCTTCAATTCAAACGGTACAAAGATAAAGGCGTAGCGTAGCATTGCGTAGCAAATCGTAGACTTTATTAAAAGGTGGCAACTCATTTGCAACCCTATATCGACACGACCCAGGTGTTGAAAACGTCTATGAGTGATTATCATTAACATCAGGTGAACTGCCAGCTTGCTACATAGAAAAAAAACTATCTACCGTCGAAAACAGTTCCTAGCAAAAGAAATTAATTTTATTAACATGAAATATTACATTCTTTAGTTCGCGCGCAAAATAATATCTTAAACCATCATGGCGTATTCGTAACGGCTCGGTGTATGAATGTGCTGTATGAATACGCAATCTCGGCGTGATTTGGGTTAGATAGTTGTGATATGCCTTTTGACAAATAAAAATTTGCTCCACAAATTATTGCCCCAAGCGTGGGCGTCCTTTTTGTTTTCGATCTAATGTTTGTGGAAAACGTTACGACGTTTGTGTTATTACCTTATACAAATGTTTGTTTTTTTGAAGTACCTAATATTTGAAGAAGTATTTTGGTGCAGAGAAAAATTGATGCGAGTTTATTCTTTCAATGCGCTCACAGCAAAGTGGCAAATGAACATGATGAAGTTGGCCACATGAATTACGAAAGTGTCAAACATTAATAATTTGTAGAACAAATGTTTTACACCAATGATATTTCATACAATAGAAATGTTATACGCTTAAAAAATCACCGTTCAAAAGTGTTCCAAACATTGACAGCACACATTCACACTTTTCATTCATCATAAATGTCTCATACATGTTGAATAAAGCAATAATAAAAAAGAGGATGCCAAGTATTTGTCACTGGCCGTCTTCTTTTTCTGTATTTTTTTGGAAACCAATCACAGAACATTTGTACAAACAACGCGTATTATTATTACGCGTTACAGTGACTAAGCTCGAGGGCTACCGAGGGAGCCTCGGTTCGGGCCGTCACGCTATTATTATCACCAGAGGCCGCTAAGTTCTTAGGGCGCTTTGGTGGACGCTCCATGGAGTGACCAGGTTCAAGGGTCCCGGAGAGAGGACCTCGGCTTGGACTGTCACTCATTACGCGTTTAGCATTCCGATTCGAGGGTGCCCGTGAAGGCCGGACCTCGGCTCGATCGGTAGCTGTCATCTGGCTGGAATATAGACCGGCGTAAAATAGAAATGTTACCCTTCTGCGTTTCGTCTGGTGAGGGAGGTAGCCCGGGCCCACTTTATTTAAAGGTGGCAGCGCACTTGCAACGCTACTGGTGTCCTAAATGTCCATGGGTGGCGGTTATCACTTAACATCAGGTAAACCGCCAGCTCATTTGCCACTTTCACACATAAAAAAGTAACTTAAGGAAATATAACTTCTCACTAATTTCTAATCAAAATAAAGTGACAATCCAGTAGTGAATTTGTACTGTAATGATGCATACTTTAAGAACCGTACATAAATTGTCAAGCCGTCCAATGAATTCGTAGGTTCATTCGATAACATAACATAATATGAATATTGAAAATTCCATTTAAATTAATTACGTTAGCCGTGATAGCTGAGAGCAACCTGAGTTCGATCCCCGCTGCCGGCACCAATGAAATTGTTAATTTTAAGTGCCGAATTATCACGGGCTCAGCGGTGAAGGAAAACATCGTATATTATCGAAATAATAACAAAAAAAATTTTTCGAAGATATGTGAAATCCGCCAATCCCCAGTAGGGGCGCGTGATGGACTATGCCCCGATACCCTCTGTGTAGAGGAGAGTTTGCCCAGCAGTGGGACATGTATAGGCTGATACTTAATTTTTACTTTACTTTAATTAGGTTCGTAGTTTAATAAATTAACCTGAACCGGGGCCCACTTTATTATAAGAAAGCAACGCATCTGCAACCATAGAGGTGTTGCAAATGTCCATGGATGTGGGTTATTTATTACTTAGCGTCAGGTGAAACATCGGCTCACTTGCCATCTTTTTACATTAAATAAAAATATGATTCATAGGATAAAAAAGCTGTTAACTCATTTCATATCATTGAGTTTAGGTTATCTATCTAAGAGCCATAACAAGCTTAGGCCTGTTGGTTAATACCAGGCATTAGATAAACCTAAATCCTCGTAAAAACACGTCCAATTTCCCTAGAATGATTTGCTATTAAGTCGGAAACTACATGAATAAAATATTTAAATTAAATTTGATGAAATCCATCAATAAAAACTGTATTATAGATTTAATAAAACATAAAACATCTATAAATAATTAATCAATTCAATTATAATTTATCAATGAAATGTAAATCTAAACGCCATTTTATTTGCGTATTCGCGATTTGTGCAAGTATGATAAAACACACTATTATAATTTCTTTATCGTACCAATTTAACAGATGAACTCTCGGAATATCTGAACATGTGACATCTATTGAACGACGACGTCTAATTGAACAAAGCAATTACTAACTCCCACCGAACGTTGCGTGAATTCGCTGCGTGCAATTCGAGTCTATTATATCAGCTGGCGGCGCACGTGCCTTAGGTCACGTGTTGCCGCCGAGATAGCTCGCCTGCGGATCCCATTTAGCACGCGTAGCGCAACAGTGTACAATAATGACGTGACTTAATTTGTTTCGGCTTCGCTGTTTTCCAATAGCAGCGTGAAAGGCCGTTAGCGTTATGCCCGCGTCACGTGACGGACAACGTTTGAAGGCAACGCCTAAGATATTGCTTGATTTAGTGTTCTAAAGATTTTGTACGTTCGATGTGGTTTAGGGTGGAAAACTTTGTTATATAAATATTTTGGACACATTTTGCTGTTCGATTCCTCTAGTTGTATTTGAAATAAATCACTTTTATTTAGTGAGATTGAATGTGCATTGAATCATTTCAGCTTCAAACATTTTGTCTAGAAATAATAAATGAAAACGGCACGAATAATATAAAACCACTTATAAATATCATAAATATCATAAATATCATATTGATCGTATATTTATACACAAATGGCTAATTATAGCCATTTGTACATTCTATAGCTATAAAATTATGCCCGTCACTTCGTCCAATAGATCTAGTAAATATTTTATAAATATGAATAATCACATCTTACAAAACCTGTAAAACATCGAATCGTAACATACTCCAAAATTTAAGTTGAAATTTCGGTTTAGTAGTGTAACTTTAGCCATAGAATCATTTCTGAGCATTTTTAGATAAACAATCAGACAGAATGTTAAAATTCCAAACGGTTATCTATCACACACAAGTTTAAACAGCAGTTTTCATTTAAATTTGTCCATTTATTTTGTCATCACATTGAAGTATCACTCCTAGACGAACAACTTCAATTTCATTATTGAAACGGCCGTTCTGTTAATCCGGCCTGTGTTCAAGTTAATAACGTTATTAATAAATAAGCTATATTGATATTTCTTTGTCACGTGTCATTCGACGAATTGTCGACAAACATTGTAATTAAACGCGACGGCAGTTAGGTATCAGTGTGTTGTATCGCGTACGACAAAGGATGCGTTTGAGAATGCGTGTAATATGAAACACACACACAATAATAACACGTGACTTACGCAAATATTATGACATGAGAAACGATAGATACTGACGATGTGCATCTTTCATAGCGGCTAAAAAGTGACGTAGAGAAGACAGCAGACGAATAACTAAAGGACCGCGATGTTTTTTGCCTTTTCATCGAGTAGATTATCAATTCGGCTGTAGCCTTTCAACCGACTTAAAAAGAGGAGGAGTTTACTGTATTTTTTTATGTTTTTTACTTCATAACTTTCTAGGTGAACCGATTTTCATGATTATTTTTTTATTTGAAAGCTGGTGCTTCCCATGTAGTCCCATATTAATTTCATTGATATTAGATGTGGCTCCCGAGATACTTAGGGAACTGCTGAAAATTAATTATAAAATGAGAGTGAGCGATATTTGAAGTCGGGTTTGTTTTTCGTTAGTAAAAATAGACTTGTTAATGTTTGCTTTCGAAGCTTTCCGCCATTTACGGAGCGATTTTAAAAGTTAGTTGAATTAAGTTCGGTTCAGCTCTCATGTGGTCTCATATTCATTACATTGATATTCGGTCTCAGTCTCCGGAAACACATCAAGGAACTTCTGATAATCAAAAAGAAAATGTATAGTGGGTAAGATATCTAAAGTTTGTTCATCGTCTGATCGGCGTTTTTTTTTCTGTGAAATATCTCAGGTGATTTTGGCACATAGTAAATCCAAAAATTTGAACTCTTGGAGAAAAACGTTATCAAGAACGTAACTCTACTTTGGTAGAGTCACTCTTCTGATGTCACTTGCACCAGAACCGGCGTAAAACGGAAGAATTAAAATAATACACATTTTCGCCTTTCACCGTCAAATAGAATACTTTTGACGACTCGATTGGCGTGGGGAGTAGTGAAACCGCCTCTTACGCCTAACTGCGTCAGGGGTGAATGGGAAATATTTTTACCAAGTTCTATACCTACTACAAACAAAGCTAAAATGCTTAAAATATATATAAGTAAATACGTATACGTGTGGGTGTTGTAGACTGGTTTAAATAAGCGACAAAATACACTTAAATTGTATTCAATACTCGCTTATAACTGTTACGTATTTAGTCTTGCACGTAACGCGTCCTTGATGGTCTACGACGCATGCAACACGACGCGAGGGAGCACGTTTTTAACAACGTGCCGTTGGAAAATTCTGGAAAACATCTGCGAAGGCTGAATGACGGAACTTTAAACGTATGCGTCGATCATATTATCATTTGCAACGTTTTTTTTTAATTGTTGTTAAATAAAACATGTTCATTTGTCCTAAATTAATTTAATATACATCTTATACAATCGGTGTTGCGTATTTTGTAACAATATACTTCATATAAACATTAATATATATCGAATCAATTATTCACTTAGTGATCTTCCCTGGGCAGTTTGGAAGTCCCTAAACAGACTTCGATCTGGTGTAGGAGATGCCAGGATAACCTGGTGAAGTGGGGTTTCTCCAACAACAATAAATGTCACTGTGGCGAGGTCCAAACTATGACCCATCTGCTGCAATGCCCGTTGTGTCCCTCCTCCTGCACCTACGAAGACCTGCTTGAAGCCAACTCTGCTGCGGTGGATGTGGCCAAATACTGGTCGAACAAGATCAACTAGCTATTTTGACTCGAAAAGAAGAAGAAGAAGAATTATTCACGCTACAATTTAAGTCTCATTTACATGTATAATCTTGTCTAAGTTTATGTATGTCTCACATTCATAATTATGAGTAACTAGCTGCTGCCCGCGACTACGTCTGCGTAGAATAGTAAAATTCAGACAGAAAGACAGATATACGTAAAATATTTATATAAATTATAGCCTACGTATTATTCTGATGTATAAGCTATATTATTGTAAAGTTTCGTTAAAATCCATTCAGTAGTATTTGCGTGAAAGAGTAACATTATAAGAGTAACATAACAGTACAGCCATTATTTATTATTTTTAAACAAAAAAACTTGTATAATATTAAAGGTGCAACATAAAGCTATAAATGTACAGAGCTATTATTCTGTAATATAAATATTTCGCAAAAGCATATGCATCAATGAAATGATTAGTTTTACTTGGAAAACTGAAAAAGCCGATGTTCATAATGTTTTAGCTAAGAAATGTTTTAGCTTTTTTATCTTTCAAATGTTACTCATGGTACCTTTTTTGTCAGAAGCTGCCGACCCTAGAGAGAATAATAGGTAGATATGAAATGATGATATCCGAAACATGAATAGGTACGGCTCCGGAGAATCTTTGTCCAGAAGAGATATTATTTATCTTGCGGTACACTTGTTATAAACCATAAAATAATGTACAAAAAACAGAGCTTTTTCAAACATATACATGATTTATTTGAAACATATCATGTTA
Organism: Iphiclides podalirius; assembly: GCA_933534255.1. Lineage (NCBI taxonomy): Eukaryota > Metazoa > Arthropoda > Insecta > Lepidoptera > Papilionidae > Iphiclides > Iphiclides podalirius. The sequence continues at coordinate 7,486,275 of OW152833.1, forward strand.
TTACAACATTCGGAATGACAGAATACGGATGCGTTGAATCATATTCATTTACATTAAGTTAGAAGAAATAAAAATAAATAAAACACATTGATCATTTATTCGATTATCTGTATTAATTATTTTACATCTGTTGCGTAAACTTTTATAATCTGTGACGCGGGACACGTGATTTCGTCGTAAACAAACGAATGCCAAAGGCTCATTATCAGAATAATGTCACGTGGACGAATACTCTGAATCAATATACTTTGATATTTTTTTTATGTTTCCCGGAAAAATACGATCTCATTACGAGCTGGGCAAAGGAGCTTCGACGGGGGATATTAAAGAGAGATTTCAGATGGGGAGAAGTCTGAATTGAAAGACGGAAAATCAATACAGCTTATTCCGTCCTTGCCAACAATATTAACAAAGTAATATCTATACCGATTATGAAAAAAATCATTAATTAAAATCCTTCTGTACGTACGTGTATAATTTAATTAGATGAAAGTTCTTGATTTTTTTAAGTTTTATGACTTATTTTATTTTAGTGCTTATCACTGTACTCAAGATGATACTTAAAATAGAATATTTCTAAATCTAGGTAGACATTGTGGATACATCTGTGTAAATACGGTCATGCCTATGGGAGACAAACGAGAAGATATGTGGGCGACTTAAAAAAATTCAGTTGCTATACAACGGCTGCACACTGTCATTATATATGTATGTTTTTAATTCTGTTTTTTAGTATTTTTGTTATAGCGACCACAGAAGTACGTCATCTGCTACTGTCTCACAGAGTTATAAGAACTTTTTTATTTATTCCCTTCCTTTATAAGTCATCTATTATGGCCATAGTCCATCCATTTTATCCAAATATTACTCTTCGACCTTTAAGTACTGTAAATAGAATAAAGACAGGCACGCCGCTTATAAAGTTTGTCTCACGTTCCGCCTAAAATTAAAACATTGCTTCTGGAAAATATTAAGCTCTATTTCTATTAGCAAAAGATCGAATGTCGCGTAAACGTTGCCAGTGATTTCGAGCCAACGTGATCGCTGTCGCACTCTAGATCGCCGAACTTTCAATTGAAAGATGGCTTTTGATTACTTCGTCGTCCAGTTATTCACGTTTCAGGGAAATAATTTCTTTAGATTCGATTTGCCCGAAAATATCGTCCTAAAATAAATCGATTTCGGTTCAAACTTACTCATTGTTTTCTTGTATTCGCGAATACCACGCATTGTTAAGCATACCTATTTGTAATTCATCGTGGTTATTTTTAAATTGCCGAGGCTATGAACTGTATGAATCCTGCTATTTGTCGCAGGAGACTATAAAAACGGTAAAAAGGTTTCGTTAAACAAATTCTGGCTTGGTGCGCCTATGATTTCTTTGAAGTCGGTAGCCTAATTGTTGTGGTGGTACCTGATACTTTGCAATTATATTTCATAGGTTCGAAAGCCATTGGATTGATAGCCATACTCCACGTTAAAACTAGCAAAAATTAGTGACTTTAATTTATGTGTGTATGTCTTAGTTGCAGGGAAGGATTTAGAGGTCTGGAGGCCTCGGGGCAACAAAGGAGTAGGCCTCCACTTTGCCCCAAATTATTTTCCATTGATTGCTGTCAATATTTAATGTAATCATGTTTGTACAAAGTGCTCTAGATAAAGGTAACTAGCGAAAAAAAATATAAAAGGAAAAGTTGTTTACTAATATTTACTAGTCCGAATTTGAAGTTATTTTTCCGACGTCTCTATTATGGGGGGCCCTACTTTTGTCGAGGCCCCGGGGCCGTAGCCCCGGTTGCCCTCCCCTAAATCCGGCCCTGCTTAGTTGGGATGAATTCAGGATCTGACATTTTATTCCCAAGGAGGGATGCTGTTAGGCCGCCGGTCTTAATTAAGCAATATCTAGCTAATAAAAGTAAAGTAAAGACTTCAAATATCTTAAAAATATTTTTTTATTTCAAAACTATGTAGTTTTCCTCACGATGTCTTCCTTCACCGCTGAACACGTGATAAGTCAGCAATAAAATTAACAATTTTATTGGTGCTGAGACCGTGATTCAAACTCAGGTTGCTCGAGTATAATAAAAGCGAGCATCCGGACACTGAGCTATTAGGGCTCTGCCAATACCATTATCGAAATGTGAGCCATGTGTGCAAAGAGAGAGAAGGGGGAGGATTTAGAATTTCTTTTGTCAAGTTGAATTTGTCCTACTCTTAAGTAAAATTAAGAAACAGTTCAGATCAAAACGACCGTCGTGGCATTCACAATTGTTATAAGTTGTTAAAAGTTGTCAAGTTACAAGTTGTCAATTATGGCACATATTTAATCTAATTAATAATTTATCAATAATTTATTAGTACAGTTTGTTGCGACTTATTTGAAAAACTAAAAGTTATCCAATTATTGGTTTGTTACCTATTGCGTCGTGATATGTCCTACATCTTAGAATGGGTTGGGTAGTTGGTATTGGTTTTTTGAGGTGTATAAATTCGGTAAAAGCTATTTTATAACATTCACAACGTACGCCGACTTTAGTTTTTGGTTATTAAACGTAGTTAACCGGCTATATGCTTATTTTGCTCTGTTAAAAAACTAAGTGCTATTGTTATCCAATATATTCACGTGGAGAAATCCTGGGCCGCCCAAACTATTATCCCGTGCGGGAATCGAACCCACGACCCCGGCGATAACGCCGATGCTGTGGCAACTGCGCCACGGAGTCTGGTAAGTACTGGACTAGTAAGCTTTGTGACGAGGAAATGGTTCATGATGGATCAGTGTCCTTGCTAGCTCTTAATTCAATTTACTCGAGCAACCGTTCAGATCCCGTTGGCACAATGAAAATTAGAAAAAAGTTGATTGCGACTTTGAGCGCTGACCACGTGCTCAACGGCGAAGGAAAACATAGGGAGCGAAATAATTCGAAGATATGAGAAGTCTGCAACTCCGCGGCGCGTCGCCTGGTATAGATTAACACCCTTGGTACTTGGTACAGAGAAGACCAACAAAGGGACAACAACTGTTACTTTAGGTGAGTGGCTTCTCTTTTATTATAAACTAGCGACCCTCCGGCTTATTAAATGTACTCTACTATGTTTTTCCACTTTATTATGCATGTATTATACATATAAACCTTCCTCCTGATAGATAGTGATCTATCTAGTAAAAAAAACCGCATCAACATCCGTTGCGCAGTTTTAAAGATCTAAGCATACATAGGGACAGACAGACAGAGGGACAACTTTGTTTTATACTTGTAAATCGCATACACAGTTTGTATCCATGCGCCCGCACAGCGTTTTGGCGGCACGTGCGCTTCCACGTGACTCGCAACGCACATGTCTGACTGATGGGGGAATGACCTTGTTGACTCTACACGCTGTAGTCTATCACTCAGCCCTTCCTGCGTAATCGGATCGCGTAATTAAATGCATATTCGTAACGGGCACTTAAGGTTATTTCATGTATTTTTTTTTTATGCGAAAAGTTGCCAAACGGGCAGATTGTTCACCTGATGGTAAGTGAATACCACCGCCCATGGACATCTGCTACACCCGAGGGTTACAGATGCGTTGACAACCTTTTGAAAATTGGGCTCCGGCTACCTCACTCACCAGACGAAACGCGAAAGTATTTGTCATACTTCCATTTTACGCTGGTCTTCTGTGAGGTCGTGGTACTTACCCGGACTTACATATACATATATGTAAAGTTATATTTTATTGTCCGGGTATGTACCACGGCCTCACACAAGACCGGCGTGAAGTGGACTTATTATACTTTCACATTACTTCTGAGTGGAGTGAGCGGAGCCCTCCTTTTAGGTTCCGTACCTAAAGGGTAAAACGGGACCCTGTTAATAAGTCTTCTCTGTCCGTCTGTCACCAGGCTTTATCTCATCAACCGTGATGGTTACACAGTTGAAATTTTCACAGATGATGTATTTCTATAGCCGCTATAACAATAAATAAACCTAAATAGTATGGGAAAACATCTATGTCACTGGCCGGTTTGAAATAAAAAAAGAGCAATCGGAGATTATTAAATTTCTGTGCACGTTTGCGTCTGTCATGACACGAATCGAAACGTTGTCGTCGCCCCACCCGTTCCATTTTTCGCCGGCACGTGTACCGAACACGTGATGCACGCCGATGTCACCGGGGGGAGCTCATTCCATATGACCGCCACAATTAAGTTCTCGAACCGCCCGACTATAGCACCGACTGTGGTAACGACTCGTAAACAAAGTCTCGGACAGATAACACCCACTTACAATTGATACAGCCACTACGATTTTTTGACATTTTCAGTACTATTCAATAATATGGGTATCAGGAAATAATAAGGCATAGATAAATATTTAATCGGAAAATTTATTTTATTGTTTATTGAACTATATAGACAGATAATATAAGAATGCCTAATGAATATAGGCCCAATATTGTCTGGTATCATACAAAACAAAGTGAAAAATAGTGGATTTCAAATTTTATAATTACAGGAACTGATACGGTTGAACATTACATTACTTTTGTCTCTCTTTTGGACTCTCGCCATGTGCATTTACGTGAAGGAGATACCGCCACCTTTACCTTTGCCAAAGCACGATAGCACGACGAAGTGTAACGAGACACTGTTCGTACGTGTATGCCACAATCATAGGCTAAAATTAAAATACGCATAATTGAAAAGGCAACCTCGAAACAGCAATTTTAATGATAACATTCACGTGACAACGGTTATAATGAATAAAGAGCATTAGTTAATCATCAAAAACTTTTTTCTTGTGGTACCGGTTTCCAACCGGAAATCATTTTTGTTACAAATTATATAAAATATGTGGAGGAGTAAAAATGTTTAGAAAAATAGAAATAAGAAATGTTTCATTTTCGCTTAATATGTATAATATTGTCATTAATTTATAAATTTTATATTTAACCATTGTATCTGTATTTGTTGCAGCAGTTATGTAAACCTTAAATATTGTTTGTTTTCCATATAAAGAGCTAAAAAGTTTAATGTTCCGGTTAATAACTAAAAGTAAAAAGTCAGTAATAAATTAATAAAAACAGCGACATCTGTTGTGAGTTTTCTGTGTTTCTTTAAAAATATAGAGTTTATACGCAATGAGTATAATTATGTTTATTAGCCGTAAGATGTCTATTTTATTTATTAAAGTAGAGAATTAAAAAAAAGTAAACTAATCAACGTGTATTAAATAAGGGTACTAAGATAATTTTAACTTTCATCTTTTTAATTTTGACCATTGGGTCAGATCAAGTTATTATTGAGAACATTACTTTGGGTACACGTAGTGATGAAGGCTTTTAGTACCTTGAAGTTATATAATTTTGCAGATAGATGCGCTAACTTAACCTAATTTTTGAATGGAGTCTCGTTGATGTTCAGCGACATTAAAATATCCTACTCAAAGTTATTTTTTCTAACATTATTTGTTTAATTTGTGGTAAAGTTATTGAGGAGGAACGAAGTATAATGTCAATAATGAAAGTCTATAGATAACAAATACTTGTCAAAGTGGATATTTACGTCAGCTTTTAGACTGTCAAGGAATCAATCACATATTAAAACGCCATCTATGTATGTACTGCAAAATAAAAATTAATCATGTCCAACACTAGATGGCTTAAGACGGAAATTTAGTATTATACAAATGCTTTTTTAACGCTAAAAGCGATTGGTATAATACGAAAATAAAACGCTTTGTATACTTATTAACTTTCGTGATATTGATTTTTTTTAATATTCTAAGAGGTTTTCAACATTACAATTTAAATTTAGTAAATTTGAAACATTTTAGTAGATTTCATAGAAATCATGACTGTTGGATTGAAAAACAGTTATTTGAATCAGGCGAGACATTTTTAAATTTTTTGCCGACATTGGCACTATAAAGCCGAAATTTCGGAATAAACACCGCCCATCCCAAGGGCATTTGCAACAGCCACATGGTTGTAGATACGTTGCCAACCTTTAATAATTGGACCCAATTACCTCACTCATCAGATAAGAAGTAGAGGTGTAACATTTCCACTTCACGTGTGATGTGACAGATTGGATATCTGCAAAGCCCATCGATTCTATGGCTGATATCCTCTTTTACCAATAGGTGATGACCACTCTATTCAGATACTAATCGTTGGAAATGAACTCAGGGCATATATTCATGTAGTATTCACTTTGTGAAGTAACTCCCATGTACCTGAGTGACACTGAAAGTTTTTAAATCTGAGCAATTAGAAACATTTCCGATGAAAATTTCTATTCAGTTTTGGATAGAAAACTCTTCTGAAACCTAAAGTGAAGCATTTATTTTTAATACAAACCCGAAACCAAAAGACATTCCGCCCAATGGGTGTTTCTTTTTTAGAATCGGCCACCTAAAGTAGAGAAAGTCAGGGAAAACAATGATTGCCTCGTTCTTAAGTCGGAAAGGTCATTTTTCGACAGTTATGCTGGAAAAAGAAAGGACCAGTCATTACAGACTGGTATGGTAATTGTTGTTTGCCCGTTGTCTTCCAAAATGTTTGACAACAGCGTCCATGAAGCTGGCCTCCGTCAGCTCACTCCGCGAAACGAACAATGGAATATTTGATTATGGAAGGTGTCCAGATAATAAGTTATCCGCCATAAAGGCCCGACCCGACTTGGACCCCTGCGACTTTCATTTGTTCCCAAGAATCAAAGATAAATTTAGAGGTATCAACTTTCAAGCCCTGAAGATGCGGTGAGTTCGTTCGAAAATGCCATAAATAGAAAAGGACTGCTAAGGAAGAATGGGTCCATTGCTTTTCTCACTGGTTTCTTACGTGCCGAGCAGAAGTTCAACAGTTTTTGCATAAAATGTTCAGAAATAAGGGCTCAAATTTAAATCATTTTAATATATACAGGGAGGCTTTTTAGGTGTATCCATTTTTTTTATTAAATTCTAGCCATAAATAATGTTATATTGCCGGCTGGCAATATAACATTATTTATGGCTAGAATAACCGCCGCCCATGGAAATTTCCAATATCCGTAACAGTTGCAAATGCGTTGCCACCTTTAAAGAAAGTGGGCCCCGGCTACCTCACTCACTAGACAAAACGCAGAAGTTTAACACTTCTACTTTACGCCGGTCTTCTGTGAGATCCTGGTACCTTCCCGGACGGACCTGCCTAATCGTGCAAATAACTATAAAAACACTGTTGCATGGCCCTAGCACAGTGATTTTATGAAATGTATTTTCAATCAAGTAGTGCTTGTCGGTACTTGTATTTGCAATATTTCGCTCTGCAACATTCCCCTTCTTAAAGGTCCAAATTCTTTCAAGGGGTTGTAAATCGCAATCATGTCATGTAGTATGATAGTAATCTTGTCCTGATCTCAAAATAATATGGCTACGACTCTTTAATTTGTCGATCTCGAATTATTGGTTTATTTCTTTTTATATAGCCGTGATAGCTCAGTGTCCGGGCGCTCGCTTTAATTCAATATACTCTCGAGGAACCTGAGTTCGATCCCCGGTGCCGGCACCAATGAAGTTTATAACTTTGTTCTGACTTATCACGTGCTCCGTGGTGAAGGAAAACATCGTGATGAAACCTGCATATTTTCGAAATAATACCAAAAAAAAAATTTCGATGGTGTTGGCCTTTGCCCAGCAGTGAGACATGTATAGGCTGTTACTTTACTTTTTTTACTTTTTTCTTTTTATTAATTCTTGAAGCTGTGAATTTTTCATTTGTTCTGAAAATTTATTCTTTTCTCTGTAAGCCAATTTCGCTGCTTTAAACCGGTTTGTTTATATTATGGTACATTTTTCATATCAATTAGTCAAGATTTATAGAGTTTAGATAGTAGTTTTTACAGAGAACATTTTTTGAAAATATTATTATTCCTTTCGTCGTGATATTCTCTACTTTCGGTGTTACTTACTCGCCACAAATCCTCACTTTTCAATAACAATGGACTTGTAGCCTAAGATGTTTTAACAAAGATGACGCATGTTCATACTGCGCGGCGTTTAATAATTGTTCCGCCTTACATTATATGACATATAGTATAAGTGAATGTGACAGATAATATAGAACATATGATACGAAAAGAAATAGCAGGTGGTAGGGCTATACAGCAGCCTGTTGCACGAAAAGGCAGGTTCGTCCGGGTAAGTACCACGACCTCACAGAAGACCGGCGTAAAGTGGAAACCTTTCGCGTTTCGTCTGGTAAGTGAGGTTCGCATCTGTAACCATCGGGAGTTGCAGATGTCCATGGGCGGTATTCACTTTACATCAGGGAAACCGCCTGCTCGCTGGAAACTTTTCACATAAAAAAGCAGTTTATAGAAGTGTAATCTGATTACACCAATTGGCGTAATTTGGGTGCCTCAGTTTCGGTGCGCTAGTGTCATACATATCTACCTCGTATTTATTATGTATGCTGTAGCGACATCAATGCGTATTTTCACTTTTTCAAATAGTTTCTTTGGAGATTGTCCGACGTTATTCTTAAATATCAATTGAAAAAAGTTTTAAAATAATTCACTTTCAATAACTTTCAAAGATTTAAGGCATTTATACCTGGATGCCCGAGCTTAGCTTGGATTTTAGGTTCTCACAGCCTTGGAGAAAAGAAGGGAAAAAGTAAAAAAAGTAAATAATCATCTGGACCTTCAGAAAGTGTCAGTGGAATGACATTTTATAATGGCGGCTTTTAGTTCTTATGTTGTCATCCGAAAAGATTGGTGGCATTGTGTACATCTATCTATAAATCAGCCAAACACCAAATTAAAAAAAAAACAATAACAGTGGCCCAGATTACGTTTCACATAAAGGCATTAAAATCTCAGCCTTTATGTAGGTAGGAACTTAGAAATAAATTTAAAGAAGATAGTGTTAGCTATACTTTGTTTTATCGAGCTAAGAAGGTAGAAATATAAATACTTTTACCAAATCACCGTAGTTTTACTTTGCACAACAATAACACTGGTATAATTACTTTTTTTATCACTTTAATATCACTAATGAAACACCACTCTAGATACCGATTGGGCAGCACTATCGCGTATACTTCTTGATGACAGCCAGAGAAAGACGAAGACGACGAAGACCATCAAATGCTTCTTGCAGCTTCATTTATACCCCACAGAATGAAACTTCTTTTAGTATTGCCAACAACCTAAAGGAATGACTTCCTTTAGTGCTGCCAACACGGCCCTCCTGCACTGTGCATGTCCCAGGCACAATGCAAAACCAGTCGCCGGGAACAAACATGACAGAATTAACTGAAAACAACATCTTTTTTTTAAAAATTACTGCTCGGCCATTCCTTTCCTTAAATCCTTTCCAGAAATTCCACTGCGTTGAATTCTATACGATTCCCTTAGTCTGATAATACTTTTAAGATATTCCAATTGTCTAATGGAAAACGTTTATTCTAGAAAACCCAAAGGAAACTGTTCATAAATCGTTTGTAACACACATAAACTACTTTAGGCATAAACTGCCCCGCAAAAATAATAAGCTTAAATAGATTGTACCGGATAACCCTAAACATTGTCTTTAGGGTTAGACGATGTTTAACGAGTTTCATCACTCCCTTAATCCGGGGTAGCGCCTGTTCCAGTTCACACCTTTAGTCTTAGGAAGAAACTGCTTCAGCTCACTACTCCGATTCTGGTGAGTGAGACGATGTTTAACCAATTTCATCACTCCCTTAATCCGGTGTAGCGCCTGTTCCAGTTCACACCTTTAGTCTTAGGTAGAGACTGCTTCAGCTCACTACTCCGATTCTGGTGAGTGAGACGATGTTTAACCAATTTCATCACTCCCTTAATCCGGGGTAGCGCCTGTTCCAGTTCACACTTTTAGTCTTAGGTAGAGACTGCTTCAGCTCACTACTCCGATTCTGGTGAGTAATACTGTCACCTCTGGGTTATCCACTACATGCTCATCACTCCCAGTTCACACCTTTAGTCTTAGGTGAGACTGCTTCAGCTTACTACTCCGATTCTGGCTAGAATTACTGTCACCTCTAGGTTATCCACTAGCTGCTCTTATAATGCTGTTAAGACAAAAGTTAATAGATTTATAAAATTAACTGTAAAATTTTACCTTGCCAGCACGCTTCAATTATAAACTATAACCAATATAACATCCGTTATCAATCTTAATCCACAGTTTCATGTATTTCCATTTGATCGCCACTCACACCAAACCTTAGCAGACCCTTTAAGCTTATTAAAGGTCCGATAACGTAACATACTATGATTCCACGAAAACTTTAATGCATAAAATTCTATTACGTTAATCTATTTTTTTTTTTCAATACTATACTTTACACTCATAGGGCGCGAATACAAACTACACACGAGTTAAATGATGTTAGCTTCTGATTTCCTTTAGCTTTCCTTTAGATTTCCTTTAGCTTCTGATTTCCATTAGCTTCATTTTTTCCCGCTTCTGATGTTAGCTATACTTTGTTTTATCGAGCTAAGAAGGTAGAAATATAAATACTTTTACCAAATCACCGTAGTTTTACTTTGCACAACAATAACACTGGTATAATTACTTTTTTTATCACTAATGAAACACCACTCTAGATACCGATTGGGCAGCACTATCGCGTATAATTCTTGATGACAGCCAGAGAAAGACGAAGACGACGAAGACCATCAAATGCTTCTTGCAGCTTCATTTATACCCCACAGAATGAAACTTCTTTTAGTATTGCCAACAACCTAAAGGAATGACTTCCTTTAGTGTTGCCAACAATAGCACTTGTAAAATAGCTTCATCCTATCATAAATAATTCATTTCAATTAAATACATTAAGATATTTTACGAATCATTGTTTAATCAAGAATTTAAAAAGTAAATATTTATGAAGTTAGGTAGTCATCGGGTTCGTCGTTATCTACGAGTATTCATTGATAATATTTTTTACTCAAAAACTGGCCTGTGCCCTTGCTTACTATCTTAATTCTACTTGATATGTTTCAACTTTTAACATTTACATTAAATTTTCATTTCATTTTTTTTATTTCAACCCACGTGCATCTTTTCTGGTACTCCAGAAAAGATGTAGAAAATCTTGCTATGTCAATTAACAGAAGCTATCAAAATTAGTTAATTTATATTAAATGCACGCTACACCTGGATGTGGTAATTACAAACTTGTCCTGTTCTATACGTTAATTACCCGACAATATTGAAGAGAAAAAAAAATACTTTTATAGATTGTTAGAATAATAATGTGAATAACATGTTGTTTACTGTAAATGACCGTGAGTAACAAAAAGAAAAAGATGCTTATTTCCGAAGAGCTTGCAGTGTGTAAACAACTATAACGTTAATTTAATGAAACCGCTTTTATAACATTTTCACGCGTTTCATTTTTTTGTTCCCAAATTTTGGTATACTTTGAAACATTAATGTTGACATAAAAAATTGTATTATTCTTATTCTATATGGATTAAAATTAACACAACTTTTTATTTTTGAAACCATTATGTTCTTATGTTAGGTTACGCGATTACTTTTATTATTACAGACTAATTAAAATATCAATAATATAATATGAATCCTTTATAAGTATGTTTTAAATTAACTATTCGAAAACTACAAGGTAAAATTTGTAAAGCATCTGAAGCTTAATCCATACTCGGATTCTTATTTAACTTAAATCTTTTTAAAATAATTTTTGTTCTTTCTTTCATATTTTGTTGTAACTTCTTTTTGCTTTTGAATTGCATTTTTAGCCGACTTCAATAAAGAAGGTTTCTCAATTCGAACGTATATATTTTTATTTTTTTATGTGTTCGCGGATAACTTCGTTGTTTATGAACCGACTTTGATGATTCTTTTTTTTTTTTTGGAATGGAGATATCCCAAGGGTGGTACCATGAAAAGAAGACCCGGATCTGAGGATGACATTTCAGAGAAATCGATTTCCCTCAAATGTATTAATAATGTTTTATAGTTTCCGGTTTGAAGACAGTTTCTTTTTTTTGTTAAAAATCATATATTGCAACGTACCTGACAAAATTGTGAATGGTAAAAATTTTATTATAGTCACAGCACATGCGGTGTAACATTTAACACGACAGTCCTATTAGCGAAGGTCCAAGTCAGGGCAATCTTGTTTGTTGAATTTAAAAAAATAAGCGTAAAAGAAACTTTAAAGCAATAGTCTCTTATGAATGCAGAATTTATACCAATTAGATAATGCTGCCAATATGTATGCTAGTTTATGTTACATATTTACCCTTCCTCGGATTTTTTGATAGTTCATGTACAATGTTCAGTACTAAAATCACTATCAGTAGTAAAATCAGTACGATCGGATATTACTGTTAATACGAACAATCCTAAAATGACATTAATTTATATGTATGATTGGTTATTTGACGAAATCCTTGTATTTAGTCGTTATTATGTATTTTTTGTTAAACATACTTATTTTCCAGCTGCATATTTCAAACAAAGCAAAGCTAAAAAATGTGACTGTATAATTATTCTCAACCGAGAGTGAGAACCGAATAAAATTGTAAAACTATTTAATGGATTTTTTCAGGTTTAATTTTATTATTATATTCCCGACCTTATGAATATCTGACACAGGTCACACATAAAACGTCGGTAAGTTAAAATGAAATAAAATCTAGAAAATAGTCAAATTTTACCATGCGTTGTATCAGCGTAAATACGAAGAAATCATTATACAATATAACTGTTACACATAAAAGTTCGATGTCGCATCGCTTTCAGCGGACACGAGATTATCGCTACGCAATCGAGCAGGCGAGTACACAGACCTTAATACGGCCGTACGGCCCGGGACTCGGTGACTAGTGACGCTCGGTCACTGGGAGCATGCAACGCTCTGGCCGTCAATCAGTCCCATACAACGTGTGCTATAAGCCGTCCGCACGGCTGGAACAATCGGTGCGGTGGAACAACACGGGATTCGCGTTCCCGCGCTTTCGATGTCCGCGGAACATCCCTCGGATTACAAAAAATTATCGGGACTAACGCTGTGCCAGTGACTTTCGGGAATAATTAGTCCAATACTTTGACGGTATCAAGTTCGAGTTTTTATGCGATGCTACAAAGTAAAAAGTTGGATCGGTTATCAAATAACAAAAAGTTTCGATAATGACGTGTGAAAGTTAGCATTTCAATCGCGTAAATATATTCTATTTTTTTTTTAATACGGTTACTTTAAGCTAAATATCTATTTTTGTAGCTTTAAAAAATGCACAGTTGTAATACGCTAGTAAAATAATAATTGTTAATACAAACATCAAATTGATAATTTAAACAATATTGTGCAACCTGATACTTTTGCATGTATGTGTTATTTATAAATTTTTAATACTATATTTTAATAATCTCGCGAAATTTTAATTTGAAGTTGCTTCCTTTAAACAAATAATTTCGATGCTTTACCTTTATAATTATTTGTTGCATCATTTTAATTCGGTCATTATTCTAACACCTTTTGTCTATCAAGGTAATTTAAAAGAATAAGATCGGTTTATTGGATATGTTTTGTAGGCAATTATTATGCACCTTCCATATGTCGAATTACGAAGGTTTACACGTAAATGCCATGTTATTCTCGTGAACTCGACGTTTTTTTCTATTCCTTTTCATTCAATAGCACAATAACATGATTACACTGAACCTGTTATATTTTTATATAATAAGGTGAAACACATAAATCCAAGGTGCATAGCATAAAATGTGTTTAATAAATAACTTATTTTTCAGAATATTTATAATACTACTCTATAAATTAATACTATTCTATTAATCTAGGGAAGGCCTTTGTTCAATAGTGGACTCGCACAGGCTGAAACGATAATGATGATGATTCTATTAATGATGCGTTTCCTTTTTGTTTTGTCTTGTCTTTTATTTATTAAAAAATATACACTTTGTTAACAATTATTCCGGCTTTGTAGTGTTTTTTTTTAATTCCTGACGTAAGTACAGCTTTCTGTCGCCAGTCTGTCCTGTAGTATAATATACGTAATAACGAAATCGTCGGGAATTGAAAAACAAACTGAATCGCAATACCTGTATATAAAATACTTGTATTTAACAAAAAAAAAATTAATTAATAATTTTTGTGGGTATTATAAAAAATGTAGGCTGCCAGTTTGAGTTAATTTTTTACTGTTTTGCGTAATCATTGGTTTAACTTTTAAGGTACCTGTTACTTGGATTTATTTTTTCGAACTACAGTATTTGTTGCGAAACTTATGGAGCTGAATGATAATTAGTTCTTAGTAAAGCAACTGTTTATTTTTGCATAAGCAACTAGATTTTGTTCGAAGATTATAGCGTAGGACTATTATCATAGCAATCATTTGCATCTATCCTTTTCTTTCGTCAACTTTTAGTTCCGAAGTTATAATAACATTATAATAATTATAGCAGTCAACAGCTGAAATATTTCTTATTCGAATTTAATTAAAATACCTATTGTTCTTTTGGGTTTGTTATAATCTTTGATTATAATTTATTATGTTGAAAACATAAGACATTTCTTTCAGTTTCTGTGAAATCACTTTACCAACTTCGAAGATATACGCGTCACTAAAAAATACATTCATCCGTATAGAGGGATATTGAAATCCTTTCTTTATGATTGTAATAGTTTCTGAGTTGAGTGTAATTAAAATATTTGCCAATAAAATGAATTAGAATTAAGTTAGTGCTATAATTAGCACTAATTTTATTATTTATTTAAAATAAATTAGTGCTACGACCACAAAATAATAATAACTTAAGTGTAAGGCATTTTAAATTAATATAAAATTGCATCATAGAGTTTGTTTAGCAGATTATAATTTTTTGCCTACTTTTCCGAGTTGCTGGGGTTATAATACCAAGTTGTTATACGTGATTAGGTCACATGCGTCACCGATGCACGAATGGTCAGGTTCCTCCGAGTAATTACCACGTCCTCTACAGTTAACTAACAGTCCTATACTAAAGTTAACATCAGGTGAACGGCCACCTCGCTTGCCACCTTCACACTTAAAAAAAGTTATTTTTCATAAAATTTGTTCTTTACCAGGGTTTCTAATATTTACTTACCTTCCGTAATTTTCCATTTCTAGAACCTTTTCAAAACTTTTTAACATTGACTACGACTTTTCGCTTCTGACCATTAAGGCATGAAAATTAATATAAAATTTGTGTTTAACGCTAGTCTATGCAATTTAGATGAAACTTACTAAAAATGTGTTGATCTGTTTCAATTCAAAGGTAATTATTACGATAGTAAATAATTAGCGTAGATCATTGTAATAATTAAAAGCATTCTTTTTATTTTATTGATAATAATTTGTTTACGTAAAATTATTACAGCATCTTATAACAATCGTCACGATTCTACTTTTTTATTGTCTTTATTAATGTTTTTATCTAATTACGTTTTACTTGTAAACGTGTTCACGTTTCTGTTCCAAAGTTGCCCTTGATTCAAATTAAACAGGTTTTTAGAATGCGTTTTAAAATTCTTCAAGCGGCCCATTAGAATAGGGCGGAAGATTTTTTGAGGCCCCTTCTTGATAACTAAGAATCAACATCCTCGTCGGCCATCTTCTTGGCGATATAAAAAACTATAGTATCTTTATAAGATTCTTTAAGTAAAGTATTTTCAAAATTACTTACCTTATGATGGAGATACTCGAAATCGTTACAATAAAAACTAAACTTAATTAAAATTTCTGTCTGATACAAAAAAATAACATATATTTAAATCTCTACACCACTGCTATAGGAAAAGTGAAATAAAATAATCACAAGACAGTAATAAAATAATCACAATAAACAGAAGACTCAGCACATCGTATACATACATAATAATAATAAATATACCTATATAATGTGCTATAATAAAAAAAAAATAACAAAAAAATATCATTTCGTATTTAAACATTTTATTAATTTCACTAGTTTCGTCTTTAAATCTTAATTTTACTTTTACATATTTTTCCTCTACCTAATAACAAAAATATAAGTTTTAAAAAAAATGTTAAATAAAGCACCCCTTGATCCATAACTAGTGAGAAAGTCCCACATACCGAATCATCATATAAACCTAATATATCTACGCCTACGCCTGCAACACCATTTCGGAAATGGATTCTAAGATGAAAGTCAATATTCTGCAAAAGTTGAGCACCAGTCCCAACTGGATCTCATCATTATCCTTTGATATTGTGATCAGACTACTCATATTATCCTGATATTGTAAATGATTACTTATTAACTATGAAGTTGTCATATTAAGAGTAATATGACAACTATGATTACAATATCAGGATAATATGAGGAGGATAAATTTATATAGAGATATAAATTTCCTATATATGTACTTATATACAATATATACGATTTACTTTTTCTACGCAGTCTATTGCGTTATAATAGCGTAAATCTTTTATGGGACAATGTAAAACGTTCAAATGAATCAGTTGCTAAATTAAAAAAACTTAGCAACGTTTGTGTGTTAAAGGCTATCATAGTATCAGTGATCGATTTGAATGAACACATTCTGAAATGAATTGATCCCTCCAGGCTCTTTCAAGTGCAGTTTCATATATTGTACTCATGTTTGTTATCTTTTTGTCAAATTACGTTAAAAAATGTCCCGCTGAGTTTCTTTCGTCGGTTCTTCTCAGGCTTCTTTTTTTCCGAGCCGGTACTTGTGTTTTTTTTTTTCATTCAATAAGTAAGTGTAACGCTTCTATATTGAATAAAGATATTTGAATTGAATTTTCTAGTTCAAGTTCTTCTTTCAAGTTCTACCACTGAAGACTGTAAGGCAGCCC
This sequence comes from Iphiclides podalirius, assembly GCA_933534255.1. Taxonomy (NCBI): domain Eukaryota; kingdom Metazoa; phylum Arthropoda; class Insecta; order Lepidoptera; family Papilionidae; genus Iphiclides; species Iphiclides podalirius. The sequence goes on from OW152833.1 coordinate 7,503,127, forward strand.
ACGCATCGTTACCACCCATTATGTTGATTAATTTATAAGTGGAAGTAATGTGCGCACGGTGCAGTTGAGTTTAAGATAAAATTAATCTGCCGACAGAAATATTAGACCTTTTTTTTGTTTACCTTAAAAATTTTTTAAAAGCATAAAAGATAAAAATCCAAAACCGCCCGAAGCAGTAAGTTGATCACACATGTGGGCCACATACATTTCCAACAATGACAAAGCTGATATTTTATGACTTATGCAAATTGTCCTCGACTCACTATCCATGAGTACCTTAGGCTACAATTTATTTAAATAAAAAATGTTTTATTTGCAACATCAATACTTTTTCACGTGCAAGTCAAAGCGGAACTTGACATTTGCCATGCAATTTGTTGACTATCATTGCTAAAATTTTAAACGGTATGTCTTATTTATTTTGCGTATAAACTCTGTTTTTCTACCCACCCGCTATATGAAAGTAGGCAAAGCAAAATTTCAATTCCAAAGCTGAAGCTATTCGTTCGTAGTTTGTTTGCATTAAATGGTCATTTGGAGTTAAAAATTTTAAATTAAAATTTTTCTACATTTGAAAATTCGTTAATGGAATTAATTTGATTTCCTCCAGTACTAGAATGTCTGATGATATCGTAGCCTTATCTTGAATGTTCCGATAAAATTTCAAGTTCAACATCCTAGGGGAATTATTATTTCGAAAGAAATCAGGTTCGCAAGTCGCATCGTTATTTTATTTCGCCTTTCATTTGTTCGTTAAAATAAAAAACAATTAGAGTAAAAAAAAAAGTTAAAGAAAAACTACGTAAAATAATAAACATTCTTCAGTTGGGAACAAAAAGGAGTTCAACAAATTTTCATTGAACTAAGAGTCTGGTGAACAGTTAGGCGAGATCCCTGATGAGCTTAATTTTTATCGAGGCTATTGGCTTCGTCAGCATCGTGGGTCGTGGGTTTGATTCGCACACGGTTCGCAAGTATTCGTGTGATTCAGTAATAGTTCAGGATCTGAGTGATTCTTTCCCAAGGAGGGTTGACTTTAGGCAGGGGGCCAGTCGTAAAAAACATGATTCACATGATGTTTTCTCAAACTAAGATTGGGTTGCACTACAGGTAACTGACAAACATACTACTACTATCCACTACGCCAATCCGTTCCTACCGTGGTATTAGTCAACCCATGCAAACAGTTTCTTGCCGTATCCAAAGCTATACTAAGCTAACTATTGTGCATAATGATGCTAACACAAGGTTTGATACGATATCAATTAAATTTCTATTTATACATCAACAGATACGTTAATATCAATGTACTAAAGGCTTACTTAGAATTTTGGTTGGTTCAATTTTTTTTAGTTAATAATTTCATTAAATCATGTAGAAAAAGTACGAAAAGATTGTCGCCGCTGTGGGGATCGAACCTACGTCTTCGGCATTCGCGGCCTGACGCTCTAGCCACTGAGCTAAACGGCTGATAGCCAGAGCGACGAAAATCTTAACGCCTTCCTTCTACATTGTTATTTAGCATTTGAAGCAATGCTTCGTACTTTTTCTACGTGTTTTAATGTTCAATCTTAAGTGCAGAGATTAGCACTATAAAAAACTTTAAAATTAATAATTTCATTATAAAAATATTTTTCGTCGTTTAACATTTGTAGTCTTCCAATTTTTAACTTAAAAATGACGTAGTTCAGACTTGTCCAAAGCTTTGGCTGTATGGAGCTTGCGAACTAACAAGTATTAAATATCATTAAAGAAATCGATCATTCGATGTCACATCTTTTTGGAGTTATACTTCTTTTGGGGCGATTGGAAATAATTATGGTAGTAAAATTGTACCGATGCCCGCGCGCACCCACAAGTGACATGACTATGCTATTTGCAAAGAAAGCAACCAACTTCACCAGTATGTCTTATCTTGTCTATGAACTTCATGGCAACCAAAATAATTTTTTGACATTTTCCTTGCCTCCAAGTTAGAATTGCTATCAATTGCATTTAATGCCATTTTCACAGACAAAGAGGTAATAAGTTTTTTCTATAGTTTTGTTTATAAAGTTGTTAAAGACCGAAGTAGCCTTTCAAACAATGGTTGTGCACACTAGGAAGTTTATAAATAAAACTACACTGTGTACTGATCTGTTGCTGGTTATATTGATCGAAAACTTTTGGTGACTTTATTTCGTCTCAAGTGACAAACGATAGCGTGCTTTATATAGATCGCAGCGCCATCAAGTGTTGGGCGGAGAAATGAAAGCTTCATATACATTCCGCCCCCCAAGGACATTACTGAAGGAATGGCCTTCGATGATTATAAAATTAAATGTAAAACTAAGAGCTAAAATGTTTGTTCTTAATTCTAATACACTTGAACTTATTCTAAACTTATTCATATTTACAAAATCGATTTCATTTGTAAGCTTACACTTATGTAATCGTACAATCTAAAAATACAAGATGTAACTTCATTACTACCACAGAACATAGAATGAATAATTTTTTTTTAAATAAAATTATTGGTTACACATTTTTTTAAAAAAAAATTATAAACTACATGTTTTGCTTATCAAAAAAAAACAATATAAAATCATAAAATGTTAAGGACTACAAAGAGAAAAAAAAAACATTTTTAACTAAGCACAAGCGCATAAAATCAATTAAAACAATCCACAAGCTGTAAAAACATGTTAAGATAATCAATACAAACATCTGTGGAAACAATTATTTATTGTTCTACTACGGGCAAAATGCATAATTTTGAAGTTGGTCTTTTAATAGTGGACGATTTGGTGCGCACTGTGACTACACGGGTAACGTTATCATCTCCAGGAAATTTTTCTACAACGCGACCTAACAACCAATGACTTGGAGGCAAATTGTCCTCCTTGATTAAAACAATGTCCCCAAGCTTAGGTTCTGGAATGTGCGATGCCCATTTGTACCTATTCATAAGGTTGGATAAATATTCTTGTGACCAACGTTTCCAGAACGATTGCAACATCCTTTGAACGAATTGCCACCGTGTTAAGCAACTAAAATTTGAACTTTGGTAGTCGTCATCTGGTACATTTACTAAAGGTTCTCCAATAAGGAAATGACCAGGCGTTAAAGGTAACGGTTCACCAGGCTCAGAAAGGTTTATAACGCTCATTGGGCGCGAGTTCAAACAAGCTTCGACTTGATAGAGAAGCGTCGACATTTCCTCGTACGTAAGTGTAGCCTCGCCAATGACCCGTTTTAGGTGAAACTTAGTGGATTTTACACCTGCTTCCCACAATCCTCCAAAATTAGGGCTGTGTGGGGGAATAAAATGCCACTCAGTACCGTGTGATTCCAGATGTTCAGCAAGTGAAGACTGAATACACTTCAATTGTTCTAGCTCTCGGGCAGCACCAACGAAGGTAGTAGCATTGTCGCTCCATAATTTAGCGCAGTGTCCCCGTCTAGACACAAACCGTCTGAAAGCTGCTAAGAATGCCTGCGTGCTCATATCGGTAACTACTTCTAAGTGTATAGCTCGTGTGGACATACATACAAATAGACAGATGTATCCCTTGTACGAACGGTATCCACGACCTTTCGTTGTCCTAATATTTATAGGTCCAGCATAGTCAACTCCACTATGTAAGAATGGCCTAGCCGGAGTGCACCGTGCTACTGGTAAAGACCCCATCAGTTGATTTTTTGTTTGTGCTCTGTGTCTTGCACATATTACACATTTATGAACATGACGTTTGACCAGATTTCTCACTCCAATTACCCAGTAAGCTGTTCTTAAATAATTTGTCATCAACTGTGGACCTCCGTGGAGAGTCTTGAGATGTGCATCCGCTATAAGGAGATGAGTCAGGTGGTTAGAGTTGGGTAGAACAATAGGGTGCTTCGTAGCATCATCCAACTGTGCTTTCTCAATTCTACCTCTAACTCTTATTACGCCCTTAGTGTCTAAATATGGACTAAGTGATTTTAATTTACTTGTTTTTGATTGTAAACAGCCTGTATTCTTTAGTTGTAAATATTCTGTCAGAAACTCATCTCTTTGTGTCTTTTTGATACAACACTCCAACGCTTCTTGAAGTTCTTTCTTCAGTAAATATTTTTGAAAGTTTCCCTTTTTAATTAAAAATCGTCGACAGTACGCGATTACTCTTACTAACCTTTGTAAAGATGAAAAAACGTTCAAATATTGAATTCTCTGAGGTCACAGTTGCGGTGTATCCTTGAACTGACTGTTCCAATTCTGTATTACAATCCTTTGGCCTGATGTATGCTATTGTTCTTTCTTTGAGAAATGACGGTCCTGTAAACCATAACGTATTGTTTATAAAAATACTTGGTAACATTCCTCTGGAAGCACAGTCTGCTGGGTTATCTTTAGTTGTAATATGAAACCACTGAGAAGTTTTCGTAGTGGTCAATATTTCAGAAGTTCGATTTCCCACAAATGTTTTCCACCTACTTGGGTGGCTGTTTAACCAAGCCAACACCACAGTAGAGTCAGTCCATGCTCTAATGTTGTCCGTAGGTATGTTCAATACCTCTGCGGTTTCTGATAAAAGCTTAGAAAGCAGTACTGCTCCACACAATTCTAGGCGCGGAATGCTGATTTGTTTAATAGGTGCTACTCTTGTTTTTGCAACCAACAATGAGACATTAATATTACCATTTTCATTAATTGTTCTAATATAAATTACGGCTGAGTAAGCGGTTTTAGAAGCGTCGCTAAACCCATGCAGCTCTGTATAATCGTTGGACTTGGTGCCCACCCAACGAGGTACTCGGACAGTGGTGAGTAGTGACAGCTCTTCTCGGTAAGTACTCCAGTCCTTTAATATAGCTTCAGTTAATTCATCGTCCCCAACCAACACCTTTAAGCCATAATTTTTGGATGAATACCTTAGCTAATACCACACTAGGTGCTAACCAGCCTAATGGGTCGAATAGTCGAGCTATGTCTGATATAATTGTCCTTTTAGTTACAGGTGCTGATGTCGGTGGTGGGAGATTCACCGTGTACTGAAAGGTGTCTTCATTGCGGTTCCAAGTAAGTCCTAAAATTTTGATTGTACTATCTAGTTTGATCGCTATTTCTTCCTTTTCTTCCTTACCGTTGAACTTAATATTTGCTTCATTTGATTGTCCTGTTTGTCCTTCAATTTCATTCCTTTCCATTGTCCTTATCCTTTCCAATATTTCTCTACTATTGCTGTTCCACTTTTGTAGCTTAAATCCACCCTTCGCTAATAATGCTTTTATTTGCTTATACATTGCTACACCTAAATCTATGCTATCACACCCTGTCATTAAGTCGTCCATGTAGAAGCAACCTAATACCTTATCTTTAGCCAGCGGAAAATTGTGGCCTTCATCGTATGCGACTTGATGTAACGTCTTGACTGCTTGGTACGGTGCAGAAGCCGTTCCGAAAGTTACCGTTACGAGCTCATAGTCTTTGATTTCTTTATCAGGACTATCACGCCAAAGAATTCGTTGGAAAATTACGTCTTCCTCTGCAATTTTTACTTGACGATACATTTTAATTATATCCGCCACTATTCCTATAGAGTGTAACCTCCATCTTAGTACAGTGTGTCTAAGATCAGCCTGCAATGTAGGTCCTATCATCAGGGTGTCATTTAACGATACTCCCATGTTGTTCTTTTCTGATGCGTTAAACACAACACGCACCTTTGTTGTAGTTTTGTCATTTCTTACAACAGCATGGTGTGGTAAGTACACAGCGACATTCTTTAACTCATCTTCTTCATTGACCTCTCTCATATGACCTAATTGTATGTACTCGTTTAAAACTTCAAAATATTTTTCTTTTAATTCCTCATTCCTTTGTAACCTTCTTTCTAAACCTTTAAATTTTGCTTCTGCTATAGTCCGAGAATTGCCAGCTTTACAAAGTGGATCTTCGTCCCGAAAAGGTAACCTAACTATGTACCTACCCGTACAATCCCGTTTAGTAGTTGCAGTATAGAAATCTTCACATTTTTTTTTTTCTTCTGGTGTAAGTATATTCTTTGAACTAGTTTGCTCTTCAATTTCCCAAAACTTTCTTAGCATTTCGTCTTCTTTTACTACTGCATGCATTGCTATAACACAATCTGATCTTTCGCTATTTACAGAATTAACAGCACCTGACAGGATCCACCCTAAGGTAGTGTTCTGCGCGATTAGAGTACCATTAGGACTCTTCATTATTCCTTCCTGAATGATACTGCTGTAAACGTCGGCACCCAATAGGACGTCTATTTTATTGGGTGTGTTGAACTCGGGATCTGCTAGATATTGACCGCGTATATCCATCCAATCAAAGGTATTTGTACTTATACTTCGCTCCGGTAAATGTGAAGTTATATCATTTAATATAAATGCATTCAATTCCAATTTAAATTTAGGATTCCACCGTGATTGCACTGTTAGGTGTACCATGTACTTCACGGCGGTTGAATGGTTGTATCCAAGTCCTGAAACGAGTCCTTGAATTGGGATTCTTTTTAAATGGAGAAATTGCACTGTGGCCTCTGTTATAAAACATGCTTGCGAACCTTGATCGATTAAAGCTCTGACCAATTGCAGTTGACCTGTCCTGGACTCTGCTTTTATTAACGCTGTGGCTAATAAAACTTGTCTAGGGTTTGAAACTCGCCCCGTTGACAAACACGAAACTATCGGATTAGTAGTACTAGTCGATTGCTCAGTACTATCAATAGCCGGGTCTGTCAAATTGTGTCCTTTGTCAGACTCTGTGGGATGCAATAGAGAATGATGACGCCTCTGACAAAGTCTACAAGTCGAAAGCTTTTTGCAATTATAAACGGTATGATTACTGCCCAAACAATTGAAACATATCTTATTTTTTAAGACAAATTTACGCCTGTCTTCGCAAGCTTGTTTCGCAAATTTCTTGCAGAAGCAGAGTTTATGCAATTCTGAGCAGAATTCACACCGTATTATTGAACTCGTAGCCAACATTGTTCGCGGTTTATGAACTGTTGAATTTTTATTATAACTGCCCTGATGAACTGAAACCCTTTTTGGTTGTACACACTCTAACGCACGAAAACGATTTTCAATAAAAACCTTAAATTGTTCAAAAGAAGGCAAATCGTTCGAGGATTCATTGTTGCATATACTTAACTCCCATTGTTTTCGCGTTTCAGAGTCTAACTTGAAAGTCACTATATGAATTATAATAACGTCCCATGTACTCACATCAATGTTTAAATTTTTAAGCGCATTTAAACAATCACAAGTTGTATCGATAAGTTCCTTTAAGGAAGTCGATGATTCTACTTGTATCCGTTTCTGAGAAAATAATCTCTGTAAAATGCAGTTACTCAAATATTTTTTATTACTGTATCTTTTCACTAATAGAGACCAACATTGACTATAATTAGCGTCACTAATTGGTGTGTGCCTTATTAATTGTTCAGCTTCACCAGTTAAATGACTTTTCAAATAATGGAGCTTTTGCACATTATCTAGCGTATCATTCTTGTGAACTAAGGACGTAAACAAATCGTGAAAAGTTGTCCATTCTGAATAATTACCAGAAAATGTAGGAATTGAGATTTTGGGTAATTTTATAGATGAACTTGTGGCTTTTGACTGACTACAATTTGAATCGCGATTAAGTTGCACTGGCTCTTTAATAACTCTAATCTTATTGAGTGTTGTTTTCATTAAACTTTTGTAACTGATATAAGTATCTTCGGTACAATCATAAATATCAACTACTTTCTTCCCGATATCTTCTAATGCGAAACGTTCATAGAGCTTTGAATTGGTATCAGAAAATAACGCCCAATCTTTTTCTAGCAATTCTTGCCTAGTTTCTATGTACTCAATCGTTAGTCTTTCCTTGGGACTCTTTTTGAAATTACTGTATCCCTTACAGATGACATTTTGCAAGTTTGATAAGACATTAATTAATCCTTCCATATTTAAAACTTAGCACACTAAATGTAAAATAAAATAAAAATATTTAAAACCAAATTAAATCGAAGAAATACAAATAAATTAAAGCGTTACAAGGTTTTAAAAACAAAGGTTATAACTATAAAACAAGTGTAAGACAAAATTTAATCAAAACTTTAAAACTATTTAACTTTTACAATTTGTTGTAACCGTTAAAAATTACAAGTGTTTTAAAGATATATGTCCGGTACAAAATTGGGCATAGGTTCCGCGTCTCTCCACTTTTATAAAAATTATTCTAAGTCCTTAATTATAGTAAACGAAATATTTCTAAGTCCATAAACACTATTAAAATTTTACAAGTAAATTCTTCTTAACAAAGTCTAAATTATTTTATTTATATTATTTTGGATCACAATAACTTGCTACCTTCTTTGATTCTAATAAGTGTATGAATTGTACTCACGGTTGCACTTCACTTAGCAAACTCACAATCACTTCTGTAGGTTCGGCCGGTGGTGTCCTCTGTTGCTCGATTTTAGCAAACTCGTCCCGCTGTCGCTGCTCCCGCTCACCGCTCTTTGCTGGGCGTTGCTGCGTTGCTGGATCCGCGTACTCTTATTGCAGCGATCCACTGCGAGTTTCGGAGCTACGGCGAAGTGCTGTCCAAAGCTGCCACCGCTGAACTTTATTCTTATCCGGCTCGGTTGGACCAAATGTTAAAGACCGAAAGTAGCCTTTCAAACAATGGTTGTGCACACTAGGAAGTTTATAAATAAAACTACACTGTGTACTGATCTGTTGCTGGTTATATTGATCGAAAACTTTTGGTGACTTTATTTCGTCTCAAGTGACAAACGATAGCGTGCTTTATATAGATCGCAGCGCCATCAAGTGTTGGGCGGAGAAATGAAAGCTTCATATACAAAGTAATCATCCACTCATTTAATCTTGTGACATCGAAATCTGACGTTAAAAAGACGGTAAATATTTGTCTGTTGTCTACGTGTTTATAGCGATGTCACTTGCGATAAAACATCTATGTATATATTAGAGAAAACATTATTTTATCAGCGAAAAACAAACAAAACTAACATCATGAAACAAACAACACTGACACAACATTTTCCCACTGTAGCTAAGGTCGAAGTAGGGTATACTTAACGGAAAAACATCAAAAATCACTTTACGCCATTGGTATGGTCAGAATTAATATCAGATGTGACAAAATGTTTATGAATAAACATGTTTACGATGTGAGATAAAAGTGGTTAAAAATATGATTTACGTTAGTGCTTTTTGCTAAAAGTCCTCTGATGAATCAGTAGAGATGGTCGAAAAAGAGAAGCGACTTGCGGACTAAAATCGTTGTTGGACATCAATGAACGTATATCCGCCAGAAAGGTGGTATGCGAGGGTTAAGCACCTTTAAGCAGAATTAACCTTTTACCCGTTTACTCTTATACTTAGACGCATGGTGTGTGGTGTGTCAAGACCTGGTAAACAACTTTCTAAATGAAATCATGTGACAGAATGGCGAATGATTAAATAACCAACAAGGTAAGCACGAATTTAAGCGGTAAAGATTGGTGGAGCAAGTTGTAGTTCAAACAATCTATCTTTATATATATAATAGTACCCGGAGGACCGAGCTTTGCTCGGTTTGTTTTTTTTTTTTTTTGGTAAATCGTGTGTTTTGGAAATTTACATTTAGATACCAATTACTGAGTAATGAAATATGCATAATATTTTTGGATCTTACCGACGTAATAATATGAACTGATGTTTTTCACAAAAGAAAGAACTAAAAAAAAAAAGGGAAAAAAATAACAAAATAACAAATCGACAAAAAATTAAAAATAAAGAAAGCAATGATCTGGAATCGAAAAAAAAGTAAAAAAATAAATGTGTAAATGATCGTGACACGAACTACGGCCTTCTGTTTCGTGGCTGTTTGTTAGCGGCCGCCCGATTACCGACCGAGCTATTATAACATTTTTTTTTTCGGTGAAATTTACCGTCGTATTCGAATAATATTTTTCATTCCCTGAAAACTGGGATAAAACGACATTTTCTAAAAATGAAACCTAGTCAAATCGATTTTTCGCCCCCGAATCTGCGTACATACTAAATTTCATGATTATATAATATATAATTCTTCTGTATGTGTGTATATCACTAAACTCCTTCTACTATAAAAATAATATGTAGGTAATTTCGTTAATATATGACAATGTAAAGTCTTTAAGAAGCGTAACGAAAGCGAAAGAAAGCAGCATAAGAAAACTTACGCATCAAATTAATTGCGGTGCTTTAAAATTATAAATTTAACTTTTTGTGCTTGAATTATCTGTTGCACAAATTTTTAAATTTATAATTACCCTCTTTTTTCCTTTAAAACATTACAAGTATTTTAATAATTATTAAAAATCAACAGATACACATTTTAAAAACAATCTCTATGAGGTTTTGAATCAGCATTAGATTTGAAATCTCCATGAGGCTTATGAAAAACTTTATTAGTAATAGTTCTAGTCTGCTTTCAAGACAAAATATAAATATGTTTATGATAAATAAATTGTCGAAAAAAAGATTTATTAAGCCAAGATTACCGATTTCTTTTGGACAACATGCCCAGGCAACTGTTTGTGACCCATCTAGTAACTAACAGAAAGATAATTTTAACACGGATTTGAAGGCTTTTGTTTCGTATAAAAAATAAGAATTTGTATTAATGCTTTATATAAAACTATCCGTACAAACCTTAACCTTTTCTTTGAGATCCGTCTTATTGTGGAATGGAAAGGGAAGGGTAACGCGGTTGAAGATTTATTTGTAAATGGTGTCGCAGTTCCATTTGAATCGATGTATGGTTTCCGATCCACTTAGGAATCCGTAGAGGGGCCATCAGCTCACCCATCCGTAAATATAAATCGAGTAGTTCTGCCCCTAACATGAAAGATTTTAGATTTACGAAGTTAACAAGAGTTAACAAGAAGTCACATAAACTCATAGTTTAGATACGTCGCGATTACAGCTGGGATCGAAGCTTAGTCCGACCAGGGTAAGGCCCTGCATGATACAGCCTCCACTAAACATCTAATATACTCCAGCGAAGGTCACTCGCACATGAAACTGACGAAATAGAGCATATGCTCCGTAAGAAGATAACGGAATTATTCATATTTTTTAAAAAAAATTTGTTGTTGTTGTTATTATATAGAATTAACTAATTTTAAACATGTACTACACGAATTATAGTCTAAAAAGATCTTTTTCGTTTTTATATGAGTTTCTAGGAATTTATTGTGGGCATTCGTATATCGAAATAAGTTTCCGGACAGTTGCAGTATAGACTGTAGCAGCGAGAATAAACTGTTGCTCGTTTTATACGATTAATGTAATGACATAATACCTAACCTTGGGCTTCTAAACCTTCTCAGCAGTGTGTTTACGCGATGTGGTGACGTGCAATAAAATAGAAAACATTTAAATTCATTTAATTTTTTTTAAACAATGAACATTTAAGATAAGTATTAATATTTTTAATTAAGTAATAAATATCTTGTTCTACCTTTTTCTCCTTAATAATAGAACTTTCTTTTTGAAAGTTTACTTTTTTTATTTTAACAAACTAACTCTACAGACTCGTGGTCCGTAGTCTTTTTCGATTAATATGTTTTTTTTTATTTCTTTTTGTGCTGTCACCGTCGCGTATATCAACCGGGCTGGTAACGGTGCAGCAGTGAGTTCATATTTATTGATATTTTTTATATTTTACATTTTTTATATTTAAAATAATTAATTTATATATATATTTGATAACTAAAAGTAAACAATTTTTCCTGCACAGATCTCGTCGTCGCAGGTTATTAGGTAATAGGTGTTATTTCTTAGCTAGTCTCTCTGCGACCGCTGCGTCTCTGTTCCTAATTGCCATTAGACCACCCGCGAACCGTCGCCCGATCCATACCCCTGGTTGATAAGGGCCTCTTTTTCCGCCTGGGTATAGACTAGGAAACGTTTCTGGACGATATTTCGGTATTTGCGCGTTTGAGTATCTTACGATACTCAATGAATGCACAAGGGATCTGGAAGAGTATATGCCACTGTATATTTCGTTGAGAGCATATGCTACATCCATCGGGTTCCTATGCGTACACAGCAGTTCCTGACTGACGCCTGCCACTAGGTTTGAGCGAGTGTACTGCATTGAAAAGAGGTTTTTCCTGTCAATGTAGGGGAGTTGGTTGATGTCACCAATCAGCAGGATTTCTTTAGCTTCGCACAGTCGCATTGCTATCACAATGGCTCCAAAGTGGTTCACAAAGGCTTCGTCGACCATGAGCTGAGTGCAGGTCTTCTTGTCTGGCTCTTTGAACTCATTTACCAATACCGAAGCCATTGTGCGCACTTTGGTATTTGCACTGGCGCCGACGCGACTAGCAAGCTTCTCGAGAAGATCCTTCGTCGCCTCTATTGTTGTGGTGATTACAACTTCCCTCCCTGTGTCAAAGTTCATGACAATCCACGTTGTTTTGCCGCAACCGGGAACCCCATTGACCCATGTAATGGTCGGCACCGTCCAGTCTTCCCAAGGTGCTTCTGGATCTTGTGCTCCCAAGTTGTAAGTTGACTTCCCTCGTCGCTCTTGTGAGGGCCTGAAACTCAAGGAAGGGGTTTATTATGTGGTCTTTTGGATCCACTACTGGTCTTAAGATTTTCTTCTCCTTTTACGGCTCTCGTAATGGTGGAGTTTAGGCCTATTACGATAGAATGCTTGGGAGGCTTCTTGACTGTGGTCGCCTGATGGCTTTCTGTAAAGCTTGTTAGCCTTTTCTTCGCGATCCCGGGTAAGCTCTGGGCTGCTGCACTGAATGTTTTTAAGGCCGCGTTGATCTTGTCTCTTGCGTCGGATCTAGCCTGGGTTCTTATTTGGGTTAAGTGTTCTCACCGTGGATCTGTCGCTGGCTGTTTTCTGATTTTGGTTTGGCTATTGGATCTCCCAAGCTGTCAACAGGAGAAGCCGCCGTTGTCGAGTCGTATTTGCGAAGGAAGCTTAGGTTTTTACCTCTGTCCTCATATACGACTACCTCATATTTTTCTGTAGCTTTTGTGCAACCTATGCAGTACGCGACCTCCCCCTTTTTGTACTGGACCACCATAGCATCCACACTTATTTTGCGGTGTGCTCCACTAGAACATTCCTCTGCCTTTCCGAGTTGACGCAGCAGTGAGCATGCTTGAGGAGGACGCAGTGAGTAGGATCGACTCAATACGTGATCTCACTATTCGACATTTTTGGTCTGCGATTTTAACCTCTTAAAGTACACTTTAACCAGTTTAACCAAAAAACCTTTTTAAGATTGCAACTTTTGAAGCATGAGTTGAGAAAACAATTGATTTTGAATCTTGAATTTATCTTATGCTAACCAATTTTTTTTTCATAAGAAGTAAAATAAAAAAATAGTTAACGCGAATATTGTTTCAATTGAAGAGATCACATCATCGATCTAAAAATAACACAACAAGAAAAGCAAAAGTGTGATTTTCAAAACTGCTCTTATACAAAATAATAAATATTTATTAATAACTGCTGGTTCTCTTCTAAAAAGAAGAGGTTAACTCTAACTGGGTAAGATAAATCTTATTAAAATTCTTGCTACAAATCAATTGCAATCAATCATTGGGATTTATGTAAATTTATAGTTTATTTAAAAATAAAACAGTCCTCCCGAAAGATTGGAAAGTTTACATGCGACTTCCTTATTTTGCTGCCTTTTCTGTACATCTAATAAAATGTTTGCGATTTGAATTCGATGAATCGCGTTGATATATAGTTGAAAACCTCTTTGTTCCGTCCCCCAGATAATAAGTTAACCCCAGATAACCTAAAACAATTTGCGCTAAGTTTTAAGTTTTGTTATTATTCAAAATAACATTAATTCCATTATAGGATTAGATTAGTTTACGTTCCACCCATACCCACTTAGCCCACTGCAAAGTGAAATAAGTAGTAGTAATAATATCTAAATAAAAGTAAAAAGTTAAGTCAGGTAACAGCCTGAACTTGTCCCACGGCTGGGCAAAGACCTCCTCCGTACAGAGGGTATCAGGGCATAGTCTCATAATATAATCTAATAATATATAATGATGTAGTTATCTCAATTACCATCTAAAGTGGAAACCACGTTTTAAAAAGTGGAATGCGATCCAAGCCGTACGCCGTCAGCGAAGCGCGCTTCGGTTAGTGTTGCCACTATCGCAATTACCAGTACCAATCTGTTTATCCCTAAAAAAACCTTGATGGTATCAACGCTTTCATCAGGCTTGTACGGTAGGTATACGAGAATATAAATATTTCAAGACTTGATGTCTTTCGATATGGGCATTAGATTTGTGTACGAATGACTTCATCAAACCGCTCAAGAATTGAATGGCGGGCCATTATAAAGCTAACAAGGTGTGAATTGCAAATTTATACTTAATTATAGTTTTGATCACTATATATACGAAAGTTGACGCGGCCAGTCCACTACCGTGTAATTTGTTAACCTATAAAATGAATGATTTTACTAGGGCAATAAAAAAGAAACATGTTTCGTGAGTCGTAGGTCATGGGTTTCTGCCGCGCTATTGGTGGTACAAATACTTATAGTTCATCAGATTCAACTTCCATGGTGTCAATAGTGAACTGGCATTTACTGAATAACGATTAGATCCTGTCTAGAAATTTAAATTGTTTATAGTGCTAATCTTTGCACTTAAGATTAAACATTAAAATATGTAGAAAAAGTGCGAAAAGATTGTCGCCGCTGTGGGAATCGAACCCACGTCTTCGGCATTCGCATTGCAAAGATTAGCACTATAAACAATTTAAATTTCTAAAAAAGCAATGGCGACATCTCTCGTTCGAATTATCGTTGTAAAACGATATTCGAAATTGTTTGTATGCTGGAAAGGATATAACATAGATGGCGCCAAGTATTGCTTCAAATGCTAAGAAAACAATGTAGAAGAATACGTTAAGATTTTCGTCGGTGTGGTAATCAGCCGTTTAGCTCAGTGGCTAGAGCGTCAGGCCGCGAATGCCGAAGACGTGGGTTCGATTCCCACAGCGGCGACAATCTTTTCGCACTTTTTCTACATATTTTAATTTTAATAGATCCTGTCTATCTTTGATAAGTCTTGAAAAATATATCAATCACATTCTTATTTTTTATTTGAACCATGCTGCAGATCTTTCTTGTAGCGACTTACACCCTATCGATGTTAACCAAATAATTTAGAAATCCTACTAATAAGGATTGTATACAGCGTAACTGTAATAACATTTCCTTCCATTCAGGAACCGCCATTGAAGACATCATTTGTTCATAACACCGATTTCGAAACAACGCGATCTCTTGCGAAATTTTCAAAAATATTGTGCAACGCGAAGTTCAATGACGTGTCAAAATCTAGCTTAACCGTGGGTTAACTTACGTCAACGGCAGAAAAAAACCTTCAAAACCGGCTTTGTTTCCGCTTGGTAGGACTGAGAGAGACAGCCAATGTGATAGTGATCTATCATTTGATAATTTTTTTTATTTAACAAGATGATTAACGACGACTATTACGTTTTGATGATAACTTTAAAGGTGTCATCAAAACTTTTGTTATATATTAAATACCATATATATAATATACAGCTTTATATATATAATTATTTTTATGTCACTGAACTCCTCCTAAGCGGCTGAACTGATTTTAATGAAATTTTGTGTGTCTTCAGGTCGATTCGAGAATGGTTTAGATTCACAATTCGGTCCACATTCTTTTTTTTATTTATAAGTTGTTTTCGGATTGCAATTGTATTTACAGGACAACTTCTGTCGGGTCCGCTAGTATTATGCATGTTTCTCCAGAAATTTGCAGTCTTATTCGGTTCAGAGTAGGATTGTTACTTTTAACTCAACTTTATGTTGTAAGAAGCTTGTAAGAAGCTTGGCACAAAAACGGTTCGCCAAACTAATGACTACTATACAGATTACAAAAATCTAAAAAACAGCAAAAAATAAATAAACATGTCTATAGCCACTTAAATATTTTCTTATTCTGTTTTTTAGACAGACGGACAGACATCTGAGTCTTAGTGATAGGGTCCCGTTTTACCCTTTGGATACGGAACCCTAAAAAATATGACATGTTACGCAGTTCATCATCGTTCCGGATTTGTAATTATTTATTACTTTACTATGTCTATTACTCTTTTGACGGTTTAATGAATAGATTTCAGATTACGAGATTACAGTTGGTGTGACTTCCGGAGGTTGAGCGGCTAACAAAAACATGAATCAAGACACATCGAAAGATTCGAAAGAAATTACATTTTATGGAGAAGCAACAGCTATCATAAAACAAAATTTAGGAATTCTGCCAATTATGAAATTAATAACAACATAGTTTCATTAAGTAACAAGGCCTTGTTCAAAAATTTGGCTCAGTCGTTAACGATCTAGTTTACATTTTTCTAGTATCATTAGGTTATGTCAGTAAGTTGTTTTCTATATATTTATATACAATTTATTTATCCAACATTTAGAACATTAAATCATCTAAAATTACATATTATGTAATAAATCTAATCCAAGCGCCATGGCATGGTGGCAAGAACGCTAGCTACATCCATACTAATATTATAATTGCGAAAGTGACTCTGTCTGTCTGTCTCGCTTTCACGCCAAAAGTACTGAACCGATTTAAATGAAATTTGGTACACAGATCGTCCGGTAAAAATTGTTGTAAAGGGTTGCAAATATCTTTATATATATATATATATATATATATATATATATATAGTTTGAAGGACTTCAACGCAGAGCGAAGCCGGGGGTGAAAAGATAGTTTCCTATAAAAATTAAAATCAAACATCTTTTCCACTTTGCTTTAACCCAAAGCAAGGGCCATGATACCTTGGAATGAAACTTGTTTCTCGGGCATAAAGATACCTACGCCTTGTCTTTTTTTTCTACATCTAACAAAATAGTCAAATGTTACTTAGTATGGTATCTCTTCTATTACTGGATTTGGTTTATTTTTCGGAATAAATTGGCCGTTCGAACTGTTTTGGATATGGAAATCTATTTCTTTAATGATTACTAAAGTAGAAATGTTTCAAATTTAGATTTTAACATAGAACGTTCAAATTGCAGCCTTGTGTGGGTACACTATTACTTTAATCTATCAACAAAGTAATTAATTTTATTTCGTCAGCTAATGTGATTAATAGGAGACGTAGATCCGGTTTTTGTAATAAGGCGAGCGCGTTCGTTCCTAGGAGTATTGCAAATGATGTAGCTAATTCATATGCCGTCTATTATTAATTGCTTTTTTTTGTTAAGAAAGTAGCAAATTTTATAGGCATATACAGATAATTTAATACCGGAGGACTTAAACAGCATTGTTGGCTTTGCCAAAACTTTCCAAAAGTTTGCCACTGAGAACAAACAATTGGAAAGTTAGCAAAGTGAAAAAATCATAATTACTCCCGAGATAGTATCGATTAATATAACATAAATAAAATTATATTACATACATTACATTATATTTATAAGATTTTATTTTATATCGTACTAATTCAGGTGAAGACAACATTCAACTTGTTGACTTTATATAGATCGACCTAAGGTTAATTGCATTTGTAACTCAATAAATGGACTGTTGTTTATATTATTGACCCAACATTAACGCGATATCAGTTATTACGTAACATGTAAACAATATTCAATTGCTATTGTCTTAACGGCAAGGTTCGATAACCCTTCAATTACTGGCAATAAAGTAAAATTTAATTGCGTTTATCAAAAGTTATGTCAATATAATCAAGTCTCAATGACTTATTGGTTTAGAAAGTTGATCTGACAGATATAGTCGATATCTGAAATGGGTTCTACAAATAAGCACGTATAAAATGTGTTTTCTTGTGGTATTAAAATTAGGATTGAAAGATGGTGGTGTAGTTATTTATACAAAAAATAATTTAAAGAAAGTCACTTTTTATTGATGTTGATGTCACAAATATAACGGGTGTTAACTGACGTGAATTTTACAACACACTAATTTTACACATAATAATCTAAATTCTTTATAACTTGTACTTTCCTGCTATAACAAAACTAAAACGGCAAACGGCAATAGTTGATTTTATATAATGTACATAAATTAATTTTTATTTGATGTCATATTATTTAAATAATGCATTATTTAACGTCAGTTTACATTTAAAGGTTACTACACTCCAAAAAGTTTATCAACATTTATTGAAAAAGCCTTTCGTAATATAACGAATACATGCAGTTATAATGATAATTATTATTTAAATTATTTTTAAAATATTATAATCCTTTTAATTTTAATTTGTATGGTTCCGTATCAAGAGGGTAAAACGGGACCCTATTACTATTACTCCGCTGTCTGTCTGTCTGTCCGTGTGTCACCAGGCTGTTTTTCAAGGACCCTGATAGTTAGACAGTTGAAATTTTCACAGATCATGTAGTTGTTTTGTCGTATAAAAACAGATTCTAAAAAACAGAATCACTACATAGTATAAAACAAAGTCGTCCTGCTGTCTGTCCCTATGTATGCTTAGGTCTTTAAAACTACGCAACGGATATTGATGCGGTTTTTTTACTAGATAGAGTAATTCAAGAGGAAGGTTTATATGTATGTATAATATATTGCACCCAGGCGAAGCCGCGCCGGGTCGCTAGTAAAAATGTTTAAGTGGGGCTCCCATACAACAGACATGATTTTTTGCCATTTATTAAATGTTATAGTCTAGCTGTTGCCCGCGACTACGTCTACGTAGAATAGGCTGAAGGCGTAACATTTAGACAGAAAGACAGATATACATAAAATATGTATAAAAATTATAGCGTATGTCTTATTCTGATATATAAGCTATATTATATAATAATAAGCTATATTATTGTAATATATAAGCTATTAAGCAGTATTTGCGTGAAAGGGTAACAAACATCCATCCATACATACAAACTTTCGCATTTATAATATTATAATAATGATAGTAAAGATTATTATAGTTAGAATAATGGTACCGAACCCTTCACGCGTGATTCCAACTCGCACTTGGCCGGTTTTTAAAATTATTTTTTTATTCATGACATTGGACTCGACCGTATCAGAATAATATTGTGTTCCAAAATTCACTTTATATTCAATGACGTTGAAAATGATGCAACATTCTCTTTTGACAGTCTGTTTAGTATTCTAATTAGATTTCCATATCAAAACTTAGTATAAATAATATGCAGTATAAATAATAAATCTAATTCTAAAACTGCTTATTCACACGTTTCCTTATTGTGTTGTACTTTTTTACTTTTTTACATTGTACTTTTTTATATCATTCGGTCGGTTTCTACCAATATTCACTTCTTGATATGACTTTAGAGAGTATTATGCTTTTTAACTAATTGACGGAGCTAAGCACAGCCGAACCGTATCACAAAAACAGCTGGGAACCTGGTGTGAAATAAGGAAACTTTTTATCTTATCCCATAAGCTTTTTTTTACAAAGATGAAACCTGGCCCACGCGGTATGGCATAGCATATCATACCGCGGTGTAGTTAATGCCAAGACCGTTAGCTGTATTTCCTTTATGGATAATACTTAACTTTGAATGAGAAATAACTAGCTCTCTTATCACCAGTGGAAAAAATAAATTGATGATACAATTATTTCATGATGTGCCGCATTATACTCTACTGAAAATTGCACAAATACTTATACTAACCAATCTATACAAAGAGATAAAGCATATACTGTTATAATATGAAATATAAGTGGACGATGGTATGTTAAAAATATTTACGTTTAAACTTTGGCATAAATAAGTTTCATCGAGACTATTATGAACGACGAGTGTGACGAGTTTAGAGTTAATTCAAGAAAGAAAAATGCAATCCCTACATTATAATAGGAAAGCAATGAACAAAGCATTTACTGGGATTCGATTAGAGGTGAAAAATCAAATCTATAGCGGCAATCTAGACTGAAAGTCCGAGAGATATGACTTAAGTTGTGATAGTATATGATGTGCAAAAGGCCACTTACATTTTACTCAAAGCTTTAAATTATATTCGATTATAATTATTAATATTAAATTGTTTATATCATAGTTTAATGATCCTATGAAACAGTAATAGTTAACTGTATCTCGTGGCAATGAATTCGATTCGACAAACGCTTCTGAGTTATTTATCTATTGTTTCACTGTATGTTTTTATAGTTTGGCATCAAGATGGAATTCTTAAATTATAAAGAATGCAGTTTTAGGTAGAAAAATATTGGGTGGTTTTTATTCTGTCCCTTTTTGCGTATCTTGGGCTAAAAATATTCTGCACTCGAATCCCGATGGAGAATGGCGACAGACACCTCGCTCACTATTGTTGCGTATTATGTTGTGGGTTCGGTCCATGTATGACCCGACAATTTATATGACCTTGAGTTTGGGTTCATCTTGTCTACAGTTTTATTTTTGATAGCTACACCGAACGCAATGCGAGAATAAATTTTAATATGTTTATTATCGGTTCATAAATTACGGCGTTTTGGGGTAACAAACATTAAAAAAAATACAATCCACTTTAGAACCTCCTTTTTTGTGGTCGCTTTATAAAAAATACAAAAGGCTGAAAACAAATATGAAAATATTGCAAAAATATGGTAATTATGCTTAATATTAATCAGTATGTAAGCCTCTTTTGGGGTTAACAGGAATAAGTCATTAAATTCAACTTAGACAAGATTCATTCTTATTCATTATGAGAGTCTGCAAAGTGTGAATGTTGAATACTTTCGTAGAGATAGTTAAATAATCATCATCAATTCCATCTTTGTTACACGCCTTAAGTCTTTGGTGAATAGTGCCAATTTACAAAAGCTATAAACTGCCCTGAATTGACCTAACTAAAATTTACCTAGTTCCCGATCGAATATAATACTTAACCGTTTACTAATAAATTTTAATGATGCTGCCAGTAAGATATAAAAAAGAAATACAATGGAATGTTTATTCAATTTTAAATATAAACGGAAACCTTGCAAATAAAACAGATACCGTTATGTTAAGATAACGTTATCAAAAATTTTTATGAGTGTCAGTTGATACATTGAAAGACATTTTGATATCAATTTAGTACTATACTATATAAATAACAATCAACAATCACGGTCTTGTTTTTTAAGTTATCATAACCAACCTCATAGATATTGTTGTATACATGATTAACTTTATGTAATCTCTTGATTTCATGAGTTCTTTTTGGAATTGTGTAGGACATAGTAGATCTCATTACAAGCTATTTGTTATAATATCATTACAAGCTATTTGTCATTATGTTGTATTCTTTAAAGTGTTCAACCAAAATAATTTTATTGAAGGCTGTACCTAGATTAAGTTATGTAGATAACTTATTTTTTTTTTCGTGAAAAAATAGCAAATAATAAATATAAACCATAAATATTTTTTTTCTCGAATAATTTATTATTCTGTACGTGTGTATGTCACTGAACTCCTACCACTCCACCTAAGCGGCTGGACCGATCTTAATGAAATTTTGTATGTTTTCAGGTCGTTTCGAGAATGGTTAAGATTCGCAATTCGGTCCACTACATTTTTTATTTTTTTTATTTCTAAGTTGTCTAATTTAAGTCGTGTGTACACGATAGCGTCTTTCCAATCCGTTAGTATTCTTATAAAGATTAAGTAAAGTAGTTACATATTTAATAAGCATTTGATCTCGTATAATATGAGGTTACTATATTTTTGCTTATTTGAAACTTGATATAACGATATTGCCGAATGAAATTTCATGTTTATCTCCATGGAAGAATCGGACCAGTTTAAAACAACTTAGTATTTATAACCAGTTGTAAGTATTCCAGAGAAAGGGTCCAATTTTTTATTGTCAGTGACCCTAATTAAGTAACCGACGATGCTTATCAATTCTAACCTTAAGGGAGGAAGGTGTGGTAAAACCAGTTGGAGATTCGAGATTGCTCTATCTTAACACGATATCTATGTAAATATATAAAAATCAATGTACGTTTCATGGTTGGTAAGGTTGTTTTTAAATAAAGAAAAAAAAAGTATTTAAGTTAAGGGAGTCCCTCCCATACAACAGACATGATATTTTTGGCAGTTTTATAGATAATGGTACGGAACCCTTCGTGCGCGAGTCCGACTCGCACTTGGCCAGTTTTTAACTGAAATTTTTTTAACATCACAAATTATTATTTTTATATTACACTGTTTAATTCATTGAAAAATTATCAAGAACACGGTGGTAAAAAATAATTTAAATTTATTTCGTTATATTAATGTCTAATTATTATTTTTATTTTGCACTTAGGACCTACACAGAAAAAGAAAAGGCAATTAATTTCCCGAAAATGTTTATTTCAATCAATATTAATTAATCCATTATGGTCATAAATCACGGCCTACTTTCATTTTTCTTGTATAAGTGGAGGCACGGGGTGGCCCAGTTAAGTTAATTATATACATTTGAAACACTTTAATTGGCTTAATCTGTCCTTCTGTTTTAAATAGATAATTTACAGGCACGGTTAACAATTTACATAGGACTACAATAGATGAATGAATTGGAATTAACTATTGAAGCTATTTTATTTTATTTATTTAACATAATGTTATAAATAAAGTTTGTTACGTAACCTTTAGAATATTTGTTCTAAAGGTTACTTAACAAACTTTATTTTTTAACTTTATTATTTTACGTAACAAAATAGCCATGTGGCGATTTTGACCACATGTAAACCATTTAATAAAGAAAAAACAAAACCGACTACAAATATTTCATTTAGAACACATGGCCTATTTTCATTTCGAAAACATGTAAAACATTTTTATTAACAAAAAGATTGTCACGACGGATTGTCACTGCCATTTTTTCATAAATGTACACGCCGGTACTACTCTTTTACTATAATATAATAATAGAATAATAATAATTAATTATTTATAGCTTAAGCCATTTTATGTCAATAAAATTCACGTTATCGGTTAAGATCCCTTCAGATATTTTTTTGCGTACAGGCGGCGACTTGACATCGATCAGCAAATTATAGTTTGTTGCGTGCGCATTTGGTTGTAGTTAGGAAACCTTGTGGGGGCGTTATATGAATATCTTATAAATAAGTAATAAAAAATTATCACACTCCAAAGGAATTACTCTGTATACATTATGTATAGCGCTGCGTAATTATTGGAGGCAAATGAGCAATTTCTTATTTGCATACTCGTTTGCATGGTATATGCGTAATAATCGAAAGGGAGGGTATTTTTCCCCTCCTCGAAAATATTGTAGCCAACCATAAAGTAATAAACGGAGAAATCAAATAAAGCCCATATAAAATATATAGAAAGAAAATATTTTTTATTTTTCTAGAATTTATGCTTTTGTTTGTCTCGAAATTCTTGCATAACCTGTAGAATCTGAACCTATTATATAATTTCCATTTCAAATCAAGTTCTCTGAGTAAAATTGGCTGTATTTCATTTCAAGAAATGACAGTTTTTTTTGCTATGAACTTATTTTATTCTAGGTGGCCCGCTGCGTTCAACTTCGTCTGCGCCAAATCTACCGGCTCGATATGTTTTGACTTTTAACATAGCGCCGTCTTTAATATACTTACTACACCGCCATCTGTTAGAATCTTATGGAACTCACGGATACTTATAACCCTTTGTCATTTAATAAACAAATAATTTGCATTAAAATAATATTGCGACTATTAATTGAGATGTAAGCTAGCCTATCTTTTAAGTTGGATCAAATTTTGCTGTTCACGCACGCAAACGAACTAAAATGCAGTTATGAATGAGTTGCGTATAAATCACGCACTTTTTGAGATAAGTTCAAATGAATGTAATTAATTACTTACGAGTGATTTAAAATATTTATCATTTCTAATACAACATTATTTATCTCTAAAATTTAATAAAAAAAATGGATACTCTTAGAAAAGACTGCCTGTATACTAAGATGAAACGTGGCAAGCAAGGAGATGGTTCACCTTTTGTAATTTATTGCTGCCACCCGTCTTTTGAACGATCGTTGCCAACCTATAAAGCAGTGGACTCCAGTAACCTCATCTATCAGACAGACAGAAACTTATTAATAGTCTCGACTAATATAACTATATAGTATATAAGTAAAGAAAAATGTAGTCGTTCATTTGCTGAGATTGAACATTTTTTTTTATTTATTAGAAAAGAGCTTTATTGCTGTAAGTTTAACAAAAAATAATATAATACATCAACACAACATGACTTAACATCTATTACAAAATCCAAGTTTTTCTTAAATTATCTTCAGCAATCCTAGCCAATATCAGAACCTGATCTGATGTCGGAAAAGCCTGGTATCAAAGCCAACTTAGAAACACTTTCAGAAACGTAATGCCATATTGATAAGTATTCTATTTCTAATTCTTATTGATTCTACTAGTTTATGGGGTAGTTTAATTTCTTACTATTTCATGATTAAAGTTTTAAAATATTAGATATAGCTCATAGCCCAGCCTTTTAAAGCTATGTAATATTTATCATTTGCAATCATATTGTATAAACGTTTTACGCAAATTGTAAAAGACTTATTAAAATTGTGTCAGACCAGTGTATAATATATAGGTTAGGTTGGTTAGGACCAGGATAAAACTAATATTTAAAAATAAAAATTAAACAATAATAACTAAAAAGTTTGTATATTCTTTATTGTAATAAAAGTTTGTACAAAGGCGAACTTAATGCTAAATAGCATTTTCTTCCAGTTAACCATTGGTGGTTGAGAGCAAGTTACGGGTAGTAAAGCTAAAATGACATACAAGATTTTAAGTGTCAGTCAAAAAGAATATGGCAAAACTGAATATACTTGAACATAAAGATTAATAATTACAATTTTAAAAACATACGTGCATTTATATATTATATTATACGTACTACTTATTGTATACAATATATATTATATATATTATATACCTACTATTTATGCCTACATAATAAATATAATTCAAATACAATAAAGAGTCAGTCATCACATTCTTTAGCGTAGTAACATAAAAATAATTTAGTCACTTTACTGATGTTTGACACATTACTAAAGGGAGATTTATCGACTAATTTATTCATTCTAAACCGACTCTAAAATGATCCATGAAACATAGTTGCCTGAGAGTAGTAAGCGATCATAAACTTTAGGGCAAATTGGCATACCTACGAACAGGGCCGGATTTATTGGAGGGCAGCCGGGGCAACAGCCCTGGGCCTCCACAGATGAGGGGCCCCCCCACAATAGAGACTTTGGAAAAAAAATTCAAACTCAGACTAGTAAACAATCGTAAACAACTTTTCCTTTCAAATTTTATTTCGCGTTTTGCTTTTGTCTGCAATACTTTGTACAATCATGATTACATAAAAATATTAACAGAAATCAATAGAAAATAATTTGGGGCCAAGGGTCTCCACTCCTTTGTCGCCCGTTACATATGAACAGGGCTATCTTCTGTTCATCACAATGAATGTGTATTAAATAAAGTGAAATATATTATTTGTTAATTGTTTATTTAATAGACGATAAATATTAAGCAGTTTGTATATAATTTCAGTTGAAAATATTTTCTTGTTTCATAATTTTTAGAGCACGAGGTGAGGTTTTAGTTTATTACCTTTTAACTTATTTTATTTTAATTATTTATTTATAATGTCATCGTTTTCGTATAAAGACATCATTAGTTTTTAGTATATAACTAGTCCTCTACATGGCGCAATATCCAGTTTTATATGACTTCACATAGCTTTTAATCAGCGGACAATCGAAGCTTCCGACGATACCTCATTTGATAAATTATGATAAGTAGTTTGAAGGTTACGTGATAGATGAACATACGTACATGCATAGTTAAACACCATGAACCTCCGCAATAGTCGGGTAGTTAGATAAAAACTTGTCATGAGGTCGTTACCAAAATAGAGTATGATTGTAGCAGTATCATTGAGACTTATAAAAGCGGTTAAAAATTTAATAGATTTCATAAATTTGTGTAAGGTGAGCCAATTAGAGACTTGTATAACAACTGCACACTAATAGATTAGCCCGACTGCAGAAGACGACTAGAATGACAAGTACAAATATTTACACTGTAGGCAAAATGCACATACAACGTGGCTAGTGACTACACTAACTAGTGACTGGTGACCAGAAACTAGTTTCTGGTCACCAATTCTTACATGCTATTTTGTGAACCGCTTCCATATTTGCCATCTCATTAAACTAATCTAAGCTTACCTAGAAATATCGTATGGAATTTTAAAAATATTAAAAACCGAACGACACTTAATGTGTAGTAATCCGTATCATTTTTGTGACCGCAAGTCGTCAATCATTTAATACTAGTTACATTAAATGGTGATTGTAATTCCATTCCATCTTTTTAGAACTGTACTCGGACACGGCATCGTTTAAAATCGGGTTTTGAATTTCGTAACACCGGCGCGGATGTCGTAACACATTGAAATAAACTAAAAGTGTTAATTCATTGTTAATTGTATAAATCAATGTTGGCATTTTTCGTATCAGCGATTTCGCACAGCGCACGCACCGCGCACCGTCGGCTCGTTTTGTAACAACAAAAATGAATACGAGTATAATTTTTGAAGTTAGACTTCTTTTGGCGATTTTAGAAAAAATTATAAGAGTAATTTTTTTATGAGTCGACACGCAAAAAGCAATGCGATGAAGAGGTCGCAGGGCAGCCACCTTCGACCAACTTCACGCTATTACCATGACAATCAAGAACAGATTTTGACATTTACCAATAATTCCAAGTTAATTTTTAAACTTTTATCAATTGCATTTAATGTCTTTTTCACAAACAAGGTGTACTATAAGAGTTCTAACGTTTTTACTTTGATTCTAATATTTTAACTATTACCGAACTTGAATATTAACAACTATTATAACGCACTAGTGGTTATATCTCTGACCGGGAACGCAGCCGAAATCCCAGTGACCGCTGCTCCATGCGACCATGTATGTGTCTCTTGGCATGATTAGCGAACGTCATATCCGGTATACATTGTTGCCAGCGCCAACAGTACTGACACAAAGGTTAAATTTTTAGTTTAGAATAACTTCTTATATGCGTACATAAGTACACACACACTTTGCAATGTTCAAATTCAATGACTTTCTGGGGTATATATTTTTTTTGGCTAAGATGTGTGCATGCGGATTAGTGGAAATACAACGCGAATTAAGCATGCACAGGATTAAAATATGTCCAACAAAGTAACAAATAAGAAATACATTTTTTATGAACAAGCAACAAAACTGTATTCTCACTCACTATACATTTTCTATTTGATTTTGACGAGTTCCCTGATGCATCTCCGCAGTCAAAGGTCCAATGCCTACGAAATTGATATGGAACCACATGTGTCCTAAAGAGAACCCAATGCAAAAATAATTATTAAAATCGGTTCCCATCAATGACGGAGTTCAACAAACATAAAAAATACAACCGAATCGAGAACCTTAGAAAGCAAATTTATTTTAATTTCCTACATTGAGTTTGTGTATAAATTTGGGAAGACTTTTTTATGTTAAATACCGTTTTATTTCTTCTTTTATATGTTAACGGCCCGTTGGTGATTTCCTCTTTCCTCGAGCTTGCTCAGATCACTAGATATTAATTCTGGTGCAGTTACTTTGTTAAACATTTGACTAAAAAAGTTATCGGATCGAACTATTTATTATCAACTGTACTGAATGTACTATAATAAATTTTCAATTCAATTTTCGCCTGCCCAGATTCAGATGTCCGGATGGTTTGACATGCGTATGAAATTGCCATATATGTATATTAAGAACTGTTAACAATAGTATTAAAGTAATTTATATGACCATGAATAGAATTATCTACTTTTGGTAAACGAGTTAGGTTGTGATTGCACGTTTTACTAAATGTCGGCGTGAAGTATTTTACAATAATAATAAAATTCTTGGGAGACTTAAAACGACATAATATTAGATAAATTATCAATTAAAATTGAACTTTTCGGTATTATGAAATAGTATTATATATAAGTAGATACTATAAAACTTAGAAAAGTTTTGAAGAATTCGTTTAATAAATCTGATATATAAAATTCTCGTGTTACGGTGTTTGTAATTGAACTCCTCCGAAACGGCTCGACCGATTTTCGTGAAATTTTGTGTGCATATCGGCCAGAGTGAAGAATCGGACAACATCTATTTTTCATCCCCATAAATGTTAAGGGTGGTCCACCCCAAACATTTTTTTCTACCCTACAAATAATTTATATGGTTAAACAGTGTTTGCCGGGTCAGCTAGTGTAATTATTATATAAAATATATTCAGACACAAGTAATTAATTTCAATGATATCCAAGAAAACTAAAACTAAATGAAATCCGTTATTAATAATAAAATGTTAATTAAGTTTTTTTTTTCGTTATTTATTATAAAATGCATACAAAAATTAATTTAGGTGAAGCCATTTAAATGAAAATACGGCATGGGTAAACCTCGTTCTCTTAAAGGTATCGCATTTTACGATTACGGAGAACGTTTATTATAAAGCAGGAAACTTAAATCCTTATTAATAAATGAGAGTATTGGGCATCTTTAATAACAAAATACCTGGAAAGTAGAACACTAAAACAAACAAGTTCTTAAATTTGTATCGATAATTATGTTAAATATTCAACAATTAAGTATCTAGCAGGTAAATATATGTGTTATAATCTTAAATTTTTATATATTAAATTTTAAGTACAGAAGTATCAATGTTCGTCCATTATTCGCGAGTGTGTTAAAGATTAACTTTTATATTAATGCCAAATATAATAAACTACCAAACACTTCGAACATATACACTTCGAACTAATTCAAAGTGTATGCAGTTTATATTCTTATACAATTCAACAAAGCTTTATTGCCATCATAATGCAGATTTTAGATTGGGGGAGGTGAAGGGGGTTAAATATTTGTCGGAAAAAGCAGAATAATATAGCGCCCTTACGCAAATGTCGCCCTTAACCTTTAGGTAAGACCTCTTTGACCCCTGGCCACGCTTTCTACGATATAACAAAATGGTTCTCGGAGGAAGCCGTGAACATACTCTTAATCCTTTAAAGCCGTGTTGTTAAACAACACGCTTAAGATACGTTTCTCACATTCTTAGGTCATGGTCTACTGCCAATTCGCTCTCTTCTCTTCTCCATCTTCTCCTCCATATATATCTTACGATTTTCATAATTCCTTGCACAAATCTTCTGTTGAAATTAAAAAACCAATTTTTTTATATCACCATTACTAATTTAGAATTTTGAAGTATCCATCACAAAAGCAGTAATGGAATATAAAAATATGCTTCAGTATATGAAAATAAATAGAGAGCGAGAACACGTGGAAGTGAGGAAATTCAAGAAAATGATTCAAACGTGTGCGAAGTATGTCTGTAACGTTGTTATGATAGTTTAAATTCTTGTAAAAACAATATTAAATAACAATTAATGCAGCCAGTAAAAGATACAAATAAGAGGTGTTACGTTTCAAAACGAGATTATAGCGGTGAGGTATAGCTGTTTGTTAAATATCCATTTGTGATACGGACGACAACTGACTTTCGAGGGAATTTCCTCGTCATTTGAAACAGTGATATAATAAAGACAATTTTTCAAGAAAAGTGCATCAAAGAAACATGACACAAAAAAGTGAGGAGATCAAAACGCTGAAACGGTGGAGGGTCGTGCTGTCTCAGGTACGTAAATTATTATTTATTATTAAAATCTTTTATTGTAGTTTTTTTTACTTATATTATATAATGTTGATACTTGTCTATCACTTTAAAAACACTTCCTATTGTTTTATTACTATTACTGCAAAGTCAAGGTTCGAAATGCACATTATTCTCTTCTATTTTAATTCTTCAATTTCTTTATATTTTTCGTTTCCAACCTCTTGAATAAGTTTAAGCTTACTTTAACTTAATCTTGATTGCGGTAGTAAAGAACTAGAGGGATTTAATATTAAAAATGAAATGGTTTATATAATCTGGCAGAATGCTAATTGATGAAAACATCGTTTACAGTATAATTAATACTACAGTATAATTATAAAAAATAAATTAATTAATATTCGTATGAAATTAAAATATTCGTGTTTATCAAACGCTAAATGTTTATCGCGGGACATTAAAATTAATTAAAATATAATTCATGATAAGGTAGTTTTATTAGTTACTAGCTACCCGCCCCGGCTTTGTATGGGTGCTATGTAGTATACATATAAACCTTCCTTATGAATGAAAAGAAAAACGCGTCAAGATCCGTTGCGTAGTTTTAAAGAGCTAACCATACATAGGGACAGACAGACAGCGGGACGACTTTCTTTTATACTATGTAGTGACTGTTGGGTGAAACACTCAGAATTTTTTTTTTTTCAGATGACATTTTAACCATAAATTCACTTACATGACCTAGTAGTGCAAGATAAAGTTCGAACCTGGATCTTACATTACACACCACAGATTAAGTTAAATGCATGATATTTATAAACAGCAAATGTCTAATTGATATTTACGCCATGGAGTACCTGCAATAGTTCTAGTGCCATATTTGCAACAGGTTCCGTAACAAGTGGTTCTAGGGCCACTTAAAGGGCAGACATGTTAGTGGTAGGTCATAGTAAACTAAGAAGTGAAGGTATACTCTTATCGCATTGAATAGTGTTTACATTGTGAATAAAACGTCTGGATACTTATTAATAGTTAGATATGTACTTTTTAGAGATTTTTTAAAGAAAGCCAAAGTTCATAACAACCAATTAAAAAAGTACAGTAACAGCCTATACATGTCCCACTGCTGGGCAAAGGCCTCCTCTATACAGAGGGTATCAGGGCATAGTCCACCACGCGGCCCCACTGCGGATTGGCGGACTTCACATATCTTCGAAATATATTTTTTTTTGTTATTAATTCGAATATATGCAGGTTTCCTCACGATGTTTTCCTTCACCGCGGAGCACGTGATAAGTCAGCACTTAAAGTTAAAAACTTCATTGGTGCCGGCACCGGGGATCGAACTCAGGTTGCTCGAGTATATTGAATTAAAGGCAAAATACAAATAATAAATCAATAATATTTTTTGCAGGTCACAGGCAAATTAGGTACCCAACATTAATTATCCAATAGTGGGGACCGGACCCACACCCTCTAGCAGGTTCTATGTCGCATTGAAGGT
Organism: Iphiclides podalirius; assembly: GCA_933534255.1. Classification (NCBI taxonomy): domain Eukaryota; kingdom Metazoa; phylum Arthropoda; class Insecta; order Lepidoptera; family Papilionidae; genus Iphiclides; species Iphiclides podalirius. The sequence goes on from OW152833.1 coordinate 7,534,407, forward strand.
TATTTATAGGTTAGAACAGTTTTGTTCGATTGAATGTACAACAAAAACTTGCATTTCGTCTAGTGAGTAAAGGCCCATTTACACGATGCCATTTTCTTGTACATACAAGAGCAATAATTGGATGCAATAAATTGCGCGCAATAATTGTTAAGACCATTTGTTGTTTAGGCCATGCAACTCATTTATTGCTTCAATTTAATTGTATACAACAGGCAAGAAACTGGCACCGTGTAAATGGGCCTTAAGTCAGATAATTGGGGCCCAAGCCTTTCATGATTTAGCAATACAGCATTCCCAAGAATGTTGCCTACCTATATCTAAGCTATGGGTCACTTATGATCAGGTGAACTGCCAATTTATTTCAATTTCATTTTAATTTGTATTTTTACCTTAATTTTCACCATATATGAAATTAAAGTAATTCGTTTATTAGGTCTAATATTTACAAGATTAAATCTATCTAATATAATATATTATCTTATCAAACCTAATCCACGCGGCATGGTGCCAAGAACGCTAGCTGCATTTCCTCGAAATAATATATGAAATGAGTTTACATTCTAACCTGCACATATATATTGCAGGTGCTAGCATGTCTCGCGTTGGACTTCCTACTAATCGGCCTTGGAATGTCCATTAGCTTCGTGACGATGGTTCTCCCCGAGGTGCTCGACGCTAAAGAAGGTCTCTCCATCAACAAGAAGCAGGCGTCGTGGTTCGGTAGGTTATCTTTATGATTTTGCAGTACGCTTAAATGCAAGCGAAACGTAATATAGTAACGATCCCACCTACCAAAAAATCAGAGTTTATTGCCGGTTCTTATCTTGCAGGTCTAGTTTAGTGAACCGGTGGTAGTTTTTAACGTTCAATAAGAGCTTAAAATAAGCCTATGAATTAAATAAAGAAATTTTGACTTTGACTTTGACTAAGAAATCCCTAACTCAACGTCTAAACTCTCAACTTAAATGTAAATATTTATATCTTATCTGCCTAATCTTAAAATATCTGCGATTTAAGACTAAAAATATCTGCGCTTTATCGACATACGAGTATGTACGTAGTCGTATTGTACCAAAACTCTTGTCATAGATTTGTTTTAACACCTCGCTATATGCTATAAGAGATGTCTGTTGCAAAGTAGAAGCTGACAGGTGAAAAGTAACAGATTTGTACCATTAATATTGCTTTAAATCTCATACATGTAGAAGCGAGTAAAGCTATGCACCCTTCGTACTTACTTTCCTATATATGTTAATATATCAACATATATAAAAATCGGTAGATTACTTAGAATAATCTAACTTTCATATTAAGTTCTCACCTGGCCGTAACCTAAATACATAGAACGATTAATAGATAATATTATTAAAACATATTAATTGTAAAAAGCGATTTTAACATTGGTACCTGTTGGTGCGACGTTTCATGTGTAAAAGTTCAAACTCATGCTCGGCTCTTGTAAGGAGCCTAGGACCCGTTTTATACTAATACTATTTTATTGTATCTTATGCTATTTTTTATAACAATACTCTTTTTTCTTCTTTCCTATATTTCTATCGGGTATTCAACCAATATTTGGAGTTTTTAATCCTTACTAATATTATAAATGCGAAAATTTTGTATGTACGGATGGAAGTTTGTTACTCTTTCACGCAAAAACTACTAACTAGATTTTAATGAAACTTTACAATATATAGCTTATACATCAGAAGAAGACATAGGCTATAATTTATATACAAATTTTATGTATATCTGTCTTTCTATCTGAATGTTACGCCTACAGCCTATTCTACGCAGACGTAGTCGCGGGCAGCAGCTACTTCTTTATATATGTATTGGTAAGAACTTTCGAATTTACTTTTAATATGACTTATTTCTTTTGATTTCTTAACGAAATATCATAGTGTATATTGGTGTATACAACCGCCGCCCATGGAGGATTTGCAAGCACATTGTTAAATTTTCAGGAATGAATAGGCTCACTAATATTGGCCTGAAAATACCGCTGGTGATAAGTAATTAAAGAAAACGTGTGCAGCAGTACTTTTAAAAAGCGCACAATGACTTACCCCCAAGCATAAAGATATCGGTAATATTTCATCCAAAACACAATAATTTAGCCAAAGTATTAACATAAGAGAGCTAGCTATTACGTGCAATTTCATCCGCCAGTAACGTTTTTGCTTCGTTTCCGCAAGTCGTAGATGTTAAATATGCTATAATCTTCCTCAGCAATTGGTTTATCAAATGCAATATGCAGATTTCTTCAAATCTAACTGGTAGTTTCAGAAATTAGCACAGTCAAACAAACAAACAGACTCTTCAGCTTCATTATTTTAAGTGCAGACGATATCTTTTATTTTATTTTTCGAAATTTCTCCAATACTGTGTGTACATATTATCATTACATTTTCAACAAGATTATGGGAAGAAACACACCACCTAATCAGTGTTCCACCACAAAACTTAATAAAAAATGCAAATGATTATTTCTTATTGCATCTAGTGTGTTATCTTTATCGATATTCAATACTACTAGTTACCTCCATTAATATTCGCTTTTCCTTAAGTGAATTCTAAATAATTTTAATTAATTACCTGTTATTAACATCCTCAGAGGTTGTTGGGATGTTACATAATTGATAGAGGAGATAATTAACAGATAAATAATTATTGATTTCATAACTTATTTATAACCTCATAACTTATTATCACTTATATACTAAAGTTTCGACGCTTCAGATAAATTTGATTCCAATATTTAATAATCGATATTTTTATTTATTTTATCAGATTATGTATCATACATGTATTGTAATACATAATAATAAATAACTTACAATACATGAATTGAGTTCTTCAGATTCGTCTTATTTTATGACAAGTTTTTGGTCTTGACGGTGAACATTTTTTATATTCCTTACTATATCTCTACCGGGTATTCACCTAACATTTGGAGTTTTTAATTGCTTTATATATTGGTAAAACATTCTAATTTACTTTTCACTCATTTCCTTTGATTCTTCTACGAAATATTTATTTATTTATTTACAAGTACAGTTTATAAGTACAATTTTTAACAAAGTTCACGCTGTAACAGAATAAATAAACAAGGTTTGCAAAAAAGTCATGAGTGGTACCTTAATTATAGGTAAAAAATACTTTTTAACAGACAGTAGAGACAAAAAACTTTTACAAAACTAAATATGAAATACGAAAATTATAATAATACAAACATTAAACTAAAATACAGTAAAAGTAGAAAAAAAAGCAGTATAAAAAGTATGTTACTAAAAAAATATGTTACAATAAAAAATATATGAATTGAATGGTGAAGATATTAATTATATATTTAAAGATTATTGGAACTTAAGTACAATTTTATTGAATGTCTGAATATAGATATATTGTTGTCAAAAATATCTATTTCTGTTTACTTATTTAATAAGTTGAAGGATTTAATTAATCTATTAATAGGAGCATTGTATCATAAGTTAGACCTAGCCTCATTCCAGCGAAATAATGGCCACTGCTCATTCTGAGATGTTTCGAAGGAGCTGTGAAGCATAAGGTTTCAAGTAACTGTGGGCAGTCAAGTAGGCCGTTTGCTAATTTGTATAAAAACATGTTGTCAAGCAAATATCTTCGATCGGAGAGTGCACACAGCCCGAAATAATTAAGTCTGTCAACATACTTACCGAGGTAACTTTTTTGTTAGGCCGCACTTAAGAACCAAATGCCATAAGAAACGCTTCTGAATACCCTCTAGTCTTTTGATGTAGATGTTATAGTAAGGATTTCATACGACAGGGCAGCACTCCAAGATACTTCGAACTAAAACATGTACTTGTATAGAATAATTAATGTCTGTGAATTTCTAATGAATTTAGTATTTCTCAAGAGAAAGACTAAAATTTTAAAGCTTTTTTGACACAGATTGTCAATATGGACATTAAAGCGCAATATCGTAGCATATATTGGTGTATTAACTATGCAACTTGCCATGAACGGCGGTAAATACGTAGATGACGCCATGGCGCAGCTGTCAAGGTATTAGCTTCGGTGTCGCGGGTCGCGGCTTCGATTCCCACACGGGACAAGTATACTATATGTATGAATTATAGATAATTGTTTCGAATGTGGGTGTTTGTCCTCGTGAAATTTATGTTTGTATAAAACCGTTTAAAAACTTTTAAGTTAAACGTTTTTATTTTATGTGCACTGAAAACTAGAATATTGTATTGTCATCTAAATTAAATGTGTGTTTGGTACACACATTTCAGATCAATCTGACAGCGGGAAGGTGCCTAAATTTCAATTTCTAATTTTGAACCAAATAAATAAACAAATAAATTCCGTACGGGTCGAGCTAAATAAAGCCGTTTAAAAACGTTCCTACAACACAAGTATTAGCCTAAGGTGAGAGCAATGAATTTTAAAACAAAATAAACTTAACACCAGGCTAGCTTGCCAATTTCTCACTTAAAAAAATATTTCCTGGTGTCGAAACACACGGCATTTGCCTATGTATGAGTTACACAGGCAAATGCCGTGTGTTCAGATAACGAAATCCAGTAAGTAGATAGCAGTCATTCGGTCAAATAAACATCCAAACGCGTAGGAAATATTTATGTATATGCAAGGGGACCTTATCTTAATTTAATTCCACAAAGTAGGCGGACATGGCGCGGTGGCTCTCAATTATTATTTTTTTCTATCTCTAATGTAATAAATCTAAATACTGGTTGAATAAATATAAGTACGGTCGATGTAAATGGGGTTACTTGATCCATTTGGGTTCCATCCAACATTAATATACGACAAAAACTACGAAGAACTCAGTGTGTTCATGTATTACTGATCATATTTTATTATCTCAGACAAACGCGTGGGACTGGAAACGATGACAAACGTCATGACCAACGTGAGAAGACGATGATAGTAGATTTTTAGAAATTGCATTATATACAGCGTGTCGTTACCATCGCGACAATAAATGAAGACACGTCTAACGCTACTTGCCAATAATCATAAAAAATATTAACGTTAAACAAAATCCATAATATAAAAGAAAAAATTCTAACAAACTAATTAAGTAAAAAAGAAACAAAATTTGTAACATCCTATACAATTCGCGCCACAGCGTCGCATTACAAGCCTCTCCTTCTAACAGTATGTTTTGTCTCTTTTAAATTCATTCAACCCATTCATATGCTTTGTAACCTTTACAAATGAACATTACGTTACGCTTTTATAGGTAAGGGTGTTCTAAAATTCTTTGTTTTGGAAAATTTAATAACTCTGTAAATATTGATGTTTAAAGAATTTAAATGTTTAATACAACTTTAAAAAGTTGTCCCCTATATGTGTGTTCATTTATTGTCGCGATGGTAACGACACGCTGTATATTAACATAGATATGTCAAACATAAACAAACATCTAGATCGAAAACCGTTTCTTGTCAATTCTCTTCTCATAATTTGTATTGTAGTTTTATGACGTTCTTAAAACAATCTTATATCGAATAAATTTTTCAAAAGTTTATCAAAATCGAAGTTGTCACCAAAGTTTCACCGAACCGTCTTTCTACCGGATACAAAAGTTAATATTTTGACAGTATTCACGTTGATAATCTAAATAAAATAAAATTTGCACAAATACTGCGGGACATGCATACACTGCTGACTACCAGTATGTTAATTATAACTTTAGGTACTCCATCCTGATTCTAAAATACTTAAAATTTTCCATATACATATATTTGTATTTAACGCATTGGTTCACCCCTTTTAAATTTATTTTTATTAAAGTTATATAAGCTACACTGATACTACTAAGAAATCGCTTATGTTGTGCAAATTGCAAAGCCGCTTACAAAACCCAACGGGTGTCTCTATGAAATATGAAGTACCTTCGGGCCATCGACTGTTGTCGATAAACCGAGGGCAGCATTGACTTAACATTTCAAAACATATTATTTAAATTAATTTTGAACTTCTTTAGATACAGAAACATACATAATTTATAAAGCATATTACACTGAAGGTTGTACATTGTTAAACTCTCTGATTGACCAGAATCAATTCAAAGCAAATTCTGATAATTAAGAAGAAGATCTTAATTATCAGAATGCGAGAATCGCGAGCAATACTCATAAAAGAGGAAATGCAATTTCAGACATGGCTCATTTGCTTTCATCTACCAAGTTAATGCCAAAACTTGCGAGAGATTGGTATATATATAACGATTTACATAAAAGCTACGAAATTTCAGTAATACTCTAAATAAATCTCGACAAACACACGCCATCGATCTCGTCCGTAGGAGTATGCAATTGGAGTTATTGAACGACATCAGCTTTCTGTAATATGGCTCGGACATTCAATAAGTAACAATTGCTTAATAAGCGAGAAAAATACCCGCCAAGGTGACACCGTTTCCGATAAACGACACCTAGTTGGACATTGTAATCACAATCTATCAAAAGCAACTCGCTAACGAAATCATAAACTTGTGGTCGCCCAGTAGTAGAAAATACTGAACTGTTAGTAAACACCTGTTTTTCTAATCTTTGCTGACCATTTCCACTGTGTACATCGATTTCAACACAAACTATTCTGCGCTTGACGTTGATAGTGCGATACTTTTCGTTTTATTTTTATTTTTTTATTTATTTATCAAGTTTATCAGTAATTGCTACATTAAGCAATATTATATGAAACACAAATGAGACACCTGTAGGGTTGCCATCTGCCTTTCAATAAGTAGTGATTACCTCACTCACAAAACGAAACGCTGAAGAATAACAATTCCGTTTTACGTTGGTCTTCTGTGAGGTCGTGGTACTTTCCCGGACGTACCTACCCATTCGTAAAAAAAACGAAGACGTTTTCGTGGCCCTAGCACGGTAAAAAAAAGTAATCTAAATAAGCTTTTACGGTGGTAGGGCCACGCAGCAGCGTCGGCTGTTGCACGAATTGGCAGGCTCGCCCGGGTAAGTACCAAGACCACACAGAAGACCGGCGTAAAGTAGAAGTATAAATTCGTTATTACTAAATATTTATTTATTCACTTAACATCAGGTGAACCGTCTGCTAGCTCGGTAACTTTTAACACAAAACAAAAAAAGCTAAGTATATTAGCAGCGGATTCGGAGAAGTCAATCAGTTTATGGTCATTAACGTCTAATGCCTTAATTACATATTGGTAATAGGTATTAATGAAAAAAAAATATTCGTATTAATGAATCTTTAAGACTGAACTTAACTAAAGCGATTTAACGCTATAGTTGATGCAGAAGACGATAAATTCTATCACCAAAAAGAAGATGATGAAATCAAAGATGATCAAATCCTACATTAATTTACAATCCTCTAAAAACATTACACTTGTCTCACATTCCCAATGAATGCAATATTTCTAACGGTTATTAAGTGTTTGTATTGCACAACGGATTGAAATAAAGTTATAAAACATGCTATTGAACCTCGTAACATTGTGCTTTGATGTTAACGTTGAAGGAATGTCTAACCTATACAAGGCGAACGGGTTCATTAAAAATAAAATAAATACTCTACGACAGTTGATCAGTTTAAAATTTACTATCCCCGGGATATTACATTACTTTTATACAGAACTTGATCGGAATTTGAAACTTGTAAAAATCGGAAAAAAATTGTATATAAATTTTCATCTCTCCTAATTTTTTTAATCTGTTCCGTTAGGTTAAAAATATGTGAAAGATTCGATTTATTCTCTAATTGTTTAAGTCTCTGAGATAATTAGAAAATAAATCTCTTAAACACCTATCCAACAAAATACATGGTTAGAGGTGATAAAAAATTCTATATTAATTCTAGAATTATTTTAAAAGGGCTTTTGCCTTACAGTGATGATGATGATCACGACGATGATGATGATGAATACTCTGACAGTAGTGCAGAAATGAGCTGATTCCAATCAAAACTTTTTCTTTTATGCTTTTAATACAACTTATATTTGTAAAATAAATATTATTTCATACATATCTGTTTTGCTCACCCTATCTATTTAGGTACTACCTATTAGGTTTGAATTGACAACTATGGCGTCACCAGATGGCGCGAATTCAGTCCTATTCTTATTTGAATCGCATGGTATCTAACGACATGAAACCTAGACCTGGACGAAAAATTTTTCAATACCACAAAGGTTACACATTTGCTTCTCAATCTTACAGGCAGCATGGCGTTCCTGTGCCAACCACTGGGCAGCATATTCTCCGGCCCGCTGCTGGATTACTTTGGGCGTCGGAAAGCACTGTTCCTGGTGAACATACCGCACCTAATCGCTTGGCTGCTGATGTACTACGCGTGGAACGTGCCCTCGTTGTTCGTTGGCAACGCCCTGCTGGGCATCGGCATTGGGATCATGGAAGCGCCTTCGGTTACCTACGTCGGAGAAGTGACGTAAGTGATATTATGTAAATAACCTTTTCGACTGCGGTAGAGCCACGCAGGGACTGTAATCTACTCTACTGTTGCATGAATATGCAGGCTCATACAAAGTATAACGGCCTCACAGAAGACCAGCCTGAATGAAAGTAACACTAAGGCGTTTCGACTGTTTTCTGAGATAACTGGATCTCACCTTTTAATGTTTGGCAATGCATCTGCAATCTGAATGGCAGCGACTGCCGAAGACGTGGGGTCGATTCACAGCGGCGACAATCTTTTCGTACTTTTTCTACATTTTTTAATGTTCAATCTTAAGTGCAGAGATTAGCAATATAAAAAACTTTAAAATTTATACATATTTAATTTATTGTATATTAAAATATTTTGTGGCATTATTTTTGAAATATGAAGGCGTAGTAACAAAAATATCAACACTTTTGAACTGGTCGTTGTATGATTGAACTATTGCGTCTAGATCAAATACAATAAAATCATAACATATTCTTCAAGAGCTAATGATTCTTCATAAACTAAGTGATCATAGGATCGTTTTCCTTAGTTAATAACTTCCGTGCGAAGAAAAAAAACGTGACTTGTCCTTACCGCCTTATAAGTTTGAAGTGTCTACCGCAACAGTTGTGCAATAATGTGATAAATTAATATAAAATTTAATAGGGCCATAAAAAATCATACGTAAAGTTGAGCAATAAGATCTCGCTTATAAATAATTATAAAACGAGGTTATGAAATAATGAAAGACTATATCGATTTGATTTGGCTGGAATAAAATATAATTATTTTAAAAAAGTTTACATAAGACAACGAGCTTAAAAAACTGTTTACAAACTTGATATTGTTCACTTACAAATTAAATAATGTACTAGGGTATTCAATGTCGAATATCCGATGTATCACATAATCAACTGTAGGTACTGAATCTTCCAAAAAAAATAGCAGCAAAACAGAAATACATCATATGTGAAAATGTCAACTGTCTATCACGGTACATGACAGACAGTGGAGTTTCAGTAATACCCTTTAAGTAAGTACGGAACCCTAAAAATAGAAGATTTATTTTTTTTAGTCATGTTAAATTAACCCAAAGTAATACGTAATTGGAAAATGCAGATGTGAAATTCAAATTTATCTTGCGTTCATATGAAAATACTTTTCGTAAGACTGTATGTCGCAGTCTTATCTCAAACGAGGTTTGACATTCTTGTTGCTATATTTATTACACTTGGTTTATGGAGATCCACATCGTTTTTTATCCGGAATCGCCATAACTGTCTGTGACACATCCCATTGTTGAATATGTTAACACGATTATGCTAGTGGAAGGTAAGTTAAGGTCAAGGTTGGTTTTTAGTTATGACTTTAGCTTTGTTCTTGAGTATTTCAATTCAACATAAATAATATTCTATTCTTCTTTATTAATTCTTCATACATTTCAACTCAAGATTAATAATGTACAATTCTTCTTTATTTCTATTTTTTATTAGTATAGTCATGCAAAATTTTTGCACAGTACCGAGATCAATTAACGAATGGTAATATAATAACGTGCAAATTAGTGTTTATTAATGGTGAATAACGTTAAATCTTAATCCAAGTTGCAATCTTCCATTTAAACAAAAACCAATCGATGACACACATTCCTTACAAGATTTTTTTAAAACATTACTTTATTCTGCTTGTCTAGTAAGTAAATACCAAAACATTCGAGTTATAATGTAGGGATGGAGATTTTAAAAACGCTTTCGGACTAGGGGAATCCCTGAGTCGCGAGAGGGTCAACACAGAAACGATAATTTCTTGGGTCACACAAATCGTCTTGCTGTTTGGGGATATAAACTCACACTGGTAGTGGCAGTTATTGCGTCACCCAAGCAGTCGGCTCTATGACTTTATAATAACTTAAAATTTTGTTTCCTTGGAGTTACTCGATTATTGCTTTATACCATATGAAGTATATAACTATGATTATTAACATATTATTACTGCGTAACTTTGTTTTATATAGTAATATATAGTTTTTAATAATTATTCAAGATATCACCGTGAAAGGCGATTAATCGCGGTAAATAATATGTTTCAAGTGTGGTTGATAGCTTCGCATCTGGATGTTTGACATGATCCCTGACATGCACTAGTAAATGAAGTTTCAATCGAAAGTTACTGAAAAAAACCGGCCAACTGGGAGTTGGAGTCGCGCACGAAGGGTTCCGTACCATAATCTATAAAAACGGCAAAAAAATCATGTCTTTAGTATAGGAGCCCCCTTGACTGTTGTTCTTGTGGAGTGTTCTGTTATGAACCCTTGTTTATTGTTATTTTATCCATAAAACAAAGTGAATAAAACACTCGGAAGTGAGTGGGATGGACGAACCTTTACACATAGCTTTAGGTGTTTGTTATTTTATTTCAGAGATCCATCACTCCGCGGTTGCCTGACAACCCTGACGAACGGTTTCACTTCTGCCGGGATGTTCGTCGCGTACTTACTGGGTACGGTACTACCTTGGAGACAGGCAGCACTTGTGTCTCTCACTGTACCCTTGGCGACAATGGCACTTGTTCTATTAGTAAGTCAATGGCTGATTTTCTCTGTATATGCTTTGACAGATGCAAAATGCATCGGTCAGAGAAAATTATACAATTATAATTTTATAATTTTTAATGTACTTTATATGATACAGCGTGTCGTTACAACCGCGACAATAAATGAACACACATAGAGGATAACTTTTTAAAATTGTATTAAGCATTTACATTCTTTAAACATAAATATTACCCGAGTTATTAAATTTTACAAAACAAATATTTTTAGAACACCCTTACGTATAAAACTGTAACGTAAAGTTCATTTGTAAAGGTCACAAAGCATAGGAATGGGTTGAATGAATTTAAAAGAGATAAAACATACTGTTAAAAGGAGAGACTTGTAATGCGACGTTGTGGCAACTAATGAAAAAGTCTCTGAATGTATGAATCAGTCAGTTGTAGTTGTATAGGTGTTACAAATTTTGTTTCTTTTTTATTTTAATTAGTTTGTTTGAAAAATATATTTTTTTATTATGGATTTTTTAACGTTTTATATTTTTTTATGGTTATTGGCAAGTAGCGTTAGACGTGTGTCCATTTATTGTCGCGGTTGTAACGACACGCTGTATAGCGCATTAAAAATTAATATACCATAGTTCGAATAGTATAATACATTTCATGCCCACTACCATTTCTACCAATGTGATGACTCCGTGGCGCAGTTGCCCAAGGTATTGGCTTCGGAGTCGGGGGTCGTGGGTTCGATTCACACACGGGACAACTATTTATATGACCCACTGACGGATGTTTCGCATCTGGGTGTTTGTCCGCGTGAAATTCATGTTGTAAACACAGGATAATGTTATCCTAAAGTATGGGCAATGTTAAAAAAATATAATAATATAAAAATATAATAAACATAATAATATAGTAATAATGTCGCGATTATGACTCCGTGGCGCAGTTGCCAAGGCATTGATTTCGGCTTAGGGGGTCGTGGGTTCGATTCCCACACGGGACAACTATTTGTGTGACCCACAGATAACTGTTTCGCGTCTGGGTGTCTGTCCACGTGAAATATATTATGTATGTAAAACGTCCTTACAACACAGGAAAATGTTATCCTAAAGTAAAGGCATAAAAAAGAAATCCAAAAAATATAAAGAAATAAAAAAAATTGAGCATGTTAGTTTGGTAGATTGCAAAGTGGTTTCGGCCTTCAGATAAATAGCGCGTTATCAAAACATGTCATTAGTTTTGATTAAACAGTGGATCAAAATAATGTCCTACCTATCATTTTCTTGCCGAACTAATTCCAAACCTTGTAGCCAAAACTCAAAAGATTACATTTGCTTATCAGCGCATGCATAGCGATACGAGCTTTCGCTTTTTATCTTATACATTGAATTCTTCAACTGAAATTTTATGCAAAGAAGCTTATTAAAGATAAAACAGAGTGGTTTGTAATCTTCTTGTACAATGTATGACCGGTTGTTTTTACATAGTTGTAGCTGTCGATTAGGAAATGGTCACAAAACTATTAACCAATTTCATCATAACTTTTAACTTAATTTTTTTTTGATATATACGGTTTGATAATATTTTGCATTTCTTTACCGTACGTACAACAAAGGATGGAGGATCGCTTCGTTAGTTTCTTAATGGATGTGAAAATATTCAGAAAACAAGTAAAACATTTATAGTAACAAAAAACAAAGCCGACTTTAGTTTCAATAAATATGGGGGTTATATTATATGTATATGGGTTCCTTGGTGTATTTATGGGATTTAAAGTCCAATATCAATGAAATGAATATGCAATCACATGAGAGCTGAGCTGTACGAAGGCAAAAAAGAATTTTAAAAGTCGATCCGTAAATGACTGAGTTCTGATGTAGCAAACATAAACAAATAGTGAGTAGACAAACAAAAACCCCTTTTTAGGGTTCCGTACTAAAAGGGTAAAACGGGACGGTATTACTGAGAATCCACTGTCTAGACAGACGTCTGTCCATCGGTTTGTCACCAGGCTGTATCTCATGAAATAAAGTTAGACAGTTGAAATTTTCACAGATGATGTATTTCTGTTACCGCTATAACAACAAATACTAAAAATCAGAATGAAAAAGTATTTGAGTGGACCACAGGATTATTTACCAAATGCAGTAACTAATTATTTTAAAAGGAAAAACGCATTTACAAATTTTAATAAACAATTCAACGAAGTTCATTTATATTTTTATGAATTGATTTTTAAACTGCATTGGTTTTTTTTTAGTTTCTTGAACGAATGAAGTTTTTGACTCCATTTTCTACTTACTGTATTAGAATTCAGTGAACTTGTATTTGATCCGGTCCAAGTAAATAATACATATCTTTAAGGAATTTGGTCGTAAATTTTAATCGTGTGCCAAATTTAAATACTATGTACATTTTATAATGTGTTGGCGCTGGCAACACTGTATACCGAATATGATGTTATCTACTCGAGCGAAGGGACACAGGGTCGCGTAGAGATCGGTCACTTGGATTTCGGCCTCGTTCCCGGACGGTGATATAACCACTAGGTCTGCTTGTCGTTATAATAGTTGTTAATATTGAAGTTCTGTAATAGTTAAAATATTAGGATCAAGGTAAAACACACAAAAACGTTAGAACTCTTATAAATATTTACATATTTCTTTTCTTATGGCAAAAACATAATATATCTTGACTGATGATCTGGGCATTCAATTTTGTGGGTAGATCTTGCTTGTTTTAGTTTTTATGTATCTGGTCTTGGTTCGAAGATATCTTAATTTTATTCAGTCTGACGTAAATGTCATCGACCACAGCACTTTTGGAGTTCCCACAGGCTTGTGTTAAGAGAGGCTTCTTTTTCTCCAATTGAATAATAAACAGTAAATTTTTTCTGCAGACATTTTAAACAACGTTATCTAAAGGCAAACTAAGCAAATTGAACTATGGATAGCTAGGAAACTAATAGATACACCTTTTTATAAAAAAAGACATTATAGACAAACCCTGACACTAGAAAAACACAGTGTTCGTCACAGAATATTTTTTCAGTAGTGGGAATCGAACCCACACTCTCTGGTGTAGATCACTACACTACGCCAATCGAGTCAAAATTAATAACGGGAACGTCTAATTTTAACTCCGTATAGTTTCAATTTCAACAGTGAGACAATATTCCGTCACCATCAACTACGCAAGTAATTGTTCTTAACTATTTTAATATTAATTCTTGTTGCGCTAATAACTGCCAAGTCATAACTGATTGTCAAATATTTTTAAATGTTTATTTATGATTCTACTCATTGATTTAATTGAATTAATTTAGATCAATGTAACTTAGATTTTTGTAAGTTCGAAAAGAAATAAAACGATTGATCAAACATTTTATCGAATATAAATCTGCAATAAATAACTCCAATAAATTACCTTTAGCCTTGTTAAGTTGTTGGATTTGAATTTATGAATAAAAGTATCATGAAATAAACAGACAATGACATTAATTTTGAATTTAAAGCATTCTTATAGGTTTATCTTTGTTGCGCGTCCATTTCCTAACATAAGCAACTTTATCAATTTAGCCATATTAATATTAAAATAAGCTTTGACAATAAAATATGAAAATAATTACGATCATTAAAACGCGCAAGCGTCTATTTTGAATAAAGATATTTGATTGATTGATAAATGACAATCGGCGCCCATTTACAATTGCAGCACCCGTAGTTGCAGATACGTTGCCACCCCTTAATAAATTGGGCCCCGGCTTTCTCACCCATTAGATGAAACGCGGAAATATAACACTTACACTTCACGCCGGTCTCCTGTGAGGTCTTGGTATTCACTCGGACGGACCTGCACATTCGTGCAACAGCGAAGACCGTTGCGTGACCCTACCTTAAATCCAGAGATTAGTATTATAAACTTATATTCGCATCTCTTGCTTCAGGTACCCGAAACACCAATCTGGCTTTTATCGAAGGGTCGTCAAAAAGAGGCCTTGAGGTCCTTATGCCGGCTTAGAGGCTGGGCCAAGCCCGAAGAGGTCAAGAAGGAGTTCGAACAGCTGCTTCAATACAACGAAATGATCAAGCAGTGCGTGATCTGCGTGAAGGAAGGCAACAACGAAAGCATAGCCTGTGAGCATTCCAAGTGCGGCATCTTCAAACGGATCCTGTTGAAGTTCAGGCACGTGCTATTCGTGAAGGAGACCATGAGGCCGTTCACGCTGGGTGATGGCCTACTTCCTATTCCACACGTTAAGTGGCCTGCACCCGGTGCGGCCGAACATGGTCAACTTCTGCAAGGCTCTCGGCATGAAGTACGATTCTAAAACCGTTGTGGTAAGTTGCTTTCTCGTCATTATAACTATAGTTAAATATGATGGAAGTGGTGTGCTTATGTAAGCACGCGCAAAGTCATCAAATGCAATTGATGAAGTTTTTATTTTAAGTTGTCTTTGATTGCCAAGGTTAAATTGGTTAAAGCATCATGTCGCTTTTTGAGGGTCGGCATCGTAAAAATTTTACTCTCATATTTTCAAACCCGCCGAAAGAAGTACAACTTCAATAAACAATATGATTATATAACTATATTTTCGTTAAAAGAAAAACACTTAATTTGTATTAACAACCCTATAGATACTGGGCAAATGATATTGTATGCTATTATTTTGCTTACTTGATTTCTGTTATTTGCACATTTTGTATAATTTTGATACTTTTCATTTATACAATTCATTATATTATTAATTTAAAGCTAACCAGTTTGTAGTTTCAAGCAGTTTCAATTAGAATCAGAAATCAATTTATGGTTACGCTTGAAAGCAACCGAGCAGGCGGTACACCTGATGTTAAGTGATTACCGCCGCTCATGGACATCTATATCTACAACATCTGATGGGTGGTAGATGCGTATTCGACCTTTATGAAGTAGATCTCGTTTTTCGTGTGTCACCTCACTCGCCGGATGAAATGTGAAAAAGAAAAAAAATAATAAATTTAGTATTTATCACTTTACGCCGGTATTCTGTGAACTCGTAACACTTCCACAACAGGTAAAGTTGCTGCGTGGCCTCCCACTGATATACCATTTAAAATAATAAATCATAATTTATTGGGGTCTATAACATTTTCATTTTCTTTTGCATTTACGTTTTCAACATTTCCACTTTGAGGTCCGAAACGCTTGTCATCACAACTCATCACGTTCCTATCATGTCCTCAGGTCCTCGTGGGAGCCGTTTTTATCGTGATGAATCTCGTGTCAGCGGTGATAGTGAAAACCACTGGTAAAAGGAAACTAGTGATTGGATCCCTGCTGGCGACGGCGTTCTGCAGTCTTAGCATTAGCCTGTACGCAAGCAATAACACGCCTAGTGGAGTGTTCTCTTATGAACCCAGCACTTTCCCCGAGCCGAAGGAGACTCTGCCCGTCTTTCTGTTCATGGCACTAGTGTGCTTCACCAGCCTTGGGATACCGTGGATTCTGCTTTCCGAAGTTTTCCCCTTCAGGTAAGTGTGATTATTCTAAAATGAATACGCCCAATTCCTTTGTTGTTACGGCAGTTTGACGGAATGACGTCTTTGTTCAAATTCGCGTGATTGAGTCCTGTAGATGTGCGTTAGTTTGTTTAAATTCCTTGAGTTATAAGTCCATACACAGTTAGATACTTTTTCTATGTAAATCCAGTTGACTCAATAAATCAGTCGTTGCTCAATCTTACTCGCAAAAGCTATGTCAGCTCAATGCTTGGCTTTTTCCTGTATTGCAAGCAAAGTAAGTTCAAGACTTCTTCTACCAAGAAAACGATAATCATTAAAAATGGCTCGGTGCTACTTTCATTCAATTAATTAGTTGTAGCAGTAAGCATTATAACAGTCAAAGCAGACCATAAACTAGCATTTTTGATGTCGGTTTAAATTCACAGCGCCTGAAAATACTAATAGTCCATCATACGACACTTAAATAAACATTTTTTCCTGGAACGACTTGAAATATGCCAATGACGGACTTTCCCTTGACCTTGCAGAAGTCGGGGCACGGCAACGGGACTAGCGGCGGCGCTTAACTACGTCATAGTCTTTGCCGCAACAAAAACCAACTATAATTTGGAGGCGAGCTTCCACATAAGCGGTGCGTTCGCCATCTACGCAATCCTTACGTTCGTCGGAACCGTTTATCTGTATTTCTTCCTGCCGGAAACCGAAAACAAGACTTTGGCCGAAATCGTAGGCGTACTATAAGAGCAATCAGAAGATATTCGCCAACGACTTCCTCATAAACGCCTTCAGAAAAGGTGGCAGTGTAAATGTAGAGGCAAACAAACCTATGCTAGTCAGCTAATCTTTGTGTGGTTGTGTTATGTCCAATGATAAGTGTAACTAAACTAACATAGTTGTTAATTCTCTAATTTTAGAACCAACGCGGTTCGTTCACTGCGAGTTCTAACTCGTGGCGTTGAGAGACAAATGCTCAAATTGTTATTGTCTTGTTTATATTAAATAATTAAGTATATGCCGCATTTATTATTTCTCTCTTAATTAGTACTTAATTATAGTTATATCTTGTGATTCTATTTGAATGAAAATAGAATCTATAGTTTGTAAAATCTATTTTTTAATCTGTCTCGTTTAATATAAGAAATTAACTAGGATATGTGTCTAAAACAACATTCGTATTCTAACAAAATAAAACTTCGAATGTGTATGCCTTTTATATTTTAAATTTTTGAACGATCAGAATAAAATATTTTGTTCCATTACATTTATTTTATTTTACCGCGATTCCTCTCCCAGAATTCTATAAAAGTCTCTCGTCTCGCCTTTCATAGTTGTCGCCCAAGTTCGAGGTCTCCCACAATGCGACGAACTACACAATACATGCACAGGCTTTTTGATATTAACAGCGTGTGCCAGTTTATCTGTAGCCTCGATCGTGGTCGAAGTGAGTTTCGTCACAACTACTTCGTTTTCGCTCATTTCGAGTGCTTCTTGTTTTTCTTTGTAAATGGAATAAAAATATTCATGAGAGGGCATGCTATGCATAAGTGAAGTTTTTTGCTCAACTTTAGCCTCGGTACTTTTGTCGTTCGTGCTCGAATTTTCGCAGGCCACCATTTCGTAATCTGGAAAAATGATTCAGCTCTTATCAATGGCACGAGAGAATTTCTTCAATGACGTCACGTTTAATTTTACGTCATCATTCCAGCCACCATAGTCTCGTGTATGTCTATGATGTGCTTGAGAAACCAATAAAGAAACGTGGGTGTGTGAAACGTCTCTCTGGAGAGAGTCATATTGATCTATTTAACGTAAGTTTTACGAGTAATACCGAGAATTGTTCAAAGTTTTCCGCATACGTCAAACATTTAATGACGACAACTTTAACAAAGAAGGTGGGAATTAAAAATAATTTCAATATTTAGTTTACAATTTATTCAACGACGATAATAATGGTCTTAACAAGAATAATCGCCACGATCATGGGCACATGGAGTCTTCGCTGCGGTGCTGTAGTCTGAAAAATTATAAATTTTCCTTTAAACGACTTTAGGCCTTTACGTCTGTGACAGATGATTTATGTAGTGTGTGATAGAGGACACACTCTTTGGTGGCGGAACAGTCCAATTCTGAACAGACAAGACTACCCGGAACGTGAGCAGATACAAAACTGGGGCATAATATGGGCAAGGTTAAATCACTATCATCATCATCATCCACCCCTTATCCCAACTAGGCGAGGTCGTCACAACATGTGAATCATATTGTAAGCGGTTTGGTCTTTTTTTTTTTACGACAAGCCGCCTGCCTGACGTCAACCCTCCTTGGGAAAAGGTTAAATCACTATATGATTTATAATTCAATGGAGTAAGATCGTTATCTTAAACTACTCTAGCTGTTCGCAAAAAAAATTGTTTTATATAATAGGTAGAACATATGTTGGCGGTGCAATTACTAAATCAGTCACTGGATTCGGCGTCGGGGTTTCAGTGTGATTTAATTATTTACTACATAATAAAAAATCGTAACAGTAACATCAGCAGATGGCGTTATCAATACAAATCGTTTCAATAGATGGCGGCACTGTGGAGTCACTTCAAGTTTTTAGCAAGAAAACAGTATTAGTAGTAGAAGTACAGTATTAGATATTATTTAATTCTTTAGTTGGCCCCGAAAACAAGATATATTTAGAACTAGCGACCCGCCCCGGCATCGCACGGGTGCATTGTGTTATATATATATAAACCTTCCTCTTGAATCACTCTATCTAGTAAAAAAACCGCATCAAGATCCGTTGCGTAGTTTTAAAGATCTACACATACATAGGGACAGACATCGTAACGACTTTGTTTTATACGATGTTGATGCACAGCAAAGAGACGTTTACATTTCAAGTGACATTTTACCACAGACAATTTAAATTTTACCATAGACAATTTGTTTTAGAGTAATGTTATCATCGTTTAAATATTGACAAATATTGACATTAATAATTATACGATACTAACTCAATTTTGCCTTCCCGGAACCCCTCCACTAACACTTAAACTTAATAGTATGGTATTAAAGTTCAAATTGACTTTTAAGTATTATTACGAATCTCTTGTATGGGAATATAGAAAAGTGTTATTTTTAGACTTTTTCAGGCAATTCTTTAATTTTTCTCTCCGTAAGAACCATACTCGTACTTCAGGGAATATTATAAAAAAAGAATTGGCGAAATCGGTTCAGCTGTTCTCGAGATTTGTGCTTAGCAACACATTCAGCGATTCATTTTTACATATAGAGAAATAAATCTCTAATTGTTTAATTACGTACATTACGTACGTAATATACATATCTAAAAAATTATTTTCGTATTAACATAACTTTTTATATGTGTCGTTTTTTTAAATCTTCTTAGTAATGTATGCAAGTATTTTTCTGAAAATAATTATATAAAATATTACACGCCTGAAAATATGTATGAGCAAAATTACATACCAGTTTTTGCCCAAATTTTGAAGTTAGGCATTAAGTAATTATAAAATACAAACCCTAGTTAATCATCAAGGCGTTTGTGGTGTCGTTTTAATTTGTTCTAATTAGCAATAAAATTATCATTTAAGTAAGAAGTCTTGTAAGAAAAAACTCTTGAATTTTAAAAATGTCATTAGTTTTTTTGTGCTCACCTGTGCCGTAATCGCAGTTGTATTCGAACATGTCGCACTGGTCAAGGAAACTTCGTCGGCTGCACCCGTCCAGGGTTGAGGCGCAGACTGGCTGGGAGTCGTGGATGCATGCCGTCGCCACGTGGCAATAGTTTATAGGCTACAATGTAACAAAAGAGAAAAAAAAAAACAAATGTCTACTGCTACACGCGGTTCGTAACAATTTCCGTGTTTAAAACTGGGTACGAGTTTAAACGGTTCCTGAAGGCGGCTTGCGGGATACAACAATTTAACTGTACGATTTTTACCACTTCAAAGAGAAAGCATCACATTTTTTAATTCACTCTTTTATATTTTATTCTTATTAAATTAATAAAGAAAGACGAATCATTACAATATTTTGTTTCTATCTAATACGGACACAATAATGAGGGTGGTTAAAGCAGTAACCCTTAAGGTTTCACTTGCAATCCTTCTAATATGTTTATCGTGTCTTTTATCAAATACTTTTTTCTTTTTGTTAATCTTTTTGTAATAATCTTTTGTAAAAAGTAGAGGCCTCCTCTGTGCAGAGGGTATTAAGACATTGTCAACCACGTGACCCCACAGCGGATTGGCAGACTTCACATATCTTCTAAACGTTCCTTTAATGTTTATTATAATTACGAAAATATATTATATACCAGGCTTCCCTTCACCGATGAGCATGCTATATACACGGTCGCGGAACAAGAAAAAGGTCACGCATTTATTTAACCGGGGAAAAGTCACGCATTCTCGAGGATTCTCGTAACAGCTGCCGGCTGCCTGGATGTGGAATCGACGAGGATAGTTGAATATCATCCAACTATCCTTGTCGAGCAAAATATCTACACTAAACATGCAGTCGTGATAATTCTTGAGCATACTGGTGAATTAACTCGCCTTCAAGCGCATCCAGGAGAAAGCGATCTACACTTTCGTTCCAGGCGTAAATTTGGTCCTGACGGGGATCCCCATGTTTTTGTCACTCACATGTTTTTATCTTTTTTCTCAGATTACGGCTTTGTGCCAGTAAAAAGAGACGTCATCAGTCTACTATATCTACCTACGAATCGTAGTTTTATTTTGCATTAACAGTATAAACAGTGTAAAATAATTTATGGAAGCCTGTTGTAAAGTATAATTATCTTACGCATTTAATGGCCATGGAACCGTGAACACTTTAAAGGGTTTGGATTATCGGAGGCAAAATGAAACGTAAGAAAATAAAAAGAAAATTCGTATCTATAAACTGTAAAATTTTGGTAAAAAATACACTCAGCGGTATGGTAATCACTTAACATTAGGTGAAGCACTAACACACCAAATTTTTCTCTCAAAAAAAAGTATTTGCGTGAGAACAAGAAGTCAGTGCAATAGACCTTTACTACTTTTAGTTAAATGACAGATTTTATTAAAAGGTAATAAAAAACAAGCCATTTTCCGCAACGCACTAAGCTCGATTAGTGTAAATCTTGGTATGTTATTAAAATATTTTTTAACATTTCTTAGTTATGCAGGTTTTCACAAGATTTTTCAGGTTTTCCGTTAAATTCCGATTAGAAATTTCATTGGTTTCGAACTCAAGTTCTATCAGCGTATACTGAATTGATAAATATCATCTGACTCCGTCTGATATGAAAACAAATGGTATTTTTGACGAAGACTATATATACGAAGTCACAATGCCCATTTTACGCATGCACATGTGGCCATATACCTTTATCGACCTTATCGGTGTAGTGTCTATCAACCTACAATTTGTATGGGTTCCACTACCGACGAAGTTTAATAGTCATCGGACTAAAATCGTAACATTCACCAAAAATTAATTTTTACTTACAAATACCAAATGCTGTTCCGCCCTATAGACGAACGTAAGTGCTGCAAAATAATAGAGAAGAAAAGAATAAAGATAAATTTGGTGTCATTATGAGTGACTTAGAAAAATATAACGGCGCTTACTTAGGATTAAAGCGTAATACATTGCACTCGTGAAATATTTCCTACACATTGATTACATTTTGAACGCGTTTCTTATTGTGGCTATAACAAGAAGTTATAGCTTCACCTTATCGATGTTTTGCAATAAATTAAACAGTTTCGGAAATATGACATTTTGTGATTTCAACAGTGGGAAGGGCCACGAAACAGTCTTGTCTGCTGCAAGTATGCCCATACGTAAATAGTACATAAGTAGGTTCGTCCGGATAAGTAACACGACCTCACAGAAGACCGGCATGAAATAGAAGAGTGTTCTGCGTTTCGTCCGATGAGTGAGGTAACTTTATTAAAAGGTGGCAACGCATCTGCAACCCTAAGGGTGTTGCAGATATCAATGGGCGACGGTTATCACTTAACGTCAGGTGAACCGCCAGCTCTTTTGCCACTACTGGTTCTGTACAGATGAGGAATTTGTACCAGTATAGGAAACATATTATGTACGTCTAGGCACCTTACCTTCCTATTTTTAAATACATATACGGTAAAATATTTTTGTACTTACCAGAATAATTAACATAAATATTTATAAATGAAAATACATTTCTATTTTTAATTTGATTTCAGATTAAACAAGTCTACAGTCTGTGAGCACACCTTAAATCGCCCTAATCACTACATCAGATTCACAGAGCACAAATCCTTGCAAAAGTAAACCGATTCCTCTCAAGGATGACTCGCGAGGCTATTGAATTTACAAAACACCCTAATTTCAATAAAGAGGGTTGGGTGCTACAATAAAATTAAAGGTTAATAAAATAAAATTCTAATCCCAAACGAAAGAGCAAAAAAAAGTGTAAAGGGTCCAAATGTCGGGAAATAAAATTAAAAATGAACGCAATAAATCCGTAAGCATTGTTTCATTTAGTAATATAAAAACAAGTAATTATCATAAATATTTATGCAGAAGTTGAGGAAAACCTAAAATCTTCGAGCCAAGGCGAGACATGAAGGACATGCGATATTTATTTTAATTTCGTTAAGGTCTTTTATGTGGATGTACAATGCATTAATGACTATAAGATGCACAATGTATTATTGTAATATAAATAAACTATTCGCGTGAATATTAAAAATAATCAATTATTCATGTTTAACGAAAATTCAAGGCAACATCCGGTTTAATCATATGTCTAAATATAAACTAATATTATTAAGAGCAAAGATTTGATTTTTTGCATGTTTTGAATGTTTGTAATGGATAAATTTTAAAAAATCGTAACCGATTAAAAATATCCGCCTATAGATAACTTTTATCAGCGAGTAAATTGGACTATAATGTATAATTAAAAAATTAGAGATCCCTACGACAATTACAATAATGTAATCCAAAAGATTAAAAATTTTGCCTACGAGAGTCACTAATTGGCGTGCGCTGCGAAAACTATTTAAACTATTTATTAAAAATAATGTACTACATGCACATAGTAATAATCACTACCCACGAAAAAGTCCTCAAGGCCACGTGTTAAACTATTTTAGTTCAAGTCACAATAACCGTTTTTTGTTCATATTACTATAGCAGTTTTTTGTTAAACTACAAAAGATGATGATTAGTGCAATGAATTATACGGTTTGTTACGTGTATGTAAATTCTTCTTTAAAGTATGTATTAATTTATCTGTGGCTCACACAAGTAGTTGCTCCGTGTGGAAATCGAACCCACGGCCACGGCGCCGAAGCCAATGCCTTGGCAACTGCGTCATGGAGGGATAAATATTCATTCATTCATTCATATATTCTTTTCAAGAATATTTTCTTCATTCTTTCATTCATATATTCTTATCAAGAATAGATACCTACAGGTTTATTATGAGTTCTCGTTTCAAAACGTACATACGTACGGAACGGAGAGATACACTTAAAAGCCACGTAATTTCACACAACATATTTTACGACGGCCGTAAACAATCGTCCTCTTACAAATGAAATACAAAAATTTAAGTGACAATGAACGATTGTCATACATTCGGACAAAATGCTCAAGTTTTAAATTCATTTTACATTGTTATACGTGGAAAAACCTTGGGACTGGTTGATGCGTGAACATCCAATAACAGAATAATTATGAAATTTTCATGGACTGTATAATACCTTTGATTTGATTTATATTACCATTTTATAATAACATATTTTTAGGGTAAAATGAGGTAACATATTATAAAAACGCGAGGCCACCCAGCTAGACTAATTGGGAAAGATTTTCATGAGTCTATTTCAATTCTTTTGGGAATAATGCACCTATCTACGCATGAAATACTCAAATTAATGTAAAACGTAATTTTCCGCTAATGTAATGTAAAATAAAATAACAACCTATATATGTAGCACTGCTGGGCAAAGGCCTACGCTGTACAGAGGGCATTATTAGTGCAGAGAGAGTTCACCACGCTGCCCAACTGCGGATTGGCGGACTTCACATATCTTCGAAACATTTTTTTTTGTAATTCTTCAGAAAATATGCACGATTCCTCACGATGTTTTCCTTCACCGCCGAGCACGTGATAAGTCAACACTTAAAATTAACAGTTTTATTGGTACAAGCCCGCCCAATAAGCTAACTTGGCTCCCTAATCCGCTAATGAACACACAAACACCACATTTATTCTTATAAATAGACAACCAGTTGAATGTCATCCAACTTTTCCTAATTGGATTGCTATTTAAACTATTTAAACCCTGGTGTGAGCAAGTAAAAGAGCAAGAAAGTAACGCTCAAGAACGAAATATCCATTATACCATTATTATTAGGTCTTATGTAATTAACAGAGAATGCAAGAAACCATAAAGTTAAAGAGAAAAAATATTCTTAAAATGTTTTTAAAGGTATTGTCCGCAGACCTGGATGGAGTTATACATACATTTTCAACAGTACTCCTCGGACACAAAAGCAACGATTATTCAAAGTATCAAGTGATATTAAGGATAACAGAATCCCGATATTCATGTCTTGGTAAGAAAGATGTATAAAGTTAAAGTTCTAACAAAATATCAGTACACAAGAACTCGGCATGTGTTGTGTTTGCGTGTCATTCTGAAATAAGCAAGATGTCGCTCTGAGAAATTTGTTAGCAACCGTCGAATTATCCGTTTCAAGGCTTCATTGAAACCATCTGCAACTATGTATGTCGCGAAGATTTCCTCAAATGGGATTTGGTTTTACAACATAGCAAACCATAAGCAAACTCTTAACAACTTCTTTACATAATAAAGGCGTCCGGGCTCTTTATTTCATCGCCATTCGATACGCTTAGGCCGTTCCACGCGGACGCTCTTTCCTGTTTCATTTACCAAAAAAAAATGGTAAACTCGAGCTGCTAATGCTAGTAATTTAACGTGATAAATCAACTGATTGACGGATATTAAAGTATCATTAACTAAAACAAAAATGGTGCATAAGGTGCAAATGGGTCAACTGACTGCACCCGCCAGCCGGCTTAAAAGTGTCGCATCCCAGGTGAGTTGTATATATAATTGAATATTTCTTTGATGTTTCCATATTCATTTGTCCCAAGGTTCTGACTGCGAATTTTTATGCATACGTCCTAAACCTTTTTCGATTTGGTGCAAAATTAAAACATTTCAAAACCGGTCCTTAGACGGCACCCTGGGCATGCAAGTATGTTTTAGGAATAAAAAATGTACTACGTTAATACACGTATTATACTTATTTATTAAATGATCTTCTTACCATCAGTAGGGAAACAGTTGACTATAGCCATTGATCACTATCTAGTATTTTACCAAAAGTGAAACAGATTACATGTGTGTAGGATTCAAGCTGCTTTTTTAATTTGAATATGTTTATATTCAGAATGGTCCTCTCAGCAGATTTTGCGAAAAGGAAACTTTCTATATTTTTATGCCAATGTCCTTTAAAAACCTGTTATATAGCTTGTACGTAAGTCAGAAAACTTGAATTCAGAAATTGGACGCATTTAGACACTGCTTGCGTGCAAGCGAGCATTAATAAACCTTTACATACCTTTTTTTTGCTTTTTAAGACTTAAAGACGAAAGATTGTGATATAAATGAAATTAATCTCTTAGAATTATTTGTTAGGCTCGGGAGTAGAAGGACCTCTTCACGTTGTAGTTTGTTTAGGGTTCAATGATATGGCGTATGTATTGATATTTATGCCGTGGTGGGGCATATAAGATGTGGGAAAATCGTACTATATGTGGGCAGTTTACCCTTGAATCGAGACGGTAGCGGATGTGCTTGGCACAGACTGCTACCCCATTATGGGGGCCCAAAAGAAGAAGTGCGCTCCCTCTATGAAGAAGTCGTTCGATCCGTGACCCCATATGAAGCACCCGGTTGAGTTAAAAGGCTGCTCATTAAACTCTGTGGAAATAAAATCTACACAGATATCGATAATATTGCCTGATAACATTTGAACCTCCAACAGTTTTGTTCAATTTTTCATCTCTTCTCATCGTGGCGGACATTTATACAAGGGTGTAGGACCGGATTCTTATCATCCACCAAAGTGGTAGTAATGAGCCAGAAGAGGCGCTCGAGGTCGATAAACTGCGAGGATAACTAGGAATATAATCGTAAACGTATCAAGAGCAATTCTACAGACCTTAGAAACCTACATGCAGTTTAGGGTGGACAACTCGCATACCGATCAAAGCAGATAATTAATCGACAAGGCTTCTCCGCTGGATTGACGAGAGGCAAGAGTAATTTGCTATCACTTCAGTGTGGGAACCAGGATTTCGTAGAACATACGCTTGTGGTAATAGATATAGATATCTACATGGGTACGGGAGATGCGGATCCTGGCGAACCAAATTGGATTAGCGATGCTGTCACGACTTTTAGCAGAGGACTCAAAGTGTGGAGCCATAACAGCCAGAAAGATGCTACTTATCAAGACTAAAAAAGATCAGATCTCACTCATGAAAGACTCCAGCAGGACGCAAGTGCTCCTTGTCTTGTCTCTAAAGGATAAGCTTGAAAATATATCGGGGTATATTACAAAGAAAGATTCTCAGGAGTGGCACCCTCGTATTGATCAGCGTAGTGTAAAAAGACCTCCCTCTAAATGGAATGACGGATATGCAAGTTTTGTGGCAGTCTGCGGGGGAGGCCTGTATTCAGCAGTGGACTCAAACAGACTTAATGTTGGTGATGATCATGATGGTGATATGGGTACTATTGGATTGAAGGCTCTTAACGAACGTTCCTGGTAATTAACACCACACTCGTACATATCGAAGCGAAGGCCGCAAACTTAAATAGTCTAGTTCCGAAAGTATCTCTATTAAAAACTGATAAACTGTTTTATTTCTGTGAAAGCGTTACACGGGAATAGAGCTGTTGCCTTTATCTGTTTACTACTGTTCCTGCTAGTTTGCTACATAAATATCTTTAAAAATATATGAATATGATCTTGCCATTTGTTGTAAAATAATGTCTGTAAGATACTGGCCCTTTGGATCCTCGCAACTCTGAGTTCTTGTTTCACTGGAGAACCGGTTCCTTCCCAGCCTTCAGGATAACATTGAACATTCAGCGAGAAAATGCAGGTCGCACTAAGCACCAATGATAGCCTTGCCCTCGACCTAAATTCATTATTTTATCTTTTAAAGTTTTAGATACTGTACAGTGTATATAAAGTTTACCTCGTTCAGATGAATAATTTATGGTAAGAAATTAAACATACGTTTATAATATTTTATTACGTTAAACTAAACTAGTTTATCTATCCGAACCTAAAAAAGGCGTGTATCTCTTTGTATAACATTGTTCTCTAGGTTTATTCGCCATTACTTACCTACCGCACGCGTGACAGTAATTTTCTGTCATCAAAACTCTTTGAAGAGTTATTATTTTCACGTATGCACATGAATACTTTAAGAGTAATAAGGTTTTTAAGGCCTCGAAGAAGTTAGCTATTAAGTTTATCTAAAATATATTGCACTTTATTCAAGGCTTAAGGTTTTTTGCTTGACCATTGAGCATTCAGTTTGATTTTGAACAATGAATCTTGCAAACTTAACGAACTATCTGTAAAGTCTACTTAAATGATTTTCAATACTTAAAAAAGGGAAAACAAAGAACTCCAGAAAACAACTTTTTTCAGATAGCTTTTGACAAGACTAGACTGACTTTAATCTAATATAGCAAAAAGTTACAACTTAACAGTCCTGAGACAATCAGACGTGATAAAAATAATGAATGAATGATTCAATGGCAAGTTGTTACAGCAATTTACGTCCAACGATCCAACTGAATATAGATATATTCCGAAATTATGCAAATCATTTGGAACAATTAAAGGATAACAAAGAATGACTGCTATGAGTTTTATTCTTCAACCTCTTCAAGGTCAACCACCGATATAGCGGGTAACCAGTTTTTAAATCCGCGAAGAAAAACATAATGCGGCGTCATGAAAAATATCCAACAGACACACAACTTTATCAATTAAATTAATCTAATACAATTTGTCATTCAACCCACTATTTTAGAGAACGTCAAGTTTGAACTGTGAACTGAACGTAAAATATATTTGCCAAACCTTACCCAGGCGAAAAGGCAGGCGTCCGGGAAATTACCACGGCCTCACAGAAGACCAGCTTGAAGTGTAATTCTTTTGTGTTTCATCTGGTGAGTGAGGTAAAATTTTTTCAATGTTGGCAAAGCATCTGCACCCACTTAATCTGGAAATCTCTTAACATCAGGTGAAGCGCCTGCTTGTTTGTCAAATTTTCGCAATTGGAATATTTTTATAGTGACATTATGTTCAAATTTCGAAATCTAAAAGCATCGATATTTTCTAACTAAAAGTTTACTTTTATCTGACTAAAATTCAGCCAATATTAAAAAAGAGAAACAAATATTATGTTATATATATATATATTGTAATCTCTTTTTTTTACTCTTAAACTTAATAAGTCTCTCTTTGCAATAGAAATAATGAGTTACAAAAACGTGAAAAACATGTAATCATTAGAAGCCCTGTAGCCTGTGATAGTTTACAAATCCACTATCAATTTTTTTTTTATGTATGTTACCTCATAACTTCCGTGTGAGTGAACCGATTTTGATGGGTTAATTTCATTGTATCTTGGGCTCCGGAGATACTTAGCGAAATCCTGAAATTTAATAATAAAATGAATACAGAGCGAGATATTTGAAGTCGGTTTTTTTTTTCGTTAATAAAAAATGGAGTTGTGGGTAACATTTTATCCATTAAAAACAATTCATAGTTAATTTGGAAACTTTAAACCAGGATTTTTATCTTTGCGAGGTGATGTTTCGACAAATGATAAGGTCTTCAGTAAGCTTTATACTGTCTACGAAAATGCTAAAGTTTTTGCTCTTACTTATTTACATTTAAAATAGACAACAAGAAAGAATGGAATGAAGATAATAAGCTTATGAAAGACTAACAATGCTAAAAAAACATCTATATTTATGTCGATGTAGATAAAACTTAGTATTTCAAATAGAAGAGATTCAGTTTTATTAATTAACTTGAAAAAAGAAGGAGGTTCTCAATATGACTGTGTTTATCTTTTAATTTAATAACATATAAACTGTATGTATTGATTGTAACACTTAAAAAATATTGAAATTAATAAACAAAATTAGTGTTAAAATTTAAATAAATTATTTTTTATAAAACAATAAAAATGATACAAGTAATATATTAAAACATGTAGAAAAAGAACGAAAAGATTGTCGCCGCTGTAGGAATCGAACCCACGTCTTCGGCATTCGCGGCCTGACGCTCTAGCCACTGAGCTAAAAGGCGCGTTCTTAACGCGTTCATTTTACATTGTTATTTAGCATTGGAAGCAATGCTTGGGGCATCTATTGTTATATCCTTTCCAGCATACAAACAATTTCGAATATCGTTTTACAACGATAATTCGAACGAGAGATGTCGCCATTGCTTTTTTTTATAAATTTTAAAGTTTTTTATAGTGCTAATCTCTGCACTTAAGATTGAAAATTAAAACATGTAGAAAAAGAACGAAAAGATTGTCGCCGCTGTGGGAATCGAATCCACGTCTTCGGCATTCGCGACCTGACGCTCTAGCCATTTTCTTTTTCTACATGTTTTAATTTTCAATCTTAAGTGCAGTGATTAGCACTTCAAAAAACTGTAAACTTTACAAGTAATATATGTACGTTTTGTACATCTCTACTTAACACTTAATGATTATGCCTCCTAAACTTAACAAGAAATTCAAATAAAAATTCTTGCTCTCCAACATTTTATGCCCAAACGATAACTTAAAAAAAAAGTAAATGCGTGTAAAAAATATTTTTGGCAGTTTTTCTCCTTATAAAGTTAACATATAGGAAATTTATCTTATGAAAATCTTCTACGGCGATTTAAATGAATGGAACTGCATAATTGCTTACACCTTCGGTAATGAATTTTCTGTTATTCTGTATTCTAAGTGTACCGATAGTCAATAGATAGTTAACATATTGCTGTTCTTGTTTTATTATGTCTTTTAAAGGCTGTGCTGAAATTTGCAATTTAAGTAATTTTCTCGTAAAACACTTTATTGAAAGGTACCAAGGCATCTGCAACCCTACGGGTATTGTAAATGTCCATGGGCGGCGGTCATCACGTAAAGTATCAGCCTATACATGTCCCACTGCTGGGAAAAGGCCTTCTTTATACAGAGGGTATCAGGGCATAGTCCACCACGCGGCCCCACTGCGGATTGGCGGACTTCACATATCTTCGAAATATTTTTTTGTTATTATTTCGAAAATATGCAGGTTTCCTCACGATGTTTTACTTCACCGCTGAGTACGTGATAATTCGGCACTTAAAATTGACAATTTCATTGGTGCCGGCACCGGGGATCGAACTCAGGTTGCTCAAGTATATTGAATTAAAGGCGAGCGCCCGGACACTGAGCTATCACGACTCCTGACACTGAGCTATCGGTTATCACGTAGCATCAGGTAAACACGCAGTTTCCTTGCCATCTTCTAACATAAAAAAAACATTGTTTCATGACTGACAACCGAAGAGCACAACTAATACATTTATTTTTTAAATACCTTTTTTAACTTTCCGGATTGCAAATGTGACAATGTTATTATTTGACATGAACTTTGAAATGAGAATGTGCAAACTTTTACTCCATTAGTGAGTGACCTTGGGCTTAAACACTATGTAAAAGAGAGCCTATAAGATTATCTTTACGCATTTCATCTTAAAAGAAAGTCTTGATAAATCTTGATAATAATATTGAAAGAAATCCTTTTTAAAACTAGAACAAAATCGTTTAGATAATAAGTAATTCAGATATATCCGCTCATAGAGTAAAGTAAAGGCTGTATTTATGTAAGCCAACCACAATAAACTTTTTACGATTTGGCCTATTTTTTGAAGTTAAACTAATACGAAAATTATATACACGGCTTCTGTGAAGATTTAAGGTCAACCAAGTGTAATAATGTCACGGATCTCTTCCATCGTGATCTCGCTGTCCTGGATGTTTTATTGTGATTTGTTTGTTCAAGTTGTCATTGGCAACGAAGTAGTTTCTGCTGTCCAAATATGGCCAAGGTGTTTTTTATTAATGTTTTATGCAAAATTCTAAACCAACGTGTTCGATTAATATTAATCTGAAATAATCTCAGTTTAACAAATAACCAGGTAAATCTAATACTTACTTAATTTTTTATATAAATTTGTAGATATGACATATATACATATGAGACTGATCAAAAGAAATCGGAAAAATATGAAGAGAAAGTGAGATCATATTATCAAGTGAGTTTTGATAATCAAATACTGAGCGCCGAGATTCTGAATAGAACAATTTTATTATGGAATTTGTTTCTCAGCACCATGGCGTAAAAGCAGAGCAGTTTTATTATACACTCAGGAAATACGATTGTTGAGAACAATTTAATTCAATTACACTCACAAAGGAAAAAAAGAATTGACACTGAACGATGTTCTTGTTTTATCTTTATTACACCTTGAGTGAGGACACATTTTAAGGATAAAATTACAAATAATCACATTTAAAAACGAAAGAGATACATACGAGTAAAACGATATTACTACATACAACATACTCTAATAATTGCAAAATTTAAATACATGAATAATTGCAAAATTTAATGAAGTAATTAAATTTAATGTAGTGTATAGTAATAATCTATAATGATAAACAATATTTTCAAACATATTTTTCTATCTCTGTAGAATATTATCATCTTTATCCGTGACTACATATTGCTTATGTATTCCTAACAATCTAGGATCATTAATAAGCTTATTATGATAGTTTATGATTTTAAATTCTGTATTGGAGGTTATTAATCATTTTTGCACTTCGACTGAAATTCAAATGAAAATATAAATAAGTAGATTCGTATACCAACAGGCTGCCTTACAAGACTAGTGCATTAACATTTGCTTTGAAACTCATATTAATATCGAGAAATTATCAACAACTGGATCCACTCCTCCGGTATTTGCATACTTGCATTTACAGATTAAATATATTTTAAGGACTTAAAAGTTTCAGTTCTTTATGTTAACATTTATGTTAATATTTATGACGATCTGTGCAAATGTGCAGGAAGTCGATGGATGCAGGTGGCTCAGGATCGTACTTCGAGGCAGTCTATGGGGGACGCTTATGTTCAGCAGTGGACTGAAACAGGCTGAAATGATGATAATGAATTGGAATAAAGTTCTTATAACTATTGATATCTAATCGTACTCGTACTTACTCGACTTTAGATAGGATAGCGCCCTTTTGACAACAGCTCTCTATTTAAAAAACTCCTTTGTAATAGAACTTTGTCACTTCTTTTTGTTTTCAGATTATAGCATCGCTGTCTCCGAATTTCCTTCTGCTTGACCTTGGGATGGCCATCAGTTTTCCAACCATCGCGCTGCCCGTTCTACTCAACGCTCCAGAAGGATTGTCGCTAAATGACATCCAAGCCTCCTGGTTTGGTAAATAATTTCAACTGTATTAACTCGGAGTCTGTTCAAGCACCTGCGATATATTTCCCCAACAAAGATGTGGTTAAAGTCGAACAAATCAGTAAAAAAAATGCAACAGTGAATAAACATCGACTTCAAAATCAAATAGTGGAATGATCACTAAGTATTATTTGGCTATTAGTTGGCGCTTATATGAGTATCACTGGCAAAGTGAATTCGAAATACCCCAACCATTTTCCCATCGCGAAAATTTAAATTCAGTTCAATTCAGTTGTACCTAATGTCTTGAGTACTAACAAACAGATGATGAGTCATCAACATTATTATTCATATTGTTAACGTAAAGCTTTTTTTTTGCTAGACCAGTATTATTCGAGAATAATACTGCGCTGGGAATGCATTAATTCCAATTTTATTTCTCATTTTTCTCGTTTGTCATTGTTTTATAATTTTACGCGAAAGATTTCTATATAAATTATACATAACTTTTAAGGTAACATTGTCGGTCGGTTGTCGTCCTTCCTATATGCAATTTTATTTATGCGCACAATATTTTTATTCTTTTGGTTTTATTTATTCTTTATATGTATAATTTATACGATATACGTCAATCGCCTTTAAATGTAAAGTTTTTTGCGCCTGGGCACTACATGAAATGTTTTCACATAATTATTCATCACGTGTACCGGACCGGATTTTGAGGCGATCACGTGTTTGCGAATAAGAAACGAGTTCAACTTAAAGGAAGTGACCTCAAATGATCGAGACGATGCTAATACCTCCTTTGTTGAAATATGTTTGGGTATTTGGGCATACTCCGAGAAGCGGCCACAATGTGGTTTGTAAACCTTCACGTCTTAGATTTTTCTAGGATATGCACGTTTCCTCGGGAAGTTTTCACTTTGTTATAAGCACGCGGTTAAACATCACCAAATTTCGAAAATACATTTGCCAGAGTTACAAATAAATCAAAACATAAATCTTGCCAGAATTCGGATCACAAAATAACTTTAAGTTCATTATGTTATATCACAAATTATTAAAAAAAGAAACAGTAAAGTAAGTTACCCACGGCTGGGCAGGGGCCTCCCTGTGGATAACACCTACTGTGAACTAGCAGATTTTACATACGTTGATATTTTTTATTACTATTATTACGATATTGCTTGCAAGGGGTGAATCAACACTCAATTTTGTTCTTATTTCTTGTTCAAAAAGCCTTGCCCCCTTACAACATTGTAGGATTACATTATTCTTTGTTGTAAGAAAAGTTGTACGTAGACGAATTTCACGTGGACAACATCCAAAACAATTACCTGTGGGCTGCACAAATTGTTGTCTCGAGTGAGAATCGAACCCACAACGCTGGCCCTGAAGCCAATACTTTAGCGATTGCGCCACGGAATCATCTCAGTAAACAGTTTCAATAACAGTAACGGAATTTCAGCTAAGGTTGCTCGAGTTTGCTGAATTATATACCGTACCCGTTAAACGATAAACTTTATCTGACCGATTGTTTAGGTCAATTAATTCTTTTGTATAGTACGCATAGTCCGCCAAGAAGTTCCAATGTTAATTAAAGTTCTTTAAATATTTTCAAAACATTTTATTGCTTCTCCTTCGCTGCTAGCACAATATTAGATTGACAAAAGTCTAATTTCGGTTTCCTTATTTTAGGCAGCCTCTCCTCATTAACCCAACCTTTTGGCGCTTTCCTTTCTGGACCACTTGTGGATTACTTTGGAAGAAGAAAGGCAAATTTCATTGTGAACTTGCCACATATTATCGCATGGATCCTGATGTATTTCGCGTGGAATCTGCCTTCCCTGTTTTTGGCAAACGCCTTGTTGGGCCTCGGCACCGGAATTATGGAAGCACCAATCAATGCTTACGTGGGGGAAATAAGGTATGTAACGTTAACTTCGGCTGACGTCGTAAAGACTATGATTAACGCTTGTACTTTCCTGCATAAAGTTATTACAACGATTGATTAGTATTGACGATGACGATTGAATTAGTAACAGCACTTTGGTACACTATGTACGTTTGTTGTGTTATTGAATTATTTCTACATAATAGTGGTCGCCAAGTGGACGAAAATCGACCATAATTAATTTAAATTATAAGTTTGAAAAATGTTTAGACTAACATTATTCTAAATATGAATAAATAATATTCTCAATTTGACCACAGATTGTAACAATAATCAATATAGTATATATGTATATGGGTGTGTGTTTTAAATACATATATGTAATGTTTTTGTATAGATTTATTGTATTTTTTATGCATAACTTAAAAAATATTAGCATTCTGCACTCCGTCTCTCTAAGAACTAGATATAAATGTGGGAAAGGACAGTGGCGAACTCCCATACAAATTTTTTTGATCTTAGACGAAAATTATGTAAAAATATAGAATTTAATGTTCTGAATATATCATAAATACATATGGTTATTAAAGGAAGTGTGGAATAAAAGATATTTCGGTCTGAAGTTTTTAAGGTTATGTCGTATACTAGTGCTACGAGAATAATAATAAAAACAATCTGTAATAAAATAGACTGCGCTCTATGTAAAAAAGGTTATAATAAACCAAACGACGCCATAGAAGTTTCCAGCACCTACAGGGTAGCATATTACATCTCTAATATTCTATTCAAGTCGATCTGACAGAGTATTAATTCTAAACGGCTGTTATATTTTATTGTGATGAAGTTAAAAACGTTTATCAAATTAGGTAACAGATTTTCCTTAACGATACTATCAATATACTTTGACTTTTACAGGTTTTAAAAAAGCTTAGAAATAAGCCTCGATATGAAAAGTAACCAGAAAGATGAAGCAGTTTTTTATATTTACGTAGGTGTCGTTAAGGGCTGTTATGTTCGAAGAATATTTATAATATTAGATAAAAACATTCTCTTTTGAATTATTTATTTCTTATTATCTCTTATGACAATACCACCAAGAAAACCTGCTGGTCCTAAAATACTTTGGTAATGCTGGCCCGTCAGAGGTACCAAACTATAGTAATTGTATGCACACAAGTTTTAAATTGCTACTTTCCTAATTAATTTTTGAATTCATGTATAATTACTTATGAATTTGGTAGGTACTAATAAAACACGTTCATGAATATTTTTATTTCACAAAAATATGGTTTGGAGTATTGCTCAATGATTCTCTCCATTTTAGATACAAAAAGGGAATAGGATACAATTCCGCATTTAACACAAGTCATACTTTCTTGCCCTTCCATTATCAAAACATTCTTATCGTACAACTTTAAACAGATTAAAATTAAAATGATATAAGCATCAATATCGTAAAGGAGTCTCTCACAAATCACAACACAATTTCCACCAAAATCACAAAATCGTCCACTTCGTATCGTATTCAGTGATAATACTAGACCCAGTAAATTCACTAAAATTAACTCAGCACAATTTAAACAAAAAAAACTAGGCAAGGAATAAAATAAAAGCAAAACAACAATATACCATCTTTAGTTTTTAGTGAGGGTGTTGCCTCTTATCAAAATCACAAATCCTATAATTAGCAAAATATTGTTAAAAATCGAGTTCACCAGCTTGGTTCATAATGAAGTATTTAGAAAAATAAGAATGCTTATTATTTATTCGTTTGGTGACAAGAGAGCTGGTTCTTTTCTCGCTCAAAGGTTAAGCATTCAGCGAGGAAATGCAAGCTAGCGTTCTTGGCACCATGCCGCGTGGATTAG
Source organism: Iphiclides podalirius (assembly GCA_933534255.1). Classification (NCBI taxonomy): domain Eukaryota; kingdom Metazoa; phylum Arthropoda; class Insecta; order Lepidoptera; family Papilionidae; genus Iphiclides; species Iphiclides podalirius. The sequence continues at coordinate 7,571,273 of OW152833.1, forward strand.
GTTTATTAGATAATATGTAATTTTAGATATAATCTTGTAAATATTAGATCATTGTATTATGTAATAAAAAAAAATGAAATAGGGAAATAAAGAAAATTAATTTCTTCGTTTAGTTTAAAATATACACAAATTATTTTTTACTAGCTATGTACGTTTATAGTTCACAATTGGTAAAATCTAGCTCCAAACATTGTATTTAGAGGAATTAAACATCTTTATGTTTCAATTTTATATTCGCAACTAACGTCGTCAGCCAGACTAACGGGTATTTCTTTTTTCCATTCAACGCTTTTACTATACCTGTGTATTTTAATTTATAAATGCTAACTTGATTCTTAGCACAGAAACGTGACTTTTTAAATCTATGGAAGTATTTATGATATGAAAATATATTTTTAAAATATTTTAACGCTAAATATAATATAATAATATTATTTAACTCTGGACTTGATTTTATAATATGGTAACAATAACCGCACGGCCAACAATGCCTGACGAATCCACTGCTGATATTTTTAGTCAATTAAGTTTTAAAAATAAATAAATTTTTCTCTGACAAGTGTACAGGCATTTAGTATAATTTTAAAAATCTTAAGAAATTATAATATTTATATCTGTAATTATGCTATTTGTAGACGCTTGAGATTTCTCTCAACAATTTTTTCGCCATTGTCTTTTCATACTCCTACCTGCAATTTTCGTAAAAAAAGGGTACAAAGTTTTTGCTTCACGTATTAACTACACTGTTTTAGAATTCGTCACAAGCTAAATTGTCTGTAACAATTGCAAAATGTTGTTTGTCTTTACCTTTAGTTACATGCAACTAAATCTTTACGATAACGAAAAAACCTTTTACAGTGAACCGTCAATCCGCGGCTCCCTATCAACGTTCACACAACTGTTCCTGTCTTTTGGCACCTTTGGCATGTACCTCCTCGGTGCCATTGTGGACTGGCGCCACGCGGCACTGATCAGTCTTGTGGTGCCCATCAGCTCTATGGCCTTGGTGCTCTTAGTAAGTAGCCCATTTCATTTAGCTCAGCACTGTTGGTCAAAATTTTAACCAGTCTATCGGTTCTCAAATTCCCACAGAGGGTACAGAGAGGAAACGAAACTAAGCAATAAGTTAGAAAAGGCAAATATTATTATCATTATATTTGTTCGTGCGTATTAGAAATTAATAAGACAAGATTAAAAATTATTTACTGATAATTCGTTTTGCATTGAATTTCTAAATAAATTCATTAAAAAAATATTAGTTTTTTCCCAAAATATGTAGTTAAAATAAACGATTATAAATATAATGGAGTTTCATGTCAATATTTTTAAAATATCTGGTATTTTTGGTACCGATTATTTCATTCAAATGCAAAAACAAGTTTATCCGAGAGCTCTCAAAATGTTCTTATTTTTAACTATAACTCTTAGGCCTCGGTATATGTTAACGATCTGGATAAATATTTTTACTTGACTAGGTTTTCCTGGCAAGGAAATATCTTGACATTGTTAAGATGTACAAATATCTTGTCATTGATAAACATAACTCATTCAATAAGACGACCTTCTCGGGCCTTTATTGTCCAGGCCATGGAAATGAAACGATAGAATGAAAAAATTAAATTAACTCGAACTAACATTAACTTTGCAACTTTGATTTATCTTCTAGCACTGCAACACCTCAAGATACTGTAAGCACTCTGCATACGTCGGAACATAACCGTAAAATAGTTTTGTCCTTGATTTTGTAGATTCTTTTAACTTAATCCAAGAAATTGCCAATCCACATGAAAGCAAAGAAAAATAACTATACAAAAAAAAAATCAAATAGTCGTATAAGTTTAAGGGGTGCGCCTTTTACTAATTTAGCTAAACAGATGCCTAATCCGGTACAATGGCGTGACAGACCAAGTGTGACAGATATATCATATATCATCACTCATCACATTTGACAAATAAAAAAAGAGGAAGCTAAGGGTATAATCAATTTAATAGCAACCTGACGGCATCCACTCTTCTTTCAGGTACCAGAAACTCCAGTATGGTTACTGTCACGAGGCAGGGAAAAAGATGCACTAAATTCCCTTTGCAAGCTCCGCGGATGGACAACACCAGAACATGTCAAGGAGGAGTTCGACCAACTGATCGACTACAGCAAGAAGTTACAAAACTGTGTCATTTGCTACAAGATGCACAAACTGGAAACACAGGACTGCGAACATTACAAGATGAATCCAATAAAGAGGTAATTATGATGACATCTTCAGAATTTTTTGGGATGGAGGAATTAAATATTTATGCAGACGTAAAATTATAAACATAAGCCATTTTGGTACAATAAAAAAAATTACGAAAATTTAAAATTGATTCAAAACAATTTCCATTCGTTAAAAATCAGTTAATATATAATCCATACAAAAGCGTTTAAACATTTTTATTAAAATAAATAACCGTTCTAACTTGCCCATCATAAATGCAGGCAATTTAATTACATTTAATAGAAATCGAAAGAGTTTCATTGCTGATTTTTTTAGAAAAAGTATCCACCAAATTTATTGCTGCCTTAAGTTTATAAATTGTTACTTTATGTGATTTCTTTATATAATTTTAATGTATTTTTTTAGCTGTTTATATAAATATTCTTTATAATAAAATGAATACTTAAATACTATGATAAATAATACCTATATATAAAATCGCTGAATGTGTTGCTAAGCGCAAATCTCGAGAACAGCTGAACCGATTTCGCTAATTCTTTTTTTATAATATTCCTTGAAGTACGATGTTCTTACGGTGAGAAAAAATTACCTGAAAAAGTCTAAAAGCAACACTTTTCAATATTCCCATACAAAAGTTTCGTAACAATACTTAAAAGTCAATTTGAACTTTAATACCATACCATAAAGTTTAAATGTTAGTGGAGGAGTTCCGGGAAGGCAAAACAAGTGAGTGACTGTGGTAAAATGTCTCTTGAAATGTAAACGTCTCTTTGCTGTTCATCACTACATAGTATAAAACAAAGTCGTCCCGCTGTCTGTCCCTGTGTGCTTAGATCTTTAAAACTACGCAACGGATCTTGATGCAAGAGGAAGGTTCATATGTATAATACATTGCACCCGAAGCCGGGGCGGGCCGCTAGTGTTTCATAAATTTCGATAATATTTATTTTATTACTGTTGGTTAAAGCTTTAATTAAATTATATTATTTTCGAAAAAAACATTAATAATTTATTGTAAGAGACATTATAGGTTAATCTGTATAAAAAAACTGGAGTAAAGTAAAGTAACATCCTGTACATGTCATGTCATCCATCATAAAGTAACATCCTGTACATTAGATAAATAAAACAAAATACACGAAGAATAAAATCCAAACTTGAATATATATTAACCTATTTCTAAATACGTTTTAAATGTTTACAACTGATTTCTTTAACAGTAATTATATTTTCATTGCTTCTAGATCGTTTTACAAGTTCAGATACGTGATGTTGGCCAAAGAAACACTGAGACCGTTGACCTTCGTGATGGTCTACTTCATGTTCTACGTCATGAGCGGCCTTACGCCCATCAAACCGAACATGGTGAACATATGCGGCGCTTTCGGGATGGCTCAGGACGGGAAGGAAGTAGTTGTTAGTATGCACGAATTAATTCGAGAGGAAATAATAAAAAAATAATGGGAAGTCGATGGCTGGAGTTGGCTCAGGATCGTAGTTCGTGGGAGTCTATGAGGGAGGCCTATGTTCAGCAGTGGACTCTAACAGGCTGAGATGATGATGATGAATGTAACGCAGTGGGTTCACGTGGTGGCCTATGGGCTAACACAATCTGTGCAGAGAAGGTATACAACACAACACAACCTATATGTCCGGAGATATAGGTTGTTACTTTAATTAACCTTCATTAGCATGTTAATTTGTTTAATAATAGATATGAATAATTGATACATAACTCCAGAAGTTTCCCATATATGTTGTTCTTTATTACACATAGAGAGCGACTAATTTCGCGTTTGTTTCAAACCGCTATTTCCAAAATTCGTTTACTGATTGCTTTCAAGTTTTGACCCAATAGTGCATTAGGGGCTCTTTGTTTTGTTGTTCTGTTGATTTAATTTTTTTAATAATTCAGTAAAAATAATGTATCAGCCTATACACGTCCCACTGCTGGGCAAAGGCCTCCTCTGTACAGAGGGTATCAGGGCATAATCCACCACGCGGTCCCACTGCGGATTGGCGGACTTCACATATCTTCGAAATATTTTTTGTTATTACTTCGAAAATATGCACGATTCCTCACGATGTTTTCCTTCGCCGTTGAGCACGTGATAATTCGGCACTTAAAATGAACAATTTCATTGGTGTCGGCTCCGGGGATCGATCTCAGGTTGCGGTTGTAGTATATTAAATTAAAGGCGAGCGCACGGACACTGAGCTATCACGGCTCATAATCAGTTATTAATTAAAAATAAAAATAAACGGGATGTGGACTTTATTCCAATTTTCCCACGCATAAATAAAGTAATATAAATACGAACTGCACCTGTTGATCATAAAAATATTAAGAGTAGAATTTTGTAAATATTATAACTAAAAATTTGTTGCTTTGTTTCTTTTTTACGGTCTCTTGGAGAGGATTTTCTATTCTGTAAAATATAATTTTATCAATTTCGATTTAATTTCACAGTGATTTGTAATATTTGAGCTTTGAGGTTTATCGTGTTCATTAAGTGAGTATTACTCATTATTAAAATGTTTTTGATTTAATTTAACTTTTCATGTTTAAATCTTTAATTTTCATCTTTTATTTTCAGTGTCATTGGCTGTATTGAATAAAAATAAGTAATAGTTTATTGTGAATTTGCTTTTTTTTGGTTCTTTGGAATCAGTTGCATTGATTGATCTTTTGTTGATTGGTGGTTTGAATTGAACGTTAGTTTTAGTTGTGTTGTTTTTTAATTTTTGTTTTATATTATATATAAACAACCTACATTTTATAGGTTGTTTTTATGTCATAACTTTCTTTTTTCAGCACAATCGACGTGTTTTAGCTCTTAAAAACAATACATTGACGAAAGTCAAACTCGGGACACAGAAACAGCGCAGTGAATACTTGGAAATCTTTGTACATGTTTGTCTTCGCTCTTCTTCAAATCTGCTTCAGTTTCAACAGAATGAACGTGACAGGCTGAACGTGACATCACCGACATCCTCCTGGAATCACTCCATTATAATCGCTTTCCGGTGCAAGCCAATCATTGATTATAGTTTATGTATATGATATAGTTTTGAGTTGACATATTTTCATCAACACTATCACTGGAGTGTTCCTTTATTGAAATCTAATGGAAAAAACGAAAGGTTTTTTTTTGCGGAAAAGTTAAACTACCTCAACTTCAACAACCGGCAAAGCCTTTACTTCTTGAAATGAGACACCGAATCATAGCGTTTCAAATCCATCAGGGCATAGAATTCACGATTCCAAATGGAATCAGCAGACGTAGAAATCGTAACAGATCCTTATAAGCCTTTGAACTTATCAAAGTGAAAGTGTAAATTTGTCACAAAGTCGTTTCCTGCTTCCGTTCTCAGGTGATATCATCATCATCATCGTCGTCTTTTAAACGTGAACATTGACTTATAACCACGATCCTGGTATGTGCATTATGTTTGTATAGCATGATCCTAGACCACGTGCATCCATCGATTCGTTATTGTTGTTGTCTGATCAAATGTATGTCTTCTAACCGTGAAACAGAATGATGTCTTAGATACTTTTTACCGAATTCCTACCGACACAAAAAGATCCATCATTGATCAGCTGCAAGAGCTTCCTCATTGAAAAACTTTTTCAAAACAGCAATTACTATCTGATACATAAAAGATTGTTATTCATGCTGAAGAAAGTGTACAAAGGTTTAATGTTACAACTATGGACGAATTGGAAATAATTGCTATAGTCGGAGATCAATCAGAGATATTGTGTAATAGATAATGGTACAACGAAAAATATCTTGTACATCTTAATTATTTTGAAATAAATATATTTGAAAGATGTGTTATCTCTTTTTCTATTCATTTTTATTTAACCGGCCTATGGTATCCCTAATACTACTTGGGGAAAGACGTCAAATATAACCACAAAAGATATTGGTGGTACTCTTATGGTCTTGAATTATTTGGTATTGTTCTTTAAATTTTATTCTTTTATTGAATTCAATCGCCAGCTGATGATGCCGATTGAAGTTTAAATTAAGCTTTTTAGTCCATCTTCAATTACCTAGTTTATCTGTTCAGTTATTCCAAATTAGTTTGACTCTAGTCAACATATGTGGCTAATTTAATCCTCTTACTTTCTACATAAAGTTATAACTTAATATGCATGCTTAAACATAAACAATTTCTATTTCCAGCTCAACGTTGGCGTTATCACCATTTGCGCTAGTATCCTCGTCATTCTGTTAATCAGCAAAGTTGGCAAGCGTAAAATGGCTATGGCTTCTTTACTAGGCACTGCCATATCGTGCACCGCTTTGAGCATTTACGCCAAAAAGAATTTGGCCGACACCGTGTTCTCCTATGACGCCAGCACCTTCCCGAAAGAAACGAGCTATGTTCCACTTATTCTGTTTTACTTAATGGCGATCTGCACTGGGTTCAACTTGCCGTGGGTGTTGGTGGGAGAAGTTTTTCCGTTCAGGTAAAATTATCACTCACAGATTGTTATGCATGTGGTCTGCCAGGGGTTTATTAAATTCTATGCCTCTCCGGACCTATAGGACCTATTACTTCGGAAGGAGTACAAATGTCTTGATGAACCTATCTTATTAATTCATCATCATTATCATACTCTTGATCTTATCCCATGTAGATGGGTTCGGTATAACATGATAATCGCGTTGTTGGCGGTTTTGGCTATGTTTTTTTAATGACTGGCCGCCTGCCTGACATTAAACCTTCTTGGGAAACAAACACCCAGATCCGGAACAATTATCTGTGGGTCACACAAATTTATATTACTCTCACTCTTTCACGTATTATCTGCTAAACCACCTGCTGGTTAGCCATTCATTGCAGAGGAGAAGGAAGTAATAACATGTTTCCCTGCATTGTTTTTTATTCCACATGTAATGAATATTAGACTTGTGTCAAACAAGTGTCTTACCGTTTTCTTACTAGGTATTCTATATAATGTGTTCTAACTATACTTTAGAATAAATTTAATAACCAAAAAATAATTACAACTATTTTAACATTACGTTATAAGCATTTTTAAAATTACAAATTACAATTTGTGCGACTTGAGAGCGATACTTTGGCATCCTGTTAAAATTTAACGGCAAAACTCGCAAATATAATATTCGCCTTAAGGATCTGCACAGATATGTGCCCATAAATTGCAAAACTGGAACTGCATCTACTCTTTCAGCAATATTAATGAATTCACGATCAGATCAAGTCATAAAACAGATATTTATCATTTCTTTTTAATACCTACCCTCGAAATCTTTTAAGAAATCGATAAAAAAATCTACTGCCTAAATCGCTATATAATAGGTAAATTTTGATCCGATTTAAAAAATTTATGCAGCTGAATTTTTAATTTTTACAATTGAAACGCAGGGCGATTTTTTATGTTTACCAATTTTGCTGGTTTATCTAACAAATCATAACGCCTATTTGATAAATATCTCGCAAATTATTCTAATTGCCGTTTTCCCAAATATCTAAGGGTGCCAATACCTGCAGGCACCTCATTGGCACTTCTCCTATAAAAATAGGATGCGCTTTAAATGTGGGTTGAATAGTTAAATGTATTTAGCAATTTTTGGCGCGCCAATTAGTGAGCAACTTAACAGTAATCTGTCACTCAATAAACGTTAAAAACGTACAAAAATTTGAACGAGAGGTCTTGCTCCTGCTTTTATATATTTTATTTTATTTTAGTGTTGATCGCTTCTCAAGACCAAATTTATATTTATGAGTTTAGTTGAAATGAGCTGTCCAAAAATTTTTCTCGTGCTGCTAGGATTTCGCAAAGCTTATCTGTTTTAAACTTACGTTTAAATTTAATATTGAAAGCAGTTTAGAACCAAAATAAAACAAAATAAAAATACGATGTAAGAAAATGACGGGTATAACTCACAAAGTTATATATGTCGACAATTTGCATGACGTCTGAAGCTCAATGTTTTTCACAGAAGTCGAGCATCAGCGCAAGGAATCGCAGCGGCGAGCAACTACGTATTCACCTTCATCGGTGCAAAAACTCTGATAGATCTAGAACTTAGCGGCCAGCTATGGGGTACGTTCGCGGTCTACGCAGCTATCGGATACGTCGGGACGATTTTCTTGTACTTCTTCCTCCCCGAAACCGAGGGAATGAGCTTGGAGAATATCGAGGTCTTCTTTAACGGCGACAAGATTCAGACGTTCGCTAACGATCCGGTGATAAACACCATCAAGAAGCTTAAAAGGAAAAACGTAACGCAGTGAATGCTATCAATGAAATATTTATTGATTAATTTTTAAGTATAGTTATGTAAACAACGATTAAAGCAAAGTGCGGCTTTAATTATTATTAGAATTAAATACAATTTAAAATTGGATTAAGTATTTTATGGAGAAAAATTAAGTATAATAAACATTTACAATAATACTTAAGGTTATAAAAGTATACATGAGTACTATGACAGGACCAGACACCAGCTTCTACGTCTATTTATTCCACGATTGGGTAAGGTTATCTGGCAGAGCACCGACATTAAGTGGAAGTATTTATAGTTTCGACTTTCTTCTAGTGCGTGAGGTAACTGGGGCTTACTCTCTTCGAACCCCATGCTCAAGGACCACTTTTTCAATCAAAAGAAAAATTCCCATTCGTGGGTTTTTGTATGGCCTTTGGCGAGAAAAAATTGTGATATACTTTTCGCCATACAATCGTTGTCTATTAAAACAAATTAATTGTAAATTTGTGATATTATGTGATATACGAAAAATCATTTTAAGTTTATTTCTTTTAATATAAAACAATGTTTATTTTTCTTCTGCAGCTATTAATAAGTACAAGACTATTTATTTAAAGAATTATTTTTTTTACAATAAATCATTATTTCAAAATTTAAGCAAGAAAACATTGAAACTATATTATTATTATTATTATAATCACATAGTCTTGTCGCATTCAACTTACTTGATATTTAATGTAACTTGTGTGACACTTGAATAAATATCTTATGAAAGGAAAACATCAACCAGTAATTTTGCACGTCCTCTTTATACATAATATAATATAACAAATTAAAATGAGCTGATGATGCTAAATTATATTTATAATAATATATAATAATCAAAGCTATTATATACATACTAATAGCTTTGATTATTATTTAGCAAAATTGGAACTGGATTTTTTCTGTTTACTCGAAAAGCAAAACATAAAATAACTCGTAAGTCTTACTGGACTAATAAAAAAGTACGATTAGATTATTCAAAATGGGCTAATTTATTTAAAAACTGGTTGAACGTAAACAATGTGTACCCACAAATTTAGAATTTTATAAGTTATACTTTTTATGGTGTAAACGGGGACGAAGTCGAGAGTTTAAGTTATTATTAAAACTAACGACCCACTCCGGCTTCGCACGGGTGCAATGTATTATACATATAAACTTACTTCTTTAATCACTCTATCTAGTAAAACAAACCACATCAAGATCCGTTGCGTAGGTTTAAAGATAAGCATACATAGGGACAGACAGACAGCGGGACGACTTTTTTTTATATACTATGTAGTGATGAAGACTAAACGATAAGTTGAATATTACATCGTAAAGGTAAACTGATGGGCCCGTTGAAAAGTAAACACTATTTCAAACTAGTGATAAGAGTGACATTAGACTATCCGCACACATAAATGAACTACAATTTCGTAACACACCATTCACAATTTGTCGGCACCGTAGTTATTCAGTCACTTCACAATGCTTGGGTGAACGTGTGGCTTGAATGAGAGAGAAAAAAATAAAACCTATTTTACCGCCAAATTAATGACATTATTTAACTGTGCATAGTAGTGAAAGTAAACTTTGTATATTAAATGTTATATTCATTAAAAAAACGTTAAAACCGTTTGCCATTTAAAACTGTTAATGTTAATGGGAAACAATGGTGAATAAACTGCAAGAACAAATTATTCCCCCAGTCAGTAGATTACGATGTGTGACATCACAGGTTTGTGTTTTTTTTTTTTTCAAATATAGATTTTTTTGAAATTATTAAATTTTAATTTGTATTTTTATATTAAAGATGTTACGTTGCGTAAGTAGACGACACCTGTCGAATTTTTGGCAATAAAATGAAATAAAAAGAAAAGAATTGTTATTTTTGTAAAAAATCATCATTCGCGTAAAAGATCCGATCTGATTTTTTTTTTCAAGTAGGTATATTTTGTGAATTGATAAATATTAATAATACTTGGTTTAATAGTAGTAATTATTTTATGAATTCATTATTTTATGAAACATAAAATGATTTTATGTTTATTAGTATTAATTATTAAGTATATGAATTTGATAATAGAAAACTAAAACAATTTTGTATTATTCTATATATATTAGATTTAACTGTCAATTGCCATCTCAACGATTTTCTGTAATTATTGATACGATATAAGAATCAAATTTATTCAATGCTTCTTATATTAAACTATATATCTGTTTGCGATTGTTAAATTTAAAAAATCTGCCAATCACACATCAATGAGTGCCAATGACCCACAAATATTGACCAATTATTTCATATCTATTTTAATAAACGGTCTGATAGAATTGAAAAGAATAAGTATACGCGAGCGAATTATAGCGCATTGTCAGTTCTTCACTCGTGAAAATTGGAGCAATCGGCCACAAACGTAGACATTTGTAGACAAAAAAATTGCTGGTTTTAAGTGATTAGGTATTTTCTCTGACAATGCAATCGACATTGCAAAGGATTAGGATATCAAAATAAAACAAGTGAGAAGGACTAATATGTTGAAAAGTAACGAAAAAAGCTTAAACTAAACGATACAGACATATCAAGTTAATCATTTACATATAAAGCATACCCACTTCGTAAAACTTGATATATATATATCCAAAATATATATCCACAAACTAACTTTTGAAGTGATTTTATCCATCAATATCAGAATTTTTACGAAATTCATCTTCATTTCAAACTTACATAACAAATAAGTAAAACGCGTTGACTTGATAATTATCATTCAAAATGTAAAGTGAAAATTTACACTTAATGGAATCCATCCATTAAGTGTTTTATCCAAATTAATAGCCAAAAATCGCCAAAAATCGAGAGACCTGTAAAAGTTTTCTTCTTGAACGTCATCGCGTTTTCACCCTGTCTGCAGACCAGTTCCATAATGTGGGCAATATGTTAGTAATGTGTTCATCATCGCAACAGATAACAATACTATTTATTTACATTTTAATAGAAGGAAGTTTAACGCGTGTATACATTGCAGAACATTGTGCATCACTTATGAGACAAAGAAGCAATCTTTATAATGTAAACGATAACTAAGACACTTAACATAATGACATTATAAGCTATATACACATCAATAAAAATGTGGGACAGATTTTTACACGAGACAGTGCGCCTAATACCCACATAGGTAAGCATAATTGAAATTGTGCTAAAGATGATGGTTTAAATATCGTGTTACGTCAATTGACACTTTTTATATCGTAAGGCTGCATGGATGCCCTTCACGTGGCTCGAATTATATCGATATTACTATATTCGTGTGCAAGTAAATAATGCTTTGTTTTATGGTAATACAAGCTGTTAACCGCGGCTTGAGCAATGAGTTTTTTTTTTACACCAAAATATCTCGCAGATGACTGAATTTTTTCCTACTTTAGTTGACTATCATTACCCATATTTTTGACAATTCACACATATCTTTATAAGTTATAGCCTATGTGTTATTCTGATGTATAAGCTATATTATTGTAAAGTCTCATTAAAATCCATTCAGTAGTTTCTGTGTGAAAGAGTAACAAACATCCATCCATACATACAAACTATCGCGTTTATAATTATTAATAAGGATGTTATAATAGTCTTCTTAACATAATCCGTAGAATGTCATATCAACTTTAATTTGCTTTAATTTTAAGCACTATTTTGCTTTTTTATTTTTATTTCCCACTATTTTTCAAGAAACACCGTTTTTTATAAAGGCATATATGAATAGTTCCACACTCGTTTAATCGCATAAAATGTTTTAAGAGCAGGGTCGTATTTATATTTAATTTAAAAATGTAAATCGGTGTAGTAAAATTGTTGACAAAAATAGTTGAAAAACAATAACCTAAATGTGGCCATACAGTAAGCCGCTTCGAGAACACTCAAACCATTAAAGAGTTCACCATGTGATATTATACATAGACGGACAATTGAACATCGAATGGAGAGCGCTACCAAGCCATTATCCACTCAGCTACATCCTTGTTTATTGCCAGACAAAGTTAGCATAAGCCAAACCGATAACAATTCTATTTCACGTAATACACATTAGATACTTGATAAACCTACCTCGCTTATACGTGTTTGATTGAATGAGACCATTTATTAGAAAGAAACCATGATATGGATATTTGTTAAATTAATTTTGTTTTTCATTTTGACACTGTCTACATAAATACAGCTTTACTTGAAATTTGAAAACGTCGCATATTGAATTTAGTTGCAAAACACTAAAATATATTAGATTGACGAGTGTAGTATGTCTGATATGTAATTCATCGGTTCTACAGTTAATGAATGAGTGTCATCGTTCTGGAGACTTTTTGGTTACTAATTAAACGAAAATCTGTGTGAAAATCAAAATTAATTTTTTATTCAATATATTAAGCATATATTGAATAAAAAAATAATATTTTAATATAAATAAAAAATAAAAATTTAAGCTCAGTTCAGAACGTCAAAAAAACTACTACGGAATCATTAAACTAGACCTGACCAGAGAAGCCGATAATGCCCGCCAAGAAACTTTGCCATCTTGTTACCTCTTTTCTTTTATGAGTCAAGTGTGCAATATTAACATAGTATAAAGTCAGCAACAGCCAGGGGACTTGCAAGTGCAGAGCAAGAGTCATTTCCACACATCCTTGTCCTTAATGTATTCTTCGGCATTATCTTAGGCCCTTTCCATTAGGGTAGCTTTTATAAAATTTTGAAATTGTTTATACTTATTTGTTTGTGAATCTCACCTATAACGGCAATACATCTAACAAGAAACTACTTTCTGTTTTTAGCCAGTCTAAACCTCGGTACTCACCAGGTACAGATTGTCACGACGGCCCTGACGCGATTTAGTATGTTTTTTTGTAGAAAAGTGGATATTATTACGTACATACATGACGTTTTCGAGTATTTATAGCGACGGGAACGTTAAAATGTTCATTTGCTTAAAAAGATGCCGTAGTGACTCGCGTGTAACCAAGCCAGCAACCATAGACAGCCCGTGTTGTCTTCAAAACTATGAGTTATATGAACCATGTTGCATGAAATTTTTTTCTCCTTTAGTGTTAGAAGTAGAACATATCCTTAAAGTTATAGGAATTCAATATAAACACATTTTACTAAGGAACAAGGAATATGAAAGCCGTGGTTATCAAGTAGGCTAAAGACTAAGGTCCACACCTCGCTTTATATAATTAATAAGATAAACAAAGCACTTTGCAGAACATAGATTACAACATGGCCACGGAAACTTAGATCTCTATCGCGATACGTTTTCCCCGGGCTAAAGACGCGACATAGATTTTGCGTTGAACTGAAAATGATGAAGAAAGAGGATATGATATCACATAAGAAACATTTATAATATTGCGTTTGGTCTGGTGAGTGAAGTAACCGGACACCCAACCACATAACCCCGACAACGTGTCGGCTCTTGTCTACAATATGTCCATGAGCGACTGCGGTTTGCTCTCAAATCAATAAACGAAGGATTAACAGTCTGAAATAATGAAAGCGTCAACACAAAACAAAATTACCAAAAAATTATTATGGTGATTTTACGTGGAAGTATACCGAGTTGTAGACAAGGGCATACATCAGGCAAAGCAAACCTGTGATTTTAAGAAAGACAATATTTCCAAACATAAACCCTGTTTCAGATTATATCATGTATGCCGCCAAACTTTCTGCTCTTGGATCTCGGTATGGCAATCAGTTTTGCCACAATAGCAGTACCAAGTCTTCTTAACGCCAGCGAGGGATTATCTTTAGATGAAACGCAGGCATCATGGTTTGGTAAGGATAAGCGGATTTTGTCTCCTTCCTGATCGAGCATCTAATATGAATTTTCAAGATACATATTATAATATTCTCAAGACAATTTTGACTAGAAAATAACCGAAGCTCAACATCTACTTAAAGTATTTTATTAACGTGTTCAATCGATCGATCCGTAACAATTATTGAACGGAACGAAATTTCTCTTACCTTCGCAAATTTTAGAAATTAAAGTAACCATAATTTAATAATGAAAATATTACAAATTTAATAAACATGAATCTTATTCACCAATAAAGTTTACGAGCAGAAGACGCACTCAAAAATATATTTCTTCACTCTGTATCCTTTGCTTTGTCTGCTGTATCCTTTTGTCTTCATGTTCCTGCTTACTGCATATTTTTATTACTTAATTGATATTTTATAGTACTCTTAGTGTTATGTTTCTCATTTTCCAGGAAGCCTTTCATACTTAACTCAGCCAATTGGCGCGTTGCTCTCGGGTCCAATAGTAGATTACTGTGGTCGGAAGAGGGCGAATTTCTTGGTCAATATACCGCATCTGGTGGCGTGGATTCTTATGTATTTCGCGTGGAATCTGCCGTCGCTTTTCATAGCCAACGCTTTGTTGGGATTGGGAACTGGTGTAATGGAGGCGCCAATAAACTCGTACGTAGGAGAAATCAGGTAAATGGAATGATTTGTTATTTAAACAATTGTATAAATATAATATGTAGTATTCGGTCAATCTTGGCAAAAAAGAACCAATAAGAAATTGAATTACGTTTTCTAAGTAAAATAAGTTAAATCGGACGTTCTGTATGCTTACTGACCGAATTGTTGCATTTGTATGGTTTAATGGAGTTTTCAGATTCTCTAATTGTATTAAATTTTTAATATATTCAATTTCAAAATTGTAAAATATATTCAATTTTTCTTCATTTTACCCCACTTCCAAACAAGAGTACTGATTTTTATACATGCGTATACACAAAGACAAACATAATATGTACGCATGAATGTATATTATTCTTTTGTGTCTTTATCTTTAGCACACTATAAACCGTTTGGCGCATTTTAACAATTTGCGGGCATTATATTCCATTTAATAAAAGGACAGATATATTATATCATCTCATTTAAATAGATCTCACTCTGTCGGTTTTCTGATTTAAATTTTAATTATACACTAAATCTTTTTGTGTTTTATAATAAGTTATTTTTATTTTATTAAATATGGTCATTTTAAAGTATAATTTATAATTACACAATAGAAAGATTACTATTTCACAATTGATGAACTTTATCAGTTACAAAATTGACAATAAATCTATTTCAGTAGAGCCGTCTATTTCGAAAGATCGTGTTATCATAGATTATTTACAGTTTTAGATCAAGGACTTTTCATAAGCAATATTGTCTGATACTATTACATACATTCAAGGATTGGAATAAAAGTTAATTAGCAAGACGATTTAGAAATGCATAATAAAAAAAAGAAAATTAACCTTGAATTAAACTTTGCCTCAATTTGTAAAACGCTTAGACCTCTCAATAAAAACCGTTTCAGTATGCTGTTATCACATAATACACTGTTTAAATTGGACTTTATACGAAAATGTGTATTGTTTAATTCGATATAATCAGTTTTTATTACTTTAAAGATCTGTAAACACTCTTAATATTGTACAAGTATGTAAAAAGGAATTACATGTATCATGCAATCTCACCATGCTGGATTAAGAGAAATTGAAGATGATAACATTTGGGATTTATGTCAATTTTGGTCTTAAAACTTGAGATCCCGAGATTGAAGCCTAATGTAAATATATAATCTGTTACAAAATTTTATTCAAGGTTGATTTTCTTCTCTTCTTCTTACCTTACGTCCTTACGTCCTAGTAGGTATGTATATTTAATTATATTTTTGTGCTTTTAAGTTTTTTTATTTTACTTTTAGATTTGCGTTTATATAACAAGAATTGATACAAGGTTTAATTCTGTTCGCGTTTTAGTGAGCCTTCTGTCCGTGGCGCGCTCTGTACCGTGACGCAATTGTTCACGTCCATCGGTATATTCGCCATGTACTTCCTGGGGACGGTGGTCGACTGGAGGGGGGCTGCACTAATCAGTCTCGTGGTGCCCATCAGTTCAATGGCGTTCGTCTTCCTGGTAACGTGCCACATAGTTTTGAAAATAACTCGTACCTTAACGCAATTTCCCATTCAACTTTACTAGTACTTGAAGTCACATGTTCCTCTTATCAAAAAATGTATAAAGCTCAACTGCTTTAACGTTGAAACAGTGTCCGGGTGCTCAGCGTCCGGGCGCTCGCCTTTAATTTCATATACTTTAGCAACCTGAGTGCGATCCCCGGTGCCAGCACCAATGAAATTGTTAATTTTAAGCACTGACTTTATTACGTGCTCAACGGTAAAGGAAAACATCGTAATGAAACCTGAATATTTTCGAAATAATAACAAAAAATAATTTTTATGTGAAAAATTGCGAAAGGAGCAGACGGTTCACCTGATGTTAAATGAATACTGTCGCCGATGTGCTAACTACACCCGGGGGTTTTCAGATGCGTTGACAACCTTTTTTGGAATTAGGCTCCGGCTACCTCACTCACAAGAAGAAACGCGAAAGTATTATACTTCCACTTGTCGCCGGTCTTCTGTTAGGTCGTGGTACTTACCCGGACATTCGTGTAAAAATATATGTGAAGTTCGCCAATCCGCGACCTGTAAAAGAGGAGGCATTTGCCCAGCAGTGGGATATGTATAGGCTGTTAAAAAAATAAAAAAGATATGTTTAAACAAATTTGAATAAAGTAAAAGGTACGAATCACTACTTCATTGTACGATATGGATATAAAGTACATACTCAATTACTAGTATTTAATATATACAAGGACTTTGAAACACTTCATCAATAAAACTGTAGCAGCAATTTTACAGATTCGATTCGAGTTGAATATTTTACTTGTAAGGCGCCTATTAAATATTTAGAAATGTTGTATGATGAAACCTTTAAATATCATTTTCTTCAATGCAAAAAATAAATTGGAGATTACAATTGCTAAGGTCATAACCTAGTTCTTGCGTTGGACTATAATGATAAATAATGCATTGCTGAATTGTTTTATGGTGAAATAAATTATTTCACGCAAACGGCAAGTTATCCATCTACTTTCAATCAGAATTCATGTCAGTAACTAATTTCATATATGTGCTAATATTTATAATATATTGATGGAACTAGGTTAATGGATTTTGATTGTTGCTTGTGTATCAGGAATCGAAGTGCAGGCATCCAAAGCTTCTAAGCCTTCCATATCAGAAACTCAACAACATTAACAAAAGTTCTGGTAATTATATACATCAAGAGAATTTGAGTGCTGAGCATATAAGCATATTACATAAAATTATTACAGATAAAATGAGAACCGAGGAATATTTATTTATACAGCGTGTCGTTACCATCGCGACAATAAATGAACACACGTCTAACGCTACTTGCCAATAATCATAAAAAAATATTAACGTTAAACAAAATCCATAATTAAAAAAAATATTTTTCAAACAAACTAATTAAATAAAAAAGAAACAAAATTTGTAACATCTTATACAACTCGCGCCACAGCCTCTCCTTCTAACAGTATGTTTTGTCTCTTTTAAATTCATTCAACCCATTCATATGCTTTGTGACCTTTACAAATAAACTTTACGTTACGCTTTTATAGGTAAGGGTGTTCTAAAATTCTTTGTTTTGGAAAATTTAATAACTCTGTAAATATTGATGTTTAAAGAATTTAAATGTTTAATACAACTTTAAAAAGTTATCCCCTATATGTGTGTTCATTTATTGTCGCGATGGTAACGACACGCTGTATATTAAAAATCATTATTTAAGAAATAAAATGAACGCATGAATCATTTATATCATTCAAGTACTATTAGTATAATTTTTATTACTTCTAATTTAGTAAACGGGTAGTGCGGCTGTCACAGGTGCCAGAGACGCCGGTCTGGTTGCTGTTCAAAGGCAGAGAGAAGGAAGCCCTGAGGTCATTGTGCTACTTACGAGGATGGACCACGCCGGACAACGTGAGAGAGGAGTTCGACCAGCTGGTGGAGTACAGCAAGAAGCTGCAGAACTGCGCCATCTGCGAGAGCCTTCATGGTCAGGAGATGAAAGAAGTCTGTGAGCATTACAGGATGAACGCGGCGAAAAGGTATTGCATTGTAATCAAACTGATCATGAATACAAATGTATTGTAACGAAACTTATCATCCAAATCAATTACATTTAAATCATTAGAATTTAGAATCAGAAAACATTTTATTAAATAAATTATGGTCAACCAATATGAATTGGTTGCGTTATAGTATCTGAAAGTGTTCTGGAATATCTTGAATATTTTTCAAATAAATTATATTATGCATTTATTATCACTTATATAAATCACTTTTACAGATCAAAATATACGCAATACTTCATATATTTTCCTACATAACATTAATTTGCACACACAATAATGCATATAGTGCACGCAATGCTTTATATTCTTCTTTCTGTTTACTGCCGGTTTTGATTGGAAGTCTGATGTTATTCGAAAATCCCTCACATTTTAGTTAAAATCGTAAAAACAAATTTTATAAAACCTTTTGACAAGACAACCTCTCGAAAATCTAAAACAAAATTTATTATAGTACTGATGTTACTGACGTTTAACTTTTCACATTAAGTTTAGTTATTTCACTTATACCCTGGAATGACACGACTCGGTCATTAAGCATTCAATGATTCTCGACTATTGTAGATCGCTGTACAAATGTTGGTACGTGATGCTGGGCAAGGAGACTCTCAGGCCCCTCACCCTGGTCATGATGTATTTCCTTTTCTTCGTAATGAGCGGCCTGACTCCTGTGCGACCGAACATGGTCAATATATGCGGAGCGCTCGGAATGTCGCAGGATGGAAAGGACGTCGTGGTGGGTATTATTTAATACTTCATATGTCTTATTAAATAAATGGCTATGTTAATTGCAAACTTAAGATACAATCTGGGGAATTCCAAGGGTTGCGAACAGGTAAACATGTTTGAAATGAAAAATAAACATTTTTTTTACCTGTTAGCATATGCTTGTTGCTTATTCATAAAATCAAATTTATATTCTATGTACAGAAAAAAATTATTAAAAATCACTAAAACTTGAATTGGAAAACGAAGGAAACCAATTTAAGTCACACCTTATATTATATGGTCGTCGCTGTGGAATTTAATAAAGGAAAAAAATTATCTGCGCTCACTTTATTTGACAATCTGATTTTCATATCTTAAAAAACCTTATGGAAATGCCAATTGCATAGACTACTATTGTCCCGTTGTACCCTCCGTGGCGCAGTTGTAGTGCCTCGGCGTCGGGAGTCTTGGGTTCGATTCCCACACGGGACAACTATTTGTGTAACCCACAGATAATTGTTCCGGCTCTGGGTGTTTGTCCACATGAAATTTATGTAAGCAAAACGCTCTTACAACGCAGGAGTTCATCCATCCTACAATATAGGTATTTTTTTTTTAAATAAATGCAAATGAAAATTATCTTATTTCATTCCAATTGTTTAATTCTAGCTGATAGTTGGCGTGATCACCTTCCTCACGAGCCTAGTGGTGATAGCTTTGATAAAAGCGGTTGGCAAGCGAAAGCTCGCAATATCGGCGATGCTCGGTACAGCCATCTCTTGCGTCGGCCTCAGCGTCTACGCCAGGGGGAATCTCGACGATTCTGTGTACTCATACGACACCGAGACCTTTCCGAAGGAGACCAGCGCAGTGCCTTTGGTATTATTCTACTTGATGGCGATGTTCACGGGATTGGGTGTGCCGTGGGTGTTACTGGGCGAAGTGTTCCCGTTCAGGTAAGACGAATCTTTTGATTTTTATTTATCTACTACCTTATGCTTATAAGGTGATAGGGCGTCTTTTGGCACGAATGGTCCAGAAACCAGTGACGGAATCAAAATGCTAACTTCAATGTCACATGTCTACTACAATTATTTCTATTCAAACCTCGTAAAACTAGAATTGAAGTAAAAGTTCTTGTATTAGACGTTTAAGTTTTCGCCTCCCGTTTCGAATACCGTTATTTTTTTTCCGGAACCGATTCGATAGACACTTTCAGATGGACAGACGAAAATTCTAAAAATAATTATATTAAACAGATATTTCATAACATTATTAGTATTGATAGGTCTTTATTTACGGCTACTTCACCGAAGGAAATGGAAATGTATTGTTACACGTACTCTTCTAATTGATCTATCGTTGTCACGCACAAATACGATATTTTATTGGATTCATACTTGCACCTTGTTTCCTCGTTTGCAATAAATGCATCATTACTGGTTATAATTAAAGTTTTACTATTTATCCTCTAGTAGCAGCCTCTTGTGCTGCATTAATGACCAGTTTGTCATTAACAAAATGAAACACAGGGGACTGCCGTATAATAGAAGTATCTAGACTTTAGCGTTTCGTCTGTTGAGTGAGTAACTTTAGGGCTTTTCTTTTTATTTTAGGGCTTTTCTTTATTTCAAAGTTTGCATGCGTTGCAAACTTTGACATCCACTGTGGATGGATGATCTACGTCACCTTCGTGTTGTCGAGGTCCACGGGTGATAATCACTTATCAGTTGAGGCTGTTTCCCACCGTCACCCATAATTTACTTAAATTGAACATTGTTTCGTGTCTTTAACTCTAAGAATATAGGTTGCCGACTATGGGCAAATCTTTCAGCTCGTCTTTATGGTATTTAGGAGTCGTGCCTCCGCGCAAGGTGTAGCGGCAGCCAGCAACTACATATTCAGCTTTCTCGGCTCGAAGACCTTCATCGATCTCGAGACGAACTTGAAGTTATGGGGCGCGTTCGCCACTTACGCCACCTTTGGATTCCTGGGCGCGGTATACCTGTACTTCTTTTTACCAGAGACGGAAGGCCGAACATTACAGGAGATAGAGGGATTCTACAACACGGAAAAATGGAGAGTGTTCCCCGACGACCCCCTCGTCAATTACTTCAAGAGGTTCAAGAGAAAAAAATATGCTATCTGATTAGCGCTAATAAAGGCATTTCAAATTGGCTGCTTTCATTTAAAAAACATTACTTTGTTTACGTTATGACAATTCGCTAAATTAATACGAGTCAATGCCAATAATCTTTCGACGTATAGTAATCTAAGCCAAAAAAACAACTCTTATGTTGTTTATTCAGCGATTCATCATAATGACATTGACATTAAACATTTAAGCGTGACTTGCCATACAATATATTTCTTTTTGCCGCAAGGTGACGATCCTGGTGTGGATATAAAATTTTTAAATTATTGTATTATCATTGGAATTTAAGAAGGATCTCAGTATATAATTCCGAATAATTTAGACGTTATACAAGTGAACATAATAAAAGTGTGACTTAAAAACCCTTACTGAATTTTGTGTATGATTTTATATTTTAGATGCTTTAAAAATTAGTTGCACATTGATAAAAACCCAGATGTTATACAATTGCATGTATATGAATACTTGTCCTTGAACCAACAAAGTGCGATTTGGTGCCAGTTGCGTCAACCGAGGCATGAATACGAGTTATTATTTACGGAATGTTGAGGCGTAAAAATTTTAAAAATAAACCGTCCGGTTGCTCTCAATTGTTTATTTACTGAAGGCTGCCTAAAAAAAGCACTATCTTCAGGATCTATCTAGCACGACGAGGCTTATTACTTCATTTCATTATCAACATCAATATTTCATCCAGTCCACTGTTAGACAATCCTCCACAGACATCTGACTTACTTTATTTTAATATTATTTGGCGTAGACAGGTAACTTACTTTTTAAAATCGTATTAATCGTATGAAGGGAAAACAATTGGTAAATATGAGTAATTAACTGCATTTTGTTATTAGTCGTGTTGGACGAGGAGTATGTCTGCAAGATTAGTTAAAACCGACGGGGAAGAATAATAACAACGGTAATCTTTATCAGGAAAGTGAGGCCGTAACTCTGAGGTATAAGTACGCTAAGCTTAAAAATACTCAGGAGTGATAGCGCCTACAACTGACGAGAGATAGAAAAATTACAAATCTTTATTACCGAGCTACAGATAGGACTTATGGACCATATGAAATAAAAAAAATACAAATCTACTCCGTGGGGTCCTCGATTTTGGCCATGAAAAGTGGCATGCTCAGCTCGTTGTCCCACAGTATGGCGAGGAACGGCCTGTCTGCCGTAAACGAGGTAGTGGGATCGTCGTAAGAGAGGGCAACTACCGAGAAGGCTGTAGCGGCAGCCGCGGTGCCGCCTTGCTCGTCAATGGACAACGCCGCACTGTGGACACCCGACGTGATATATGGTGATGCCCCTTCTTGCTTTCCAATTCCGGTGAGGTCCGCCTCGGTGCTGAATATCTTCCAAAGCCCGAGCTGCGAAGCGAACGAGAACATTACATTGCGTGATCCAACTGTGGTAGGACCACGCTGTAGCTTCAGCTATTGCACGAATGGGCAGGTCTATCCAGGTGAGTACCACGACCTAACCCACAGAAAACCGGCGTGAAGTGGAAGTGTTACACATGAACATCTACGTTTCGTCTGGTGAACGAGGTAGCTGCGGCCCAATTTATTAAAAGGTGGCATAAAACAAACCCTCGGGTGTTGCAGATATCCATGGGCGGTGGTATTTACTTAACATCAGGTGAACCGCTAGCTCGCTTGCCACCTTCTCACATTTTTATCTGCCCACGTGTCAACGAGTTTGTTTATTACAAGACGTGACGGCATCTGCAGACACCGTCTTATACGGATGACCGATAGCTCCTTGCGTGCCATTTTGAACCAGGGACTCGAAATTGCTACTATGATGGAACCGTGTAAGATCCAAAGTTCGTCACTTCAGCAAATGTAATATGACTAACATATTTTAATTCATTTTGTTTCTACCTTACCAGTGAAATAGCTCTGTCACATCGGCAAAATCAGCAGCTTTAAACGTAATAACAAGAAAAAAATTCTATATCTTGATCTAGTACATTAAACTTAGTACATTAGATTTTAGGCATGAGGCGTACATACTAACGCCTCATACAAAAGTAGTCATCGTCTTTTATCATTTTGTTGACTTTATCGTTGTACAAACCCCTATATAAAATTGCCTCTAAATAAAAAATCTCAGTCAACTTACGAGGTTAAGCAGGAAATACATATCGCTGTCCTTCTTAATGTTGAATCGGGGAATCTCCACCTTCACTTCTTTCGTGGGCAATTTGTGATAGGCGTACAACTGTGGCTCCGTTAATGATGACAGAACGTCCACCGCGTACACTCCTTTTAATGGAAGGATGAACATCATAGAGTACTGAGTTCCCTGGAACAAAAAACATCACTATGTTAGAAGAACCCGTTGAACACATTGAACTGATTTTGAATCCACTGTTCCGTAAAAAATGAGAATGGCTTTTCAAGTTTTATTGATGTTCATGATGTAAATACTAGGAACAAGCATAAATTTGTCCTAACCTCAACTAGATTGCGTAGAATAAGTCAAACTTTTTATGTGTCCCATAACACACACAAAACAAAATTTATAAGCTTTTATAACAAAATCCCAGAAAACGTTTAAAATTAATCTGTTGCTAAATTTAAAACAAACTTGCAAAGGAACGATTGTGTTTTAAAGACTATTATATTATTAGTGATTTTGAGGAGTTCCCTAAGTATCTCCAGAGGTCAAGATCCAATACCAATGAAATTAATATGGGTCCAGCACTAGCTTTCAAATAAAAAAGGAATCGTCAAAATCCACTCAGTCGGAAGTTCTGAGGTAACAAACATCATAAAAAAATACAGTCGAATTGAGAACCTACTAAACCTAACCTACTCCTGTTTTGAAGTCGGTTAAAACATAACAAAACAGAAAACTCGGGCACGTGAAAAGTAAAGATTTCAATTACTCGCGAAACTAACGCACCGCAAAGCCACTTCTGCCATTTAGTATGTAGAGAAGAGAGTAAGTAAGACCACGGGCTCTCGACAGAAGGCTTTGGGGATTCTTTGTAGTTCACTTCTATCCACGGTAAGTAAATCTACGGGAACATTAACAGTACTAACATCAAACGGCAGTAACAGGATTTGGGATTTGATGACAGGATCGATGTCCGTCTGGAACATTCTTCGCGCTTGCATGAATGAAGCAACTGTTTTGGTGCCGTCGCTAAGCGTGAATTCCTTTTGCGTGGTCATTTCGGGATTGAATTTCTTCTGCCACACTCCCTTAAAATACACAGCGTTGATCAACATCGCCAAAGTGTCCTGTTGCACAGCGTCTGTAAAAAATAATAGAGTACGATTTTAACGCAGCTCTTGTCCAAAAAAGTAATGAAGATTGTTGATTTCGATTTTAAAGTACTTTTTGTGTTCTTTTTTCATTTTTTGTTTTCAATAATTTCAAAATATATATATTGATTACGGCGACTCTAAACACATAATTTGTTAAGTAAAGCTAGTTCTGAAAATTTATCGCCTTTTATTTTTTAAAGTTAATACATATACGTATTGATTACTGCCGCATTAGATTGCCACAGTCCGTCCCACGACCATGTGTGTTGCAGAGAATTACTATTCGAACCGTTATGTTATAGCTGGCAACACTATATACCGGATATGATGTTAACTTCTCGAACGAAGGTACACGTGGTCGCATGGAGCAGCAGAATACCTCGCTAGCCTCATTAAGAATTTAGTGCGAGTAACTTTCTAATGAAAGTGTCGCGAGTGCAGCTGTTAATCTTTATGGTTTACAAACTAAGATCACCAGAAATTTTGTAACACCAATATGCATAACAGAAAATCCTTACTCGTTGAGGAACTAGTTCTTACGGGCACTATTTATCCACCCCGTGTATGCGCCAGTAAGACATTTGGGCTTTTCTCATTACATTAAAATGTAATATGTATTATTTAATACTAGCTTTTCACCCGCAGCTTCACTCGCGTTGAAGCCTTTACAACCCTTTTTCCAATTTAAAAATAGCCTATGTCTTTTCTCAGGCTCTAGACTATCTGTGTACCAAATTTCATTTAAATCGGTTCTGTAGTTTTTGACGTGAAAGCGAGACAGACAGACAGAGTTACCTCCCATAAGGTGGACGGACGACTAGTAAAGATCGCTGGGACGCGTTGGATGCAGGCTGCTAACGACCGGTCGAAGTGGAAGTCAATGGGGAGCCCTATGTTCAGCAGTGGACGTCCTACGGCTGATATGATGATGATTATGATACATGTATGGTTACATATATATAGACATACATGTAAACTTATAATTACCACGAAGGAGAACATTACGTTGAAGATTAGAACACTACCTAGAAGATTAGGTTGAGTTTACCAATAACCAGCTTCCATGATCCATGTCGTTTTTCCCACCACTACTGTTTGATGGCCACCACCAGCTTTTGGCTCGTATATACTTAAAAAGAGAACGCTACTATCGCTGACGGTCCTTTTTTGTCAAACCCTGCTCAAATGTCATGTCCAGTGTTTCCCGCAAGTCAGGGCCGAGATACCGACGAGCGAGACACCTGAATCCAACAATTTGAATACTACAAACTTATAAGTAACGTTAAACAGTCAGAGTTAAACATGTATTTTAGGCGGGCCTGGTCTTAAATTAAAAACGCGACATACACTCAAAGCTATATGATATGCTATAAATACCTGGCGCTAATAAATTTTTGATCTTCTGGCCCGTCTTTCCTGCCACCCATTCGTTTATTTTTTTCGTCGCATCGTAAGGGTTGTTGAAATTCATGCGTGTGACGTCACTCCCGAAGCTATTCAATGCGGCCGATTTGAATTTGGAATCTATGTTAAACTTATTCGACAGCACGACGTTGCTCGCTACATTCAGGACGTTGAGCGAATGGCGTTTCTGTCAACAATTTTCGTCTTGTGTAACGGCTTGTTAGTTTCACTAGATAAAAATCAGCCTTAGAAATATATATGTATCATATCTGAATACAACGTTATTATTATAACATAAGCTTAGCCCTGCTTCGCTGGGTTTTTTTCCGTGTCCATCGGAAATTTCGAATAAAACTTATACAAAACACTCTCCTGTTCAATAGCTATGTTGTGAACAAATATCAAGTCAATCCATGGACTAGTTTTAGAATGGTGTGTATTAATTACATTGTAATAAAGATTAGTTAAATATATTTACATCGTTACATTATGACAGTATCACTTACCTAGCGATAAAAAAATAAAAAGCAAAAATTAGAAGAACACATTCTAAATAATTAGAATCTAAGTTTTGTATCAAGTGTAACACAAAGTGTGTATAAGATTTGGATCACACTTTCGTAATCGTCTCTGATTTATTATTCACTTGCTGCTGCCCGCGACTACGTCTGCGTAGAATACGCTGAAGGCGTAACATTCAGACAGAAAGACAGATATACCTACATAAAATATGTATATAAATTAAAACCTATTTCTTTTTCTGATGTATAAGCTATATTATTGTAAAGTTTAATTCAAATCCATTCAGTAGTATTTGCATGAAAGAGTAACAAACATCCATCCATACATACAAACTATCACCTTTATAATATTAGTAAGGTTTACAGATCTTTAATTTTTTTCTTTTCTATGCACATAACTTTTTTGTGAGAAGGTGGCAAGTCACCTTGCGGTTCACCTGAAATTAAGTGATAACCGCCTTACGGTTATCTTACGCACCAGACGAAACACAGAAGTACAATACTTCCGTTTCACGCCGATATTCTTTGACGTCGTTGTACTTCCTGGATGGACCTGCCCATTCGTCCAACAGCGAAAAATGTTGTGTAGGCCTACCAAACTTAATAAACACATCGAAATATATATATATACCTTCATAAAATCAGTTAGACCCTTGAACAAGCTCGCAGATGACTCTGGCGTGAGCTGTAACAACTGCGTGATCTCTTGTTGAGTTTCCCCGTGAGCGCCTTGTTGGACGAGAGCTAGAAGCATTGCGACGGAATACGGTGACGCCACGATGTTCTGGTAATCACGACTCATTGTCTAAAATAGATACAAACTAGCAGTGAAAGATGATAGACATCGTACACAGAAACACGTTTAACAGTTACAAATATAGTGTTACTCCTATCTGAGAAATGTTTAAAAAAGGACATCACGTCAGTCATTTACTGGTCATGCAGTAATAGACAATTAAGACGTTCTAAACAAGCATTTTTTTAATGTGAAAAGTTGCCAAGCGAGCAGACGGTTCACTTGATGTAAGTGAATACCGCCGCCCATGGACATCTGCTACACCCGAGGGTTCCAGATGCGTTGACAACCTTTTGAAAATTGGGCTCCGGCCACCTCACTCACCAGACGAAACGCGAAAGTATTATACTTCCACTTTACGCCGGTCTTCTGCGAGGTCGTGGTACTTACCCGGACGAGCCTGCCCATTCGAACAACAGCCGAGACTGCTGCGTGGCCCTACCACCGTAAAATATTGCATAAGTCGAGTAATAGTCCATATTGCATGATGGACTATTACGTGACTTGCTTCATGATCAATTATAATGCATACAGCATTATAGTCAAATAAATTGAAGGAGTGTAACGATCTCCTTTTATCCGTCTTCATAGCAATAATATACTTCTATTGAATGAAACTTTTACCTTCAAGGACTGAACAACCATTTTCCATCAGATCTAGGTGTTAATAGGAAATGCAATCAGTATATATATAAGTTGCCTGATTTTCTTGTTATTTTTTTTGTACGTCAGGTGGAAGTAGCGAATTGTTTCCAAATCTTTGTACCGTATTAATAACATAATGCATTTCCACATTCCAAAGATTTTATATATTCGGTACAGCGAAATGAAGAGGGGTATTGGAGTGGCTTAAAACTTTATAAATAGTTTTAAGAATACTTTATACATGGCAAATAATAATTATTTAATTACTGTCGTTTACTCCCAATCCTTAATAGAATTCGCGAAATGAAATCAAGATATTAGAAGGATAATATTTAAAATATTTACCTTAAACAATTTTAAACCAAATCGGGTAATCGCGAACGTAGCGTTATTGTAATGTGAATTTTGTTTCGGTTTTCCTGTCCTTGTGCTCTCGTCACCAAACTTCGTTGAGAAAACTTTATCTGTTGTAGTTTGCGTGTTTCTGTTCTTTGAATAATAGTCCGCATCGTTATAAGGCTGTTGTTGGGGTTTCACCTTTTGTTGATACAGTTGTTGTTGTGCTTGTGTATTCTGTTGATATAACTGCTGTTGTCCTTGCACATTTTGTTGATAAAGCTGTTGTTGTGGCTGCACGTCTTGTTGATAAACCTCTTCTTGTGGCTGTACGTTCTGTTGATATAATTGCTGTTGTGTTTGCGTATTTTGAGCAGTTTGTTGACGAGTCGGTTGTTGTGATTGCTCCTTTTGTTGGTAACTATTCCGTTGAAATTGAGAGGTTTGTTGATAACTCTGTTGCTGAGACACAGATTTTTGTTGCGATATTTGCGATTGTGGTTCAACGTTGACCGAATAAATCCCTTGTAGTGACTGGACTTTACCCGAATTGTAAGTTGGTCCGTCTAGTACCTTTTGTTGGTTATTTTCCACTCTACTATTAGCTCCAAATCCATTATCTATGCCAGATTGCATTGTATCTTTCGGGTAAGCTCTAGAGAACGCATTGTCAGGGTCACCAAAAGTATCACTCACACCACCTTGTATTTTGTTACGGAGAAAATCTAAATTTGACGAGTATATTCCGAACCCGAAAGAGTCCTGAGACCTCTGTGCCCCTATGTTCCATATTAAAACAGAAGTACTTATTAAGACTGTAAACAAAAAAAATATTGAGGCATTTTTAGTACAACGCATCGAGTAAGAGTAAGTAGTGACAAAATTTATACGTAATGCTTAGGGCGGTTTCGGATTAGTAAACAAAAAATACTTTAAGTCGTTACTTACCTATAAATAACATTATATTATTAGAATGTACGCGTATCAAAAAGAATGAATGCAAAAATTATAAATTACGATTGACAAATAACTTTTAATACCATTTAACAATACTTGTATGCCTTAAAACAAAACTGCACTTGTGAGCACTGGTACCAAAGTCTCATCCGGACCGACTGGCCGTAAACAATTCTGCTCCTCGTCGTGGAATTAACGCAAACTATCTAATTAAAGCTCTGTCTCGCCTTGATAAAGTAGCTTATTCCTTCTCCGTTTTTTTCTTGGCACTTGATACGTGTTGTATGAACGACATAATAGATATATCTGGTCTTGGTTTTTCCACACTAGCCGGTTTTTTTGCTTTTCCTGATGCTTTATCCAACGACATTATTATGTGAACTTGTGTATCGAAACGACATCAATAATTTGTCAAATTAAATTCAATAAATCCGTGCAAATAGTTTCACTTAACTGTGTTGTGCAGTTTGCATCATATTATACCATCTGTTAGCAAATATTCTCCATTTTAGGCACAAAATCTAGAGACTATGTTTAGTATTTTTATGATAATATAGTATCTGTCTATATTATATTATTCTTTATATTTTTTTTTTTTAACTATTCTCTTACTTTGTTTCAGGTACTTATTATTGCCATATATTTAAACTACAGTAATTCACGTGAAATAACAAATTAATCTGACCAGGTACATATCATCTAAAAATTTTACATTTTTAAACATTTATTTGAGAAAAATTTGGGACTAATTTTACAAGGTTAAATAGAGCAAGATTATCAAAATATCAGATTGATATTTCTTTAACTTCATAAAACACCATATTTATTACATTGACACCAAACACAATGAAGTCAAAACTTTCTGTTTTGGGAAATTCTTGGTCTCTAAACATCTTTAGAAGTCTTTGGATAAGGTCAAACTAGTTCCTTTCCTTTTTTATTTTTAAATTTGACAGATTTATGTTTTCCCAACATTCAAATTGACTAGACACTGAGAACTTCGTAGTTAGCTGCGGAAGTCTTAATTCATGACTTCATTATTATTTGCAATTAGTTACAAGTTTATGAGTAATATAAAATGATGTATTACGTCACCGTTACTAATAAAATTCCATCAAACTGGTTTTGCAACACTTTATTCACGTAGGTCATTCTGTCTAATATAACTGATAACATCGGGAAATATTAAAAATCTCTTCTTGTCGCTTAAATAGGGCGATTTAAAAGGGTCTTTTCTTTCATTTTAATAAAAAAATCAATAACATGGAGAAGAAAAATGTATTAAACCATGTACCCTATATATACATACAACAATGAAAACACAATAGCGTTTAAGAAAATTATAGAATAGGAAAATAACACGGTAAATTAACTCTTTAATCTTAAAACCACAAACATGCCTCATCTGACGAAGACATATACAATATAAGACGGTTTAACAATGTATATGCAAGGATCTCTTTTGCAGAAGTTTATTAACGAAAAAAACACAATTTAGAAGAAATATATCACGTAGTAAAGAAAAATATGTTAGATACTATAGATAAGTTCAATAATCATAAAAAAAGTTATTCCAGAATACTTGATCTACACACTATTTTTAGATTTCGGAAAATTCGCATGAAGCTTAAAAGCGATCGTTAACCATTACTTCCTACAATGTTGTAAATAATGTCACTTCCTATATAAAATCAAAGCCGTCAGAAAAATACATATTTTTAATAAGACATTAAGAAAAATAGACATATTATTGAGTCATTCATACTCATATCAGCCCAATGGGATTTCGACAATGACCCAACAAATACATTTTTAACGACGTTAGTCAACCAACCATTATATTGGACGTAAATAAAAAAAAGTATTTTCCTCAATAATCATTCTCCGTACATCTGGCGTCTAGAATAGCGAGCTCGTTCGCGTAGCTGACGACCTTCTGCGCTGTGAAGTTCGGGCCCAGCCCAAAGTGCTCCAGGGGCGCCTTGTACTCGTACGTCGGACCAGCCACTAAGCGTACAGCCCTGCGAAGCACTGAGCAAACGGAGCACATACTCGATGCCTTCTTCTCGGCAGCTTGATAGCTGAAAAGAAACTTTCTGTTTCCTTGACTCTCCAACAAATCAGATTTTGTTTTGTTCGAAAAATCTCGGTTGAATTAGCTTCAGTAACATGTCAGAAGGAAAACATTGAGGTACTGAATTCCTGTGAATACCAGCAAAGCTGCTTCTCCATATACTATCACAGTAAATGGTAGCCAATAATTTGGTTTTTACAAGGAAAAACATCGTAACAAATATAGTGCAATTTAAACAAACCAAAAAAAGTAAATACATTTCGATTAAGTTTCCCGACATTGTCTTCCTTTGGATGGTCTGTGGAACATACACCTGTCACTTTGCAATTTCAAATTAAATAATAAAATAATTTAAGTAATAAATAATTAATAATTTAATTAAATTTCAGTAGGTCAATAAACTATATATGGTTTTAGGTGTCTTAAGTTAATTTTTAACATTAAAAATTATAAAATATAAAAAATTAACAACGAATAAAATTGACTAAATTTTTCTGATCGATATTACTGTTCAAAAGTTACTTTTATATGTTACCATATTGTACATTTATATATAATGCAAGCAATATGTATTTATCTTCAATATCGGTACGAGTATCATTACGAATGTACCAAGCGGCAGAAAAGTCGTGCTGGCGGTCAGAAGGCTTTGGGTCGAATTCCAGAGGCATACACCAATCACATTTTAGCTATGCCGAAATTTAAAGAGCAAAAATCACAATCACCTGCGCGACTCCAAGGCTATATCTATTTAGACGCATTAAGGCTTAGAATGGAATAGAATGGTCTGCATACTCCGTTAGTTCGAAAGCTTGTGAATGCGACATAGTAACTTACACCGGGGACATTTGAAGCTGTTTCATGGAATCCCTCTTGCTCAACAGCAGAAGGGCATTTCTAACGCACGCGGCAGCCACCACCGATGGGAGTTGCGAACACAGCGACTTGTCGACCATTAGCCCGCACATGCATAGGAAGGTTGCCGCCACTTCGACCTCGCCTGGGTACGCGTCGTCCGAACACCAGGATAGGTACGTTATGTAATCCTGAGGGATGACTGGCTGCGATGGGAATTTCTGAAACAGCACAAAGGGGCGATTCAACATTTGCGGTCAGACCACATCACATCCACACAGAACTGATAAACGTCGGTGAAGGCAAGTCCACGAATGCCAGTGAATCAGCAGTTGGGGACCCTCCCAAGTGTGCAAAAGGTAAAAGGTCGATCATTGTGGCGTCCTAAGAGGGAGGTCTTTGTTGGTCTTGATGGTCTTCTTGCACCTATTATCTATAGGTGCAAGAAGACCATCAACATCATCCTTTATAATAAACAATTTAGAAAGGCAGTTGAATTGTGCCGAGGATGTAGATAACTGTTACATTGATATCATGCTTCACATCCGCTTATCAGTAAGTAAGTACACAGTGTACAAAAATCGATAAGGTCGAAAATATTTTCTCTATAATGATGAGGAATACACTCGGTTGCTACAAAGGTTCGTATAAAAATAATTTAATAATAGAAAAGACTACGGTTCTGTCTCAAGATTGTTGGAACAAGATAATGATATGAACATGTTAGTATATTATATTTAAAGTTATTTTTTCTTTAAATCCGTTCTCTTGGATCAAAATTTAATTTCTCTTTATTTTATTTTATGCTATTACATAGATCAATAAGATCATATTTAAATGATTTACCTTTTGCAGCTCCGTTACTTACCAATTTATTTAATATCGCCTTCTCGGCGCCCATCAGTTGTTTCGAGCTGAAGGCTTTGTTCGAGCACTTTATTAGATTGGAAGCGGGGGCCACTGGGCCGTGTAACTTCTGCGCGATCCAGTAGCAGGCTGCAGCTACCGGCTGCAGGTGTTCTAGCTGCACGCTGCTCACGCTCAGCACGGAATCCAGGTACCAAGCAGCGGTTTGGACGACCGCCGGGTTACCGTCCGGACCCTGACCAAGTAACGCAAACTTTTCAGAACATTTCGGAGATGCATGTAATTGATTGTTTTTACATTGATTTATGAAAAATAATATACATAACTTTACTTATGAAATTATATAAATAAGGCTATTTCTATCAGCGAAGCAGAGTTGAAACAAGAGACAAGGGAATCAGATGTGAAACTGTTTATAATAATCATAAAATTTATGAAGTTAAATCCAAAAACACCGAGTCCGTAATACTATCAGTCTACATACATGTCAATTTTGTTAATTACTAATTCCGTCACTTAAAATTAACACTTTCGATGGCGCTGACACCGGGGATGGAACACAGGTTGCCTAAGTATATGGAATTAAAAACGAGCGCCGGACGAAATTATCTACGACGGTTTTTGAAAATTTCGAAATAATTTCGTTTACAATGTGTGATAGTCGCGTAATCCAAGAAATTAATGTAATTATTAACTCGGCACTATATGTGTGTGCACTATTGATCTAGTGCTATGTGTTCAGTAATTAGTGGTAATGTACGAGATAATTAAGACTATTTGTGAATGTCATGAATACCGTAAATAATCGGCAAAAAAGTCGCCAGTGAGACCCT
This sequence comes from Iphiclides podalirius, assembly GCA_933534255.1. Taxonomy (NCBI): domain Eukaryota; kingdom Metazoa; phylum Arthropoda; class Insecta; order Lepidoptera; family Papilionidae; genus Iphiclides; species Iphiclides podalirius. Next base: position 7,605,272 of record OW152833.1, read on the forward strand.
TCATGGAACAGCGAGATCCCAGTTTGTACGTTAAGGGTGGGGCAACGCATTCATAAGGCACTAATTTAATTACATATACACGAATTTCCACTAGTTGATGCTAACAATTATAATTTATAACTAAATCCATTGTATTGCAATATTTTTTATTTATACTTTATTTCAATAACCTTAAACAAGGATCACAAAGGGCGAACTTAATGCCTTATGCCATTCTCTCCCAGGGAACCCGGAGCAAGGTGATAATCGTGGAGGATGGGATTAATTTGCAATTGCAAAATAGGATTGTTTTTACGAATTTTATAGCGTTTGAGTCTGTCGTCGTTAAACTGGCGGTAATAGGTAAATTTTGTATTAATAAATGCGATAAAATAAGTCAAGTTATACACTTTCAATGTCTATTCACAAAAATCAATACAAGGAGAGATCATCATTTTGCCAAGTTCGAATATCTTCAATATTTTCCCATAGGTCGCTTTAATGTGTGTGTGAAATTAACTTGTTTGTACGATCATATAGCGTCAACGGTTTCCCCAATGCGAGATGAATTACAAATTACCGGTTATGTTTAAGCTTACGAGACGCGATGCGCGAACAGGGAAAGACGTCAACCTTAACATTTCGTTAGCAATAATAGAACTGGTCGAGGAGGAAGTTCAATCAGTTAGAATCAGGCTATGATACGTTATTAGCTTCAAACTATGTATAAACTATAAACTAAATTATCAATCATATAGTATATTAGATTTATAAAAGAAAAAAGGTTCTCTCCATAACTTTTTTAATAATTCAATGTACATGACACACCTCTTTTTGAGTGACTGTGTCATTGCCTTAGTTTTATTTACTAAATAATAAAGAATAAGTGGAAGCATTATACTTCTGCGTTTCGTATGGTAAAGGTACAAGGTGACAACGCATTTGCAATGCAACGGGTGTTCCAAATGTCCATGGGTGGCAGTTATAACAGGTGAGCCCCCAGCTCGCTTGCCATCTTCTTACATAAAAAAAATCATTATGAAGTAGATATTATAGAAAATGCAAGTTCTAAACATCAAAAAGAGCTAAACATCAAAGCCAGAGGACAAATGCGATCTTTTGATTAGACTAGAAATACATCTCCATTCTTAGCGAGCTTAAAATACTTTAATACAACCGGTCGTAGACATTATAAAATGTCATATTGAATAAAACCGTCATCTAGAATGGTTCCTATCTTCCATTCTAGATGACGGTTTTATATAAAAATATTTAAAGTAAGTAAAAATGTTGTCATTTAGTCATTTTGTTTTAATTTTATAAAACATAAAAAATATCAAACAATTGCTTTTATATATTTTTTTTACTTATGACAATCTAACTTGACGTCACTAAATTATCTTATGTTTTATACTATCCTTGTAAACAAGTATGCAACACACGTTTTATATTTTTAAACATAAAATATGTCTGCTAATTTTATTGACATAATACTTTATATTTAAAAATGTTAAGTGCAATAACGCAATGTTCATTTTTATAAACGGGATAAGTAATATAATCCATAGCCATTTTTAAATACTGGAAAAGTGCAAGATATTCATAGCCCCAACCGAGACGAGATCCCCTAATAGTTCGATTCCTATAGGATTGACAAAATCGAAAAGGTGACAAAAACTTAAACAAGAGATACTTAAGCATATATAAAGAAGCCATAAGCAAATACCAAATTTCAAACCTACGTTAACTTTCATCAGCCAGTTCAGAATGCAAGCACGAGTTATGCTGGGTATCCTCGGCACCATACCTCTTCGCTCGATGCTCAACAAATATGAGAACAGGTCCTTTGAATAATCCCTCTCAATGCATTTTGTATAACACTTCTTGACTGCAGGAATAAAAAAAAGATAAACAAACATAGCAACATACCTCGTTCAGTTTTTCATCCAATTGTGTATACCTAGGACGGCGAAACGAAAGAAATCGTGTAAAGTTAGTACACCCGCCTTTCGGGACCGTGCTCACAGCTCGCTCGACAGCAAGTCATTCTCTTCTTATCATCTTATTTTTGAAACATTGCCCTTCATCATCATCATCATTTCAGCCTGTTTGAGACGACTGCTGAACCTCCCCCACAGACTGACATGAAGCATGATCCCGAGCCACCTGCTTCCATCAATACATTGCTCTTATTTACACAAATTACAAGTAGACAAACACCCAGATCCAGAACATTCACATGTGGGCTACACAAATACGAAACAAGTGGGAAATAGGACCCACTACCCAACAACACCCTAATTTTTGCTGATTCACGAAAGCTCAATTGCGTTATCCCGTTTAGGTTTGCGGCAACCGAAGTAGCTTCAAATATTAAGCGTTGATTCCTTCTGTTAGAGACCTATAAATTCACATCTGTATTATTCAAATGTTAAAATAAACATTCAGACGCTAAGTCACTGCCGTGTGAGTTACTTAGTTACCAATTCTCTTGTTAATACTCTAAAACTATATCTTTTATTCTCATACAATTTAATTGGGATCTAAGCAAATTGTCAAAAACTATTGGATTATTCAACTGTTTCGTACTTACAATAATCAGGAGATTTCAATTTGTCATACAATCGCTCATTGAAATTCAGGCGCCGTTTGAATCTCTCTTCTCCTTTTCTCTCCGGCTGTGCAACCGGTGAAAGACCCTGCAGTTCCCGGCTGTGGGGCCTCTTCAAACTCCTCTTAATATTTCTCACTTTATTCGGCTCTAAGGGGGATGGTTTAGGAACGGGAGTCACCGCCTTCTTCGCCTCGCCAAGACAATTGCGCTGCTTTTGATCGATAAAAAAATTGTAATGCTTTTTGTCATTTTCTTGGACACTGTCGTCGTCGCTAATTGAAATTATGCTACTGTCTTTGTCATTATTCGTGTCATCTTTAAAAACCTTGTAGTCCCAGTCCAAATCTTCGCTTCTTTTTCTGAGAGTTACATACCTTGTATTAACTTGTGGTGGAATCTTATGTTTTCTCGGTATAACGTTTTCATGCAGTTTACTAGGTCCAGCTAATAAGCTCGATGAATTGATAGTTCTTAATGGGAACCTGAGCTCTTCATGATTGGGGTTTTCTTGAAGTTTTTTTTGTAGCAAATGAGTCGGCAGAGCGGGTAACGGGCGCACGGGCAGAGGGATTTTTGTTTTACTTTTTAATCTGTTGACATTTTCCTTATCAGCCTCCATTGCTCCTCAATGGCTTGCATTTGCACTTAACTTTCAATTAAATTCAATAGTCACAATCGACCACGACCAGCGTGACCCTTGATCATTCACTAAATTCAAATAAAGACTTCCTTTTCTTAGAACTACCCACTTCTGAAAGTTAGAAAAAAATGTCAGTCATGAAATGTTGACTTTTATAACAGATGGGTAATTTAAAAAAAGGTTCTTAATGATTTAATTTGAATAAAATATGATTAGGAAATGATAATACACATAAAAACTTCACACAAAATTTTTCACAAAGAACTCAATAATACGAAAGACTAATTTAGTTTAAAATACATAAAGTTCCATGCGAACTAGACGCAGGCAATATACTGCGCCTGGCTATTAAATATAGCAACTGATTTTAATTTCACAAACGATTGAAACTATTAGTTGCCGATCATTAAAAGACTTTTTTGGCTCCCGGTTACCTTACGAACCAGAAGAAACGTAACGGCTATAATAAACACTTCCATGAACATGCACATTAACACTTGCAGTTTTAGTAAATATGTTTGACATATTTTGGGATTGTCTATTGATTTGTAGATTCTAGTGATTTATAATCAATTACATCGCAGTTGCCAAGGTATTGACTTCGGCGCCGGGGATCGAGGATTCGATTCCAACACGAGATATTTATGTGACCCACACATAATTATTTGATGTAATTTTTCGAAGGGAACACTACAATTGTTCTTCTAGGTTGCAGTGGACATTTGGACTTACTACCCATCCCTTTCCCAATACTTCATATTTCAATTAAATTTCAATAACCTTGAAAATGAAGGCTTTTTATAAAATGAAACTTCAAAGTACGAAAATAAATAATTTATTCTATTACCATATCACAAATCACAACATTCACAAGAATAAAATAAATAAAAAAAAATACCTAAGGACTAAACTAAACTTACTAAACTAGGCTGTGTACTTTTTATTATCAAATGCTTCTGGTTTTGAATTAAATAACATTAATCGCGATTTTCATTGTCTTGCGACTCACAGCAATAAAAAATAAAATCTTAAAAATATATTAAAAAAAAGCCTATCCGCAAAGGCAATATTGGAGAAACAATAAAGATGGTGGGTTTAATTCGTGGATATCGGAATTCATTCAACAAAGTCAATGTTCACTGAGGAAACAAACTACTTTAAAAGGAATATACATAATTTCACAAACATTGCAAATAATTGCGCTTGGGATCAAATTAGTGAGATAGAAATGTGCTGTAAGTTACAGCAATTCAAATTTCAAACGGTGAGGGCTGTAGCGGGTCGGTGACCTTGCCAGCAACTACCACTAGGTTGTCCAAGCGGTCGATGATGTAGAAGATGAAGGGATGCTCGACGCAAAAGCGGCGTGGGGATCTCTCCTCGTACAGAGGAATGTTCTTAAGTGCTTCCACTCCAGGATTAGCGACTGTAACAAAGAAATCCTTATTAGAGGGTGCAATAAAAACGGAGCGTCTTATGATTCCATGAATTTAGATTCCGGAAACAAAATAGATTGAATCAAAAAAATAAATGTCATTCTGACTTCGTAATGTGGCCTCGTAACAAGAACACAATATAACAACCAATTCAAAAAAGTAACTATTTATTTCAGTTAAAAAAATGACAAATTGTCTCATCTATTATATAAAAGAATATTTAATATTTTGTAACATACTGTTATATTTTATAACCTATGTATTTGTTTATTTGTAAGAGGTTTGTCTTTAAAAGACTACATTTCACCAATGATGTTTTATAATATAGATGACGCATGTCCATATTACGCGGCATAAAAATGTTCCACTTTACACTATATGACATGTAAAGTGAATGTGACAGATAATATAGAACGTGTGATACGGAAAGAATTAGCAGTCTATAAAATTGCAATGTAATTATACCAATTGTTGTAATTTCAGTATACAGTTTCGGTGCGCTAGTGTTATATCTACCTCATATTTATGTATTGCATTTCCCATATTCATCGAAGAAACTATTATCTCTTTTCATTAATATAAATCTTACCGGAAAGTTCGTTAGCTGTTGAATCAGCGTTGTCAACCCGGACGGCGACGTGCTGCACCAGCTCCTGAACGAACAGACCCTCGTCTTCAGACACCCCGGATAGCTCCGCATCACGGGTGAAAATGTTGCTCACACCGAACTGCGAAAGTAACGCACTTATATCATTAATGTGAAAATTGCAAGATTTCATCGAATTTGAAAGCTATCGAAATGGACGCATTGAGCCAGGAGCAGACGGCACTTATTGTACCATAAAACATTCACATGTGACTAGTAGCATTATTTAAAACTATGATGATACCAATATGAACATTTGGGAACAAATTTCGAATATAAGCAATGAGAATAAAATTTATACTCACTATTTGTTTCATATTTTCAGTAGCAATAAAAAAAAGACTATTTAATATTTCATAATAATTACAGACGTACTACTTCAGTCTTCTCCTAAATATGAGAAACTTTGATAAGCTATTGTACCTTAGCTAAAGCTGCGACCGGCTTGGTTGTTGTCTCCACGTAGAACGAGGGCAGTGAAACTTGCAGCTCTTCATCTTGAAGAGTCTCTTGGATCTCGGAGATAGGAACTGAGGGTAGGTCGGCGGTAAGGCGAGTAAGGCCATCGCGTGAACGAGGCACCACTACCAGCAGTGCGTACCGATCCCCCTGGAATATTTCATCATAAAAAGCATTCCTTTTTTGAATTATGCTGTTAATAATTATAACATATTTTACTAAATAAACATTACCACAGATTCTTAGTACGAAAGCCAACCCTGGAGCACAAATTATGGTTATAAGAAATAAGAAGAAGAATGGATAATAAGCCCCATAGCAATTTAGTAACTACTAAAAATACACTTGTAATTTTACTCACATCATACGGTAATAAAATAGCTTCACTGTCTAAATCTGGAAGAGGAGTGGTCTTGAAAGTGCCCGTCGTCTTCATCATTGGCACTTGTTTCTTGTCTGTGTTAGACTTGTAGAATACACCAGGTTCGACGACCTCGAACGGTTGCTTCCAAGAACCACGGAAGTACATACCATTGAAGATAATCATCAAAGAATTAGACGTGGAAGCTGAAAGGTAAATTGTAGTATAAGATTTTTTCAATTGTATGTTATCAATAATCGTCTTATCTAATTGAATTTTACATACGTTTACCCGATTTTTTGCCAACGCTGTTAACAGAGACACTGGAGGAAATATCATTTCTGTCTTGTAAAATTTTCAAACTTCTTGCATGGTTTCTGGCTTCTACGGCCACCATTGTTTCTTCTTCATCGTCCGATTCTAAATCAACAGTTTCCTTTTTAGGACTTGTCTTGACTAGCTTTATTTTCTCTTTAATATTCTTAGCTGGTTTGTATTCAATTTGTGTAACATCCACTTTCTCCGGTTTATCTTCAACGGCAAATGAAATAAATTTCTCTTCAGTTTCTTTGGGTGGCGTTAGTTCAGGTATTTCATCCTTGTCCTCAATATCTTCTTTTTTGTCGGGTAATTCAACAGTGAACTCGCTGCCAGAATTGGTTTCTTCCGGTTTTAACATTTCCGAGTTATATTTTTCTACGGATCTTACTTCTGTCTAAGTAATAATCTTCTAAGATCTTTTTATAGTCGTCATTGATGGTGTAGTTCTTATAAATGTAAAAAAAGTTTTTGAGTTCGGGCTGATTAAATTTATACTCGTTAGTGTTTTTTAGTCTTTCCATTATGTAGCGGAATGTCTTTCTAGTGAGATTTGGATCCTCGGGTAGATGAAGTGCCGAAACTAGTTGACTTCTCGTCTCTCCTTTGGCACCCTCTGCTAAAATAGCGAGTATAGCAGCGTAACCGAGCGGTGAGAATGCAATGTTCTTGCCATCGTCAATGTAACCCTAGAACATAATGTGAGACTTTCAAATGTTATCCATTAAATTATTCTCTATGTTTTTGTTTTGTGGCGATTAGTCATTTTGTTTTAATAATTGAAGAAAACGAACAGCAAATTGTCTAAAAATATAATCTTTTTCAACTTCGAACAACATGAGAGATGCATACTGATATTAATTTTAAGAGATGTTTCGCAAGAACACAACACATAACATTTGTAAATCAGCCAAAGCATCAATCTTTCCAGATAAATAATTTCCTGACAGTTATCTACTGCATAAATCATTGTCACGTAACACGGAGGAAACATTTAACTGCTTTCTATTGTAATTACCTGGAATATAGTAGTAGAAAGTTCGTTCGTTGCCTCACCGATGAAGCTCATATCTTTTGGCTGGTCGGATCGGACTCGTCGCAACCAGCGAGCACTACTCAGGCCCACTGCCAAACATAATACTGAAAAAGGAATACAGCGTACATCAAAAATATGTCAAGCAGTAAAATAAAACATCTGGTTAACAAGAGAACAAGGCTTAGCTTGTTCAACCCAAATTTGCAAATAGCAATATATAACAATAATGCAGAACATACAAACTAACGAAGTAAACTTTCTATTGTACAATATTAGAGTGGAATTGATTAATATTAGAAAACTTCTTTTTTGTTTAAGTAGAAAATACAAATTCAACTTGAGAATTTGTCATTATTCTTGTTATAAATACACTATTTTTTTCACAAAATTTTAAATGTTATATTAATAAAGACTCGATCTACTAAAATATCTCCATATACTTTGGCGAACATTTCTTTCAAGATTTATAAAACAATCTCGGGTGAAATTTTATTTTAGATTCCCAAGTTCAGAATACCTTTTATAAATGTAAAATCTATTAATTATTTTTATGTGAGAAGGTGGCAAACAAGCCGACACCTGATGTTAAGTGATAACCGCCGCTCATTCGTGCATCAGAGAAGAATGTTGCGTGGCTTTACTACAGGCAAATAGTTTTACTTACCAACGAGTAGCATTTAATAAAGACAAGTGAGTAAGGGTAAGTAATTTTTCAAGAATCAAAGAATAGAATATTTGTTTCCAAGAAAAATCATTCATCATATGAAAGAGTTATTCATTTTTGTGTTATCTTAATTGATTTATTTTATGAAACTGATTATCCAATATGATATGAAACCACGACTTGATCCTTGTTAATAACCGATAGATAAGATAGCGGTTAACCGTTGGTTTAAATCGAACCAAAACTGGTTCGTAAGCGGTTATCTAGAATAAAAGCCAAGCTTAAATGTAGGTCGCGTTCACATAGCGGTATTGATGCATTCTAGTTGCTTACCGGTAAACTAGAAACAATGAAATTTATTTATTTATGTATACATGTATATATTTAGTTTTTTTTACTCTTAGACTAAGCACTATGCAATCGCACATACATAAAAATGATTTACTACTTGACTTTATTTTTACATCCAAGCCGAAAATGTTTAAGATTGTACGGTAACTGAAATTTTTCTCACTTCCCTAGTCAACGTCAGAACATTAATTATTTTAAGTAATTACGTTTATTATTAAAAGTATGCGAGACACTCTGCCATAGCCTTCCTAGATTCAATAAAACATCTACGCTAATATTAATGGCCAAAACGTGTCTCTGTACAAGGTCGAGGTCTTCTGAGAAATAAATAAACACTTATGGTGAAATAAGTAGCTATTTCGTAACAACTTACTTTTAAAAATTGACACCTAACCGAGGTTATCTTATAATAGACAATGTCAAATGAGAAAAGATATTCTATTAAATATCGAATTTTTATTTGTTGCATATTTTTCTTAATTACATCAGTAAACTTAATAGATGATATTCATCTATTAAAAGTCCGGCACTTAAGACATATTTTTACAAATAAAAATAATAATTTACGAATTGAAGTCATTATTTTTAGGAGCGAAGTAAATTCGCTTCTAAACTAAAAAATTACATTGTGAAAAAGTTTGTTGCGCGATCAGAGCAATCGTCGGAAAATTTTGCTGTTACAGGTTCTTTGAAGAATTCTTTAAAACGAGACTGGTCCGGGAGCGGAAATAATTGACCGAAAATGTACCTGCATTATCGGTCAATTATTTCCTCTCGAGAGAAACTTCGTAAAATGCATAAGGGACTTATACTATGAATACTCGCGACCGTCAGCTGCGACTCCATAGGTTGGGTGGGCGGTGGCAGCCTCCCAAATATGGAGAAAAAAAAGTTTTTTTCAGTCATTCCGTCTCATTTCAAAATTTGTATAATTATAGTTTTTCTAGTATTTTGAAAGAAAAACAAAGTCAGCTGACCATAGGTTATAACGTCAGCTGGCTGCTTGAACATTAAAAAAAAATATATTTTCAATGATTCCCTCTCAACTAGAAATTTATCTGGTGATCGTTTATAATATATGCTACTATGAATGAAAATTAATGTCAGCTTACTGTATCTCAGTGGAAAGTTTGTAAGCTGGTACCTTAAAAAGTGTAACGTAACAGCATCTATCAATTACTGAATCTTATCAGCTGACGACTTTTCCCTTGACTTACACCTGATTTTTTTAATTATTTACTAGAGTATTTTAACAATCCTCTTATAAATTTCATCCGGGAGGAAATAACGTCTCTTAAGTTTGTGGTGGTAGGGCCACGCAGCAGCCTCGACTGTTGCATGAATGGGCAGGCCCGTCCGCGTAAGTACCACGACCTCACAGAAGACCAGCGTAAAGTGGAAGTATGACTGACAGACATGACACACAGAATGACAGTGATTTTTCACGAAGAGCACTTTCAAGTTCATTTTGCATTTTCCTTGACGGTAGTACTTGAAACAGTGATTATAAATACAGATAATTATTAACCTGTGGATAATATTCACCTACGGACGGGTTCCTTCAGATTATTTATAATCAATTTTTGAACGTTATATTACTGAAGTAAATAAATAAAGTCATTAACTCATAATAATTAAGTTTCCCTAATTTTGACTTTTATGGTTTTAATTAATTTAATTTAATGTCACATATTAGTTAATATTAGCCACATATTAATTAATATAATAATTAACAGCAAACCCCGTGTTTTTGCAATAGTTGCCACGCTTGGCGAGCGGGTTGAAAGCTTAAGACTCGGCGATATTTTTAACTTAACGGCAATATTGTCTTTTGACGAGTAGTAGGTATTTAATACTGTATTTCCTTAGTTGTACAGTAAAACGAGTAGTATACAACGATCGTAAATTATTTTGGAAATTTTTCCGGAAGAAGTAAACTTGACATCGAAAAAATTGCCGTTACGATAATTTTAACAGTTACCGTTACAAGTGATTTCATGTAATAACGCGAAAGGCATACCAATTCAAATCTGTACTACATAAATGTACACTAATAAAAATGCATTCTTTGATTTTCTAAAGGCTAAAGATTAAGTCAAAACTGTTAGGTACTTATACGGATGCCTGACCGAACACAAATAGCACCGTTTAGTTTTTTTGTATTTCCGTCTGTCTGACCGTCTGTCTAAAATTGTGTCTTGTGTCAACAGCTCAAATGATTTCAGTGATAATTATATGTTACTTTAACTTACATTTTCGTTTACAATACTAACAGCGTTCACGAGATATACGAATATTTAAAACGGCTATACGAAATTTAACTTTTCATTTTTATCCGACTATCGGAATCACAGAGAAGCTAGTCGTTAAATAAGACAGTTTTACGGTAGTTTTAATTAATCAATTGCTCTTATATCCCGTAAGAACATGTCCATTGACATCAGTGTTTAGTAGAAAAACTACCATAACGTTCAGCGGGCTCTGGTCATGGTTGATAGTAAAGCGTGCATCAGTGCTCCTAGATAATGCGGTGACCACACTATGAAAAATTCATGAGACATGTCCTTATGGCTGCCGAAGAAAGAGGAAGTTTTAGAGTGTAATTTATTTATGTCAGTTCAGTGTAAGCGAATTTTCAACCGACTTAAAAAGGAGAAGGTTGTCTATTCGGTATATTTATTTTAATGTTTGTTACCTCAGAACTCTGAATCATATGAAGCGATTTTAAAAATTATTTTTGTATTTTCTTCGGTATATATCTTCCATTCGGTCGGATATTAATTTGATTGGTATTGAACCTTGAACTCCGGAATCGAATCAAAATCAAATGGAAAATGTATAGTTAGTGAAATATTTCAATTTGCGATAATTTTCTGTTAATAAAAATTTACTTTTAACGTATTCAATTGATTAGAATAATATCTATCGTCACTCAAATAATAGCTTATCGTATAATATTATGTAGATGAGTTATTAAAATATTAAAAACTTCTCTTCTATTAAACCAGCTAGACAATGTATTGATTTCTTAATTTAACGCAAGTATTATAAATAATAAATGAAAAAAAAAATTAAAACTTGATAAAATCCATAAACTAGTTTCATGTGCAGCTAGACCATAACTTAAAGCTTAAACAATAACTTTTATTATGTTGATTTCTTCTCTCATTATTAATTTGTTCAATATATTGTTATTGAACAAAATTGTTTTCAAACAATTCATAATCATGGTCATACTATTTGCTAGTGCAACGGTACGCTGTCGGTGACTATGCTGGCGTGCTATGCACTTTTGAAATGGAGATGAAATAACATGGACATGACGAAATGGAAATTGACATGAAATAAAATTTATTGTAAAAATATTTATGGCTTGAGTATTATACAAGATCGAATAATTATGTTAGGGCTTAAAAATACGCTGGTATAAAACTTTATTACTAGTTTTATTGGTCTTATAAATTGTTTCATGTATTTCCATCTTTTTTTCACTTTCCAACCTTTAGATTATAGACCGTCTGTGTAAATCTGTAAAATAGTTTTATGTAACCACAGAGTACTTAAAAATAACGATTCGTACTGACCGTAAGCAGAAAATGAAATGAATAATATGATACATACAATTAAAACTAAAAACAGGAGAACAACAGTAAGATTCACTTCAGTGTGAGTCACTTCAGTCGCACTGTGACCGTACACATTTAACATTCATGGATATTAAAGATTACCATTTAAAAGAAGATAAATATATTAATGTTAATTCTTGACGAGATAACAGTGTATCATTCTTTTCTAACGTAGCTCAGTCAGTAAAGCACTTACAGAGAGCGGTGAACGCACTTGACTGACCTACGCTATTGTGCTCACGGATGCGTAGCGACGGTAAAACAAGCAATTTTATTATTCCTGTCACAAATAGTGCACGCAACTTGATTTTACAGATTGTTCATTAGTAACTACGCTTAAAAACAATAATAATTTGCAATGAACATCCATTCTTAGATAACGGTATATGAGCTCGCAACATCATCAAAAAGTTACTTTGAGAATCAACATGGATGCGTTATAAAAACGGACAACCAACTCGAGAGTCTGTTTACTTTCTTCGAGTTTCCGTTTCATTAACTGCAATAATGCGTAACATATCTTTAGCGATCACATCTTCGAGCGTTTCTATTTACATTTGAAATTTCTAACACGCAATATCTTTCGTGCATGAAGTTCTTTTGTCATGGAATTAATGTCGAGCGAGCGAATTGCGCTAAATATGTTATATCGCATCATACCGCATGTTATAGGCAAAAAAGAACGTATAATAAAACGCATACTGCGTTAATACATGTTATTTTTTATTGAATGTTATACAGTAGATGTACGAAGAATAGAACTAACTTCATTGTAATAGCTACTCTGAAACGACATCGAAGATCGGATTCGAAACGTTTGAACGAAACGATGAAAGCTTTGCGGTTTTTCGTTTTTCGGAGTAGATCTCCTGGATCTTATTTGCCTGTATGATGAACTGTAGAACGGAAAAGTAAGGTATCTTTATGAATGAGCGTTGATATGAGAATGCATTCTTAAAAGAAACCCTATAATAACCAATTAATAGCAGAATATATAGAAACAACGATAAATACTTTATAATTAAGTTCATCATTGGTAGGGATTCATCCTAATATACGCAGTAATTGTTTTGTTGTCTGTACTTGTGCGTTTCAATTCGAACTAAGTGACCTGGGGAAGCATATACCAGCGGACTAGGAACCGTGCACTCTTGAGTATTGCACTCATTCTAGGCTTATATCTAGATGACGTTCAACTAGCTAAAGTAAAGGATAATATATCGTAAGACGCGAAGAAATTTATACAAATAACCTTCAAATTAAAAATAAAAGCCTTCACAGGGGATATGATAGATTAAAAAAATATTGAAGGCGATAAAAACTTGAATAACACTAAATGCGTACAACATCTTTAACTAGATTTTTTTTTAAATATTTTGATCTGAAAGTCTTTTTAGAGAAGTTTAAAATGTATTGTATTAAATGTTGAGGACATTGCTATTTTTGGGTTGCAATATGACGAAAAAGATAATAGAACTTAAATATTTAAATAAAAAAAATGCATTTGCTGAACATTTTCTTTGTGAGTTTTCGGAAAAAGGGTAAAAACTTTTCATTTCACCCATCAATTTATTATTCTACTTTCGATTCATTAATAATATTTGAGTAAAAGAGGATAAAAGTTAAAATTGTTTTATTATCCTTATCAAAAACAATTTCTTTCTTTACCAAGCATCGAAAAAACGTAAGACATCTATCAGCTATGAAAAGCAACAAATCGTGTAAGTCCCATCGAATTTCCCACTTTATTCGTGTTCATGCAAATTTGGTGACATTATCAATTCACATGCACTTTGGTCGGACTCATGCATGACTACTGCGAAGGACCAGCACTCGCATAAATATCGAAATTTACATTTCTGAACGAACAAAGGATACGGAGTTTCTTGTCCACTCGATATCTACTCGTACTGATATTCTATACAACGCTAGAAACTTTCCACAGGTAATGTGACGACATTTTACTAACACTCTCTGGAAGTCTTTAGAAGTTCGATTCATAACAAACACAATGGAAACATATATTAGCTGTTGCGAAAGTTTGGTTGGAAAAGGCGGTGAGATATCCATTCGTCTGAATCCATATTCAAGTGACCAATAATATAACTAGTTTAGGAAAAATAAAATATTAAATCAGATATGCATCTAAGACCGATGTTAAGATCCGTTCACGGCATGCAAAATACTCCGTTTTATTTTGGCTACTCACAAAAAATGGTCATCCTTAGATCGAGTCAAAACAATATTAATAGGTTTATTAACGAATTCGTTATTAATAACAATAACTACAATTCATTCATAGTAATCTTTGGGTTTTTTATTAATCTCACGTCCCCAGACGTTTGTTTCTCGGTTTTTAAGCGGATGTCGGTAAACAAGTTCGAAATATAAATTAGTTTAGAAGTAATATAGTGTAAAACGATTTATAAGGTACCTACATCTTTCAATTGACTTTCAGTATCTATGTTAATCATAAATTATGTACATTATAAACTATTTTGTTGTTGTAACTTGAGATAAAAATACGTCATATTTATAAACGGTGTGAATGTGGAGATTACCTCGAGAAGTCGATGTCGCATATTAATGTTACATTAACGGAGATATATAATCATGTCTACTCCACGTTTAAGATATAGTACTATGAGACATTTTATTTACTACCTAGGTAAAGTATGTAAAGAACACACCCTAAAAACAATAGGCCTGGACACCTATTTGCCGATAAGACTGTAAATATTTTACGGTGGTAGGACCACCCAACAGTGCTTGCTGTTGCACGAATGGGCAGGTTCGTCCGGGTTAGTACCACGACTTCACAGAAGACCGGCGTAAAGTAGAAGTGTTGCACTTCTTCGTTTTGTCTAGTGAGTGAGGTAGTCGGGGCTCACATTATTAAGAGGTGGTAATGCATCTGCAACCCTACGGGTGTTGCAAATGTCCACGGGCAGACGGTTATCACTTAACATCACGTGAACCGCTCGTTTGCCATTTTCTCACATAAAAAAAAATCACTTTCTAAGTTAATAACTTAAATTTATTCTCATAATATCAGTTGTTTCTTATGATTATAAGGCTTACGCCGATTGTTTTTTTTAAGTAAAGATTTTCGCGAGTCTATCCCGTATCCATAAAACTGCCATGTACTTAAACGTCGTAAATTAAGTTTGAATTACAAGCGATATCTATTAACCAGTTTCATTTAAAGATATGAAATTTTCGTGCAAAAATAAGAAATTATTTATCTAACTCTCCGACATATCAGATATACTCCATTAGACACTCACCCAACAAAATCGGTCTCATCGTGCGATTCTCTGTCGACGCTTTCTTTTAATCTGTAAGAAAAAGCATTATAATTTAAAGGATGTATACATTTCTTTAATATCAATTGTTGTCATTGAAATTATAATGGTGCGAATCTTATTTCCCAAAACAGCCGACGTGTAGCGTTAACAATAATATCAATAGCAGGCAACATGGCTTTTGTTTGTTTAATAACGTACTTGCTTTCATTTGAAGCAAATATAAAGCTTTCTAACGACTAATGTAGAAATAAGATTATACATAACACGAAACAAATAACGTTATACGTTCTTAATATCAAAAACCGAAGAAAAAAAAACAGGATAAATTTAATTTTCAATATTTAGATAAGCCGTTTCAGCTATACGTTAGTAAACTAGCTAGTTTATTTAGCAACGTATGTGAATGTAAATAGTACATATATTTTATTCCTAGCATGCCAATATTAATAAAAATTACGACAAATTTTCGAAACGTACATTAACGTGGACAGCTATTACAAAGTAATAAAGTTTATAGAACTTAGTTTCTATTTTGCGGAATGATGCGAAAATACTCCAATCATTTGCTTAAAACTATAAACATTTTTAACATTTCCTTAAAACTAACTAATATATCACATGAAGTGCACCTATATTTACTCAATAAATTACTAAGCCAGAAACCGATTTATGACATCACGGTTAAAGTGGTCAATATTAAGTCAAACAGTCGTAAGGCCGTCAGCGACGAAATGACACAAAAACCGAAATTGTTTACTTTTTAAACCGGCTTCGGTGGCTCTAATATTTGAAACCAGTAGCAGATCGTGGACTCTTACAAATAAAACTTTTATAACAGTAAGTTACATTATTCCCGTTAATTTTATTAACAAACTTTATGTACGTGTGATATAATAAGGACACATTGAATAAAAATGTCTGGAAGTATTTAACAATTGCCAAGATATTAAGAATTTTAAACGTTGTTGATTTAAAATGGGTAACGCCATAGCGATCGCGGCCTACATACCACGATGTCAATGACCGGCACAGATACTTACGTGCAAGCAGCGGCCAGTGCAAAACAAACACCAAATTAAAAAGATACACTTGGTAAGTTATTAACGAGTTTTTTTTTTAAGACAAAGACACGGCGAACATACGGCCACGCCTGAGCCTCGCTTGATCGAGAGTGACGTGCGCGGAAGCAGCCACGGTGCGCTTTATATCTAGACATTAAACAGTTATGTTCGGAGGGCCTACAGCAAGTATAGATGCAACATCCTTTTCTAAATATTAAAAATCGGTTTGTATTTGCCACTTAGCACCGTGACGTTATATCTGCCGCTTATTTAGTTATTTATAATCTACTTAAAATTTCATATTATTTTATATTTTAAAAAACATAATTCGCGTATTTATAATTTCCTTACAAGAGTCGTGCATAACATGATTTCACATATAAGATATGATTTTTTTATGTTGTGTTAACAATAAAACAGTAACAGTTACTTGGCGATTTAAATGTATACTTGGCGATATATAGTATGCAATCAATTTAATTCCGTTAAGCCGGTTCTTTTAGAACTTCCGTAGTAGTTAATCGATTTTTGGAAGCAAATTACTAAAAGATTCTCCAACGATATTATTTAGCCCCCGAGTTATAGATTTCTTTTTCAAGCCTACATTGGCTAGACGTGTCCCGTTTCGCCCTGATCATTTCTCTTTAATGGTAAAACATTGAGACCAAAGCAGCTGCACAGACTTAAATGAATTCGTTATAGAAAAGAAACGTAAATAATTGCTTCTATTTACATTTCCAAACAAATAGCGTTTTCAAATATCTTTAAATGAAGGCCAATCGCGTAAAGTTATTTGTAACTAGCTGCTGCCCGCGACTACGTCCGCGTAGAATAGGCCGAGGGCGTAACATTCAGCTAGAAAGACAGATATACATAAAAACATGTAAATAAATTATAGCCTATGTATTATTCTGATGTATAAGCTATATTATTGTAAAGTTTAATTAAAATCTATTAAGTAATTTTTGGGTGAAAGAGTAACAAACACCCATTCATACCTACAAACTTTCACGATTATAATATTAGTAAGGATAGTAAGGATTTAGTAATGATTTTTTGTGAAAATGTTGGAATTACCTAATTAAAAACATTCCTAGCATCTGTAGCAATCTAATGGTAATACTTCGGCTCATAAGCTATGCTACATTTACCTAACAGATTTTCATATCATATCACTCTTGAGATTTTTCTTTTATGTTATTATAATATAATTCGGCGTGAAAAATAATTGTAGTAATTTCGAAAGTTACTCTGTCTAGTTAGGGAGATACATCCTTAATATACACACTTTTAATTAAAATAATTCATGCCTTTAATCAAACACTCACTAAGGGTTTAATTATATATTATTTGCACTTTAATATTTATTTTCACTTTAAGGATCCCAATCCTCCAACTCAATTACAAGGATGTTAATTTCCGATACATAAAAATTTACCAAATATAGTGAAAATAATTAGCGTTGATTTGTTGATTTGGGAAAGACGAATTCGCGATCGGAAACTTGTTTTATTATATTCTCGTGGTTATATGCATAAAACAAATATAAAACGAAATGAGGTTTTGGGTCAACGAATGCTTGTAAATGCAACTTTCATCATACATACAGGAAAGTAGCATTACCACTTCATTTATACTTTCCGTTCGCTTTTCTTTCACGTTATAAGTTTTCAAGTATACATATCTCTCCTTTCTCCTACTAACACCTAGGTGCGGTCAGCAGAACATGTGAATCATGACGTTAATTGTAGATTAATAGGTTTTTAGGGTTCCGTACACAAAGAGTAAAACGGGACCCTATTACTAAGACTCCGCTGTCTGTCTGTCTGTCTACCGGGCTGTATGTCATAAACCGTAATAGTTAGACAGTTGACAGTGATATTCACTGACAATGTATTTCTGTTTCCGCTATAATAACAAATACAAAAAACCAAAATAAAAAATATTTTAGTGAGGCTCCCACACATCAGACGGGATTTTTTTTTGCGTGTTTATATATAATGGTACGGAATCCTTCATGCGCTAGTCCAACTCGCACCTGGCTGGTTTTTTTAAGACCAGCCCAACCAAGCCTGCCTGATGTCAATCCTTGTGGACAAACTCCTGGTTCCGGAACAACTATGGGGGTCACAGAAATAGTTGTGCCGTGCGAGAATCGAACAGACGACCCCCGTCACCGAAGCCAACTACGTAGCAACTGCACCACCGGTTCATTATCAAGTATATAGTAAGAATTATAGCTTCTACATTACAAAGATAGGCTTATAGTTTGAATTTGAATAAAATTCAAATTACCGTTTATTATGAGATGTTTTTACGTTCAATGTAATCAAGTTTAGTGCATCGCTTTGACGTACGTTATGAGTACAGCAAAAAGGTTAGAAAATTATTTAGTGTTTTAAATGGTACTTAAATATAATTATGTATAAAAATGATTAGTGTTCATTATGAATTTTAAAACTTACTTATCTTATTACTTAATTTTATTAAGCTTACATAAATGTTACTTTACCACGACGACGACCACGACCAATAGTAGTAACTTGCTCAATTTTAGGCACAAAAATTAAAATCATGAAACAGAAAGGAGCGTTAAAAGATACACAATATTACCTTAAAGAAGATTATCCGAAATACATACTGGAGAAGAGGAAGGAACTACAGGAGCAATTAAAATTAGAAAAAGAGAAGAGAAACATCGCGGTAATAAAATATGATAAAGGTAATAAAATTAATTTTCGTTTAGAGTTATTTTTAAATGTTAATAACATTAACAACTCTAAACGAAAATTAATTACTTCACCAGAAAATGCCACCGCTCCAAATGTTGCGAGAAATATTCAAACTACTAAAAAGGACAAAATGATTCACTCTGAAGCAACATCCAGAACGTCAAATAGCTTTTCGGAAGGAGCCATAAAACCGGGAATACTTAATTTTCTAGTTAATAAAAATACAACAGGCACAAACAGTAATCTAGGTAAACAAGCATAGCAACCAAGCCCCTCCTCCTACATATACCCCATGCACGAACAAATAAATACTATAATAAATACACTTCTTCCAACCCGGCCGGTCACCGTGGAAGAGTACGATCAAAACCCTCCAAAGACAATAACAGCGAGTAATAATGTAAATAAAAAGCGTCCCCAAATACAGATTGCAACTTATAACGTCAGATCTTTAGCATCATATGATCGATTACTAGAATTAAATGAATCTATAAAAGAAATTAAATACGATGTATTAGGAATCTCGGAAATGAGACGACTAGGCACCAAAATAGAAGAATACGAGAACGTTATATTATGCCACGTAGGTTACACACCAGGCAAATACGGAGTTGGCTTTATCATAAACAAATTACATAAAAACAATATAGAGAGTTTCACTGGCATAACAGAGCGTGTCGCTGTACTAAACATGAATATTCAAGACTTTATGATCACCATAATACAAGTATATGCATCAACAGAAGCGGCAAGCGAGCATGAAATAGAAGATTTTTACAAATCAGTCAACAAAGCATTAGAAACCACACACAAAACAGTTATACTTATGGGAGACTTTAATGCGAAGATAGGAACGCCCAAGTTAGAAGAACACTTGGTTATGAAGCAATTTGGCTACGGAAAAAGAAACGACAGAGGGCAGAGACTTGTGGATTTCGCATTAGAGCACAAACTAACAATCATAAATACATGTTTCAAAAAGAAGCTTAACAGAAGATGGACATGGAGATCCCCAAACGGCGAATACAAAAATGAAATAGACTATATTCTTTCCAATCAACCGAGTATATTTCAAGACATCGGTACAATGAATTTAAACTACCCGTCAGACCACAGGATAATCAGAGCAACAGTTATTCTAACCAATCAAAATATGAGTAGAGTCAAATTTGCAATTAATCAAGTAAATAAATTAAAGAATAAAGAAGAAATATCGAGCTACAAGGAGAATTTGTCAATACTGCTAGCAGGCCTATCCGTATATTAGAAAAATATCTCAATACAAAATCTATATGACTACATTTTAAACGCTATCAACCGTAGCTTAAAACTACCCCGATTAATGTATGATGAACATAAAAACCATAAGATATTGACGGCAAGAACAGCAGCTTTATTACAAAGGAGAAAAGAATTACAGAGAAAAATAAATAAATCACGATCTATGAAAAATGAGCTAACCGCACTCTACAAGTTAGTCAATAAATACATAAAAAAGACTATGCAAAGCACAGAAAATCAAGCTTAGAAAGACATCTACATCTCACTGGCAGTACCAAAAAGGCATACAAGGAACTCGAAGTCTTGGATAGAAGAACTGAAGTTAATTGACAAAAACCTGAACAAACGTACGGATATCATGTCTACAGCGACTCAGTTTTATAAAAAACTATACAGTGACAAAATGCAAACAACAAAAATTCAAAATAACAGTACTAGGCATAACAGCGAGGATATCAAAGAAATAGACGAACCTGAGATTATAGAGGCAATAAAGAAATTAAAACCAGATACATCCCCTGGATCAGACGGCATCACGAATGAAGCATTGAAGACAGCATACGAAATTTTAGCCACACCATTAGCTGAACTATTCAACAGGGTGTTACGAAAATCTGAAACACCTACTCAATGGTCTGAATCTAATATCATTTTAATTTATAAAAAGGGCGATACAAAAGATATAGGAAACTATAGACCGATAAGCTTATTACCAGGTCTATACAAGCTATTCTCCACCATCATAAACGAAAGAATCACTCCAGTTATAGAATCTAGACAACCCGTAGAACAAGCAGGATTCAGGAAGGGTTTCTCTACAGTAGACCATATTCACACCCTCGAGCTTATTATAGAGAAATACCAAGAGCAGCAAAGACCCTTATATCTCGCATTTATTGATTACCAAAAGGCCTTCGACACGGTAACCCACACAAGCATTTGGGAAAGTTTAAGAGAACAAGGAGTCAACGAAAAGTGTATAAAGACCATCACAAGCATATACAATAATAATACAGGTAGAGTAAAATTAGAAACCCTAGGCCCCAGCTTCCCCATAAGGCGAGGTGTAAGACAGGGCGACCCACTATCCCCAAAAATTTTTATAGCTGTCCTCGAAACCCTTTTTAAAAAACTGTATTGGAACAAACTAGGTATCTATATACAAGGCGCCTTCTTAAGTCATTTGAGATTCGCAGACGATATAGTGCTACTATCTGAGACAGGTTCACAACTGCAACTCATGATCGAATCTCTACAAGCTACCTCTTCCGCTGCAGGACTAGAAATAAATCTCGCAAAGACTATGGCAATGACAAATAGTCATAAAATACCAATAAGTACTAACGGAAACCTGCTAGAATACACAGATATATATGGGAAAAACAATAAGTTTCGACAGAAAAAACAACGATATAGAAATAGAAAAGAGAGTACAACACACATGGAACAAATACTGGAGTTTAAAAGAAATTTTTAAAAGTAATATGCCAATACACATAAAAACAAAGATAATGAATTCTAGCCTCTTACCATGTTTGACATACGGATGCCAGACGTGGAAATTTAGGGCCAAGGCTAAACACAAAATCACGATCTGCCAGCGAGGACTCGAGAGAAGTATGCTCAACATAAAAAAGGTAGAGAAAATACGACACTCGAAAATAAGATCATTAACAAAAATCACTAATGCCTTGCGGTACGCCAAAAAACTAAAGTGGAAATGGGCAGGCCACGTAGCGAGGCTTACAGACCAGAGATGGACCGTGAAAATTAATTACCCTGTGGAGTGGTCCACGAGGAATACGTAGTAGAGGAAGACCACTCACTCGCTGGGAAGACGAAATTATTAAGACCGCTGGCTCAAACTGGAGTCAAATAGCTCAGAGTCGACACCAATGGGAATCTTTGGAGGAGGCCTTCACCCAATCTGGGGTTCTTGCAGACGAAGGATAGAAGTTAAAAATATATATATATATATATTGTTATGAACACACAAAGGAACTAACGCCATCTAGCGTCAACAGTAAAACCACTAAAGAACAAAGACGACATAAAACCCCCTATTCAATACTAGATGGCGTTAGAGGAACTGCTGTGGAACTATAGTCTCGAAAACCGGGTACGTTCGCGAACTTTCCGGAATCACGAACACGTTCGCGCGTGTCGGGTACGTTCCAGGAAGGATCTTTCTGGATTAGTCTGGAACCGGTCTCGGCCCATATATAAAGCCGCAGGGAGGCGAGCGATGACAGTTCAGTTTGAGCTACCTTCGAAGCGACTTCAAAGTGAAAACAAGTGATCAAGAGTGATACTAGCGAAACCTACGACTTGGCTACAACCTAGGACATCGTTAGTGCTTAGTGTTTGGACCTAGTCCTATATATATATATATATATATATTTGCTATATAATGATGTATAATTGCAAGAAATTAAAGGCTTTTTTATTTTATTTTTATTTTTATTTATTAAATGTTACTTTACATATTTTTGGATGCTTATAACCAAACAATATTTATCGTTCTATACCTAATGAAGCTAAAGGATTCCGGAAGAATATTTGGCACAGTCAAAAGTACGCAAGTCATACTTGCCGCGTTTACAGCCTTAAATGATAGTCCACTTTTTTTCAAAAGGCAGTTGTAGCAGATGTCCATGTGCGGCGGTATTCACTGAACATCAGGTGAACCATCTTCTCGCTTGGCAACTTTTCACATAAATAAACCAAACTTGGTTGACCTTTTTTTTCTCACAAAAGAAGGAACTTGAATAAAATAGGGAATAATATAAAAAATAAAAAATCATCTGGACTTGAGCCGGGGTCTTCTGTTTTTGGGACCACCCGATTTCCCACCCGTGCTATTATAACTGTGATAATAATCAAACGTTTGTTTCGGATGCTATTTCTCCCACAATTTGTATTGATTGTATTGATTATCGCTTGCCACGGGTGACTGACCTTAGACATCTAAGCCTATCTTTCCTATATTGCCCGCAAACAGCATATACGAATACATAAATAAACACTTAAGTAAACAAGGCCATATACATTGATTGACACACTTGGGAACCAACCTACAAGGTTACTATAATTTTTTTTATCACTATTTACCAAGTTTTGGCACTATCTCATTTTTATGAGTTTCCAAACCTTAAAGAACTCTTTGTTGGCCAGAAATTTTCATCGACTTACAAGACCTTGAAGAATTATTTCACAAGACAGGTGTAAAGGACTTTGAAAGCAGATGAAAGAAATGTATGGAGGAGGTGAAGATTATGTCCAAAATTTAAAAAATAGTTGTTCATGTTTTATTTTATTTTGTTGACTAAAGCAAAAGCTTTTCGTAATTTCACCTTCCAAGTTAGTATTTATTGTAGTTGTTCATTTGAATAGCAATTTTCTTCCATTAATTCCTCTGTAAATATTTATGTGTTTAATTCCATTCAACATTTTCCATTTCTTTAATAAAATAAGAACCATTGCTTAACACAAACCCAAGTAATGAAAAATAATAAAACGGCACTTCTATTGTCATCATTATTTACCATTTTCTTCTTTCCCGTTAAGGTGTATACTATTTGAGCTCGGGTCGTGCGATCCGTAGCCTTATATGGGGCACCTGTGTGGGCAAAAAGGCTCGCCATCCGACGTTGCAGGTCTAAGATCTAGTGTCCAGAGGCGGATGGCTATACGGATCGTACGAGGGTACAGAACTGTATCCTTTGAGGCGGCTACTGTCCTGGCTCGCTTTCCACCTCTGGACATAATGGCGGAAACGGACGCGAGGGTGTACTACCGAATCCGTGCCCTCCGACAGAGTAGTGGTAGCGAGCCAGAAGATGCGCTCGAGTCCATCAAACGACAGGAACGGCATTCTGCTTTCGTGGTCTGGCGCGCTCGGCTCAGCCAAGATCAATACGTACATAAACGCGTGGTGAAAGCTATCCTGCCAGTCTTCGAAGCCAGGATCCAGCGACGCGAAGGCAGGGTTACCTACAGACTTACACAGATAATCACTGGGCATGGATGCTTTAGTGATTATCTGTGTAAAATCGGACGTGAGGCGACGGCGAATTGTTTCCACTGCGATGGAAGCTACCAGGATTCCGCAACGCATACCCTGGCGGTATGCCCAGCATGGGAGACGGAGCGGAGTATCCTGGTAAGCTACATTGGAGGAAACATCTCTTTACCAGCAGTCGTATCGGCGATGCTGAATCGAGATGCAGCATGGAGGGCCTTAAACTCTTTCTGCGAGACTGTAATGGTCAAGAAGGAGGCTGCTAAGAGGGACGGAAAGAGGACTGATCCCTCTCGGAGACAGGGTTCTCGCGGGGGGCTCGGAAAAGTTGCGAAACGAGCAAACTATTCACCTGATGGTAAGTGAATACCGCCGCCCATGAACATCTGCTACACCCGAGGGTTACAGATGCGTTGACAACCATTTGAACATTGGGCTCTGGCCACCTCACTCACCAGACTAAACGCGAAAATATTGTACTTCCACTTTACGCTGGTCTTCTGTGAGGTCGTGGTACTTATCCGGACGGGCCTGCCCATTCGTGCAACAGCCGAGGCTGCTGCGTGGCTCTACCACCATTAAATGCTAATACTAAATGTACTGTACTATGTTTCTCTACTAAATTATGTATGTATTAGACATGTAAACCTTCCTCTTAAATCACTCTATCTAGTACACACAGTAAAAAAACACATAATGATTCATTTATTTCGTATTATTAATTTGTATTATTAATTTATGTTATTAATTAGTAATTTTAATTTCATTCTTAATTTGTAACGCTGTTGATGATTTGTATGTTGTTTGTACCTATAATTGGAGTAGCACCAATCTTGTGTTTTAGTTTCTTTTTTTTTAACTTGTGATGGTGTCTTCACTGTTGGTGCAACTAAATAAATAAATAAATAAAATAAAATAAAAAATAAAAT
Source organism: Iphiclides podalirius (assembly GCA_933534255.1). Classification (NCBI taxonomy): domain Eukaryota; kingdom Metazoa; phylum Arthropoda; class Insecta; order Lepidoptera; family Papilionidae; genus Iphiclides; species Iphiclides podalirius. The sequence continues at coordinate 7,630,734 of OW152833.1, forward strand.
CATGATCCGTTGCACAGTTTTGTAGATCTAAGCATACATAGGGACAGACAGACAGCGGACGACTTTACTTTATACTATGTACTGATATGTATGAAAAAAACTGCATTGATATCCATTCTGATCACCACAAACTGAATCCTGTATACTGTTGAAAATATTTTTCAGGGTAGCTTTTTATCGGGTGGCAAAATCTTGCAAAAAATGTCCATCGGTGGCGGTTCTTTACGGTTAGGTCCACATAAAGTGCAACCGCTAGCACGCGATTACAACCATCCTGACAAAATTGGTAAATGACATAAGAAAACTCTTGGGGCTCTGGGTATCCCTAGTGCAACTCACCGATGCCTCTCTGTACCGCGTTTTAGTGCATCCAAGGCCGGCCGCAAAGGTGACCTCTCCCTCAGCACTCGCCTTCAGCTAAGGCAATACGAGGAGCATTCCGTGTTGGCCTTTTTCCTTGGTTCACGTCACTTGGCCATCAGAGCAACATAATCTATAAAGTATGTGACGAGTTTTAGGTACACACATTGCTATTTTTTAAATTGTATTCTTTTTGTATTCTTTCCGTTAATTCTAGTTAAATTATCTCCCCATCATGGTTAAAAGTAAAGCAACAGCCGAAAACAAAGATGCACTGTGGAATACGGGGCGAGTCTACGACAGCAAGAATGCTGCATGCATTACTTGCACAAAAACAGCACTTAAAATTACATTATAATTACTTCATCATCATTATATATTTCAGCTTGTTTGAGTCCACTGTTGAATATAGGCCTCCCCCACAGACTACCTAATTAAAATTGGTGTTGACGGGTTGTTTCTTTTTAAAGTATGCCGAAGGTACTCACACACGAAGCATGATCCGAGACACCTGCATCCATCGACTTCCCGCACATTTACACAGGTCGTCACTCCGTCTAGTGGGGGGTCGTCCTACACTGCGATGGCCAGTACGAAGCCACTCAAGAACCTTTCTTGTCCATCGTTATCGATTCTACCTATAGGTAGGCCATATATGGCAGGCCCATCGCCACTTCAGCTTGCTAATCTTCTGAGCTCTGTCGGTTACTATTTTTCTACTGCTGATGTCTTCGTTACAAGACTTGTTTATGATGATCTTACATTTTTGCTTTTAGTCCGAGGCTTATTAAAGTTTCATTCGAGCAAGCCAAAGCCGGGATTCGAGTTCGAGTAGCTCGCGAACATTGAAACCTGAGATGCCACAGCTAAATGGAAAATGTACGGAAATATAAATCACCACACTATTATACCAATCCAAAATATCTCGCAAACATTGTGCCTTTTATTATTCGCTTATAGACCCACTGCATTGAAATTATTATTCACCTTTTGGTCGCCCATGATCGCCCAGAAAATTATATGGGTCGGATGTCGCCAACGGGTTCCTCGTCAGGTAGCTTGCATCATCCGACCTGACTGCGACGAGACAGATATTTTCATTTTTCTCGTTGCATTCTACTATTCTTGCGTCGCGCGATCCATATAAGTAACATGGAGCGATACGTAAACATTTCGCATATCGAAGTGCCATCGGATATAATGAGCAGTTTTTATTTTTCTCACCGTAATTCTTGTTCTCTTGTTCGTTTAAAACCTACTTTAGTTAGTTCTATACTTCTGTATTAAGAAGTCTTTATCAACGTGTTTACAAAAATTACAGAATATATTAATATTTTGGTACTTGTACTATGTTTAACATTGTATAATATTGTATAAACCCTAACCATACGTCTTCATAATCTACATCAATCTATTCGGAATCATTACCAAAAATTTGGATATATTAAGGTCCTACGGATAGTCCTAAGGATATGGTAGAAAGCCACCGAAACCTAGTTGATCTCTTATCTCTTACCTCGGACTTCTTACCATTCTGTTATAATTTGGATTAGGTAGATCATTGAAATATTAAGTGACGACAAACTTGATAGAATGGAACTATACACTTTTTCTATATTCATGTTACCTATTTACTTGATAAATCTTGTAATCTCCCCAAGCTTTTTATTTCTAAAACAACATGTAAGTTCAGAAAAAGATAATTAATCGAAAGTAAACACACAATGAATCAATCTGTTTTGTCAAAACTTGATTTTCTAAATTAAAATGCGAATTACAAATTTCCTTGAAATAAATTATTTCGTAACACGAGATAAACCTACTGCATTTTTCTTATAGTAAACGTCGAACAGAAGAACATTTTATTTGACAGAAAATATTAATAGCAGATGACATTCTCGGATAAACCCTTATTAAACTAAAGAGCATTTCGAAATACCTATCATACGTTTCACTCATTTCGTCGTTTTAGAACCTTCAAATTCCACTTTATAACAATCATCTGATAAAAATCTTATACAATAAATTATTAACCTTGAAGGAGATTAGCAAGGTTTTGCAATAAGAATAATATAAAGAAAACTAATAAAAATTGACGTAACACCTGCTATAAAAATAGTGATGTGACACTTCAAGTTGTTTAAATATGAAAATGCATGTAAGTAATTTACAATCGACTATAATGAAATGAGATTATATTTATTTTCAGCCGTTTTTCTTTAATATATGTTTACATTTTAGTTTATTTAAAGCATTCGATTTAATCTGTAAAAAATAATCGATTCATTTTCTCTTTATCTGGTTAAATTCGCGTTTCTATTACAGGTGAAGCAGTCTGTTTTAATACAGTACATAAACGCAAACACGTACTGAAATCTACGTCCAATAAAGGAGTTTAGACACTACAGCTTGTTCCAATTAATACTTGCCGATTAAGAAAGTGAAGTCTGTTCAAGTTTGTCCGCGACTTGTTTGTCGGATTAAGGGTCAGCGGAGCAAAATATTAAGGATACGACAAGATCTTAAAGAACTGGATAACCATAATTTTGGATGCTCTAAAGAGGGAAATTAATTAAAACCAATTTTTGTTGACTTTTAGTACAAATGTTTTCCCATTCGCCATTGTTCAGTAACAGTATATTTTAGAACCCACAACGAAGGCATTATCAGCATTCCGAGGATAATATGTGTCCTGTATGGTGTGTGCAGTGGCTACCCTGCAATGGCTACCCTGGCACCACGCCTCGGTGCCAGGGTAGCCACTGAGGGTTGAGAAATCCGGCATTGCCCAGTGGTATGGTCATGCACCATCATCTGCTGTCGCACGTATGAACGGGCTTGTCCGGACAACACGGTCTCACGGAAGATCTTTTTGAAATGTATGTATTTTACATTGACATGTAAAACGTTGGAAAAGCATCCGCAGGTGTAGTAGATGTCCATGGGTGAAGGATATAACATCAGTAGACCGCCTGCTCGCGTGCCAACTTTCCACACAAAAAACCGTATCTCCAGGCAGCAGGCAATATATTCGTCCGTCCCAACCGCTTGGCCACCCTATCTGCGATGGCGCCATAACTGGCTTGTGGCGGCATCTTTCCGATTTCACCTGCCGATATCCTACTTAACTAATCTCGTCCTCTCGAACTAGCGGTACTCGAAGTTTATTTATTTATAACTCCTAGTTTCGTTAAAGTATATTCTTATTGTATTTTAATTTTTTAGAGTCCCCATCTAAATACTTGTCGTGCTATTCATTATTAAGTATGTTTATTAGTATTTGTCTGTTCGTCCGATTTAAATATTATTCATGACTTTAACCGTGTAATTTAGTAAGTTTCAATTGGACAATATTAAAACTAATCTTTTTTATTGTTCTTTTTTTTTTATTAGACTGAGTGAGACGCTAATAGCGTGTGGAACGTAATAGATATAAATAGACATTTTGATTAAACATTTTGAAACTTCTAAATATAGTCCACTATGTACCGATCTCTAATAGTGTAGAATTGGTATATCAACGTATCATCATACTCAGAGTACTGACAGGCAACCAAAAGTAATCATAAATGGTATATTGTCAACGGAGTCAAAAGTAAAAATTGGCGTTCCTCAAGGATTGATCCTGGGCCTTTTCTGATTTTAGTTTATATTAATGATAGAGTGGTATAGCCACGCAGCAGCCTCGGCTGTTGCACGAATGGGCAGGGTCGTTCGGGTAAGTACCACGACCTCACGGAAGACCGCCGTAAAGTGGAAGTATAAAACTTTCGCGTTTCGTCTGGTGAGTGAGGTGGCCGGAGCCCAATTATTAAAAGGTTGTCAACATTTGGACCCCTAGGGTGTAGCAGAAGACCATGGGCGGCGGTATTCACTTAACACGAGGTGAACCGTCTGCTCGTTTGGCAACTTTTCACATAAAAAAAAAATAATAATGATTTGCCATATAGAGTGGAAAAAAGGTCTCGAATTGTTTTGTTTGCGGATGACACTTCACTATTGTTTAGAGTTGAAAGGAAGGATGATGAACTAAAACAACCAAATGAAATACTAAATGTGTCAGGCTGGTTTGCTACCAATAAATTACTTTTGAACTCCACTAAAACAAAGTGTATTAGATTTACTTACCCCTTGAGGATTCAACAGCATTTCTTGGAATAAGCGTTGACTCCAAGTTGCAATGGGGATTTCATCTAGATAAGTTAGCTAAGAAATTGAGCACTACAGTCTTTACCATACGCATCAGGCAGCTAACTAACGAGTAAAGAGCTAAATTAGTTTATTATGCTTATTTTCGCAGCAGAATATCTTATGGTGTCTTACTTTTTGCGGGTTCTGCATCCGGTTTAGATACAATATTTGTATTACAAAACAAGGCTGTCTATGGCTTGGAACTCGTGAGTCACTACGGCATTTATTTAAGCAAATAAACGTTTTAATGCTCCCGTCGCTTTACATACTTGAGAACATCGTACGTAATAATATCCACCTATTTATGAAAAAAACATTCCACATCGCGTCGGGGCCGTGGTGACACTCTGGAAGTACCAGGCTTTAAGGCCTATTTGCATGATACCATTTTCTTGTACATACAAGAGCAATAATTGAATGCAATAAATGAAGCGCAATTATTGACCATCAAGAATTGTAAGCAACTGTTTACACGCAGCAATTAGTTAAAAAAAATTGTATGCGATTACTAAATGCATTTCTTGACAAAAATAATTGCAAATGTCTTTTGTTAACACCAATAAAATTTTATTTAGGAGATTATTGCTTTCAAGTTTAGACTTGTCTAAACTCAGGCTTGTATATGCGTGTACCATTTATTAGCGGGTGCTTCAATTTTAGCACGTATTTGCCTTGGCGAATCTTCATTCAAGTGTTGTATGTTTTAAAAAGGGCTGTTTATTAAAAAAATGTGTCAATAATAAGTATTCAAGTTAGATTCTGCCAAATATTAAATGTCATTGAGATATATAAATTTTTTGATCCAACTTTTTTAAGACTTTTTTCTCAATATTTGTTGCCTCAGAAAAGTAACAACAATTAAACACCCTCACTCATCGTACTCATGTTTGCAAACGAAAAGAGAATGCAATTGAAATCTACTGCTTAAGAAATTATTGTGTATGCTGTTTACATCAACATAAGTTTCTGAAACAAAACTTGAAGCAAAACTTGTTCAATAGTCAAGAATGTTATGAGTTGTTTAGATGATGCAAGGCTTAGTGGCTAAAGCGTCAGGCCGCGAATGCCGAAGACGTGGGTTCCATTCCCACAGCAGTGACAATCTTTTCGTACTTTTTCTACAAATTTGAATGTTTAATCTTAAGTGCAGCGATAAGCCCAATAAAAAAATTAAATTTCTAAAAAGGCATTTATTGCTTCAATTTAATTGTATACGACAGACAAGAAACTTGCATCATGTAAATGGGGCTTTAGACTGGCTAAAACCAAAAAGTCGTTTCTTGGTAGATGCATCAACTTTTATAATAAAATAGGTGACATCCACAAACAACTTAGTATAAACAATTTCAAACAATTTGTAAAAGCTACCCTAAAGGCAAGGGCCTACTATAATGTCCAAGAATACATTGAGGACAAGGATGTATGGAAATGACTTGCTCTGCACTTGCAAGAACCATGGCTGCTGCTGATTTTATACCTAAATAAGTTTGTGTAATTGCATCACAAAAAAAAGAACAAGGCCGCAGAGTTTCTTGTCGAGACCTGAACAGAAAAGAACCGGTTCTTCTCTGTTCAGGTCTAGATTAATGAACCGGTAGTAGTTTTTTTTTGTTGACGTTCAATAAGAGCTTAAGTAAAGCCTATATTGAATAATTATACTTTGACTTTGACTTGACTTTGAACGAAAGAAATCACGTAATATTATACAGGTCTGTGTGATGTATATGAGCTATAGCCTGAATACAAAATATATTTAAAATTTTCATTGCTTTTTTTCCGAACTTTGACGATTAGGCTCATGTATCTGGGTAAGGTCTCCTCCCATTTTTAGTAAAACCGCAACCGACTATTTTTGTATCGATGGCTGTTATAGCATAAATTAACACGATGTTTTTTCTTTATTTCCTTGAGATCCACATAAGAGCAGGGTTTTCCCCAATAGGACGCTTCACTCTGTAAACCAAAAAGTATAACGATGCCAATAAACGTAAACCGGTTCTCCATTGCTGTTTGATAGAAGGGCGAAACAATAAATACTTTATCAAAATTATAAATATTAGTTCGGACCTGCCTACGCTACGTCCACACCAAAATTAAATTTTCGTATGCACAACCTTTTAGAGTATTACACTCATCTTCATCATTCTTTACTATGAGATACATCCATTGTTTCGTGAGAAAGTATCCTATGTCATTTAAAAAAAACTAAAACACTTTTATACCAAATTAATAAAGAGATGTTCACTACAGGAACCTTGCTTTTTTCTGGTATTAAAAAGTATACTTTATTCTAGTTACTTAATCCTGTAAATGCAGGGCACACCAAAAATACTTTTCTATCTATAAAGTAAGTCTTAATTCCCAGCCATTTAAAACTCACATACGACTGGCTTGAAATCGTTCTGTTTGTTGAAAAATTAAACAATGATTATCAGTTAAGTTCCCCTTAATTTCATTAAGTACTATGTTCTCAATATAGAAAATATTGAGAACGTAGTTATGCTCCTGCCATTAGACCAAACAGCTTGCTGTTAAATTATTATCCATTTGTTTGCAATTATCAATGCAGCATTTTTATTTTCTACATGTTTTTCCTTCTGCTATTAATTAGTTATTACCTACTTATTAAATTAACAATGAGACAAAATTCTGCGCTGAGACATTTAGGTAAATATCAAAATTAAATGGCACGTTTTAAATTTGTTTGTTCATTAAAAACTGACAGAGATCGGTATTCGTGAATTGAATGTTGAGAGAATTTCTGTATGCTACGGACGAACAATTGCTTGCAACTTTTTTCTACGAAATAACGTTGTATTACAATGGACGCCGGTCTCCACGCAACTGGTTCCCGCATATCGATAACTATATTGACGGACACGGCGCTTATGAATCTTACTAATATTATAAAAGTTGTGTTGTGTGTTGAAAGTTTGTGTGATGGATGGATGTTTGTTACTCTTTCACTCAAATACTACTTGAATAAATGAATGGATTTTAATGAAACTTTACAATAATATAGCTTATACATCAGAATGAATCAGGCTATAATTTATATACATATTTTATGTATATGTGTCTTTATGTCTGAATATTACGCCTTCAGTCTATTTTACGCAGACGTAGTCGCGGACAGCAGCTAGTACACTATAATTTATAAAGATATTGTGTGAATTGTCCAAAATATAGATGACGCATAAAATACGGCAACTTAAGAAATACAACAAGACTAAAAATAGGATTTGTTCTGCATCGGCTGGTCTTTGTGCAAATTCCTTTCCGGAAAGGAATTTCAACAGAAGACTAGACCAGAAAAAAGGATAGGTGAAGAACAAAGGCGGCTTTCGAATTTCAACAGGAATAATAAAATAATAGGTTTTGATTTTCAGGTTGCGGCTTTTTCATAATTTTGTATCGTATTCTATTATTATTAAATTGTTCTATTCTTACAGCACACTAAGCTCTAGTAAAATGAATGTGGTGGAGAGAAAATAGCTCTCATAACTTGGTTCTCACAAGAACCATGTAAATTAAAAGTATCTATCATTTTGCGTTTCGTACTCTAATTCAATATTCAATCAACGGATAGATTTGCTTACTAGCGAAAGTATTTTACATGAGCTCCATAATACTTACATCAAAATTCTGTCTCCAATAACCAAATCTATCTATAGATAGATAATGAAACCGGCCATAAGTGAAATGCCTAAATGCTACGGTATCTAAGGTTGGCAACACACTTTCAACATATCTATTGTTGTTTCCTCTTCAACCATCTATTAAAACACTAGGTAAGATGTCATCGCTTTAAGCCCATTCTTAAATTCCGGGGCTCAGGCAAATTAAAGCTGATTTTCTGTGTAATAGATTTTTTCATTTAATTGTAATACATCTCGTCAGCATTAAGTAGTTGCATTTCCCATATCTGGGAGAAAATTGGACACAAGGAATAAGTAGATGTAGTGTCTTTATGATTTATTTGTTAAAGGCAACAAAAAACTATCACTGCGTTATGGATTGTTACTAAAAAAGCAACAATTAACCATATAATCTTAGTTTGTACGGTTTAAACGAACTGCTCCTGAATGATGGTGGCACTGGAACAAAAATATTACTCATTAATATACTAATACCTGTTCACTTTTTTTGAAATAAAACTTTAGTGACAATTCGAAAAAATGGTCTGACATCAAGGACGCCGTCAGTCCTTTTAGATTGGCGCAGAATAGAGAAGAGTTCCGTGTGGTGGTCGCCGAAATCCGATAGGAAAGGGCGCCCCCAAGGAGAAGAAGTTCACTTTTTTACATTTGGAAATTCCCAATTTCGAATCAGGTAAAGTCCGAAAATAATATTCAAAGTCCGTATGTAAAAGGAAAACAGTAAATGGAATGTGAGTCCGTTTGGACTTGCGGCCAAACATTGTCAAGTTTTGCTAATATTTTCTTTCTCTAAGTTGGAAGTGGATGATATTATCTTCCTTTTCTTAATGTGGTTCAATAACCAAGATAGAAATTGCAAGTATTCAATCCTACGCTAACGGTTAGGTACTGAACGTTACTGCTTGCTGTTAGAACATGTTAATAATATATCACGAAAAACTCAAGATAATATTTTCTTGTATACACGCGCAAAACGTAAATTCTAATCAAAAATGTTTTTACAATCAGTAAAACACATATTTTTTATTTTGTTACAAAAATCGGTAAAAATTCCGAACAGTACGTCTCGTTTTTCAAGCTAGAAAAACTGTGTTACCCGTTCGAGTCAAAAGTCGAAGAATTTTTTCGACTTTTGACTTCTTCGATTTAACTTCGGTTAGTAAGTGACAGGTGACATTATGATTTTTGGGCTAATATTCCGAATAGTACGTCTCGTTTATCAAGCTAGAAAAAAAATTTAATCGATAGAGAAATGTTAATAATTAAATATTACATACGTGAAAACCAAGGAAAACACTTACTTTTAATAAAAAAAAATATTTAAAACTTGTTATTTTCACTAAATAAATCCGCCATTTTGTGTTTGACAACATGTATAAATTTAAGAATACACACACTTTTTCAAGTTATAACCTTCGCATTATTAAAAAAGAGTCTTTAAAAATACTAAAAGTACTGTTACACTAAAGTTTTTTGGGTGGTCATAAAAAAAAACCTAACATCGAAGGCTAAGGCTTAACCTTCTAACCTACCCTAGCCGAGTCGGATCGCTCTGTGTCGGATCTGTGACTCATTTTGAACCTAATATTCGAGACATTAAGTGTACCCTAAGTCACAAATTTTAAATATTAGAATTTGTTAATAATACATGTTCATGAAGTAGAAACTTGTGTTTTTGTGATATATCCGTGTATTTGTGTCTTCTTAAAACGTAAAAAGTGAAAACAAGTTTTTAACTTAAAATAATAGTCTATAATGAATAATGGACGCACAGTAATGACGGATTTCAGTTGTATGAAATTTAAAAACTTTGTTAATTTTTTCCTCATAATCTAGTGGTTTTCATTCATTATAACTTATATAATATTTAATTATTAATTATATATTAAATTAAAATTAAAAATTCTCTATCGATTAAAATTTTTTTCTAGCTTGAAAAACGAGACGTACTATTCGGAATATTAGCCCAAAAATCATAATGTCACCTGTCACTTACTACCCCGAAGTTAAATCGAAGAAGTCAAAAGTCGAAAAAACTCTTCGACTTTTGACTCGAACGGGTTACACAGAGCTGGGGCTTATACTATCCACGTTGAACAACGAATATAGATTAAATTGTTGAAATCAATAAAATGCTACACTGTAACCCACAGAGAATAAATAAACATTTTTTAAAATGACTTACATGATATGAAAATGGTCCTTTAGAAATCGATGTCAACAAGTGTGATAAAAATGTTTTCAATATTAAAAATCTACCCACCGTTCGGACTAGCTGTCTTGGGTTCTGGTGCTTTTGGTGCAACTGGCATAACGTAGGGCGTGGGCTTCTCGATTTTTCCCTCGAACAGCACCAATCCCATTTTGTTGTCCCTTATGAAAAAAACAAATGGGCGGTCGACGCGGATTTGAACTTCATTCTCAATGAGCGGTATGACCATGGCGGAGGAGGCTGCTGCAGCGATTGTTCCGGACTCGTCAACGGACATACGAACTTTATGGAATATGTTGGTAACTTGAGGTGAGGTGCCATTAAACATCCCTGTAAGGTCAGCACTCCGGGAGAACAAAGATGTAATTTTCATCTGAAATGGTACGGAAAGATAATAAATTTATTTACCAAAAAAAGGACACACAACATAAAACTAAATTTAACAAAAAAATGTTTAAAATAAAAACCTACCAAACAGACGCATTTTAAATGATTGCTATAAATTGAACAAAATTTTACGTGGAAATAAATTAGTAAAGAATTAATAAAAAATAAATTAGTAATTAAATGGAAATAATAGCTTATATATAGCATTAAGCTCGCCTTTACACCCAATTTTCAGTGCAATAAAGATTAAATAAATAAATAGTTAATACGCAATTTTTATAGTTTCACGATTTCGGCTTGTTTGTTGTAGCCAGTAGAGTAAATTGAAGGCTTAAATCACCGCAACATAAAAAAAGAGTACACTTACGGCTCGTAGTGTTGCAGCCATATCCTCATCGTAATCGATGTTGAATTTAGGCAAGAAGAGACGGACCTCATTCTGGTCCATGTGGCTTTCAATCTGCGGCAGGCTCATATAGGGCAGGTCCCTAATCAGAGAGAGAACTCCGTCTTGGTCTTGAGGAACTAGCAGGAACATCGAATAGCGGCCACCCTGAAGGTAAGCGAAACACAAACATTACGTACTGTATTACTTAATACTAACGTGTTTAACCGGCGCGCGGCGTACAGATGGATAACACAAAGTCGAATCCTTAAAGTTTTTCGTAGGTAATAATGGCTTAAACCAACATTTTAAAAGGTGTCATATGAAGAGGTTAAAAATGCAACAGTTAAAATGGCAAGTGTCCAATCATCCTTTGTCATCGAACTTAATCTAACAAAGATGTGAAAGTAAACATAATTTGATTTAGTACAGTCTGTAACGCTCCATAATATTTAAATTTCTCATTAATGTAAAAATTTCATTCACACAAACAAGATGAGTTTTAAGGAAAAGAATTTAGGTATTTGAGTTTCGCATAAAACCTTCTGAAACTAATTAATTCTATTTCATAGCTCGTGCTGTTTTTTTTTTTTTTTATAATCGCCAAATGCATAATAAAATTTACTTCTATTTAATTTAGAAAACTCGAAGATCAAATTCAAACAATAATTTATTTCAAAGGAATCTTCCACCAAAGACTTCAAGTGCAAAAAAGGATTTTGTGCAAATCGATGGCTCCTACGTAAAAGGGCAAAACTGCCGCTTACGCCTTTTTCCAATTATTACCGCAGTAAGTTTATTTTGCCCTATTCTATGAAAATAAAATACAAAAAAAAAATTTCTTGTCAAAACCAAAATTAAATTTTAGGCAAATAGGCGAATGTGCACAAATTAGCCGCGTGTAAAGCCCCAAGGAACGATCGGTCCATGTACAGCGTAGAGTAATCGCGTCGGAGAGGTGGCGAAGGGGCGGAGGTATCGATTCGGTCGTTTTACTCTGTTTTTGGCGATTGTCTTTTATAATAGCCTTTGCATCGAAAATTAATATATAACTTAGCTGGTTTAAACGAAAAAGATATCAAAAAAGGTGTGCAATTTAATACAAGAGCCTAAAAAATAATAAATAAAATCATAAATAAACACAACAGCACTGATGTAAGCATCGAAGACGAGCCTCGTAACCAAAATAATGATACTGAATGTCCAGGTAAGATATAGTTGTATATTTACTTTTTAATAAATATATTAACATTATATTAGTGGCTGGATGAGGAAAGCGGAAAATCGTACTCTGTGGCATATTCTTGGGGAGGCCTATGTCCAGCAGTGGACTGCAAAAGGCTGATTGGATTAGTGAGTTAAAAATTTTATACCATTATCACGAAATTTATCTTTATAACTATTAATTTACTGAAAACCTCGTACAGAGGTGTAAAATACCATCTGCCTTTTTACATAGTTCGGTTTTCGTTATATCTATCATATGCGCCTGTTTTTAAACATTAGTAGTAGCAGTACTATTAGACATGACTCAGGCCTTTGACCACATAGAACATGATATTTTGCTTCAAAAATTAGAAAAATATGGTATTCGTGGTGAAGCAAATCATTAGATAGGTAGTTATTTGAAGGACAGAATGCACTGAAATCTGTAAGATGGTGCCTAAAAACAAACAAATACAAAAATCATCATATAGATCAGATTATAAAATTATTAAATATGGTGTTCCACAATGTAGTATTTTAGGCCCTTTTATTTTTAATTTATATCAATGACCTACCTCAAGCTACGAAAGAAAAATGCTTTCTTTTCGCCAATGACACAACCCTAATAATAATAAGGCTAATGACATAGTAATCAAATCAATGACCCTATTCGTGACGTTGTTAAATTGTTTAATTGAATTAAATAACCTTTATATTAATTTTGACAAAACCAAAATAATACAATTTACGACATACAAATAAAAAAAAATAGACATTAACATTAAATTTGATAATAAATCGATAGAAAAGGTGCAGTCTGCAGTATTTTCACTTGATGAACAATGCAATTGTAAGGAGCACATTTTTAAAATTTGTAAGAAATTAGACCAATTTGTTTATGCTCTAAGACGAATACGGAGAACAGTGTTGCGAGAGGCAGCTCTATGTGCATATCATGGTTATGTTTCCTCAGTTCTAAGCTACGGATTATTGTTAACTCTACCGATAGCCAGAAAGCATTTGTAATTTGTTTGCAATAAAAATATATTCGCGTTGTATGCAATTTGGGGTACTATGAGAGTTGTAGACCACACATTCTTCCCTTACCGTGAATGTATGTGAGGGATATCTGTTTGTTTGTAAGACAAAATTTTAATTTGTTTATACAACAGTCTGATGTAACACAGAGGAATACTAGAAACAAAAATAAATTATTCTTGCCTAAATCAGGCACCTCATTCTTTAACAGGAATGCTTTCTACATGGCAATCCGTGTATACAATCGTCTGCCAAACACAATAAAGAATGAAACGAGTCAAACGTTTAAACGAAAGTTGATAGAATATTCTCAGCAAGTGTTTTTATAGTCTTTCTGAATATTTCAATAACTAATTTTGTTTGTAAAATTATTATTTAATTAATATAATTATAATGGTAAATATAGGTGACATATATAGAAATTTGACGATGACATGTATTATTATTGATTTTGTCTTTGACATATTTATGACAATTTGTATAACATTTATCCATAATTATGTTTTATAGTTTTGTATTAAAACTTTATGTCGAAATTAAATTAAAACGATTTAATATTTGTACGCCTATAAAAGAGGCAGAATAAGTGAACTTCTGTTTTAGACTTAAGACCATTATGTATAACCTTATTCTGACAAATAAATAAATAAATGAATTATATTTTTCGTAACTTATGAAAAATATTTTACAAATTTCATACTTAACGAATATTTCTACGAAACTTAGGAATTTACTTTGATAGAAATCATTCGTGGGGCCCTCATTTACAAGAAATAACTCGCAAGATATTCGCTTCAGCAGCATCCTTAAGAAGATTACGCAACTTCCTACCGACTGCTACTAAAATTGCTCTTGCACAAAATCTACTTCTTCCAATACTCGACTATGCAGATGTCAGCTATCTAGATCTCACCGAGGAGCTGCTTGATAAGCTAGAGCGTATTCAAAATTTTTGCATAACATTCATATTTGGCTTGCGCAAATATAATCATATCTCACATTTCCGTGCATGAACAATCAAACAAAAACCATTATGTCAAATACAAGAAGAAAGTTCAATATATGAATAGAATTATATATCATCTATTGGTCTCCCCTGAACAAGATTATTAAATCATGTAAAACTTAACATATCCTCGAAACATTTGTTCTTATTTCGAAGATATAAAGATTTCCTCCAAACAATTTCCTTCATCAATGTGATTAAATCCGTTTGCTCGAATGTAGTGAATAAAATCGAACACCAAGACATTGAGATTAATTAAAGGAAGACTCATATGATTTTAGAGAAGTCAAAACATCTTCTCGATTTGGATGTATATTTAACGGGTGTCACTTAAGCAACGAATTTTTTTAAATCTTCTGTTGGGATACAAAAAGAGAATACATGCTTCTTCTTTAATTAATTATATTTTTATGTCTACGTATATTTTATTTGCTCATATAATAAAACAGGCTAAATTTACACACAGGCTAATTAACAGGCTAGGCATTTCTATAAGTGAAGTCTGTAATTTGCTTCCTGATAAAAACAATAATATGTACTTGCCCCAGATACATTCAAGATATGGTAGGCCCGGAATAAATAAATAAGTAATCTTATTTATAACCGGTATTCCACAATAACTGCAAGAGAACAAGTGTGACTAGTTCCTACATGAACAGATCCTTTTATCGCTAGTATATATAGCGATAAAAGGATCTGTTCATCTAAATGTCTTATATATGTCATTTAACAGTATTCAGATTGAAAGACCGAGTTTTCGAGTGACGGGGGTTTTGAAGCTGTGACTGCTACATTATTCTACCCAAGAAGTCCAAAAACGTGTTAATTCTTAGTTATTATCTTTTCAATACACAATCGCGCATGGTACAAATGTTAGCTTTTACGAAAAAAAAAATGCTAACATCCAACAAATATAATAGAAAACCTTCACCAACAGAGAAACCTAATAAAGTTTTCAATGTAAAAGAATATTCAAATATTAAATTGATACACCATAAAGGATGGAACAGGTAATAATAGTTTCGGTCGGACATTTCGTCTATATTTAAAGAATCATGAGCGATTAATTAAACTAAAACCGGTTTTGCTTCTATACATAATATTATTATAAACATTTTTACCTAAAAACCGGTCGACGGGTTACGATGAAGCAAAAAGTAGTCCAACGTTAAAATCGCTATTAATGTAATCTGCGGACAGTCTTTGTAACTTTTGTTTGTAAGCAAATCACTCATTCAATTCCAACCAGTTATTCATTACTTTAATCTTTTTAAATTCATTTATCTTATCTATGGTATTTTTGATGGAGTCGTTGAAGCCTATAGCGTCTGCCACCAGTGTGCAATTTAATTGAAATTTTAATGATTTATTTAAAAAAACCGTCCAAGTGAGAGTCGGGTACGCGCACGAAGGGTTCCGTATCTATAAAAACGGCAAAAAAAAAAAATCAAGTCTGTTGTATGAGAGCCCCACTTAAATATTTTTATCCTGTTTTTTTTTTTAGTATTCGTTATAGCGGCAACAGAAATACATCGTCTGTGAAATTTTCAACTTTTTTTTTCTTTATGCGAAAAGTTGCCAAACGAACACGGGTCACCTGATGTTAAGTGAATACCGCCGCCCATGGACATCTGTTACACCCGAGGGTTACAGTTGCGTTGACAACCTTTTGAAAATTGGGCTCCGACTACCTCACTCACCAGACGAAACGCAAAAGTATTTGTCATACTTCCACTTTACGCTGGTCTTCTGTGAGGTCGCGATACTTACCCGGACGGGCCTGCTCGTTCGTGCAACAGCCGAGGCTGTTGCGTGGCCCTACCACCGTCAACTGTCTTACTACGATGGTTCATGAGATACAGCCTGGTTGTCACCAGACGGATCGACAGACAGACAGACAGATAGCGGAACCTTAGTAATAAGGTTAGGGTCCCGTTACCCTTTGGTTACGGAACCCTAAAAAAGAACGGCACCAGCGAATAATCTGTTTGAAGCGGTTGAAGGCCAAATGAGCAAAAATGTTAACGATTAAATACTGACTAATACAATCGCCGCATTTATTTTTCGTCACAGGCAGATGTCTCTTCACAGCCAGAACCTTACAGCTAAAACCTTTGCTTCGAAAACATGCGTCATCGGTGATTTTCATCGTGCTGCTCTGGGTTTCTTTATTGGTCTGGGTTATCCCCAGCGATTTGCAACAGGAAGACCTTGAAAATACTTATACTGCGTATAAGCAGATACAATTTTTTTAAAGATATTGAGTATAATCTGGTTAAAATCCCCTTTCCCTACATAACATTTACATATTTTTATTTTTCCTATCTTGAGTACTTCCATCGCCCAATGCTGGCAAGTGATTTCTATAACATAAATGTAACTTTTGTTGTAGTAAAGTAAGCTTCAATATGGGAAGACATATGACGTCGTCTGTCTTATTATACTCAGCATTCATTCCTTCTTTACCACGAATCGCTGCGTATTATTATAAATTAGAGTTACGCAAAAAGAAACAGCAATTATTTTCTTTAGGTGGATATGATAAGATCTTAGGAAAAATAATCACAGTGTTAAGACGTGGAGACCTCTTGTTATTGAGAACCGAGTTTCTACTAGTACTAAATTATGAAGTAGTAGAAAAATAGAGAATAGGTATAGTTTTCTTCAATGAAATGAACTAGTCAGTATTGCAATAACATTGATGCTTCTCAGCGTATGCTGGTGATCTGTGAGGCCGTGATACTTTCCCAGAGGAGCCGATCTATTTGTGTCGTGACAAATGGTGAAAGAAGAAAAAAAGTGTGTATATGTACTTATTTACACGTAAGCAAGTTATTCTTCTTTAGCGGAAAGATGTTAAATGCAATTGATAACGGTTTATTTAAATAACTTGGAATTATTGGTAAATGTCAAAAAGTTGTTTTTGCTAGCATGGTAATACCAGTGGGTAATACAGTGAAGTTGGTTCAACTGCATCATGTCGCTCTTTGAGGGTCGGTGTGCGCGTGCATCGTAACAATTTTACCGTCATATTTTTTTCCAAACGCGCCAAAAGAAGTATAACTTCAAAAAGGTTTTTACTGAGCTAACGCGGTTACCATCAAAGGCCGCATCGCCACTTACCATCAGGTGGGATGGCAGTCAAGTTCTGGCCGGTTCTAAATAAAATAAGAAAAAAAAACCTCACCTCGTAAGGTAGCTCGATCGCGTGTGCCCTCAAGCTGTCGATGTACGCGTAGTTGAGTTCAGCGTGCAGCTCCATCATGGAGACCATGTGACATTCACCACGGTTGCGGAAGCACGAGCCAGCCGTGTTCTGAGGGTCGAAGGCGTGCTGCCACTTGCTCTTGAAGTAAAGGGTGTTGGCGAGCAGCAATTCGGATAAGGGATCGATGTGCTCTGAAATATACAGGATGTTTTCTTTTAGTATGACAGAATGTACTTCACCTATACGTTACATGTCCCACGAAAAGGGTCTTCTATCTTCTTCCATATTTATGTTATGACTGATGAATATGTTTACTGGGTTAACTTTAGTGATTATGAAAATATAAACAACATGGCACATCCCCATCAGACAAATCTTGGATCAGAATTGAAGTCGAGTTTTCCGAAAGGTAATGCTTAATATATTTATTGAAAAAATGTATAAATTAAGATGATCTTACTGTATTTTATTCAAGTAAGATAACAGTCTATGTAAGGAAACAAATAGCATCTTCTAATTTTAGATACAACATTATAAAGGAATGTTGTCTTCAATAAATGATTTAACCACTCACCAGGCAACACCAAAGTCGGGATAAGACCTTTCGTATTATTGCTGACCCAGGAATTTATCTTATTAGCGGCAGACACCGGTTGTTTGAAGTCAACAACATGAATCTCTGACAGATAAACTTTGTGCAGCATTATTACGAAGTCCTTTCGCACGCTGACATTCGTTGCGATGAACATTGCGTTGGAGTTTAGTAATGTCGCTCCAGGGTCGTTTACCTATATGAAAATCATATATAAAACAAACGCACTGAAGTCAAACGAACAAGGAGAGCCCAACTGACTTACTGACGCTTTTGACTTTCTCAATTAATCCATCAGTGATCAACTCTATAGGCAAAATTATCAAATAGAGAAATTAGATCCCAATAAGAAACTTTCCAGAAAACAGAACCCAATGATAGGTACATGAAATGCTAATTGGTTAAAGTAGTAATTGCAATGTAATTTTTTTCAGCCAAGTTACTGTCATTAGTATAGAAGAGAGAATATTAGAAATAGTACAGCTACGAAAAAACCACGTTATTTTTAATTTTCGATGATGTGCAAACCAGGTTCATACATTTTTACATTATAATAATAAACTTTATTAATAATAAGTTCTCCGCCGACGGTTTTTAATATCCCAGCCAAACGGGCACACAATCAATATTTAATACAAAACATGTTTACAAACCTACAAGTAACTATAGTACACAGAGAAAATATAGTCCTATCAGAAATTAAAAGACATATTCTATATACGAAAACAATTTCAACAAGTTGCAATACGTATATGCCAGATATGCTAGATAAGAATACTGTAAGAATTTTTGAAGATTCCGTCGTGCAGTTGTCAAAGTATTGGCTTCGGCGCCGGAAGTCGTGGGTTCGATTCCCACACGGGGCAAGTATTTGTATAACCTACAGATGATTGTTACGCATCTGGCCGTATATCCACGTGAAAATTATGTTTGTATAACGCTCTTACAGCGTAGGATTAGTCAGGATCCTACAGTAAGAGCAAAGTTTTTTTAATAAATAAAAAGTTTAATAAAAAAAAAAAAAAAAGATTGAGAATTAGCTAGTCTATGTCCCTTTCGTTAGATTGTTGGAACGTCGAAAAATTTGCCTTACCCGTAACATAGTCAGATATTCGTTCAACTGCTCCCTAAACTCCTCTTTATCGGGCGACAACCTTAAGGCGTTTCTTATTTCCGTCGCGGTGGCACCATTGGCTCCTTCTAGCAGCATCGCCAGCGTTGACTTGACACTGGGTGGCGACACGACTACATTCCCTTTGCGCTCCTCGGCGGAGTATCGAAGGAGATCGGTGTCGAAGAAGTTGAAACGGGATATAACCAACTTCTGATCGGTAAGACAATCCAGACTTCGGAAGTAAGTGAAGAATAAAACTGTAATAAAATTATTTAACATGATCACTATATACAATTTCAACTCCTTTAAACGGAGGGTAGGACGAGAAAGAGATAAAGATCCTTGGTGTGCACCACAACGAAAACCTTACCTGATCCCGTAATTGATAACATAAGCTGTTTCATATATAATTAATTAATGATCGAGTCTTTGTCTGAATATGTTCTAATGGATGATCTTTAAAACGAAAGGAAAGATTCTTCAAATTATTTCACGGATAAAAAACATTTCGTATCTTTTTTATTTGTAACATTACCTCTATTATATTCTTCTTCTATTATATTCGGTCCCCTTACTTAATGATACACCCCCTAATCAATTAACTTTTGTAGTATATATAATATATAACATTCCTATTTCGCGGACCAATGTTTCTTCACATCACCGCGATATCTCTTTGGACATTGTTTCTTCCACGGTAACACAGATTTCCAGGAGTCCGTTTGAACCGGTTGAAAACATTTTGATTTAGACGAGGGAAAAGCTGGATACTGTACGTGATAATAAAAATGATGATATCCTATGGTAATAAAAAAGAGTATCATTACCAAATGTCCGTTATATATTAACATTTCATTTAGTAAATTGCTACGCGGAATATTTTACGTATTTTACCTTTGGGTAAAGCCCGGCTTTAGGTAATATTGATAAATAATTTATAGGTAAGCCGAGTTATCTCCATTTACGTAATCTGACAAAATACGAAAATTTTTGACTAAACAGTTTATTAATTTTGACGGAGAAAAACAAAAAGCTTCATGGGCACATAAGTGCCAGAAAATTTTTAGTCTTAAATTAAAACGTAACCATAATTATTAGTTCTCGTCACGACGCCGCACGCCGTCTTAAACAAAACAATACTTACAAAACCGACGTAAATAAAATCATAGAGGAAGCTGCAATGAGTTTCCTTAATTGAGATAAAACCCAAGGAAAAGTATAACATGTAAAAGTCGTTTAAGTGCAACGTATGTATATTCAAATTAAAAACAATATTTTACTCACCTGTAAGAAATATTAAGCACATCTCGACTAGATAAGGAGAGGTCTATTTTTCAAACATTAAAATTCACGCAGCAATAAAAACATCAAAACTTAATGAAATAGACGATCGCGTTGCCGTACCTCTTGTTTACGAATGGTTGAGAACGAAACGTTTACAAATAAGTTTGCCAGGCGAGTGGCGACGCTGAGTTGTTGTTTAAAAACAGCTACGTACCTTGAAATAACGTGTTAAAAGGAAATTTTAATCGAAGACAGCATATTTCGGTTGCATATTCTCTTTTAGGTTAATTAAGTCGTGCATGAAAATATATGATATGATATATGCATATTAGTATACTTATTAAACGTTTCTTTATTATATTATATAATTTTGTACTTCTGCATATATCTACTAAATTATTTGCTATATTTTGATTTGAACATCTACGGCGTTCTATTTACTGTATTGCACCTCTTTTTTTCAAAATTTAAATGGTGCAAATGGTCTTTTTTCCTGTTTTATTAAAAAAATATTATTAAGCATAATGTTTTGTAAAAAAGTATTAATAAAGTCAAACTCCGCAATCTTAGCAAACTAAAGTGACTTTTACAGTCTCATCTTGCGAAATTTCATTTGAGAGGATCATTTAGTTTCTATCCTAGTGTGAAAAATAAATGTAAACGTCGGATGAATGGGATACACAGATAAAATATAATATCTCCTGTTATATATTATACATCTGCACGTGGCCAATGGCATGGTCATTTTAAGCGAGAATGATCTTAAAACTAGGCAACGAAACCTGCTATTATTTGGAGAAACTGCTATATAGCACTACTAATACTTTTGAACAGCAGCGAAGCAGCACATCCCTACCGCCGTTCATATTTAGTACTACATAGTGTGAATAATAACTATAACTTATAACAAATGTTGAATTTATTGCTATAATATCTATATAAAACCGGTCTGCAGTCCAAGCTAGTATAGACTACTTTCAAACACTAATATTTTTGTAACAGAAAAATGAAATTAAGCTTTAAATTGAAATGACGATTAAAACTTTTCAATAAACTTCGCATTTCGTATTTATGTTAAAGGTAAAACCGCAGTACTGCGAACTAATGGAATTTGAATCTGTGAATTAGCTATGTTTAAATTACGAAGCTCGTTCTTTTTCCTTTTTTTTATGAGAAAAGTTGCCAAGCGAGCAGACGGTTCACCTAATGTTAAGTGAATACCGCCACCCATGGACATCTGCTACACCCGAGCGTTCCAGGTGCGTTGACAACTTTTTGCAATACTTCCACTTTACGCCGGCTTTCTGTGAAGTCGTGGTACTTACCCGGACGAGTCTGCCCATTCGTGCAACAGCCGAGGCTGCTGCGTGGCCCTACCACCGTCACTGAAATGGCAACGTGCCTTTTACTTCAAATGAGATAAATTAATCTATCTGACAAATCCGCAAAACAGACACTGACAAATATGAAGTATATATACAATCGACTCTTCCACTTCGTTAATCCCCAAGAAAACCAACCGCAGCATATGCACTTATCTTTTATCCAATTTTTAATATAATTTCTCATAACTAAACTAACACTTTGAATTATTACTTTATGTTCATTTTTTAAACGTAACAAGTACTAAAATAATTATGGACCACAATTACCCTCACAACCGATACGAAATGTAATGCAATAAATCGAAACAAAAGACTAATGACAAGTGAGAAGGTGGAATCGAACAGGCCGGTTGGATACCGTATGTAAGGTGATGACGGCCCAGCTTAGTGGCACAACCGTTATGTTTCAAATGCGTTGTCAACGTTTAAAAGAACAGACTATTACCTCACTCAATATCATAATCGTCTTCCTTACCTTATCCGATGGTGGGGTGGGCACAACATATGAATAATGTTTTTGGTTGAATCATGATTTTTGCTTGGTATCAAACACCCAGGTCCAGAACAATTTCGCGTGGGTCACACAAATACTTGTACTACGTGGGAATTTAACCCTCGACTCCCGACGCCGAAGAATCGTAACATTTAGTAACATCGAAACTGCGTCACCGAATCCTCATCACTCCAGAAGCGAAATGCAAAAACACACTTCTACTTCACGGATTTTGCATGAGCCCTTGGCACCTCAAATAGGGTACATCACGATTGTAATCTCAAATAAAACATATTCAAAAGATTCACATCATATCATTATAAATATGCCTCACTACCATATTATTATAATTTTATAAAATTCTAAACTATTCATGGTTAAGAAAAGTTCATTACCATTTAAATTTTAAAGATTATTTGTCTGTTTCGAAAATTGTAAAGGCTAGTGAAAGCCAGGATAATTTAAAAAAAAAGGAAAAAAATATCTGTATACCAGTAAACCATCAATTTTAGTATAGTTACTTTCATGCGAACTGTTTCGATTGTCACATTTTATTAATTTTGACCGTCATGTAGTTATATAAAAGTAACATTCCCATTCGCAGTTACTAAATACAAAAAACCATTCGTGATAACTTTGGCAACAACGGTATTACATTATTTATTGGTTATTACATTGTATAGCTGTGATAGCTCAGTGTCCGGGCGCTCGCCTTTAATATACTCGAGCAACCCGAGTTCGATCCCCGGTGCCGGCACCAATGAAATGCTAATTTTAAGTGCCGAATTGCACGTGCTCAGCGTTGAAAAAAGACATCGTGAGTAATCCTGCATATTTTCGAAATAGTAACAAAAAATATTTCGAATATATGTGAAGTCCGCCAATCCGCAGTGGGGCCGCGTGGTGGACTATGCCCTGATACCCTCTGTACAGAGGAGGCCTTTGCCCAGCTGTGGGATATGTATACGCTGATACTTTACTTTACTTTTTATTACATTGTACCTGATTATTTATTGTAACAAAACTATTACAATAATTTTTGTAATAATCGCTATGACTGTGAAAATGTTTTCGCAGTAATCTTTATTAATACATGATTTTCTACTCTTCACTTTCTAACCGATTTCAAAAAAGGAGGAGGTTTCTCAATTCGACCGTATATATTTTTATTTTTTTTTAAGTATGTTCGGGGATAACTTCGTCATTTATAAACAGATATTGATGATTCTTTTTTTGTTAGAAAGGAGATGTCCCAAGGGTGGTAGGTACCATGATAAGGAAACCCAGATCTGATGATGGCAAACTAGAGTAATCAAGGGCAATCCTCAAATGTAATAGGTTATGTTGAAAATGCTTTTAGTTTCCTGTTTGAAGTCGGTTTTTTTTTGTTCAAAATTATTACTCATACGAAAGTCATATTAGGGATCTCTAGTCGTTTTGACATATTTACAAAGTTAGACAACAGATTGTTTTCGCCGAACTGTCAGAATGTGAGGCATGGTAAAAAAAAAACTGTAAAATCTCGATACATTCGAATTTGACACGGTAGATCATGTTTTTAACGTTAATTAATCGATTTTATAAGATGTCGAGTTGATGTCGACATTCGGCTATTAAAATAATTTGTGTAATAATCGTGGTGACTGTGAAAATGTTTTCGCAGTCATCGTGATTAATACATGATTTTCTACTCTTTAACTTTTTACTCATATGAAAGCCATATTAGGCATCTCTAGTCGTTTTGACATATTTAAAAAGATGGACAACAGATTGTTTTCGCTGAGCTGTCAAAATGTGAGGCATGGTTAAGAAAAACTTCAAGGTAAAACGAAACATTCGAATTTGACACGGTAGATCATATTTTTAACGTTTATTAATCGATTTTATAAGATGTCGAGTTGATGTCGACATTCGCCTATTGCATCTTGAAGGCGCCATCAACGAGACTTGGGTCCGACACGCGGCCGGTGAACAGCAGCTGTCTGGTGGCCTCGTCTTGGATGAAGAACAGGAACGGCTTGTTCGCGACCACTTCGTAGAACGAGTCTTCCTCGCCGAATTTGTTCTCTAGAGATATTTCTGCGGAGTAATTGAAACAGTTTTTGAGTGAATTTTATTTGTGATGGACAACCAATTATATTATTATATACAAATACAAGGTAGATATGACAGTAACGTAACGAAATTGACGCACTCAAATTACGCCAACTGGTGAAATTAGATTGCAATTCTATAGCCCGCTTTATCTTTCCGATATCATCTGTCACATAATGTCAATCGAAACAATTTGTAAACGACACGCAGAATACACATACGTATATCTTTATTAAAAGTCTTTAAAACAGCTTATTTCCAAATATTTCCGCGAAATGTTTATTACATTCAACTCAAATCATACGCCATCGAGTCATCTGTATCATATCATAATGTAGTAATTAGCTTTGTAATTGTGATCTGCGAACGGAATATAATTAGGGAGAGGCGTAGGCCTGAACGGTTCAGCAGTGGACTCAAACAGGCTGAAAAGATGATGATGAATAGAAACAAAGAATAGAAATATTATGATATGATGACAAACCTGTCGCCGAGTACACTGTGCTGCCCAGCTCGTTCACGACAATGCCATTCTGCTGCAGCACCTTAGATACCTTCAGCCGATGCGGTAACTGATGACCCCGAGAGATGCCAGGGAAGGACGCCGTGTCCTCGAACGCTTGGCGAATGCCCAACTGCAAATGTACGTGTGTAAATTTAAGAAATTAAATGTTAATAATAATAAGTATTTTATTGGACCACCAACATTTCAAGTTTATTTGGTCTGACGGGAATGCCGTTTTATTGACATAAATCGGATTGTGTCGTTCCAGGAATAGAGGAAAATACATACACATCGATCTCCAATTTTTTTTAGTAGGTCAATAAATTTAACAAACACAATTTACTCTTGCTCAGTTATATGCTTACGATTGAAGTAAATCGTATTAAATACCCGAGTAAGGAACAAGCCCCATATATTAAATTCAATCCTTAAATAATATTCATTACATAGAATCGACTCGTAAAGAATAATTCCTTAAAATAATGTATAATTAAAGACTAAAGCCTTGGGAGTCGAGTAAAATTACAAAAAAGACCCATTATCAATAACACCACAGATTATGCTTTTACTTTTTTTAGTAGAAATAACAGATTACCCAGAGTAGTGGCAACCCAAGATCGTAAAAAGTAGAAATCAAAGCAAAGTAGAAAAGGTATCTGTCAAACAGCTCCAGTCATCAGACCCGTACAGTAGAGTAATTCATAATTTCCTTTACGACCTGATTGGTATAATGGAGATTGTTTCTTGCGCTAGAAGGTGTGGGTTCGATTCTCACTACTGAAAAAACTGTTCCGTGATGAATATAGTGTTATTCTAGTGTCTGGTTGTTTATATATTTTTATATATAAACAACCAGATACTAATTCCACCTATATAATAAATAAAACCAGAGACATTTAATATATTCATTTAAAAAAAATAGGTTTAAGTATGTTTATCAGACGACCCCCCACTAGATGGAGTGACGACCTGTGCAAATGTGCGGGAAATCGATGCATGCAGGTGGCTCAGGATCGTACTTCGTGGCAGTCTATGGGGGAGGCCTATGTTCAGCAGTGGACTCAAACAGGCTGAAATGATGATGATGATGATGTTTATCAGTTACCAGTATATGCAAGCTTTGCTTAGTTTGGGACTATAGCGTTGTGTAACATGTCTTGAAATATTTTTTTATTTACTCTTACGAAGTTCGCCTACCTCCTTCAGAACGCCGTCTAAGACTGAGGTGTAGTCGAAGTTGAACTTTGGGAGGGACACGTCGACCAAATGCCGCTGCAGACGATGCAACTCCGCTCGGAGCTCGCTCAGATTGTTGTAAACTCGCGACAGCCCGGTCAGCGTGTTTGGAACAACGAGGTACATTGCGAATTTATCGCCCTGGAACGGGTGAATTGAACTATTGTATTTACTATAAAACATTTACAATTACGAGCATAATAATACTTTAACTGGTAAACCTAGCCTAGGAATTGGTGAGACGATGAATAACCTATAAAATAATATTAAAGTTACATTTTATAATAAAGATATAGGTACTATATATCATAGGAAAGTATAAAAACTTAAAATTTGTTGGTTATCTTGTTTTGTAGGATAAATGTTATGTCATATAAAACCAATTTTTTATTAATAAATCTTAACATTTTTTTAGATTTAGTACATTAAGAACACATTGATCGTATTCGGCATTTTAAAATCTATCAAACTCGTTGACCGCCAAATTATAAACTTTACTTCGTAAATTAATATTTACCATAGTCTTATATCGGAAATTTTAGTTCAGTATAAATATAGGTATGTAAGTCTGTGGCTACGGTGACTTAGTAAATTACGAAACAAGATCTTAGTTAGTGACACAGACGTAATTATAACGGCAAACACCGTTGTAGGATAGTTCCACTTTTTGCCTGGGACTATCAGACGACGTTCGCCAACAGGTTTTTGAAGTCAAGGAATGCAATGATAATTGATTATGATCAGCCTTTCTGCCTGCTCCGTCGGCCATAAGAGACATGTGCTATATAAATAGAGGGTTACTTTGTTATTGAAATACCTCCTCAGTACTGTTATTCTATCGTATATTTCTCTCACAATTTTTTCTCCTCCATCAACTGTGGAATATGGAATTGTTTATTACTTATTCCAAGTATTTTGCATAATACACTTTCACAGAAATATGTCCCTCCGTCACACATTGTTGTAAATGGTAAGGATGTGTAAACAATTATTTAGAACCGTAGGTAAGTAATTACATCATGGGCTCGTACGCAAAAGGTTGACACATTGTGGTACCAACCTTTATTACTCGAACGATCGACATAACTATCAGTTACAATATTGTGTCCGTAAATCTTTTAGAGGGATTATAAACCCCACTCATGGGTTCCTGTTATGATCTAGCCTTCCCGGTCGATTTTAAAATTGGCATACGCTCTCTATTAATCTTAACAGTCAAAAAGTAGGCAATATATCTCATTCGTAGTCCCGAAATAGATAGTTGAATAGTTCAAGCTAACTTTCTCTAACTCGTCAAGGTTGAATCGAGAGAGAAGCATATAGTACAGAGAAACTTTACTTCAAGATTTTTTTTTTTTATGTGAAAAGTTGCCAAACGAGCAGACGGTTCACCTGATGGTAAGTGAATACCGCCGCCCATGGACATCTGCTACACCCGAGGGTTACAGATGTGTTGACAACCTTTTGAAAATTGGGCTCCGGCCACCTCACTCACCAGACGAAACGCGAAAGTATTTGTCATACTTCCACTTTACGCTGGTCTTCTGTGAGGTCGTGGTACTTACCCGGACGGGCCTGCCCATTCGTGCAACAGCCGAGGCTGCTGCGTGGCCCTACCACCGTAAAAATTTATTTTAAATTACTTCAAGATACATGTGATTCAATTATTCTATATATTGAATCTCAAAATGATTGAATCGAATTCAAACACAAAAAGCCAGCTACCAAATAGGGCATCCTCAGTATCTTTGCATCGAACCTCGCAGACTCCGCATAATAAAACTTGTTTCTGACGTTCATAAATTGGACATCCTTGGTGGCTTTAGATGTCACGTAGAACGCGGAGGGATGCGTAGCGTTCGGCGCGAACTGGTGTAACCAAGTTCCTTTGAAGTAAAGTGTTGTTAATATCAACACGGCCACGCCTGACACGTCACCTGAGCAAAAGAAAACATAAGTCATTAACCACTTAAAAAGTCTCACTCCCAGCCCCATATCATGCATAATAAAATTGCATCAAATGCAATGCTGCTCGCGATATATGGATTACAAGGTACGGTTACGTGATAAAGATTACAAACAATGAAGATTGTCAAATCTAATAGGAAATCCTTACTAATATTATAAACGCGAAAGTTTGTATGTATGGATGCACGTTTATTACCCTTTCACGCAAATACTACTGAATGGATTTTAATGAAACTACAATAATATAGCTTATACATCAGAATAAGACATAGGCTATAACTTATATACATGTTTTATGTATATCTGTCTTTCTGTCTGAATGTTACGCCTTCAGCCTATTCTACGCAGACGTAGTCGCGGGCAGCCGCTTGTTTAAGATATAGCTAATTTCAGCGCTGTAAGAGGTACATCATATAAGCTAAGCTTAGTGGACACTGTGTTACCATTATGCAGTTAATATAAACAAAAGTTCTTTATGTCAAATCTTTGTGACTAAGGGATTATGTATGTATTAATACATACAAAAAAATTGTGGTCATATCCGTGTAATCTCATTAAACAAAAAGCACAACACACGACGGCGTTATCCCCCTTAGAAAGTAGCGTTTGGAATTGGGGAATTCACTCGTCATAAATCATCATCATCAGCCGTAAAGCGTTCACTGTTGAACACAGGCCTCCCCCTTAGTACGCTATAACGAACGTCATTTTGGAATTCGCATCCATCAACATACAGTTTCACATATCCGTAAACCGTAATGAGCCGACTAAATTGTATAGAATCGAAATCAAACGGACCTGAGTTCACCAGACTCGGTATCCGTCCTTGGGTGATGTTCGAGACCCAAGCGTTTATTGAGTTTGCCGCATCTACTGGTTTATCAAAGTCTATATTCAGCAACTCGGTCTTGTAGTAATTCTGCGCGATCGCTGCGAAGCGCTGCCGCGGCTGACCATTGTCACCGATGTAAATTCTGCTGCCCAAGTTTAGTATGTACTTCGATGATTTCGTCTGTTAGGGAGAAAGAGACAGCATTGATATAATACAACTAAAATCAGCCGCAGTGCAAAACGACTCCCCACTAGATGGAGTGACGACCTGTGCAAATTTGCCGCCTATGGATGCAGGAGGCCTATGTTAAGCAGTGGACTCAAACAGACTGAAAAAATGATGACTAATATTAATTGACGTCACTCAGTAACTTATTTCGATTGAGAAGAGAAAAATACTTGCTAATCTTTACTACTAATTGTTCTTTTGTTTCTCACAGGTTCAACGGGGAACACCTGTTTAAGAAAAGGCTTCATTTTAATACCATTTTTAGCTTACAGTTACAAGGATTGTTAATTGACCAGTTTAGTCGTATATAAAAATACTAGTCAAAATCAACCAACTTTTACTAATAACATGACAATCGCTTACGGCAACTTTTATTTTTCTCTCGTTACCTGACCGGTTTCATGTAATAAAATCGGAAAATTATATTCTCGTTAATATTTTAATTACTTTAGTACAGCAACTTGCTTAAATTTCGCATTGCGTTTTGCAATTTCTTGATTACTGTACTACTGAAATTTTGCTAAGTAAATTGAGATTTGAATAAAGAAATTTTTTTAAGTTCCAAGTTTAATAATGACTGAATTCAAGGTAAATAATACAGAATAAAGAAAATACAGGTAATCGATTGATTGAAAATTTCTTATTGCACCAAAAGTTTGTACAAAGGCGAACTTAATGCTAAATAGCATTTTCTTCCAACCTTTGTGTTAACCTTTGGTGGTTGAGAGCAAGTAACGGGTAATGACACAGGTGATAAAATAGTAAAGGACCTTAAACGTGTTTTAATGACTGCGATTAGAATTTATCAAAAGTTTCCCATGAGCCTCAATTTTCCTTGTTTGCTATCAGCAGTTTTGTTCGAATTTCATTTTAAGTAAAATCTAAAGTAAATAAGTCGCGACATTGAAAAAACAGAGTATAACTGTGTTTGAAAGGAAGAAATCAAAAAAGTTTATAATCAACAAGGTTTATGACTAACCTGTAACGAATCTAGTATTCCGGCGAATTTCTTTCTGACAAGAGCTTTGTCAAGGTCAAATCCAAGGACGGAAGACAACTCCGACTGCGTTGCACCCGTCGCCGCTTCTGTCAATATAGCCAATGCCAATTTCAGTCCCAATGGAGACAGCAAAAAGTTCTCCTCCGAAGATGCCGCTACTCGCTGAAAAGGAAAGATCGTATTCGTTCTTATGACGGGATATCAAATTCGTCACACAACGTTTAGAAGCTTACGTGAATAGTAAATGAGAATCGAAAAACCGTATGCTATTCTACAATTTCCTAACGAAAACGACCTATAATAATGTCGAAGAATACATTGAGAACAAGGATGTGTGGAAATGACTATTGCTCTGAACTTGCGAGTCCCCTGGCTCCTGCCGATTTTATACTTAAAAAATGTTTAATACAGATAGCATTAAAATAATACCACGCGAGAAATTTTAATTTTAAACAACATTTCATTTTATTCATTTTATTTCATTTTATTTAACTCAATAGTTATACTTGAAACTTTGAAAGCAACAAGACGAGACCATATTTATTTTACAAAACTTGATGTATGTGGACCCCACGGATCCAAAGTATTCTACAGCAAATGAAACAAATATATAATATACGCAAGGAGACTCATATTTAGCACAGCATTTATTTCAGCTGCCTCTGATGCTGATTTATCTATTAAACTCACATTTATGTCTCTTAAAAAAATATTAGTTGTAAAATAATAATTTGAAAGTAATTGTGGTCGGGCCATGCAACAGCTTCTTGCTATTGCACGAATAGGGTACGTACGTCCGTACGTCCGGGTAAGCCCGGTGTGAAGTGGAAGTGCTATAATTCTGCGATTCGTTTGGTGAGTAAGGTAGCCGGGGCCCACCTTATTAAAAGATGGCAACACATCAGAAACCCTACGTGTGTTGCAAATGTCCATGGGCGACGGTTATCATTTAATCAGGTGAACCGCCAGCTCGCTTGCCACCTTCTCACAAATAAATAAATAAATAAATAAATAAACCCAGTAAGCAAGTGTAGCAATATTTAAATATATAAGATAAGCAACAATTACAAAGTTCGTAGATAAATATGTGTCAACGTCCAGTTTTAGAATAATATGCCAATAATTACCTTAGTGAGTGTCCAATCGAACCTGTCATAATCAGCTGACGCCGGGTAATAATTGTCCATAGGCTCCGAATAGTCAGTGTCCACGAAAGTGGCATTTGCTGGTGTGATCGCAGCCACCTGGCCTTCAACCTTCTGGATTGTACCATCGCCGAAAACTTCCCGAATGATGTCGGTTGTCAAATGGGTCTCGCCTTTTACAAGTTGTGTGGAAAGACCTGGAACGGAACAGAATAAAAATATAAATGTATTTGCGGTAGTAAAAGAATCCTAAGTTATTGGCAAGGTAACAAATAAACAGTTTCTAACGTTTCTACGTAGTGTGCCTACCGTGCCTTTGATTTTGTAAACGCAAAAACCCAAAAGCGATAAGGAAAACCACATAAGAATCTACCAGGCCTGGTCCGAGTCACTTTAGGAACGTGCAGTATATTTTTATTAATTTAACATTTACGAGTTAACCTGAAGAACTATATTTTTTTCGTGAGAAAATTTTATATAAAACAAAAATAACCTCGTCACTTATATATTCTCTTTAAATAACAATCAATTATTTTTACTCATTATCTAACATTAATTTAATTATGTGATAATGTTAAAAAGCTGAGTTTCTCTGTCAAATATAAGTTGTAAAATAATTAGATTAGATGCAAATTATATTATAATGTCGAACCTTGCAAAGATTAAGGCATATAGAAATTATTTGGTAGCTCATGTTGCGAGACTAAATTCTTTTGTAAAAAATGTTCTGTAAGTTCTCTAGTGGTATAGATGATGATGCAATGGAAATTTATCTTGTAAAAATTTTGTTACGTAATAAAACATAATTAATCAGGGGGACTGCCAAGAGAGGTGAAGATTTGAAATTGTGAAATAACAGGGTGTTTTTGAACTGTCAAATTAATCTTAGTACCAAAACAATTTTTAAATCAAAATTTTTCATTATTGTACATCCTGTTTTTAATATTAAGAGCACTTCAAAATCAAAAATCAAAAATAAAAATCATTTATTCATCGACATAAGAAACTTACATTTCATCTATCGATAGTCATAAAATCTACCACCGTTTCGTAATGAGGTTCCTCTAGCGGAGAAGAAACAGGCGAAAGAAACTCCGTAGGTATCCTCTTTTTTGTAATTAATTTTTTTTCTTAAAAAAAAATTAAAATACTATACAACCGATTTTTTTTCCTTTTAGAAATAGCTTGGGAGCGATCAACTCATTCCCAGGGGTTATTGTCATTAATGTATTCATTTGTATTATAATAACCCTTTTTATAAAGTTTTTAATAAATTTCTTAAACCTGTTAATAGGCAGGTTTTGCGCATTTACTGGTATTTTGTTGTTAAAGCGTATACACCGCCCCATGAACGAGTTACTTACTCTATGGAGTCTAGTAACTGGCGTTACAAGCTTGTATTTGTTCCTAGTGTTCACATTATGTACATCAATATTCTTATCAAAATTATTCATATTTCTACGCGCATACATAACATTTTCATATACAGCGTGTCGTTACCAACGCGACAATAAATGTACACACATATAGAGGATAACTTTTAAAATTGTATCAAAAATTTACATTCTTTAAACATCAATATTTACAGAGTTATTAAATTTTCCAAAACAAAGAATTTTAAAACACCCTTACGTATAAACGAAACGAATTAAATAGTCTCTGAATGTATGAATCAGTCAGTTGTAGCTGTATAGGATGTTAAAAATTTTGTTTCTTTTTTACTTAATTAGTTTGTTTGAAAAATATTTTTTTTAATTATGGATATTTTTTAACGTTAATATTTTATATGATTATTGGCAAGTAGCGTTAGACGTGTGTTCATTTATTGTCGCGATGGTAACGACACGCTGTATATATTGAGAGGCTAAGGTTAATATATTTATTTCTTTAAACTTCTCTCTCAAAGATGCATTCAACTCTAGATTATAAATAGCTCTTATGGCCCTTTTTTGCAAAATAAAATTGTTTCTATATCGGCCGCGTGCCCCCATTGCAAAATATGCTTTCTATAATAGCCAAGTGCATAACGTCATAGTTCTTATAGCTACGCTGATATGCTGTTAACATTTGTATGTCATTGACGCGGAGCCATAACATCTTCAACTAACAAAAATTCTCCAACGCCCCTTGGTGTTGAAAAAATTAAATTATATCAAAATTATTAAATTATATAGCCGTCACGAACTTAACTAGAAAAACACCAAACCTAAATGGAAATATTTGTTTTAGCATATTGTTTGTTTTGATTCTAAAATTATCTGTTTCCATTATCTGTTTTTAAAATTTTCCGTTTTTAGGGTTCTGTACCAAAATGATAAAAGGACCCTATTACTCAAACTGTGCTGTCTCTCTGTCTGTCCATCTGTTCGTCTGTCACCAGGCTGTATCTCATGAACCGTGCGTGATAGTAAGATAGTTGAAATTTTCACACATGATGATTTCTGTAGCTGCTATAATAACAAATACTAAAAATCAGATTAAAATTATTTTTAATTGTGCCTCCCATACAACAGACATGATTTTTTTGCCGTTTTCTAGATAAGGGTAATATTCGTGCGTGAGTCCGACTCGCACTTGGCGGTTTTTGATTCATAATTTTATATAAACATAAAAACATGCGGATAAAATCATACCGTTAAAGTTATTATTAGTTGAAAACAAGATTTTTTTATTTTTCCTTCTACGTAAGTGGTTTTGATAAAACAAAACGAGAACGATTAAGGCATAATTTTTCATCATATTTTTAATTATGTTTTATTCAGATTTGAGTTTCTTTTTTAGCTAGTTGAACTTAATATTGAAGTGAA
Organism: Iphiclides podalirius; assembly: GCA_933534255.1. Lineage (NCBI taxonomy): Eukaryota > Metazoa > Arthropoda > Insecta > Lepidoptera > Papilionidae > Iphiclides > Iphiclides podalirius. The sequence continues at coordinate 7,665,069 of OW152833.1, forward strand.
TTGATTACGTCTAAAGTAAATACAATCTAAAGTAAATACAAACCCTGTAGGTCCGTAATAATTAGACAAACCGTAGTACAAGTTATCTAAAAAGAATTTCGAGTCCACTGAATTCAGGTAGCAGCCGCCCATGGATATCTGCTACACTCGAGGGTTGCAGATGCGTTGACAATTTTTTGAAAATTGGCCTCCGTCTACCTCACCCACCAGACGAAAAACGAAAGTATTATACTTCCACTTCACGCCGGTCTTCTGTGGGGTCGTGGTACTTACCCGGACGAGCCTGCCCATTCGAGCACTAGCCGAGGCTGCTGCGTGGCCCTACCACAGTGTAGATATAATGAAAATCCCAAATACCCACAACAGGCTTAACCTGTATTTAGTGTATACCTACGTAACAATTTCATGGAATATTTCAACGTAATTTTCAACAAATTTCAGATTATAAAGTTGCGTTAAGAGTGTGCGCATCACGTATTAAGAGCCGACAATATAATAATTAAAAAAATCCTAATACTCCGACCAGGATCGTCAGATTAAGTGACACATTTACTGACATAATAATTATTGTTAGTTGAAAAATGACCGCCTGTATGTATTGTTACGACCACGGGGTTGATGACGTCTTAAATGTCAACGATCCGTTGATGACAGTTTGGAATGACGTATAGGATGTTTACTAACTATTGTTTACTTCCAAATTATTAAAAATATAATTATAATTTGAAAGAAGGTTCGAATTCCAGAACTTTATTTGCAAAACGATCAAAATTCCGACAATAAAAGGTACTCGGAGCGCCTTAGATGGCAGGTCAGTGGAGGAACTCGAGGAAGAAGGAACAGGAAGAAGAAAGTGAAAAGTGAAGTAAAAGTGAGTGAACAGTATAGTAGACAATATAGTACTGAACAGTGACGCGAACTGACTATTCGTGTGAAGTCGTAGGCGTGAGTTGGTGCGGTAACGTGTGCATGGATACACCAGGGGACGCGTACGTGGAGATTGGTGCGAGAGAGAGCGCACCGGCAGTCGTGTCGCTGTAAGATTGGTGCGGAACGGGAGAGTCGCCGCACCGGTAGTACTAGTAAGGACAAGAACGCTATTGAGAGGTCCGCTGTGCCCATCTTTGTTGGCAATAAAGTAAATATTTAAACGACCGGCGTTTCACTCCAATCCTGAACCTCCAGCTCCTATGTGTGTATGTAGCGAGTTTTCGTTTTGACAAGGTAACTGGTGTTCATATAAATATAAGATATAACAGCAACCGTCTTTTTCCCCAAATTGCCAGATAGAAATTCTCTAATTGAGGCAAAATAAGTTCACCTTGTGCAATTTCGTTTTATCAAAAATTATGTGCGATGTCTCTTTAGGCTGACTTTAGACTTTACCTTCTGCAAAATCAGTTCCGTACTACTTGCTTGCATATTAACATTTAGTGCAACTGGCTTATAAATCTAAAGAAACAGTTAACTTAAGAACAGTTCTAAATTTAAGATTTGATCCATATCCAGATATGTTTACTATACAATAAACAAAACTTGATCGCGTAGGATAATGTTTAGCGACTCACGATCACACATTTTCATGTATAGATGGATGTTTGTTACTCTTTCACGTAAATACTACTGAATGGATTTTAATGAAACTACAATAATATAGCTTTTACATCAGCTTAAGACATAGGCTATAAATTATATACATATTTTATGTATATCTCTCTTTCTGTCTGAATGTTACGCCTACAGCCTATTCTACGCAGACGTAGTTGCGGGCAGCAGCTCATAAACATTCTACATACTAAAAGCATGTTAATCAGCTGCTCTCTAACTACTAGAAAAGAACATGAAGGAAGAAAGGAACAACAGGCAGGACGGAAGGAAGAAGAATTTCAAAAGAAAAAAACCTATATTTATATTTTATAGGATCCCAATTTCGTATGGAATACTAGCAAGAGCGATTCCGGGGCGAGTAAGCTTGTGGTTTTAAAATATTGTTATTTTCTCTCTCTTCGCAGTATCGCACTAAACAACCTTTAATTGACCTCACGTTAGTCGATGTGCTCTTATTAATGTTTATTTCATTAATAATAATCTATATAGATAACGACGAGTTGTCTAACTGGAAATTTCATTCAACAATAATTTTAATATTCGAACTAAAAACGTCTTCCAATAATAATTAATATAGTCGATGATTGATTCTAAATTTCAAATAAAAGAAAATAATAATTATAGCTTCATCGTAATTACTGGTGAAGAATATTTTGTGTGTAATATGAGATTCTTGAATCTGTATTCTTGCAATTGGTTATCTTAATTAAACATTAACATTATCATCTAATGTAAATATTGATAATTGATGATATATAACAATATTTTTGAAAAAGTGACAAACGAGTAGGCGGTTCATCTCATAGTAACTGAAGGACTTGGTGGCACAATTGCTAAGTACTGCCTTCGGCGCCGGTCATAGAACCGATTCCCACATGGGACAAGTGTTTGTGCGACAAACAGATAATCGTTCCGTATCTGAGAGTATATTCCCAATGATGGGGTGGTCGTAATAAAACCTAGGCATAGTCTATATGAAAAAATTCATGCTCGATAATTTGAATATACGTGGTTTTTTCGTTACCTTGAGTATCTTTTCGGGTTGCATTCTATTTAAGCCATTAATGACTGGTCATTCTGTCATTGCCATTCCTTCCTTCGAGTAAAAACCTTTGGTAGGGCCCCTCAACAGTCTTCTCTATTGCACGAATGAGCAGGTCCGTCCAGGTTAGTACCACGAACTCAGAAACAGGCGACATTAAGTAAAAGTGCTATACTTATGCGTTTCGTCTGATGAGTGGTGAGTGAGATAGCCAGGGCACACTTTATTAAAAGGTGGCAACGCATCTGCAACCCTATGGGTGTTGCAAATGTCATAGGCGGTTATCACTTAACATCCGGTGAACCGCAAGCTTGTTTGCCACCTTCTCACATAAGACTAAGTGTTGAATTAAACCAGCTTTAAGCCAAAACTGCTAAAGTAAACGAGGATTCGGTTACAGTTTTTGTCTAAAATCGTAACAAAAATTTTCGGCTACAGCTAAAATCATAACAGCTTTTTCAAGCCTTTTAAATTAACGACTTATTTTTGCCATAAATGTTAACAACTTACAAGCTTAATAATTGATGGATTCACCTTATTATATTACAACTGCATATTTATTTTCATTTCATCAAGCACGAACGTTCTGTTCGAATATGTCTCACATCTGTAATACCTGACAGAGAACTCAGAGGTGTTCAATACTATATATTTTTCGAACAAAAAAAAGCTTACCCCAATCTTTAGAGAAATGTTTAGGAAAGGAAAGGATAACTTTTGTTAGCAAACATCGGGCCTACCGAAATATATATTTACGTGAATAAATTCGAATTGAAGTCTTCAGTCTTCGTCTGAATCTTATTAACTTGAATACCGGGTTCACATCACAGTAGGACTCAACCGTTGCGTATATATGTATCATGCACTCCGCATGTTTTAAATTACATAAGAAGTAGAAAATGCGTCAAGCTAATAAACATACCTAACTATACCTCTATTTGTAAAGATGATACAAAAATTGCACTATTAAAATGGTAGGATATTTTATCAATGGTTTAACCAGTTGAGCGTGTGAAGCCATAATCTGTGTCGGTTTTCCCCGATATTTACTCATAACATTGTGAACTGTAAAACCAGTGACATAAATCACAAATTTGTAGAATCCGATGACGCAAAACATGATATCTACGTGATTTATATTAATAACAAACAGTTTATATAATTAATAACTACATCGTGAGGCACAGTTGGAGCTTTCTTATACAACAACTCAACTTGCCGCATACCAAGCTTACATTTTCCGTGTTAGGATTTAGGAAATATAAATATTAAGAAGGGACATAAACGACGCACATATAGCATTTGTAATATTTTAAAGTAAAATGCCAATCAACATAATTACGTCACACAAATGTGTCAACATTGGCGGCTTTTCCTTCGGAATTGATAGGATGCAATTTTGATTTGTAAGGAAAACGTTACATGGAAATAATGACACATTTAAGTGAGCAATGAAGAGCTGGTTGAATTATTTTTACTGCGTTAAAAATTTGTTATATATTCAAAACGAAGTGAATAACAAAAGAGGAACGAAAGTTACAAAATTCTAGAAATAAATAATCTCAAAATAGAAAACCACGCTTAATTATGCTAAATCTGCGTCATAAGTATGACGTGCTCCGAAACCTTAGTCAGGCTCATTTTTCTTTGCAAACCAGTTATCCCAGTTTTCGATTATCAAAATTGATTTAATTAAAAAAAAAATAACAGCGTTGTATTTGATCGATGTTGTGATATTTTAAGCTCGATTACTGTTAATATTAAAGTGAAATATTTATTTGATGATTACATATTATTTACATTTTCGTTCTGTATCTCTAAAATAAAAATGAAAGGCAAAATTATTTCTTTATGAAACCATATCAAGCAAAACAAGTAATGATTTATTTAAAAATTGATGAGCTCAGCTGCTCATCTCCCAGAAATGGGATAGTCGGAACAGACAAGGCAGTGGAAGAAGTGATTCTTGGTGTATTATTCGAACTCATGGTGTATTATTATTTTATCCCATTAAATATATAATAACGGCTTTACGCAAGATCAGATTGTTTTTAGGGTCAAAGTTTATCAAACGGTTGCGAAATCAGCAATAAATTTCTTCTACTATATTTTTGCAGGTCCAACAAATTATTATAATACTTAGTGTGCCGCCTTAACAATTGTTACTGCAAATTATTGTACGTGCAAGAATAGTAAAAAAAATGTAAGTGCATACGGTATTTTTTCGAAAGGAACTTGTTTATGCACTTATTTTTAATGCTTAATTGTCTGAACATTGAAAATATTTCAAAAATATAAGTAGAAATAGATTTAAGATGAGCTAGTTACGTTAGAAACTTCAAATGGAAATAATGTGCCTTACATCCACATTGAAAAATGTATCTCTAACATATGAAGTGATAATAAGGTACGATGAAATAATTTTTAAATTTTTTCCGTCGTATTATCTATTCAATGTGAACGAAAACAATTAATTAAAAAGACTCACCTAAAAAAAGCGCAAGATACAACACCAAACTCATCTTGCGAACACTTAACGAGGAAAAACCTACAATAGAAAAAACCCGATTTCAAGGGTATTCGATAAACTGTTTTAGTCGATCGATTCACGTAGGCATTAGTAAAACTTTGTAACTAGGCACCGAATTCAGTCTCGTCAAAATCAATCACAAGTTTTTCTTTTATTTAAAATACATCGCCGCGGCGGAGACGTGTTTACCGGGCGGTGGACGAAACTACACTAAGATGATGTTATATTTAGTGTTCTTGAATACAGGAAGGTTTCATCATAACCGGTTTAATTACTCGACCAGTGCAAACTTTGATATGCAAACGCCAAATCTTTTCTGATCAATTCTACTAAACTGCCAGTACCATCAGATCATATTTTTGAACCTAATTTATGTTCCAATTCTATGCTTTACGCCCGCTTTACTGTCACATTGTTAAAAGTTATCTCCCAAAGGTGATATATACAGAAAATAGTCAGGCAGATGTTTAGATTTCCAATTTGCAGTTTTTATACTTTCACAACTATTTTCCTTAAAGCAGTGTCTAGAACAACATATCACTCTATTCTATTCTTTTATTATTTCTTTCTATTGATTTCGATCCCCACTCCATCTTCCTATGCTTATTTCATTCTATGCTTGCTGCCTTACTAGCTTTTACAACACTTATTTCGTATTACTAATAGTAACAACACGTTTCCGTGATCATTTACCAAGTCTTCTTCTTTTCGAGTCAAAATAGCTACTAAAATCTTGTTCGACCATTATTTGGCCACACCACCGCAGCAGAATTGACTTCAAGCAGGTCTTCGTAGGTGCAGGAGGAAGGACACAATAGGCATTGCAGCAGATGGGTCATAGTTTGGACCTCGCCACGGTGACCTTTACCAAGTAACCAGCGAAGTTCTTTTAATTGCTTTGTTCTTTTAATGTCGCGGTTTCGATAGATTCTGGATTGTTGAATTAAGGCTTAATAATAGGCAATTTGCAATTCTATCTCTTTGGTATGTATTGGATTTATAATAAGAGTCGAATTTAACCTTATCATCCTTTGGACTTTTATAGATTTTGACTGATGAAGCACATAGTAGTTTAATAGATCTTTTTTAACTTCAAAAGTGTTGAAAATTAAAAAGAAAGCTTTTAACGTTAGTTAGTACTACATCAACCTGATTTAAGTCAATTCTGCATTCATGAAAAAAGAGAACCTGTCTCCACTAGTGCAAGTCCCAAAGACAATGTTCTCGTGCAAAATTCAACGGGATTGTGCGGTAATGTCTCCCAAATTTTGGTATTTTTGCAGGTACAACCAACTTATACCAACATGTTCAAATCTTATGAGAACTGTAGGTATACAGTGTGTACTACACACACAGGTAAAACTACACTTTATTAATTAAAATGTAAATCGAATGCAAAATCAAAACACTCAATAAACTTGTACTCGTATTAGTGTAACAAAAAACGAATGAAAAAATGACAAAATTTTATATTTTTGAATTAGATCTATGATAAAAAATTAATACTGACCAGTGTGAACCGATCCCTCGGAGACGGGGCTGCCTACGCGTCCATGCGCCCCGTCACGGCCTTCCAGACAGCAATGGTGCTCCCCAATCATAAACAGGTCCTCAGGGGTCATGGGCGATTGGAGCGAAGCCCTTAATTGCCTAGTAAGGCCCCACTAAAGGTGAGCGATGGCTTTAAGTAGGCTCCACCGCGGGGATGCCGTCTCCCAACAAGGCTATCATAGGCAAGGTAAGAAAGGATCGCGATAGTATTCCGAATGGAGATCCCGTGATCCTCATCAGAGCAGATGGCGACCACCGTGGGGTTTTAGTCTGTGTGAGCCTACATAACTTGGTTCTGCATTAACTGGAGACGCCATAATGGATTTCCGCACGTTAAAAAAAAGGTACTGACCAGTGTTTTAAAAGAGGACTGCATTATTTCTCACTTTGAATTGTCCTGTTAATGATGCCCGAGTGCGTATATAAGAATATGTAACTTAATATAAGCTGTGACCACAACAACTTAGCTCGTCCGGGGAAGTGCCACAGCCTCACGAAAGACAGGCGTAAGGCGTGCTACACACTTGTCCGGGTCGGCATTAAGACAGGAAATATAGTGTGCGGCTAACAGAGTCAGTAACCGGCTTATGCCCATCAATCTAATAACTGCCAACTTTTGAGTGTCGAATTGTATCGAACCGACACGAACATCCTAATATTGCCTTGCCGAACCGAAACCGTATATCCCTACTAATATTATAAATGTGGGTGTAAGTTTGTTTGTTACGCTTTCACACTTAACCTTCTCAACCGATTATCATGAAACTTTGTGTACAAAAAATATCAAAGTTCCGCAAAATTCTTAGAGGTATTAAAAAAGACATAGGACTGTTATTGTTAAAAAAAATTAAATGTATTTTCTTATTTGTTTTTTCCAATTTCATTTAGCCATCTAAGTTTAGGAATCAACAAGGGGTACTAGTAATTTTAGAATTAACTTAATATCAGGTGAACCGCCCAGTTGTTTACCACCGTCATAAAATAATATTAACCCAAGTTCTATCAGTCTAACCATTTACAGGTCAACGTCACTTCATTGCTTTTAGGGATGAATGAAAGGAAGATACTAAATAATAAAAATACATATCTTATACATTAAAATTTATTCGGCCAGACCATCGTAAATGATTTTCGTTTAAATACAGGTTTAGTATAATACACTATACATCAAATATTATCTTAATTCTTCGAGGTACAATTTACAAAATAAAATATTATAATTTATTACTACATCTTTCACTGACCACGTCGAAAATCGCACACAGAAAGACTTTACATAAAACAAAACATTACATTCTTTAAACAAAGAAATCACTACATTTCTTGAGAAACGGTTCATATGCCTCAATCAATAATTTCGTCATATATTACATTTAATATGATATCTTATATAACAATAGATATCAAGATACTCTATATAACAAATGTGATATTTAAAAAAATATACCTATAAATTTGAAGGTAAATTAAGAGTGTATTGTCAAGCTTTTAATGTTCATTAACATATAGGTACATAATTCTATCGATACAGCAAAAATTTTGTTTATTTTTTAAACCTCTATTTGCCGATTTTATCTGGAATGCGTTTTCCTTTATTTACTTAGTATGATTATAAGGCATAATCGACATTTTTTTTTATTAGGCGTAATGATCTCAACAATAATTACAATAAATGACAATAAATTGCAACTTGTGATTGGTGTTATGTTTAAAAGTCACGCGTAAACTCCAAGTCCGTCCCAAAAAAGTTTATTTTATGAACATTTTATGAAATACAAACTTATCAATTTCCCTTTATGGCAACAATTCATAATAACTTCTAATTCGTGAGATAATTCCATTAGAAATTTAAATAAATTCCAATAAAAGGACTGCCAACAAGTCGGTAACACGTTATTACATAACTGGTTGGTAATATAAATATGGTTACTCGAATCAGATGTTCATATATTACATACCTTCTAAATAACAAATAATAGTAACGATGACCTCATATATCCCGTGTCAAATTTAATATCTAATAATATACAAGATGGAACCGATTGGTCGCTTCGATTTATTGCAGTTTTAATATCGTACAATATAAATTAGCTGGACAAATGAGCTAAGTTTTGCTAGGCCTGACATAGTCTTCAGGAGTGCTTGAGAGTAAGACGGTGAACACCCACAAATGTAAACCGATCTGGAAGAAAAAGAAAATATACGAAAATAGCTATCATAATTATATAAACAAAGTTGTTAAAATTACATAAAAATAGATGTCAAAACTACATAAAAATAGATGTCAAAATTATATAAAAATACGTGCCAAACTCGTTTTGTTTTTATGTCTCATAGAGACATGATATTTCAAACAAATTGAAACTTTTGAAAATACTTATATTGCATATAAAATCGTTATAGTATACATTAGGTGTTGCTCGTCGGCGCTTGCTTCGGTATATCTTCCAACATGCCACGCCATTCTTCCCATTTCTGGCAAAGGCTTCTGTTGTCCAATTTTGAGCACATTAAATAATTAAAATATCCCACTTTTCTGTTTGTTGATCTAAACTAATATTATTGTTTAATTCATGATACTGAAACCAAACGTGGGATAACATAATCCTCAAATTATAGAGACATTACATATACGACTCACTGAAGTACACCTACATTGTTCCAGGTGGGAATCGAACCCACAACTTAGCTAGTGCGCAGACCGCGAAATGAAATAAAGCCTTCGCGCAATTTAACCTCTACGGGATAGGCAGCGATGGCCAATGATTTCAGCTAATACCAAGCTCATCCATTTACAAACGTGATAGTGCCCTTGTCCCTATACACCTGATACAAATATCACGCCGGCTTTTGTTAATAATCCTGAGAGGCGAAAATTATTTGGTACACGCCACTGAGATTCGAACCGGCGACTTAACATCGCGGAACCGACTTTCCCATCAATTATAAAAACATGATGTTAATGTATGTAGCAGTTTAAAACATGGTTGATCCAATTTAAGAGGAGAGTTTGGCGTGCAGATTTTATTCTGTCGCTAAATGCTATACGTACGTATTATAAATTATAAACTATATATATCTACTACTAAATTATAAATTATATAATTTATATTTTAACAGTACTTATGCCATGCAGTCGTTTTGCCATTGTATTTATTTACATTATTATTGAAGTGTACTTTCCCAGTTTTTGTACACATTTCTATGACTATTATTTCCCTTAAAAAAATATATATTTATTTTTTCTTATTATTACTATTTTCTCAATACACTCAAAGTATGGAAAAATGTTCAAACTAAGAACGACTTTTTAGTTCCGAAAATGTTGTATTAAGTTAAATTTCCTACGTGCCTGTTTTTACTTACAAAAAAGGCATTTAAATAAACTTCACACGTGCCGCGGACGTGGCTCAACGTCTCTGGACCAGCCATGAGTAGCATAAGGACTGGGAGAAAATTCAGTCCACTTAAAGCTGCACGCACACAAACGGCCCACCGTGTGTGCACAGCACACGCGCACACACGCAACTCACCATGTAGAGTACGACGAAAAGCCTGAACACGGGGTAGCGTTTGCCGAGGAGGCCCATCCGCAGCGACATCCTGGTGAGCGTGTTCGCCGGCGAGTAGTTGTTGGCGCGAGTGCGCGGGCGGACGTCGCCATCTTGCAACTGAACTATGCTGTGCGCGTTGCCCGCCTTATGGGCCGCCACCTCCGCCTTATATTTGGACTGGAACACGTTGCGACCGCACCATTTGAATATGACCCCGTATTTGATCGCCCCGTAGCGCTGTTGCCAAGGTGTTGGCTTCGATTACCTGCTACGCTACGCCTGCTAGGCTACGCTATTATAATACCTATCCTGTAAATCTAACGGTATGTTTCGTTTTTTTTTTCTTTTCATTTGTTAATTAACGTTTTACATGAAGCGCACTGCAGCTTCCAAGATACTTATATTACTGCCTAATTTGGAAGTCACAGTGTACCTCATACTCTCTTATTGTAACGTACCACAATTAAGTATAAACGATCTGTACTGTTATTACTATAGAAATAAATAAAATTTATTATTTATTATTACCGCACGATACAAGCATTCGTGTGACCCACAGACAGCTGTTTCGCATCTGGGTGTTTGTCCGCGTGAAATTTATGTTTGTAAAGCGTCATTACAGAACAGGATAACGTTATCATAAAGGGGAATTGTTTTTAATGGGTTGTGTAATTGTTTAAAAAGCTTAATTTCCATCTTGTAGTGTAAACGTTTCTGCTTCTTCTTCTTTAATTGTATAATGCTTTGTGCACATTTCTTTTTGTTCCTCGAACTCTGAACGGATGACAATAGTAATTGGTGAAGTGACCACTTATACAACAAAACGGAGGTACCGTTTAAAGGTAGTTGACGCATTTTTTTATTCCCAACAACTAACGGAATTTAAGATGTCCATGTAATCCCTTAACATCAGATGAACCACCAGGTCATTTCCTTCCTCGCCCTATAAATACCAATAGATAACTTTGTGGAAAGGTGACTGTTTAGTGACTGTTTCATGAATACGAGAAGTCGCTAACAATTAGTATTAAACATGACGACCCAATTGTGAAGTGCATAGCGATCCTATTTCTTGCGCCAGAGGGTGTGGGTTCGATCCCCACTACTGGAAAAATGTTGTGTGATGAACATAGTGTTTTTCTTGTGTCTGGGTGTTTATGTATCTTATTTATGAAAGAATAGTACTTTTAAGTATGTTCATCAGTTACCTAGTACCTATAGTACAAGCTTTGCTTAGTTTGAGACTCGATAACGTTGTTTAAAAAGATGTCCAGAAATATTTATATTACTATCATCATTACATAGTATAAAACAAAGTCATCCCGCTGTGTGTCTGTCCATATGTATACTTAGATCTGTAAAACTACACAACGGATCTTGATGCGGATTTTTTTCACTAGATAGAGTGATTCAATAGGAAGGTTTATATGTATAAAACATTGCACCCGTGCCAAGCCGGGGCGAGCCGCTAGTTATTTCAGATTTTAATTATCAGTGCTATTATCTACACTTAAGGTTAAAATCACTCCGACAGCTTTTTTTAATTATTATAATATTTTTTTACTTTTGACTGCACATTTTTAAACCTGAGTTCAATATAAACACAAAGCATACTATACCTGCAACTTATCCAACTGTATCCTAAGGGTGTTGTTGTCTGCTAGTAACGCCTCGATCCTGCCCTGTTTCTGCACTAGCATCTGCGTCAGATGCTCCATCCTCTCTTTGTCCATTGCCACCTGCTATTAATAGAGACATTATATTCTTAACCCGTTATTACATTCTTATTAACGAAAAAAATAATGTGTGTGTGCACTTATGTACGCATGTAAGAAGTTATACTTCTTGAGCGTAACAAAAGATATGGTATGATTGTTACTGTCCGGTGTACCTGGGCTACTTCGTAGTCAGCCACGTTGAGGGCGCTGGTGTCTGTGGTGGACCCTCGGCTGGCCTCCCTGACGATGGCCAACTCCTCCTCCCTGGACTGCAGGCTGGAGCGGAGCTTCGCTATCGTCTGCCCGCTCTCCAGCTGCAACGCCTTCAATTCCTGCGAACGGAACGCTCGACGTGGTAACATTATTCATTCAATAACTTATTTATAAAAAAAAAGTAACGTATCAGCCTATACATGTCCCACAGCGGGACAAAGGCCTCCTCTGTACAAAGGTGATACCCTTAGGTCGCTATAGAAGTGGGCGATACAAATCGTATCAGATATGAAAACTAGATATTAGTACAATATCCCAATATCGCTTACTGGCTCGTTCAATATCTATGTATTTTACAATATCTGATATTTCCGAAATCTGATGTACCGTGCTCGCTCGCTATACCGACACGAATCGCGATACGGCGATATCATACGCGTTTGCCACAATATCTGATTTTTAAACAGATTTCGAGAGACAAAGCGCGTGAGATACAAATACTCACTAGTTAGAGCGGGACGGCAAGCAATGCACGATATCAGATATCGAGCGACAAAGCGCGTGAGATATAAACACTTACTAGTTAGAGTGGGACGGCAAGCAATGCACGATATCAGATATCGAGCGACAAAGCGCGTGAGATATAAACACTTACTAGTTAGAGTGGGACGGCAAGCAATGCACGATATCAGATATTGAGCGACAAAGCGCGTGAGATATAAACACTTACTAGTTAGAGTGGGACAGCAAGCAATGCACGATATCAGATATTGAGCGACAAAGCGCGTGAGATATAAATACTTACTAGTTAGAGTGGGACAGCAAAGCAATGCACGATATCAGATATCGAGCGACAAAGCGCGTGAGATATAAACACTTACTAGTTAGAGTGGGACGGCAAGCAATGCACGATATCAGATATCGAGCGACAAAGCGCGTGAGATATAAACACTTACTAGTTAGAGTGGGACGGCAAGCAATGCACGATATCAGATATCGAGCGACAAAGCGCGTGAGATATAAACACTTACTAGTTAGAGTGGGACGGCAAGCAATGCACGATATCAGATATTGAGCGACAAAGCGCGTGAGATATAAACACTTACTAGTTAGAGTGGGACAGCAAGCAATGCACGATATCAGATATTGAGCGACAAAGCGCGCGTGAGATATAAATACTTACTAGTTAGAGTGGGACGGCAAGCAATGCACGATATCAGATATCGAGCGACAAAGCGCGTGAGATATAAACACTTACTAGTTAGAGTGGGACGGCAAGCAATGCACGATATCAGATATTGAGCGACAAAGCGCGTGAGATATAAATACTTACTAGTTAGAGTGGGACGGCAAGCAATGCACGATATCAGATATCGAGCGACAAAGCGCGTGAGATATAAACACTTACTAGTTAGAGTGGGACGGTAAGCAATGCACGATATCAGATTTTTAAACAGATATTATGAATAAGTTAAGTAATTTTGAATCTTAATACCATGCAAATAAGATCCGTTTCATTTAAATACTAATCTTGGTATCAGCGATTACTACAACGATATTATTATATTTTTATTGTTTTGTTTAGCCTTGAGCCGTAACGGGCGACAAAGCGCGCAGTTAAGTAATTTTGAATCTTAACAGCATGGAAAAAAACTCTGTTGCATTTAAATACGAATTACGGTATTAACGATGTCTTTGAAATTTTGTTCAGCCTTGAGCTGGATTGCATTGGTACCTAGCACGTAATAGTAAGGGATGCCAACTTACTACTTAAGAATTTTCTGCCTAAATTAAGGAAGAAAAATATACAATGTAAATTTTTTAGGAGGTAAATTTTTTGTGAATATTTTTATTAGCTGAATTTTATTCCTATTTTTGTAAAAAAATAAAAGTACACAAAAAGAAAAATATAATTTAATAGTGCTGTGCTGCTTTGGTGGAAATCAGACCAAGGCTTATGTGCCTTGTGTGTATATTTTAAATTCTTCCGCCCTAAGCTATAATACTGAATGTATTATTTCTTACACAAATAATAAAAATATTGCCTATATGTTAAAGTCAATTATTAAGCGGTATATAAGATGTTAAAATAAATCATTTTCATCATAAATCATTTATATTTTTAATAATTTTTTTTTTTTTTTTTTTTTTTTTTTTTTTTTTTTTTTTTTTTTTTTTTTTAGAATTCTATTAATCAACGTGGATAGGGAACCGTAAAATATCTAGATATTAAAATACATAGTTTCGAAATCTGATATTTGAAATCGATATCGGATTCAGATACGGTACTCAGAAAAAGCGATACGACCCATCCCTAGGTCGCTAGTATAATATAAATAGAAAGAAAACATTGAAGAGTTTTAACGGCTATTAACCGCGAAATAATCATTGGCCGCTTAATGTGCCTTTGAGATGCGTGACGAAGAAAATTATATTTAAATCACAATTAACGCGAAGGTCGTTAAGTTTTCTGCCACTTGTTTCGAATATCATACCAAAATTTAAATCTTTACAATCGTATATTCGATGCACCGTATTGATAGATTTATAGTTATCAAAGACACGAGACATAAGCTAGTACACCATGCTCGTACTCACGCTAACCTCTTCTTGGCAATACCCAATTAAGGCAATTCACAATTAAGTTGTTAATAGTAGTTAACAATATCAAAAAAATCAAGAACATAATCTAATGGAGGAAAACCTTTTAAGGCAATAATTGTGGCGGGAAAACTTTTTTTTACGACATCGACTTCATCAGCGCTGGTACCGAAGTAATAAAAATAGGTTAGTGCGAAAGAGAACTTAGATACTGAGCTACAGTGGCTCAAACCAATCGGATTTTATGGGAAAGTTGGTACGCGAGCAGACGGTTTACCTGGTGTTAAGTGATTACCGCCGCTCATAGGCATATGACACTAACGCCCAGTTTCTGAGACACAAAGATAATGATCAGAAAGATCAATTCAAATGGTTTAACCAATCTTAAGCCGTTTGACAACTGATTAGTTAACTTCTACGATGATCAGTGTTTCAGAAACCTGGTGTAAGGGTCGCGTGTGCGTTGCCATCATTAAAAAAATGTGAGCCGTCACGGGACGCCTGGCAGATGTGAAACATCGACATTATTTTTTTTAAAGTAATATGCAGAAAAGAACAGATTGTGATAGGAACTAAATATGTCATAATGATAAAATAAAATATTACGATTTTTTTCCAGATAACTATTTATGACTATTTATTGAATAAACATTAATTTCCATTAAATACAAAAATTTACGAATTTGTTTCAAATCGTGACTACTTAATTCGTTTAATCAGTGACTTCGGTAATAGTACACACAATTAATTAAAGTTAATTTAATTAATTATTAATTTCAATTTGAGTAATTAATCATACACGCTACTGCATATAGACTGTATATATATATATATATATATATACCTTCATATAACGTGGCGACGCGTCGCCACGGCATGCGTCGCCACGCCAGAAATCGGTTTTACGTGCGGCTATAGATGTTTCACATCAAAAAGTGAGCCATGGCCACCTCACTCACCAGACGAAACGCGAAAGTATTATACTTCCACTTTACGCTGGTCTCCTGAGTCTGCCCATTCGTGCAAAAGAAAAAGCCGTTGCACGGCCACTGATAAAGTCAAGTGCATCAATATCAGCACCGGATTTAGAGGTCTGGAGGCCTCGGGGCCACAAAGGAGTGGAGGCCCCTTGGGCCCAAATTATTTTCCAAATAAAATGAAAATCGAGTTTTCCAATAAATAATTTATTGTGAAACCAAGTAGTTATAGATTCTTTTATTATTTAACGAACATATAAATGTAATCGGAAACAAGATACTAGTATTTACTATATAGTCTGTATTTGAATTTTTTTTTTTCCGAAGTCTCTTTTGTGGAGGCCCCGGGGTTGTAGACCCGGTTGCCCTCCCCTAAATCCGGCCCTGATCACTATTAACGTCCAGTGGTATTGAACAGTAGCTGATCTTCGGTAGATAACCAACCTTCCCGAGGGCAGCGCATTCCACTTCGGCCTTGGTCCTGGCAGAGCGCTCTTCCTTCAAAGCATCCCTCAGGGCGAGAACTATCTTCTCCACCGCCGAGTGCCGCGTCTTAATCTCCTGCAGCTTCTCTTTCGTATTCTCACTCTCCTGCCTAACCTCAGCCATCTCCTCCGCTAGTTCGGCGCGCTCCTGCCTACAAATAGGCGAAAAAATGGCGATTCAAAACTAATTTCAATCTTCCTCTTCAACCTGAAACAGCTGGGCGTGTTCGAATAAAATTTGAACGTGGACGCCATTTTTTATTTTAAACAAGTAGGTATCAGCTTTCAATTACAGAGACTATCTGGAATTTAGTTGGTCACAGAAATAGTAAAATTGGTAACACTTTCGTAGGGATACAGGCAATTAGCACATCTGAATTTGGTCTATGATGTCCAAGCAGTTAATACGATGACACCGTGGTGCAGTTACCAAGGTATTGACTTCGGCGTCAGGGTCGTGGGTTCGATTCCCAGACGTGACAACTATTTTTGTGACCCACAGATAGTTGTCTCGCATGTGGGTATTTGTCCACGTGAAATTTTTGTTTGTAAAACGTCCTTACAATACAAAATAATGTTATCCTAAAGTAAGTATATATATACAATGTTTAAAAAAAAAGAATGGTAGTCCACAGTCAAAATCGCATAAATAAAAACAATTCTCAATGGAGAAAAATTGGAAACACTCCTATGAAAATTTAATGAATGATACTTAACATGTGTAGATAAAATTAACGAAAAATTTTCGCCGCTACCGGGTTTCGAAGCGTCTTAACCGATCTCGCGTCCAGACGCTCTAGCCAATAAGCTAAGCGGTCATCAAGCGACATCTTCATCGCGTGAGAATCTCGTCTTTTCTTTGTTTTAATGCACCTATAGCTCATCATCTAATATTATTATTTAATTTAATATCTAAGGAGAAAAATCACTTACTTCAATGATTCGATTTCTTCCATCAACTCCTTCGCGTCCTCGGTTAAATTGGCGCCTTCTCTAATTTTCTTTAGTTCCTCGTCCTTGGCATAGAGCATCCCTTTTACCCTCATTTTATAGCTTTCCCAGTCCTTTTCTAGGCGTAAACACTCCGATGTGGATTTCTCTATGCTGCTCTGCTGTTCGCATATCACCGCTTGCGTGTGACGTAATTCGTTTTCCAATTTAGATATCAATATATCTTTATTCTTAATGTCTTCATTTACTTCATTCAGTCTGTAAAGTGATATACATGTATAGATATTAAATTGTCTATTTTCTGCTTTGTAAAGCATTGTGTCTATCACACACTTGTAGACCGACTGACAAACATCACATGACATTGGTCAAATAGATAAAAAAATTGGGGGAGAAAGAGTGACAAACAGAATGTATCGGTGGAAAAGAAGAAGTAAAGTTGGTTTTAGACACCCTATGGGGATTGATTATACACTTTGGCCATGTTTTTTTTTTTCATTTGATCATGATCAGTACTGAAACCGCATGCATAGATTTTTGCATGTGAAAGAGACAAATACTGACAATACAGAAAGTCTCACCTATCCTCAAGCTTCCTTACATTATTCCTGAGTAATGATGTTTCCGCCTCCAATTCTTGACTTTGTTCTCTATTCTTAACATCCATTGAATTTAGATCAACTAGCTTACGCCGCAGATGATCAAGCTGCAACGTCAATGACTCATTGTCCAATTTTAACTTATGGGATTGAAGATCTGTATTATTACGTTCACTTTTAAATTGGCTATAATCTGAAAATAAAGTTTTGTTATATAGATGCAATTCAGTAATATATGTATTTGACTTAACTATAACACAATATTTGGCAGAAAAATTTATATCAGAACAAATTATATATAATATAGGTACATACAGCTATACTATTGGGAAAAATTTACTATTTATTAGTATGCATTTTTTTAGTAAGTCCATGCAGCTTGCAGATATTAAAAAACTTATTTATTATTAGTAAAGTATTTGTATTAATACCACTTCAGAAGTAGCCCAATGGAATTTTATATGCAGTAGTCATTATTACACACATCAGCCAGCCCAATTCAATTGATGTATAAGAAAAATTTTTTTTAATTGTAAATAATAAAGGACTAAAACTACTACCATCTTCAGTTTTTCTTAATCTGTCTAATAGGTCTGATATTTCCTTGTTCATAACATTAATCTCATTTTTCAACATTGTATTTTCCACTTCAAGATTTTGCAACTTATATACATTGTCCCTGTTTAATGTGTCCATGTCACCAGATAAACTGTATCCTGGAAAATATTAAAAATGAATAAAAATAAGGAAATCCATTTCATGAAAAGTTATACCAATATAATTATAAGGTTATTGAAAACTATTCTTAACTTCACTCTTGTTTTTTTTTGTGGTAAGCAACAGTACAATTTAAAAAAAATCAAATTTTACTCATTCCCACAACTGGCAGTCAGTTGCATGACAAAAAAGATAACTATGAATTCTTACTCCGTCTTCTAAGTCCATTATGTTCTAGGCCCCAATCCCCAATCTTCATTTCGTTTTTAGAGATTCTTGGAGAAATAGAAGGTGAATTCTGTGCATTATTTCTTTTAGCTGGGGACTTCTTCCTTGTTTGATTCTGTACATTGTTTTCTCTTTCTATTGAACGTGATAGCAACTGAAATGGCTGTGAAACATTTTTGTTAGGTGATGAACATGGGTTGGCTTCGAGTGTACTCCTTTTGGGCGAACGGGCCGTCGACCGTTTGTTTTGATTCCATTTTTTATCGGAATTAAGGCTTATCTCACGTTTCTTAGATCTGATAGTGGTATGGTTTCGTAAAGCCACACCAGTCTGCTCATCAATGTTGTTGAGAAGATTCTCCGCCTTACCGGCGAGTTCCGCGAACCATGACATTTGAAATGTTTATATTGAGCCTGAAAATATTTATTTCAAAATACATATCTAAGCATTTTAGTTAAGGACTTCTTCTTGTAATTAAACATTTGCTTTTTTTCTTACTGTATAATAAATAACGTGGTGTCGATTTTATTTAGGGCACCTTGCATAATTTATGCATTAACTGAAATCTAAAATAAACACACACAAATTTGCCTAAATATCTTGTTTTTTTTTACTATTGACTTTGACAGTCATTTGACACTGACACGTAAACATAACATAGATAATATGATGAAGGGAAAAGTAGTACCTCCATCTTTAGAAAATGCCCATACAACAGAGTACGTACACTAAGATGGCTTCTTTGTACCATACGGTCAAACTTTTAAAGAACACGTTAAGCACAGGTCAAAAATAACTGGAGATGGATAGATATCCGCGCTGTAAAGCCTTCAAAACTTTGAATTATAACAAAAATGTAATAAATGTGTGTGGCCACCGCCTCCCTGATTAACAATATCTAGTTGTAGTGGTAGGCCACATCACATTCATCAGAAAATCTACTAAAAATATTTGGTCTTTTTTGTTCATAAAATCTTTATCATTCGTTCACTCAACTTGTAATCACACCTTTTGAAATCAAGTGAATCAAATCTGTAATTTGCAACCAAGCAAAAATAAAATCTAAGTTAATATCTTAAAACTGAATATTTAGAATGTATATAATAAAATCATTCATTAATTATGTTATATATATGTAAAAGGCTTTCTAGACACCAATCCAAGCATTTAATGAAGAAAGCCGAAATTGGTACACCATTCATCAGATTTGCATTATAAATTGTCTAAATCACTCATCTCAAGATGCTTTTCTTGTTAGTACTTTGCCCCGAAGCTCAATCAAATCTACACTTTCTAATAAGTTTCGATTCCTCGTCACTTTTTACTTTCAATTTATGCGGACATATTATGCCCGTTAAGCTCAAATCAAGTGACGATATGCTGGCATTTACATGCCAGCGTATCGTCTTTATCCTCTTTTGGAGTATAATAATCTAATTTGGCTTTCATTTTTATTCGAATAACTTAAGAGACACAAGAAGTCCCAAATGTCATCACGATGTTTAATTAAATGGTCTAATTAAGTCAATATATATAATCGATCTCCAAGTACCAAGTTGTTGGCAAAATCACTGACGTATCAGTGGAGCTATAGTAGAAAAAAAAAGTCAATATATATATATATATAAATAATGTAATATTACTCACTCGTTATTGTAAAGTTCTCCGTGTATATTTAACTATATATATAGTGACTTTTTATAAATGTAATGTAATATTACTCACTCGTTATTGTAAAGTTCCTCAAGCGGGAGTATAAGTAGGAGTAAATGCCTCTGATGTGGCAGTTGACATATTCCTTTTTGAATATTTCCAATCAGATTGATTACTTGAAGAATTTTAGTATGTAATACTGCAATGCAATACGATGCTTACTGACACCAATCATTGCTAAAAATTTTGCCATCTATGGCACCAAGGCCTTATTTCTGTATTGTTACTTTCTCTGGGTACGTACTATTATTGATCGAGCCAAAATACAAACCTCCGTCTGAGACGTCCTTGGATTAAATCATACCTATACCTTTCAATTTCATTATTATTATTCTATTTGTTTATCTTTCTCTAACATGAATTGAAAACATCTGGATTGCATTATTTATAATCTATATATATTTTGTAATTCATTCATTACTTACTTGACGTTTGTTGTTTTTGTTGATAATTTTGTATAATTTGATAACGATGATCTGATAACAATAGCACGCAAATATTAATTTAATTTATAACAAGACAGTACGTACTAATTCAAGTCATTTGAAAATCTTTGAAAATGGACTTTGAAAGTCCTGACGTGGAAAAAGATTTTCCAGGATTATACGCCTCCGAAACCGGACGAAAAAGCAATGAAAGTGACTGTAAGCATGTTGTTTTTCAAAATATAGTTTGATATATTATATTCCATTTATTAATAATAAAAATTACTTTAAATCCTTCATAGACATAAGAACAGCCATGAAAAATTAGTATGACCAATGTAGTACACTTGTTATAGTGTACTTGTGCTACTTGTACTAGTGAAATTTAGATAATTATTTCATTAAGATAACTATATAACTTGTAATTATCCATCTTTTTAATATAATTATATTTATGAATATAATGAATTATTCTTATGTAAATTTTATTTTAGTTTAACTAAGTTATTTCAGTTAGCTTATTTATTCTATTATGTATTTTTCATAACACAACACAAGTTCCTAAATGTATTTATTTTTAAATATAAAATTAAATGTTTAGTTAGTGATGGTGCGGATCATGAAAAACCAAGTAAGAAGGATTTATTGGGACGGCGTAAAGATAAAAAAGAGTCCAAGAAAGATCGGGGATATGCAGCATTAGAAGGTGAAAGCTCTCCAGAAGAGGACACTGACACCAAGTAAGTCCTTATGTTTATTATGGGATAATCAAAATTTTGGGTCCTTAATAACAGAATCATTATATTGAAGACTAAATAAATATTACAAAAACATATGGAAACACCAGACTTCTTAATTCTTATTTATAATTTGTTTGTTTATTTTGGTCCATTTCTTACTACATACTTTATATAAATTTCCTCTGCTGGCCCCTGTTTGTGTCTTTCAAAAAAGTTAAAATTTATTTATTCAATATAGGCTCACCTTAGCTGTTATTGAATGCCAAAAAAACTATCACCTGTTCACTAAACTAGACCTGAACAGAGAAGAACCGGCAAGAATCTCTACAGTCTTGTTATCTCTTTTTTGTTATTTTTTTTGTGATACAGTTATATGAACTTATTTAGGTATAAAATCAGCAGCAGTCAGGGGTCTTGCAAGTGCAGAGCAAGAGTCATATCCACACATCCTTGTCCTCAATGTATTCTTGGACATTATAATAGGCCCTTGTCATTAGGGTAGCTTTTACAAATTGTTTGAAATTGTTTTGTACTGAGTTGTTTGTGGATGTCATTGTGAAAACCTGTTTACACAATACCTGTAACATGTAACTGCCTTGAATGGCAACCTCATGGTCCGATATTACGTTGAAATTTTTTTTAGGAGTCCATCAAAGTCAAAAAAGACAAAATCTTTCAAATTCCCTTCTAAAAACAAGGAAAAGCGTGAGAAATCACGAGATAAGGAAAAGGTTCTGGAGGATTCTGCTAAACAAAAAGAGTTGAATGAAAAAGAGAAGAAAAAGGAAAAAGAAAGGGAAAAGGAGCGTGAGAGGGAGAAGAAGGAAAAAGAAAAACGTGAAAAGTTAAGAGAAAAAGATAAAGTAAGTTATGCAATTAATATTAATTAAGATATTCAGCACTGGACTCTTAAAAAGGCTGAAATGACAATGAAGATGTATAATAAAGGTTGCCCCCTGGTCGTTGTTTGACCGTAATTCCTTTTTTTTTTCTTACAGCTCATTCCGTTAGTCATTTTAAGTTTTTCACGACGTCTACTTTGTACGACTGTTTAACAACTACAGATACAGACCGCAGACTACTATACTACATCACTAGCAGAAATGCGATTCTTGCATAAAATACGCGGGTCGAACAAAAGTTCATTGTCTTTGAATTACGCATGTGCGACTCGTATGACTCGTATATTTCTTAAATATATGCGGAGACTTATTTTTATACAACATTGTTGTTATTAAGTTATTTTACTTTGAACTTGGAGACGCGTTGAGTCATTGGAAGAAACATTGTCGCGAGGTATAATATTTTGGCTGGATAGAACCTTGATAGCTCAATGGTGGTGCGTCCATTTTAAACGCCGTTCCTGTTCGAGTTTTTTCACCGGGACACCCTGTGAAAAAACTTGTAAAGCATTTGACCTGTGGGTTATTATTATATTACCCTATCGCCGTAAACGTGGCACCTAGGTAAATTTGAGACAGAAATTATTTCTCATCGCAAATCCACAAGGCCAGAAGTACGATAATATTGTACTGTCACTTACAACGCTATTAGGCACCACCGCTTGGACTATGACAGAAGTTGTAACATTCATTACTGTAGGTTTATTAGATTACACGTCTTTTAAGCTAGTTTGTGAAAGCAGTAGTAGTAGTACAGTAACAGTGGTACCTTACGAACTTATATACTAATTTTTAACGCGCAAGGGTCTAGTTGAATGAAGATATTTTGAATTTGAACAGCATTTACATGTCCCACGCCTGGGCAAAGGCCTCTTCGTCCGCAAGTAGTACCGACCACTTGTGAAAACAGAGTTCGAAAGAACTCCGAACCATAATAGAGGGCTTAACATCTTTTGCTACCTTTTAACAACATGACATTAAGTGTTATATCTTTTTTTCCTCGTAATCTTTAAAAACATCCCGGTGCTAGAAAACTATCAGGGACTTTCACAAAAGTGAATTCATTGATGCAAAGTACACTAGGCTTAGAGCAACAGTTTACAGAGATCGAACCCACAACCAACATACAGCGGTAACTGGCAACTGACCACATACCTGCAGTCACGATATTATCCATTTAACACGGCGTGCACGACTCAATATTTATTTTCCATGCATACGTATTTAATACACTGATGCCCGGTTTCTGAAACACTGATCATCGTAGATGTCAACTAATCTGCTGTCAAATGGCTTTTCAAATTTCATTTGAGTTGCCAAAAGGATGATTAAACTCTCTGAATTGACCAGAATAATCATCATCATCATCATTTCAGCCTGTTTGAGTCCACTGCTGAACATAGGCCTCCCCCATAGACTGCCATGAAGTACGATCCTGAGCCACCTGCATCCATCGACTTCCCGCACATTTGCACAGGTCGTCACTCCATCTAGTGGGGGGTTGTCCTACACTGCGATGGCCAGTACGAGGCTGCCACTAGAGAACCTTTCTTCCCCAACGGTTATCGGTTCTACGAGCTATATGGCCGGCCCATCGCCACTTCAGCTTGCTAATCCTCTGAGCTATGTCGGTTATCTTAGTTCTACTGCGGATGTCTTCGTTACGAACTCTATCGATCCTTATAATAGTAGTAGTCAATTAATCAGGTGTAAAATTGATTATCGAATGTAATTTAAGCCTCTGAACTGATCAGAATGATCTTCTTAATGATCAGAATGATCAATTCAAAGAGTTTAACAATCCCTCATGGATTATCAAATGTCGTTTGGGTTGCCAAAAGGATTGTTAATCATTGATAATTGTGATCGTTTTGATCAACTTTTACTTATTTAACCATCCATTTGGCAATTCAAATGACATTTGAGAAACCATTTGACAACTGCTTATTTGATTTCTACTACTCGTAGTTGATGATCAGTGTTTCAGAAACCGGGCGTTATACTTTGTTATTCATAATGTTCACGGTACACATAGAAATTTCGCGGCGCAACGGCTAATTCGCTTATGCATAAATTGGAAGCTAAGCCGTCGCCCACCGCGACCTTGGTTGGCGGGTAAACACTGCGATGAGCGACCATTCAGACTCACTCAGTTGCTTTTTGAAATCGCGACATGCATCACCTGCGCAGCGTTTTCACGAAGGTGACGTATTAGTTCGCGCGTCTGTGACATAAAAGTTTTACGTGTAGTCTGGATTTTTTTTTTCTGGCGTCGTAGTTCTTTTTCGCGAGTACATTTGATTTGCTTGTTCTTTTTTTTTTGAATTTGTTTTTCATCAGTATGTTCTTGTGTTGAGAATAATGACGAATTTGTTTTGATGAGAATTTGTTGTTAGTTTTTAAGATAAACGTAATATACGAATGAATATTAAATTTTTATAACTGGTACGTTAACAGGAAAAGGAGGAAAAGGCAAAGTTCAAACTAGAATCGAAAGAGAAGCTGAAGGATGATAAGAAAGAGAAGACTAAGGAGAAGGAGAAAGAAAAAGTCAAAGAAAAAGACAAGGAGAAAGTGAAAGACAAGGAAAAGGATAAAAAGGATAAGAAAATTACTAAAGTGCCGTCAACAGTGACGTCGGGAGTGCCTTTTGAGGAGATTTTCACTTTAGGAGGTAAGTCTTTTGGAATAACCATCCCATTTTCTGACAAGCATTTAAATATTTTCAGGTCTGAAGGGATTAGGGGATTTTTTTTTGATGTTATGTCCAATCAATGTCTCTCAATCTAAACTCATGCGTTAAAACTAATGACCCCTGGAACGAGAGTGTTCTGAGTCATCCTTCATTTGAAAATCAACACTAGTGCCATTATGTTAAGATACATTCTATTAACCAGTTTAATCTGGATTTGGTAACATCAATCTCTATTACCCACGAACCCATCCTTTATAATACAACTAAATAATATAATGCTTGAAAACATTCAAATAATTTAGGAATTTACACTTCTTCGGACTAAACATTCAACAACACTTCGTGTTCATTCTCAGACACATTGAAATGGACTCGTATTTCGTTGCAGTATCCACTTTTTACACAAGGTACACCCGCGTTCCGGGGCGGCTCTCACCGCTCACAGCCACCGATTAGCTAATTGCACAGTCGACGGCCATCGGGGTTTCGGTCCTAACCGGGACCTCGATGGCCCTTAGATGACACACCATGGTTAAACGCACGCATGAGCACATGCGCGGCCCTACCCACAGCGGAGGGACCAAACCCGTGGGTTCTGGCTAGACCACCGATTCTGCGTCAGATGAAGCTTATAGTCTCGGGACTGAAATCAAAAATCAGTTAATAAAAGATACAAGAAGTATCCACTAATTTTATTCGTTCATATAACACAACGTAACGTTTAATAATTTTAACGTTTTAATAATTCCATCGCGGTTTGTTTCAATTTTAAACACCCGACGTTTCGAATACTTAACAGTTTTGTGGAATATAAATAAAAGAGGTTACTATATAAAGCTTTGTTCATCAAAAAGTAGAACTAATTCCCCAATCGAATAGGTTTCAGCTGTGTCTTTTGTTATTATTATAATACCTTTCCGGATGGCTGGTTTGCCATATGACATTAATTCCGCCATTTGTATTGAATAGAATAATAAAGTGTAAATAAAAAAAAAAACATACAGCGGCGTAAACATTGAGTTGTCCTAACAATTTATATATATTTCTTTTTCAATCCGTTGCTTCTCATATTGTTTAGTGACCCGAACAAAGTAACCTCAATATAGTTTTGTTCCTCAACACGATTGTGTAATGGTTCTAACGATACTAAGACTGGCCGTATTTATTGCATTATTCATGCATATGAAGCTACCAGCTGGTTGGCGAGATATTGTTTGGCATTTCCTGGGTGGGCGCGTCGCCCTAGCTTAAAAACAGATATTACCTCAAATTGTCGATTGATTCACAAGTTACACTATTTAATGGATGCACTAATATTGATATATAGTTATAAAAGTGTTCCAAAAGTCAACATCAAACTGGCAATGTTTGAACATATGTAGGTTGTATGAATATGATCTTTCTAAAACGTTGACATAAATATCTCATTCTCAGGTGTGGGTTCTTTTCTTTAAAAAGAGGTAATTGGTGTTAGAAGATACTCTTATCAGGTAATCTTAAATTAAAATTGAAAATCTCGAGTGCATCGTAAAGAAATTTTTTGAAAAGGCCCTTTATGCAGTTTACATGGATAGTTTTCTTTTCACCGTTATATAGAACTTTTTCCTAAATCTGGCGTCTGGTTGTCGTCATACTGAGTTTTGAAGTTTTCTTTAGTGTCTTAACAATTATAACTCAGTCAGTACAGTAACTTTAAAACCATGAGAGTTTAAGAAAAATTAATTTTTGAAAAAAGATTCCGATTGCGATAAAGCTCGTCTTGTCGAGTAATTATTATTTTCACTTGTGCGAAAGTGGCTGCGAAGGCATAAGATGACTATTTCAAATATCGAACGATATATCTAGAACCATTTTATCTATGACTGCAACGCAGTCTGGGACCAGCTAGTAAATAAATAATAATCCCAGAAAATATTTTTACACAACATTACCTAGTTCCAAACTAAATAAGGCTTGTATGAGTACTAGGCCTAGTATGCAAGGTATAGTACTAGGCCTACTATATACTCTTACCTATCTCTAGGTAACTGTTAAACATGCTTATTGCCTCGTGTAAATAAATCATTTTACAGATATACAAACATATAGACAATCGAACGAACGAAACACCATCTCCGGCGTGAGAGACAGGCTCATCATCCACTAGGTTAGTTGGGTCCAAATACCTAATAGGTACCGGATTTTCCTTTCGGTTTCCAGACCATTTTTTACTCGGTACAATGTGTATGAGCCCTTATCTATGCTGTGGGTCACGGTCCACCAATTAGCAACTATAGCCTCGCTCTAACAGCTCCATTTGTTTGGGTTTTCTTTTCACACTGCAGAGCGATTTTTATATTTATATTTTTCCATTGTACAACCATTTTCCCTCCGTATCTATTATTTCGCATTGCACTAAGATTTCGACAAACCGTTTATAATAGTGTCGTCACTGTTCATGAAACGTAAAGTTTGGTAAGTTTTAAAGTATTTATTATTATATTGTTATTAGATACTAGTAGTACATTGACAATTAATATTATGTTGTT
This sequence comes from Iphiclides podalirius, assembly GCA_933534255.1. Taxonomy (NCBI): domain Eukaryota; kingdom Metazoa; phylum Arthropoda; class Insecta; order Lepidoptera; family Papilionidae; genus Iphiclides; species Iphiclides podalirius. The sequence goes on from OW152833.1 coordinate 7,692,847, forward strand.
ATGAGTATGAATTTTCGCGTGCGGGCAACGTTGTAGTCCCATCTACACTAATTTAAGCGATAACTATTCGATGATTAAAAACCGTCTGGTTTTATTATCTATGGCCACCAAATAAAACAATACCGGTTCAAGGTGGCAAAGGCGATAACGCGAAAGGTTTCGTAACGTATGATACACGTCGCCCACGCTTCGCTCCTGCGCTGAATTATTAACAGGTGAAATGAATCCATTTTTAAATGGCTTTCCGATTGGCGGTAAGTTTGACAGCTAACCTATGTTTTCCTTTTTATTTTTTATTAGCGGCCGGTTTTTGTTGACTTTAATGAAAGATGGTCATAATGTTGCAGAAGAATAGTGCAAAGAAAATCTTTTCTTAGTCCTTTTCAAATAGTTTCAGAATATTTAGGATACTTTTTTAATTGGATAATAACAGGACCTTTAAATATGTTGTGGGCAGGTTTCGAAAAAAATTACCTATAGTATCGGTTTAGTTTAGCTCCGTTTTATGGATTAATTATGTTTTTTTTTTTGTGAAAAACTTCACGTTTGCTATTTATTAGTCCTGCGGTTTTGCCAGCTTCGTCGGTAGATGCCCGCGAGTTAACCACTCGGAGTAAACAATGTAGCTGGTGCACGGTGAGGACAAGTTGTCACCGTCAGCTCCCCTGCATCTCCGCAAACTCTGACAAAAGATGGATAATTCGACTGAGAAGAGGGGGTCCGGAGGGGGTAACGAGGGGCACGAGCAGGTGATTTACCTGACGTTAGAGACTAGTGTCTACCTCCGCCCACACATCTACAAATACCCTACGGGTTTTTCACACATCACCCCGGTATTCGGCGAAGCCGTGGTACTTCCCCGGACCACTTATAAAGGCCTTTGTTCGCTAGTTGACTGCTGCAGGCTATTAAATATAGTTTAGTGGGACAGCTCCTTCCTGGGTGATCAATACTTATCAATTCAAGTTTCTAACATCACCATGCGGCATGCGTTACGATGCCATATAAAACTAGTGTTTAAAATAGTTTATACACTTTGCACGGAGCAGGAAATACCATAAATGTTCATTATTAATAATATAAATTAATACCATAAAATTAATACATAAATGTTCACCAAATTCCATCAGAATCGGCTGAGCTGTGTAGAAAAACATAGAACACAAGCATTAAAACGTGCATTTTTTATAAATAAAGAAAGGGGAGAAAATAATAATCAAATACCTGCCTTTAAAAGAAGTTGGGTAGAAACTCTTGTTTTACATTCCATTTTCTATTACATGTTCATGCATCGAAAAGCTTTCAGGAAATAGTATGTCCTTCCATTTTGTTCTTCCATTTCCTTTTACACAATACGTTTCGCATCTCCGTCTTAGTGTAAATAGTTCACTGAAATCTTGGCCGAGACGAACAGAGTTACCACAGAATAAATGAAACTAATTTTACGAATTTATCGCGTTTATTTTTAATTTTAATTCCCGACGTTTCGCACCCTACGTAAATATAGTAGATCAAAAATTCTGCAGTTTGTGAGCACACCTTAAATCGACTCAACCATTGCATCAGGTTTGATAGATCACAGATCCTTGCAAAAGAACACCGTTTCCTCCCAAGGATGATTCGCGAGGCTATTGAAATTAAAAACACAATAATTTCAATAGCGAAGATGGTTGGGTGCCATCAGCTTGGGATCCTATCATCAATAAAATTAAATCTAGGCCCAAACGAACCACTACTGCAAGAAAAGAAGATATAATTAGCTCCTGCGTAGATCGGACACAAAATTAATAATTTAACAACTGACTGTAGCCCGGGTTAACTATAGCGCATTCACGCCCGGTTTCTGAAACACTGATCATCGTAGATGTTAACTAATCAACTGTCAAATGGCTTTTCAAATCTCTTTAAATTGATCATTCTAATCGTTAAGATCGTTCTAATCAATTCAGAGAGTTTAACCATCTTTTGGGCAACTCAAATGACATTTGAAAAGCCATTTGATTAGTTAAATAAGAAAAAAAGATAAAGCAGCTGATTAGTTAACTTCTACGATGATCAGAGTTTCAGAAACCGGGCGTAAGTTTCTCCCGTGACCATGAACGCTGTAAAACGTTCGAAACGTCGGAAATTAAAATTAACAAGAAATAAACGCGATAAATCCGATAAATAGTTTCATTTGTGATGTGTAATAGCGTAAATACAAGAAATTATCATGTTATCCACATGAGTAAGATTTCACCATTAACACAATTGAGCATCCCTGCAAGGTTTTTAGGACCCTAATTATAACTACCTCGGCCATTGCCCAGGCACATTCTTAAGGTAATTAAGTAAATTTTTATTACGAATTGCTTCGGTTTTTTCTACAGCGTTCATTGCACAGGTATCAAAGGCACTAAAACAAGCCTAATGGTGTTTATATAACCGTGTACCTATATTATTCACATAAATACAGAAAATCGTTAATCCAAGGTATGTTTTTGATGTTCACATTATCTATTGGTTTTTTTGGTATATTGCGAACAAATTTAATTAGATAGTCATTGAGACCGGGGCGAATAGATCATTGGGGCATTGTAGTCAGTCTAAAGTCTTCACGATGTGTCGTACTAAATATGCATGACTATGTTTCCGTCTTTAACAGTAAACTACCCTAAACCGAAGTAGATCCCATTATACAAATGAAACTATCTTAAGAAGCAAGTTAATACTACGGTATGAATTTTTGTTTTACCTGTTGTCACTAAAGTAACTATAACAATATTATAAAGGCGGAATATTTGTTGGTTTGTAACGAGTGATCTCAGATACCACCAAAACTTAATGGTTCACGATATGGTCTATTGAGAAAAACTTGAATTAACGTGGTCTGGATTATTTTTTTTTAATTTTGCCACCGTATCGCTGCAGGCGTATGAGTTGAGCGATAGCATTATAACCAAATTCTGCCATTGTCAGCTCGCCGAAGTGGAGGGCACTTGTGTGAACTAATTGTGTGAAATAATTAGACCTTGTTTCTTTTAGTCGCTCTCCCCATATTCGGAGTGCCTCTCCAGCAGTCGGTCGAGCGTTCGAGGTGCCACGATGACACGAGGCTGCCGTTGGTTGTGCGCGATAGCATCGACTTCCTCCAGGTAAGGGATACGAGTACTGACACTATTGTCTGTGGTAGGACCTAACAACAGTTTCCGATACGAGTATACAGACACTTTTGAGTGTGGTAGGGCCAGGCCTGCCCATTCGTGCAACACTGTTCGCTGTTGCACGAATGGGCAGGGTCCGTCCGGGTAAGTACCACGACCTCACGGAAGACCCCGTGAAGTGAAAGTATTACACTTCTGCGTTTCGTCCGGTGAGTGAGTTAGCCCACTTTATCAAAAGGTGGCAACACATCTGCAACCCTACGGGTGTTGCAAATGTCAATCAGGCGAACCGTCAAATCGTTAGCCACCTTCTCACATATAAAAAAAATATATTCCTTCATTGTGGTATTTTGAGTGACCATAGCGGCCCTTTTATATAAAAAGAAATTTGTTGTGTGTGCAAAGTACACACAAGAGCCGTGATAGCTCAGTGTCCGGGCGCTCGCCTTTAATTCAATATACTCGAGCAACCTGAGTTCGATCCCCGGTGCCGGCACCAATGAAGTTTTTAACTTTAAGTGCTGACTTATCACGTGCTCCGCGATGAAGGAAAACATCGTGAGGAAACCTGGCATATTTTCGAAAATAATAACAAAAAAAATATTTTTCGAAGATATGTGAAGTCCGCCAATCCGCAGTGGGGCCGCGTGGTGGACTATGCCCTGATACCCTCTGTATAGATGTGGCCTTTGCCCAGCAGTGGGACATGTATAGGCAGTTACTTTACTTGCAAAGTTATTGGCAGCTTATATGCTTCATTACACCGCCACATCTTGAACAGTATACTTTTTGAAGAAATATTTTTTAGAAGACTTAAAAAAAAAATCTTTGCTACTAAGTTTTTTTGCACCAATAATGTATGCTTGTACATAGTATGTGTATGTTGCCCTTTTAAATTATTCTATATTCAATGAGTCATAAATAGAAAATGTCAATCTTGTGTTGTTTAGTTTCTCAATAATTAAATGTTTTATTCATGAACACACGCCTGTACTGACATCGCGGGCGACACACGAAGGGCGAATGCTTGGTTTATATTATATACTATGATGATGTATTGTCAAGCCGTGCCATTATTATTTAATGTCACGATATCTCGTTAATAGCTATGGCTGCCGTATTATTTTTCATTTGCGCCTAGGAAACAAACAGTATGGTGCAGTTTTTTTATGAGACTTTTTAGCCCATTTAAGTCAGCGCAAGGCTTGCTCTAATGACTTTTGACTCGCATTCGTTTCTATTTATATAAAATATCTTATATAAGGCTGACTTGCATCTATCGTTTACTCGTAGCGTTAACAAGCATTAGATTCGTTTAATTTTCAAGTGTAGTCTTATATGTACCATTGTTGGGCCAAATCCTTCTTCGTACAGGGTACGGGGGCGTAGTCGACCCCACTGCGGATTGGCACACTTCACAGATCCTCTAAATATTTTTTCCTGTAATTATTTCTAACACTTTCACACCGCTGAGAAATTAATAATTTCATTGGTTCCGCCAACGCGATTTGTACTCAGGTTGCTAGATTGTAATAAATGAAAAAATAACGCCCGAGCACTGAACCCACGGCTGTGAGTCTCATTGTCATCATCCAAGAGTCTTCACGGAAATATTTTTAATCATTTGATTGAGTGCGTTCAGGAATGCAAGGTTTCAAACTGGCCAGTGTCCCGGATAAGGACGTCGGAACGAACCCGCTTACTTTCTGCACGACATCGATCATAACGAATTGACGACAAAGATGCATACAAAGAAACTAATAATAGCTGCCAATCAAAGAAAAAAGTTTGCACACAAAAATAAAAATAGGTTAAAAATGCTAAACAACAATTTTCATTTTTATGTCTTCGACGTATTACAGAAATATTTCGAAGGATATCAAACGCGCGTATCAATTCGCGTTTAGAACGGTACACTATTTTTGTACCGTTCTAAACGCGTTTATACTAACTAGTAAGTTCAGAGGTCAATCTATGCATAATGTAATGGGATTTATTCTGGATTCCATGCCAAAGCAGACCACTATATATTCTTAGGATTGTTATTAATTCGAGACATTGAAGTGGTTTTTCGTCTTATACCGTTGCTAATACCTTCCGTTCTTCTACTAACAGTCGCCTAAATTCACATTAATGTAAAAACACGTTGAATAATTAATCATTGTTGTTCTATAAAGTTGCGGCGATCATTATATATTTACGGAGATTGTTTGCTAACGGGTAAGGTTTGAATATAAGAAAGATTGTAAACTACGCTACCCTACTGTAAACAAAATGTTGTGCCGGATGTTTACAATTTGAGTGAAAGTCTCACGTGGCTTTATCGGATTATGTAACGACTGCGATTGTTACGTTGTTACAGGGCTTCGCGCAAGTTAGTTGCAATTTTAGATGTTGATTTGCAGTGAATTGAAAACGACGAAAAGCATCAATTCGTACGTCTGTAGAGTAACCATCTGAGAACTGGAGTTTGATGCATATAAAATCTGTTTTTTATATCACTAGCTTATATCTGGGCTCGAAAATAATCCAAAACTACAAATCGAAATTGGGTCTTAGACAAATAGATAGTCTATTTGTTTGATGTCTAAAGGCCCATTTACACGATGCCATTTTCTTGAACATACAAGAGCAATAATTGAATGCAATAAATTATTGTTTTGACCATTTCTTGTTTACACCATGCAACTCATTTATTGCTTCAATTTAGTTGTATACAACAGGCAAGAAACTGGCACCGTGTAAATGGGCCTTAAGACAACCCAACTTCGAGTCGAATCTTATGTAGTTCAAAAGAATATCTGTTTTCGAATGGGCTTTCATACAGTATGAATAATTAAAAAAAAACACTTGTAAGCTTCGTAAACATAATTAAGATTTATTACACTGTGATTTACCTATAGTTACAACTTACATCTTTGGAAATGAAGTACTGACATAAACTTTGTTACGAATTTGTTGTACTTGACAGCGCGTTGAAACCACACGGATATGTATGTTCACTGTTCAAGAACAATGGATGACTTTAACGGATGTCTGTCCTAGACCCAGTTAATCGTACGAAGTGAATTTGGTGCGCGACTGTACCTGAAGCACTCTGTTTCGATAAACAATGGACCTGATGAAGCGTATCGTTTTATTGAATGTCCAAATTTGTTATTATGACCTTAATGCCATTGACGTAGTACATTTAGAGTTCAGCTACAGCACTATTTTTAGGATAAAACGGGACCCTAGTACTAAGACTCGGCTGTCTGTCTGTTTGTCTGTCTGTTACCAGGCTGTATCTCATGAACCGTGATATTTAGACAGTTGAAATTTTCACAGATGATGCATTTTGTTGCCGCTATAACAACAAATATTAAAAAACAGAACAAAAAATATTTAAGTGGGGTTCCCATACAACACACATCATTTTTTTTTTTGCCATTTTTATAGATAATGTTACGGAACCCTTCGTGCGCGAATCCGACTCGCACTTGGCCGGTTTTTATTTATGTGAGAAGGTGGCAAGCGAGCTAGAGTGGCAATATTTTTGTTTAGCAATCGGCACTCTACTAAAAGCACAATCTTTGTGTGGCCCTATCGATTGGGATCTGATAAGCTGGATAAAAGTATACAATGTTTTTGCTCTAACACTCTTTCTCTTTCCCTCACTATGTCTCTGTCTATCCAGGCCAGTGAGAGCGAGACGCAATGCAATCGTCAGCGTATGTTTCTTTTAACTTTTATTTTGCTCAGCAAACTTAAATTTTTTTACGATTGTGTTAATCTGATAGCAATAAACTTAAAAGATGTTTAATAAAGTAAACCAGCAATATCGAAGGAAGATTTTATATTAGAAAGAGACCTTCGATAATAAACCAAATGTCATTCCGTACCCACGTATAAAGATTTTTTGTTTTATATAAAAAAATAACTGCAAAAACGGGTAACGAAAAAATTGTCTTGAATATATTCGACTAAGAACATTCAAATTTTATTCAGAATTCAGATTCCAGAAGGCTTCGCAATGTTTGGTTCATTTGTCTACGTAAATTTACAATTTAAAAGTTTCAAGAGACTATATCCAAAAATAAAAATTAATCTGTAAATAAATGATTTGCCTTGTTTAATTGTTTTTGACGTTCCATAAAAGCTTAAAATAAGCCTCTTATCACTACATAGTATAAAACAAAGTCGTCCCGCTCTGTCTGTCTGTCCCTATGTATGCTCATATCTTTAAAACTACGCAACGGATAGTGATGCGGTTTTTTTTACTGGATAGAGTGATTCAAGAGGAAGAGGAGAAAAGAAGAGTTTAGATGTATAATACATTGCACCCGTGTGAAGCCGGTGCGGGTCGCTAGTATTGAATAAAGAAATGTTGACTATTACTTACGTTACTGTTGCAGGCGCACGGCTTGAAGTCCACTCAGATCTACCGCTCAGATCCGGACAAGATAAAGCTCCAGCAACTCCGCAAACTGTTCACGGACCGAGGACCCACTTTCCCCTACCATTGGGACGTGCCAGTCGCCTGCGCCATGCTCAAAGCGTTCATCAGGTACCAGTTTTTTTTTGTTGTTAAATGCTGGCAAACGTCAATGCGGTCAACCTGAGTTTTAGTGTTTACTGCCTAAGGAAATCTACTGCACCTGATGAGTAGATGCACCAACCGCCTTAGATTTGGTTACTAGCGAAATGGTATTTGCCATTAACTCCATAGTTGGCGTAAATATTATGGAATACTAGCTTTTCGCTCGCGTTGAAAGATGTATATTTAATATCTTTCAACCCTTTAGAACACTTTTTCCAATTAAAAAATAGCCTATTACCTTTCTCAGGCTCTAGACTATCTGTGTACCAAATTTAATTTAAATCGGTTCAGTAGTTTTGGAGTGAAAGCGATACAGAGTTACTTTCGCATTTATAATATTAGTATGGACTTACGCCAAAATTCTATCTTCAGTAATCAAATCTATCTTTTGATTATCAATTGAATATTGAAACCGGTCTTTAGTGGATAAGCAAAACGAAAATATAATACCACAACTTCATATCGGTCTATTTGCTGGTGCGTTTGCGCTTCTTTACGTTGTAAAAAGGGCGCGTAAAATTTACGAAAACAATATAATATGGACACGCAGCAAAAATATTTCAGAGATGTTGTGAAGTCTGCCAATCCACAGTGGAGTCGCGTGCTGAACTATGCCTTGACTTTGACCCTAATACCCCTTGCACAGAAGAGTACTTCGACTTTTATTTCTTTGAGATTCAGTCTAAGGTCAAAAACTCATTACGTTGCAGTATCAGTGCGGGAAAAAGAAGAAATAAGAAACAAAGCTATTAACAACAATATAAACATGTTCCATAAGCTCTTTTTCCGCATCACACACCAAATATGCAATTTTTATTGCGCAGAGCCATGTGTTTACGAATCTACAGCCACCCAAATACGGCAATAAGTACGATTACCAGGTTTATTGCGTCTTAACAGAACGCTTTAATGTGCGTCGGCGTTGGCACAAGGTTGGTTTAAGCATGTATAAATCTCTGTCTAATTCGACCAAAAGTGGATATCTAAAGCAGACGTATCTCCAAATGTTGTAACCATATACATACATATGATATAAAACCTTATTCCATCTGGAATAAAACATCTTTTATCAGAATTGTATTTTCGTGTGTCCCAATCTCATTAAGTGCACAATTTTTCCAGAGGTAAAGACCCTAAGCCATGATAGCTCAGTGTCCGGGCGCTCGCCTTTAATTGAATATACTCGAGCGACCTGAGTTCGATACCCGGTGCCAGCATCAATGAAATTGAGGGAAGGTGGCAAACGAGCCAGCGGCTCATCAAATGTAAAGTGATAACCGCCGCCCATGGATTTCTGCGTTTCGTCTGGTGACTGAGATAAGCAGGGTACACTTTAAAGGGTGGCAAAGCATCTGCAACCCTACTGCTCTTGCAAATGTCCAGGGCGGTGGTTATCACTTAACATCAGTTCGCCAGCTCGCTTGCCACTTCACATAAAAAGCGAAGACTATTACGTGGTCCTACCACAGGTAAAACACTCGCTATTCTGTGCACGCTTAATAACTACTGGCGTTCCGCAGCGAGTTGCCGCATTATTCTGTGCACGCTTAATAACTATTGGAGTTCCGCAGCGAGTTGTGTCACTATTCTGTGCACGCTTAATAACTAGTGGCGTTCCGCAGCGAGCTGCCGGACTCCATCCTCACTCAGGAGCTGCACAGCCAGTTCGAGCAGGCGGCCGCGATAGCCGAGCCCCAGCGCGAAGCCGCCCTGGTGGCCCTCATCGCCAAGCTGCCCAATTGCAACAGGACCCTACTGGCGTGGCTGATGCGACACTTCGCTAGCGTGGTCGCCAACGAACAGGTGACCCTCTTGAAGCGCTTTCGGGTTTGGATTATAACAGGTCATTCTTGAAGCGCTTTCGGCTTTGGGATTCGATGTACAGATATATCCGGTTACTAGCGATAGCTATTTGTAGTGGTTAGGCCACGCAACAGTGTTCACTGTTGCACGAATGGGTAGGTCCGTCCGGGTAAGTACCACGACCTCGCACAAGTCCGGCGTAAAGTAGAAGTTGTTACACTCCTGCTTTTCGTCTGGTGAGTGAAGTAGCTGGAGCCCACTTTATAAGGCTGTTGCAAATGTCCATAGGCGGTGATTATCACTTAACATCAGGTGAACCGCCAGCTCGTTTGCCACTTTGTAACATTAAAAAAAAACATTAGCTTCATAATACTTACGTAATTCCATCTCCAGTAACCAAATCTATCTGTAGATAGAATATTGAAACCGCCCGTTGGTTATTCACCTAACCAATCAAGCGTGGATCTAGGGGAAGGGTCATGAACCCTCACAAAACCGAATGTATTTTTTAAGAAGTTTTAAAAGATCTGAATCTCGTTCGTAATTTATTTATTTATTTCATTTATTTATTTATTTAAATGTAATAAATAATTAATTCTATTCTATTCTATGGCGTCTCACGTCGAACTAGTAAATAACCGTTTTGATGTACAGTTTTCGAGATACTTCAGTCTCTGATAAAAATGTTTAAAAATTTCTTACAAAGAACATTGGCATACAAGATTACATACAAGAATGTATGTAACATTCTTGTATGTAATGCCAATTTTGAGGACAATTTTTTTTAAATAAAAAATAGCTACGTATACTGAAACGTTACTTTTCGAAATAAGAAATTTAATAATTCGAAATAATTAATAGTAAATAACTTAAGAATAAGATACCTTTAGATAATTAAATACTTATTTACACATAAATATATGTTTAACCATTCGGTGACTAATCACGGTAATGTGCTAAAATTTCACATGGGTCTATTAGTTACCATACGTTTCTCTTCTTTATCCATTCTTCTATTTCTCCCTTCTCTTTTTACTCATACATACATACATACATATTACGCGTGTACAATAACACGAGACTCGCGCGAAAGGCAACGCCCCCTCGCACCACCCTCCTCCCCCGCGTTCGCGTTTTTTTTGTGTTCAGCGAACGACAAAAAAATTGTTCCAAATTTCGAATAGTCTCGGATTTAAGATGCGATGCGTTGAAAACTTATGTTGTATACTGTACAAGCTCGCCTCCGTGACGTCATCGGACTCAGGTCTCAAGTTGTTATGCACGCGTGGTATATAATTATAAACCTTCGTATTTATAACATTAGTGTGTTTCGGTGTTCCAGGTTAACGAGGCAAACGTGCAGACGATCGCAAACGCGATGGGCCCCGCCCTCAACATGTCGCTCAATCTACTCGCCTATCTCATCACTAAAGCGGAAAAACTATTCCCGGACGTCACTCTCGCGAAGTAAGCCACCCGATTTCGATTTAAACGCTCGAAAGTAATCTGTCTCTCTCCCTCACATTCTCTCGATATTTAATGTAAAGTTTTTTAATGTAAAGTATGGTACGGCAGCGCAATGTATCGCCACTAATAATGGTAAGTTAACACTAATAAGGTTATATACACTATTCTAACGTCAGAGGCTCGCTTCTAGTCTTTGCCTTCTTGGTATGGGTTAAATTATCAATATATCGAAATTTTTAATCGATAATTATTGATACTATTTAAAAATATCAATCTGGTGTGTCTCCCTCTACAAACCGTAAGTGTGATAGAGTGCAGATTACAATGTCCCTAATTATCGAAATAATATCCGTTCTCTATGAACAAGCGACAATCGAGATAAGGTCGGTAAAGAAGTCGGGTGTTCTCGCGCGTCAGGTACGTGCCGCCGCTGCTGACGCTGAGCGGCGAGCTCGGCGGCGACTCGGCCGCGCTGAGCGCCGAGCTGCGCAAGCAGGAGTCGCTGCTGAGCCAGATCCATGCGGAGATGCACGCCGGCTTCATAAGCGCCGCGAGGGACCAGCGCCTGTGGGAGGCGCAGCGCATCGTCACGCAGCTCAAGGTCGCCTCCAATCTCACAATGTCCCGCTACTCAACGCTCAACCGTATCCCAGTGTCATAATGACCAGCTGCTCAACGCTCAGCCGTATTAGAGTGCGGTAGTTAAATAACCCCGCTCGACTCTTGCTCGCTGTTTTTTGTGTATGAGAAGGTAAGTGAGCTGGCGGTTCGACTGATGTTAACCGATAATCTACGCACATGGACATCTGCAAAACCCGTAAGTTGCGGTTCGTTGCCACACTAATAAAGTGGCCCCGTCTACCGCACTCACCAGACGAAACGTCGGTCTTCTGTGAGGTCGTGGGACTTACCCGGACGGACCTGCCCATTCGTGCAACAACCGAAGCTATTGCGTGGCCTTATCATAGTTAACCCGTTCCGACTTTACGTAGCCTTTATAGTTACCGCACTCAGCAGATGAATCGCAAAAGTGCAATACTTTCGTCTTCATACCAGTCTCTTTTATGTACGCGGTACTTGCCCATACAAGTATGATCATTCGTGCAACAACATTATTAACATCCTGTAGATACAAGCTTCCTCAAGCTCAACTTCTGCCCTCTGTCGATTAAACAACATGCAACCCCTTATATTACTATTTTTAAAAATGAAATAAAGAGAAATTGTTAACATTATATTTGGTTTATAATGATCACGAACACGCTTTCCATGGATATGTTGTTGTTCCCTATACCATTCCTGGTATTATTTATTTTTGTGCTCAATTAATCAGCATTATAATTTAATAATAATTTCATTATGTAGCCACAAACCATACTGACATTATGATTCTGTCTATGCAGCGGAAATTGCGGTCAGTGCAAAAGTCCACGGAGCCCACCGTCCTGGCGCAGCAGCCGTCGCTCGACGAGAAGCCCGAAGAGGAGGTCTCCCAAACGAACTCACAAACGCACTCGCAAACGCAATCGCAAACGCACCCACAAACGAACTCGCAAACGAACTCACAAACGAACTCCCGAGCGAACGACGCACTTCAGGCGGACACGGAACCCGCCATAACGCCATCGGTGGACGCCTTCCACGACGGCAAGCTGTCACCGGGTGACAACACGTTTCCCGTCGAGTTTGAGGACAACTTCGGCGCCCAGGCCGAGCCGAATGTCCGGACGGTAACTCCAGAACCGGACAAGCCGAAGCTCACCGAGAAGGAGCTAATGGTGCTGCGACTGGAGCTCGAGAACGCCGAGTATCTGCAGCTCAAGTCGCTGCTTCAAGCGAAGATAAACTCGGAGCAGTTCGAGATTGTGAAGCTTAGGAGCCACGTGGCGTTGAAGAGCAAACAAGAGGGCGCGCAAGTCGCTAGGGAACAGAGGGAACTCCCCTCGGCGGAGGAGCACGAACTGAAGCAAAGGCTGCTGAAAGAGAACGCGCTACTGGAGCAGAAGAGACTGAGTCTCGTCAACCAGATATTCCAGGAGAGGGTCGCCTGCGTCCAGCTCAAGATTGAGCTCGCGATGAAGGAGATACTGTCCAAATCGTAGGCTCTTCCGCCGAGTTTAGGTTTTAAATTCAATTCGGCTAAGGCGCGAAGTGTTGTGGGCTCCATCCCTACGCGGTGACATTTGTGTGGAATACGAACCGTTGTACAGAGTCTTTGTTGTTCGCTGATGTAGGCTTTTTTATGGCAAAGTAGGCAAACGAGCGGGTTCCCCGGTTAATTAGGGACGCTAGCAACATCGGAGGGGTTACTACGATGTTGGCGACCTTTGTAAAAGGTTTAGGCTCTCATCTAAGGTCCCTAAGTCGTATCGCTCCGGGAATACCGCCGACAACAACCGGTCACACAAAGTGGCTGTGCGTGGCAGAAAAGTGTCGATGATATTTGGCAGTTTGACGAACAATTACTCAGACCACTTCCCGTGATATATGCGACAGAAAACGCAAAGAGATGCACGATCGGACAGAAATATGTCATCGACATAATTGTGTCTCACCGTGTACCTTACCGTGTCGTAAGACACGGTCAAATAGAATGTGCTGCTATTTAGGTGAGCCAGCAGCCCAGCCAAGAGATGAGAACATTATTTCAAGCGGCCGAATCTGTGCTTTATAGAGCTGTAAGCGATGTGTTCTGTCACATAAATCGCATGCATACATTGAAATCTATATTATACAGTAACTAACTAATATTGATACTGGAAGATATTATTTAATTAGTAGTATTAAGTAAAGGTAGTAAATATTCGTTGATTTAGTTATTTTCTTATTTTTTTCGTATTTATTTTTTGCAACAAAGCGATACACCCATGCGTCGATAAGCGAGACTGAGTGACAGATGCCGAGCCGCGCTGTTCTATACAAAAATGTTTGAACTTTAGTATGCTAATAACCCTACCAAATAACTGCAAAGTTGAACACCGCTTGAAATCAACGCCAAAAATTCCGATACAATATGTGGCGGCAAGGGGTGTGCCCTCAAAAGGAGATACGACAAAGGTTAAGGCTCATTGCTGTAAACGCCTAACAACGCAAAAAACCAGGTTTGAATTGGAATAGATTTAGTCTGCCCCAATCCCAGATTTTGCATTACGTTTGAATTTAAATAGATTAATCTTAAATCCATGGATAGATACGGGAACCGTGTTTATATTACTGCGTTAATAATACGTTATTATTTTTTTTTTGTAATCTTTACATACTTTACCAAGATGGATGACTATTGTGTTTTTAACATATGGCAAAATGAAATAAAAACTTTACTAGTTGAATGTGAAAAAATACCAAGCCCTTATTGTAATGCGTTATATAATTTTATTTATTGTTGTGTTAATCTTGATTACAAGTACTGGTTTTAAAAATTTATTAATGTTTTTTTCTTATTTTTACATTTATACTAAAGACTGTATTTAGACATGATGGATATTATATATTTTAAAACTGGGCTGGTAGGCCCAGAACATTTGCAAAGAATTAAAGTGCTGTTATAACAATTGTATATGATCCATTTAAAGCGCTTTTTATGTAAAATCAGTTAAATTAATTTTCTCGTTTTTAAAACTAGTAACGATCTCAAGAACGAAACAGTTAAAAATAAATAATATGTAAGAACTTTCCCAGCATACTTATTCTAGCTTTTAGCTAATTAGTAAATATACATAACTGAACTTATTTTGTTTTAATATTTCAATGTATAAATCTTAGTAAAACTCCTTCCTACATTCCCGCCATGTCATGTTGAATCCAATCGTGATGTTATTTCAAATCCAAGTTCCTTAGTGACAGTTATTATCTATCAGCTCCTAGAGTGCACTATGGTATTATATGGTACCTTAAAGAATAGCATAATTATACATAATGTTTTTGTGCTAGGTAGGTAAAGGACTAGTAATTTGCCTCATGGCCCACAATGATAAAATTAGATGATTTCAAATGACTTCGAAGTACTCTTTATTAGTTATGAATATGTTGTCTTGCTGCTTCGGAGATGACTTCTGACGAGTTCTGTTACCCTTGTCCGGAGACTATATAAAGATTTATGGGTCGCAGAACCCATAAAAAACCACCCATAAAAGACTACCTTGCTGAAGTCACGCATGTGGACATGCGTACAGTTACTAAAGGGGATTGTTAACGGGCTCTTGTAATTAGGTATGCTGCGCTAATCAGTGGTTGGGAGCGGTGATAACCGCCCGGGATTCTGGTGTTATTGTGGTGTACGGGGTGTGGTCTGTTTTTTACTTGAGGCGGCAAAAGAACTGATGTTTCACCTGATGTTAAATGATTAGCGCCGCCCATTGACATTTGCAACATCCCTATGGTTGCAGATGCGTTGCCACCTTTTAATAAAGTTGGCTCCGGCAACCTCACTCACCAGATGAAACGTAGAAGTGTAACACGTCTGTTTCACGCCGGTATTCTGTGAGGTCGTGGAACATACCTGGACGGACCTGCCCATTCGTGCAATAGCGAATACTGTTGCTTGGCCCTACCACTAATAAATAACTAAAAAAAAACAAAAATAGTAATATGTTATCCTTACCCGACGACCACATTGGACATCGGCGCTTGTCACGATTCTATTCGTAACGAGTCAGAACCGCGACTGATACATGGCTGCTTCAAGATTGAATTGAATCGTATAAGTGTAACCATTTATACGAAATAATAGAATACAGAGCCGCCACCTAGGGTTAAAACAGTTAAGAAATCTAAAGCAAAAGTTTTAATCTTTTGTTTATCTCTGTGCCATCTAGTTTCTAGCAAATTAATAAAATCCAACTTTTTTTTCACAGTTACAAAACACAGTTAAGGTGTAGCCTAATTAATTAAGACAATTTTTTATGTATAGCTCGTGCCTCGTGCTATGAAGAGTAAAGATTTTAAAATTTTCACTACCAATTCGCTCAATTTTTGCAAACCGAGATTACCAAATCTCGTGACGACCGCTATTAAAATTTGCGTGTTTAAACAAATTTAAGTTTTAGAAACTTTATAGCATGTCGATCCACATTTTTATTTAAATTGCAATTTATTTGAAGTGTACCGTAACAATGAGCGTTTTTTGTTTGTTACGTAATGTCTGTAAATGGCTATAATTGTGGTTATGAACAACACATAACGAAGTTGTGATGTTTTTTACAAGTTTTAAAATCAAGCTTAAGAATTAAAACCGACGCAAGATGTGTTAGCTTATTGTTAATCAAATCGGAAAATTATTTATTTTATATATTTAATAATAAACTATAAATGTCCGTATTTACTGTTAATAACCTTGACGGAAAAAATAAATAACGCCGCATTGATTGTTAAAAGTAAATCCATTGGTATCCCGCTCAATGATTTTTGTTTTTTGGTCGGGCGTAAATGAGCGTGTTAGGAGAATAAATTTACTTTCGGAAGTTTTAGCTGACGGAGGTGCATGGAAACCTGTATATAAAGATGATGAATGGAAAATGATGCAGAGACGTCGTTATAGGAATAGATTTATTGGCCATTTTGGTAAAGCAAACTCGGAACACAATACAAAGTTTAAATGCGCTGATTTAAAAGTACTTTTATTTATATCAAATGTACACAAGGATGTTTTGGAAGAGGACATTATTGATTACGTGTTTAACACTACAGGTATCAGAATTTCCCTTACGGAAATGCCTATGAAAGAAGATAGAAATTATCATTCATACAAATTATTTGTTGATAAACACAAGGTTCGTAGTTATAAGGGCATAGACTTAGAAGCATTGCAACGTGATGCTGCTGCTTTAGACTGGACCTCAGTGCTGAACGTCAACAGTGTTGATGAAAAGGTTCGTAGTTTAACTGAGATTATTTTAAAATTGTTTGATAAGCACGCACCGATCCGTAGAGTTAAAGTCAAGCGAAATCCGGCACCATGGCTCAATAATGACATAAAGCAATTAATGGCTCTTCGTGACAAAGCTAAAAGAAAATACAAGCGTTTTCCTTCTGAGAAAAATCTAACATACTTTAAAGTGCTACGAAACCGCTGCAACCGTATGTGTAGAGATGCTAAGAGACGCTATTTCCACGATTCTCTCAATAATCGAAGCCCATCTGATGTTTGGAGATTCCTGAAGTCTAATGGTATCGGAAAGCCACCTAATGTCGTATGTGGGGATATTGATTTAAACGATCTTAACAAATATTTCTCTCAATCTTCCTCAATCCTAGATCCTTATATCAAATCCGAAACACTGCGCGTATTGTCTGGCCTGCCGAGGCCATCTTCCCCCTCCTTTAATTTCACCCCTGTTTCAGAGGAGTGTGTGAAAAGATCCATTTTTGCAATCTCATCATCATCTGTTGGCAGTGACAATATGTGCTCTAGAATGATAGTTTTTAATTTTGTCATCAGTACTTCCCGTTCTTACCCACATATTTAATCACTCATTGTCAACCTGTTCATTTCCCTTGGACTGGAAGCAGGCCCACATCATACCACTCCCGAAGGTTACTTGTCCGACAATAATGTCCCACTTTAGGCCCATTTCCATCTTACCTTTTCTTTCCAAAGTTCTTGAGCACATTGTCCATACTCAACTATCCACTTTTCTATGTTCTAATTCGCTTTTAAGTTCTTTCCAATCCGGTTTTCGGCCCAGTCACAGTACTGTTACTGCTCTCCTCAAAGTTATAGACGATATTCGATGGGCTATGGAGACAAATAAACTTACTTTACTGGTGTTGCTTGACTTCAGTAGTTTTTCTTCTGTTGATTTTGATATTTTACTCGGCATCCTTCATTCAATTAACATTTCCTCTTCCTCTATAAATTGGTTTGACTCCTATCTTCGGGGCCGCTCGCAGCGCATTCGCATAGAAAATTCATTCTCTAACTCTTGTGAACTAAGCGCGGGTGTGCCTCAGGGTGGCGTTCTCTCTCCTTTACTTTTTTCTATTTTTATTAACTCAGTCACAACAGTTATTTCTTCCAATTTTCACCTCTATGCAGACGATTTGCAGCTTTATCATCATTTTCCTCCAGCACAAGTAGACTTAGCTATTGCTACTGTTAACGAAGATTTAAACCGAATAAACTCTTGGTCGAAATCATTTGGACTCACGCTTAATGCCACTAAATCACAGGCGATAATTATCGGTACTAGGTATGCAAGAAACTCGATCAATTTCTCTATTATACCCCCCGTAAAGTTATGCGATATACCCATACCTTACACTGAAACTGTCAAGGATCTGGGGATAATAATATCATCTAATCTTTCCTGGCGTGCACATGTAAGTGAAATTAGTCGAAAAGTTCACTATTCTTTTCATGCTCTGAAATGCCTCCAGGGTGTATTGCCCTTAAAGACTAAAATCTCTCTGGCCCAAATGCTCATCCAACCCATCATAGACTACGCTGACGCCTGTTACCTGGATGCTACTGAGGAGCTTCTAAATAAGCTTGAGCGCTTGCAAAATCTATGTATACGCTTTATCTTTGGACTTCGTAAATTTGATCACGTCTCTCATCTTCGCAAGGATCTCAAGTGGCTCCCAATACGATTTCGAAGGAACACTAGGATTTTATGTCTGCTCTTTAATATCCTGTATTGCCCTACTTCACCATCTTACCTGCGTGAGCGATTTGCTTTCGCTCGTCCACCGCACGCTCCTTGCCGTTCCCATCTTAAAACCCTCCTTAAATTCCCTCCCCATAAAATCGCTTCATATTCCGATTCCTTTACTGTTCATGCAGTTCGATTATGGAACTCACTCCCACCGATAATCAGGGAATCTAAAACTATATCGATTTTTAAGAAAAGAGTTAAGGATCACTACCTTTCCTTGGCAGTATAAATGCGACATATATATTTATATATTTATTTACTTATTTATGTATGTATATGTATGTATTTATGTATGTGTATTTATATATATTTTATTTTAGTAATGATATCATATTTATAATTATTCATATACGTGTATTTTAATTAATGTATGTACACAATTAACTACCATCTGTAACCAATTTCCAGTCACAGGTCTGCTGGAAGAAATTTCTTATGAAATAAGCAGGACCTTTGTACAAATTATTTCATCTATTTACATCTCTGCCATAACTCTGTGTACATAAATTATTATTAAATTATTATTAAATTAAGGTTGATGGATTATTAAATGACAAAATTTGGCCTTCGAGAGTAACATTTAGGCGTTTTGTAAATTTTAAAATGAAAGGGGAAAATAAAATTACGAGTGAATCTTTATCGGAGCAACATGGATAATTCAAATACAGAGTACAGTAAAATAATTAGTTTTAATTGTAAAGGCTTAAAAAGGTCTCTAGAGGATGTAAGGTCTTTGTGTCAAGATGCAGATGTTATTGCGCTGCAAGAATCATGGTTGCTACCTCATGACATCCCTTTATTGAATAATATTCATAATGATTTTGGTTCAACGGGCACCTCAGCTGTGAATACATCCACGAGTCTTCTTAGAGGAAGGCCGTATGGTGGAGTCGCACTACTATGGAGGAAAAGTTCTTTTCAAGCCGTGTCGGTAATAGAATGTAACAATGTACATATTTCGGCAATAAAAATAGTGGTGAGTTTCAGAACTATGTTAGTATTCAGTGTATATATGCCAACAGACTCAGTGGACAATCTTTGTATATTCACCGAGTGTCTTGGTACAATTAATTCAATTATAACCGAAAATAATGACGCAGAAGCTGCGTACATTTTGGGTGATTTTAACGCTCAATGTAATTTAACGCTAGAATGTAATTTATATAAATTAAGATCGAAATCGATAATTACTAAAAAGTTTAAGCAAAACCAGGTTGTTTGGGGAGTTAGAAAATCAGACCAAATAGAAAAGTATTTTAATTTATGTAATACAAAGCTGAAAAACATGCACTTTCCGCAAGAATTGAGTAGTTGCTGTGATTACAAATGTAATAACCGTAATCATAATATTAGTTTAGATAAAATGTATAATGAGATTGTCACTATTTTGTCGGAGGCTTCTATCATGACTTTCGTACATAAAAGTTACAGGAAAGGTAACATTGTTGGTTGGAATAGGTATGTAAAAGACGCTCATAGGGAGGCAAGGCTTAAGTTTCAAATGTGGGTGCTGGCGGGCAGGCCTAGAGATGGTAGAACATTTATGGAAATGTGCGACAGTAGAAAATATTTTAAAGCTAAATTAAAATGGTGTCAAGGCCATCAAGATCAATTACAAATGGACATACTTGCTTCAAATCATAAGGTTAAAGACTTTAGAAGTTTTTGGAAAAATACAAACAAATTAAATGCTAGACCTAGCCTACCTATGAGCGTTGAAGGCATTAATGATGATAGCAAAATTTCAAATATGTTCAAAGAGTACTTTTCGGTTCAATCACCTTTAGAACAGTGTCCTCAAAATGTCCGCGGTGATAGGCCTGTTATGGAACCATGCAATGTCAGGTTCACAGCCAGGCAAGTGCTTAGTAAAATAAACAACATGCACAGGGGCAAATCGCCGGGAAGTGACGGTCTCAGCATCGAACACCTCAAATATGCAGGTTTTCATTTGGCTCGAGTGCTTGCTAGGTTTTTCTCTCTTTGTATGGGGCACTCATACCTGCCTGGCGCCCTAATGCACACAATAGTAGTTCCTATAGTTAAAAATAAAACTGGTGACATATCGGATAAGGGTAACTATAGACCTATCTCACTTGCCACGACAATAGCCAAGTTGCTTGATAGCCTGCTGAATGACATTCTTACGGAACACGTGAATCTGCACGACGCGCAATTTGGTTTCAGGTCGGGACTGTCCACTGAAAGTGCCATTCTTGGTCTGAAATACTCAGTGACATACTATACCACGAGAAAGACACCAGTCTATGCTTGTTTTCTCGATCTCTCTAAAGCTTTTGATCTAGTTGTCTTATGATCTATTGTGGGATAAGCTTAGCAAAACGGGTGTTTCGTCTGAATGTGTTTCGCTACTTAAATTTTGGTATGGCAATCAAAAGAACCAAGTGAGATGGAATGGAGCCCTTTCTGATGGGTATTGTTTGGATTGCGGCGTGAGACAGGGCGGTCTAACTTCACCAACACTTTTTAATCTGTATATTAACGACCTGATAGAGGAACTCAGTAGTCTGCATGTTGGATGCTACATTGATGGAACTTGTGTAAATAACTTTAGTTATGCCGATGACATGGTACTGCTGAGTCCTTCGATCAGTGGTCTAAGAAAATTGTTGATTATCTGTGAAAAATATGGGGAAAAACATGGCTTAAAATACAACTGTACAAAGAGTGAAATGTTAATATTTAAAGCTGGAAAGTATAGACCTCCCAATCCACCTCCAGTTTTTCTCAACGGATCTATCCTAAGACTAGTAGACCGCTTTAAATACCTTGGGCACATCATAACAGAGGACTTTAAAGATGATAAGGATATTGAACGTGAACGCAGGGCGCTGGCGGTGAGGAGCAACTTATTGGCACGCAGGTTTCCTCGATGTTCCAAAGAAGTAAAAATTTTGCTTTTTAAAACGTACTGCCAATCATTTTACTCGAGCGGCCTGTGAGTTGTAATTGTTATACGCAGCGCCCCTATAACGCCCTGCGTGTTCTGTATAATAATGCCTTCAGAATGCTGCTGGGGCTGCCACGTTTATACAGTGCCTCTGGTATGTTCGCGGAAGCAAGAAAGGACGATTTCTATGCCATAATGCGCAAAAAAACCTCTTCTGTACTGCTCAGACTTCGTGGCAGTACCAATAGTATCCTGAAGATGATTTCCGATCGGATAGACTGCCCTATTCAAAATTCTGGATGGAGCGGACTATTGGTTTAAGAAGATAGTCTTTTAGCGATAAAATAATTATGTTTGTTTTCTATTTGTATATTTCGTTAATTCCATTACTATAATTATAATTTCGACTCTATTGCTATTTAAGTTACATTTTTAAATTTTAGTTAGTTTTATTTTTATTGTAGTTTCAGCTGTTAGAATAAGTAGTGAAAACAGTATTTATATATATTTATTTTATTTATTTATTTATTTATACTTTATGCACAAGCTGTACAGAGGCGGACTTAATGCCACAGGCATTATCTCCCAGTCAACCTTGGGGTGGTACAGAGAAGATTCGGTAGGTGCACAGAAAGATGTCAAAAGAAATAAATAAAAAGAAAATACTGTTAAAATATAAACTGTTGTAAATGAAAGTATATACACATGTTAATTATAGTATATATATAATAAATACTACCAGGTTTATGTACATACATACTAATACATAAATCTTTCTAAATATATGCATAAAATCATATATACATACATAAATAAATGTATACAGACAATTATAAATACATATATACATATACATAAATAAATTCTGACAATTAACGATGGAGTTGACCTGCCGACAAGTTTTTGAGGATGTGCTCACGTGCTTTTTTTTTAAATACAAAGCGACTTTTAGCCAACCTAATTTTGAGAGGTAGCTCATTCCACAGAAGGATACACTGGATAAAGAAGGAAGAATGCATGAAATCAGAACGGTGAGGAGGACATACGAGAAGACGATTATGCGAGGAGCGAAGGTTTTTATTGCTAACGGCACATAGATATTGAAAATGATGGGATAAGTAAGTCGGA
Organism: Iphiclides podalirius; assembly: GCA_933534255.1. Lineage (NCBI taxonomy): Eukaryota > Metazoa > Arthropoda > Insecta > Lepidoptera > Papilionidae > Iphiclides > Iphiclides podalirius. Next base: position 7,715,530 of record OW152833.1, read on the forward strand.
AAAGAAGAAGAGTTCGGGAAAGAGTATAGAGTAGTCAGTGCTCTTAGAGAGCGTCGTTGACGTATGGGTAGCCACTGAAGTTGAGCACGGTAAGTAGATACATGGTCATACTTGCGAAGATTGAAAACGAATCGAATGCAGTTATTCAGAAGTCGGTCGAGTTTATTGAGTTGATCTGCATTCAGGTCGAAGTAGCACACGTCACCATAGTCAATTAATGGGAAAATTAAGGCCTGCACGAGCAATTCCTTCGTTTTAGCCGGCAAGAAATTTTTGAGCCGATATAGACACCGTAGGACCCCTGAGACTTTTTGACAGACGCTACCTACCTGAGCATTCCAGCTGAGCGTCATGTCAATGTGCAATACGGGAGCTCCCGACTACGGTGGCTTGACACTTGGCTGGATTCACGGTTAAACCAAACCTGTCTGACCACTTTTTAATAGCGGCTAAGTCCTGGTTTATAATATTGATTATTTCTGGGAGCCTATCAATGGTGGCCTGAGCGTACAGCTGCAGATCATCGGCGTAAAGATGATACGTACATTGAAGTTCGAGAGTGATGAAATTAATAAAAACAGAAGATAAAATAGGAGAGAGAATACCGCCTTGAGGGACACCACTTTCAACATTGAGCCAGCTAGATGACAATTCATCAATAGTGACTGCCTGCTGGCGCCCTCGAAGATATGATGAAAACCATTCCAGTGCTTCCTCGGAAACCATTAAATAAGACAGGATTGCTAATAGGATGTCGTGACTGACGGCATTAAAGGCATTCGAAAAATCTATTAAAACCATGACAGTAACTTCTGTATTTTCCATACCTGTCCTAATATCGCCAGTCACTTTAAGGAGGGCTGTGGTGGTACTGTGGCCAGGTCTAAATCCAGATTGTAAAGGACTTATCATTTATTACTAAGAACAAAGAGAGAAAATTGCTTGAGAACGCAGGACTCAAGCACCTTAGAAAGGAAGGGTAGTATAGAGATAGGTCGATAATGAGCGAGAAGTGAAGGATTAGGGCATTTCGGCAGTGGACGCACAAGAGCGTTACACCACAAGGAAGGAAAGGATCCAGTATCCAATGAAAAATTTATGATATGAGTAATCGCAGGGAGAAGCTGATCAAGGATAGGGACTATCATGCGTCGGCCGATTTTATCGCAGCCAAGAGCATTGGATTTGATAGAAAGGATAGTTTTTTTGATTTCTTCGGAAGAAACTGGAGAAATTTAAACGAACCAATATCAGGGCGCGTCAAACCATTTATATAGGAAATCGTCTTATTAATCGTTAGATGATCTATCGATGAAGTGGTAGAGAAATGTTGATTTAAATCATCTAATATGATTGAGGTAGGAAGGTTTGGAAAACGCGACTTACCGATACCAAGAGTCCCAAGGAACTTCCAGATATCGGCAGGTGTAGATGAAGGAATATTATCGAGGATGTGACGGCGTTTAGCGTTGCGTACCATCTGATTACACCGATTTCTGGCTAACTTGTAGAGGGACCAATTCTCTTCAGAACGTTGTTTTTTGAATTTACGAAAGGCTCGATCTCTGCGTCTCATAGCCATCCGTATACCCTCCGTCATCCAGGGTGCAGGAGTGTGCCTTAATTTAATTTTCTTATGAGGCGCGTGAACATCATACAAATTTGTTATTGACGTGTTAAGAAAGTGTACCTTACTATCTATTGTGTTGTTCCCCACCAAAGGTTCCCAATCTATATATGTAGATAAGTAAAAATTAATGTGGTTTATATGTAATTAATTGTTTGTGTAATGTTTAAATCTAATTTTGTTTTTAATTATTAATTTGAATTTTTGTCGATTATTACTATGGGCTACTGCCTGAAATAAAGAATTATTATTATTATTATTAATACATAAAAATATATCGTATTATATATTGTACAAAATGTTTTTAAACGCTAATAAACTATGGCATTAACGCTTTTAATTTTTAAAATAATGGAAACAAAAACACTGCAGAAGTCAAAACATATTACACAATATGACTTCTAACTGTTTTTCACCTTTTTTTACCTTGAACGTTGAGCAACGTAAAATGTGCCAATAAAAGATAACAACTTTTTGTTTCGGTAATTATATATTTGAGGAAATTATTTGAACTGTCAGATTTCCGGTATTTTTGTTTATATTTACAAAAATCGTACCTCATTTAGGTACATATATAACTTTATTTTTTGTTATCAAATTTAAAATAATTAAACCACAAAAATGGGGTATTTTAAATAAGTACCAAATTCAAAAAAAAATTATTACTCATACAGATGAATAAAATAGGTAAGTGTACTAGAAAACAATGTTAGAAAGATAACTCGAAGAGGTTATCTTTGTAACGGTGTTACATAAATATCAATATTACATTCGAAATTTAACGCTGTTTTTCTCGTAAGAAATCTTTGAAACCCGTCGAAAAATTAATATGATTATAATCTACCTCTGTACACACCATCTTTTATATGGCATGTACCACCTTAGAGGTTGTTGGCCCCACTTGCTACATGAACCTGCCTAGTTCATTGCAAGAAGCTATATTGGATTAGGATTAGCGAGAAGAAATATCATTTGAAGTCTTTAAACTAATTAAACTACTTTTTGTTAAACATGGCCCTTACTGCTGGAAAACAATATCCTTTTTTGTAAGGACGTTTTACAAAGATAAATTTCACGTGGACAAATGTTGAGTTTTTTGGGCGGCGGTGACCGCTTCCCATCAGGTGCACCAGGTATCGGCTTGCTCGTTTGCCTCATTTTCAATAAAAAAGCAACACTTCTCAATATCTATCTATGACATATTATTATACACGTAAAAATGCTACTTGAATGAATCCATACTACTTGAATGAATCCTATGCTAACATTAGAAGAATACAACTCCGTTAGTTGGATTGTTCAAAACTGTAAACTACCATTTTTTTATGTGAAAAGTTGTCAAGCGAGCAGGCCGTTCACCTGACGTTAAATGAACACCAACGCCCATGGACATCTGCTACAGCCGAGGGTTTGCAGATACGTTGACAACCTTTTAGAAAATTACCTCACTCACCAGACGAAACGCGAAAGTATTATACTTCCACTTCACGCCGGTCTTTTGTGAGGTCATGGTACTTACCCAGACGAGCCTGCCTATTCGTGCAAAGCCGAGGCTGCTGCGTGGCCCTACCACAGTTAAGTACTTATGGAATATCAGAGACCGATAAAAATTAACTCTTTAAAAAAAATGAAACCCTATACAATTCATTGAACCTTCAATGCTTAGATATATTATTATTTTCTCTACTACTAGAGCTTTCTATGTTGGAGATTATTTAACTAACTTAAAACAATACAAATCTAAACTTAACTCACCAACGTTTATTGTAGAACATCTATCATATTTGTATTAAAGTAATCTCGGCAAATTTGTCCTAAATGCATAACCATGTCTCGGTTTTATCGCACCTATATCGACTAATTATCGTCACAAGTAATTATCGTCACAAGTACATTTGTTATCGAGACATTCTGATACACTTCTTCTTAAAGATAATAACTCTTGTAGAAACTACTCTTGTAACGATTTTCTACATGAAAATTTTAGTTTTTACACTGTTCATTAATGAATTATCAAATTAGCGAGGGACTAATTGGTTTGAAGGATTCAAAACTGATATTTACTACGAGTACTCAATAGTATTTTTGTTTCAATGAGCAAATCATGGTATAAGTTACCACGCCCAAAACATTATCGCAGTAATCTCCCGCCACCTATATAAATTTGACGCAATGCGATTTGATAATATAAGATCCGATAATACATATATTGTTTTAACATAATTACAATGTTTCTATTTGACCTTTTAAGTGTACGAGGCTTGGCTAGTTTATATCAACACTTACCACTAGGTTTAGTCTTTCTTTATACGTCTCGGTTACTTTTGCAAGCGCACTAAATATGTTTATTTTTTATGCGATAAGGTGGCAAAGGACCTGGCGTGTTATCTGTTGCTAAACGACTTCTGCCGCCCATGGTCATCTACAATAGAATGTAGTATACAGATGCCTTGTTAAACGTCATAGTGGGCTCCGGTTACCTCAAACACTGGACAAAACGCGACAGTATAATCTTTCTACTTTACACCGACATCCTATGAAGCCGTGGAAATTCTTCGGACGAGCCTGTGCATGTAGTACGTCAGAACTTGCTACCACCAGTAATTATTAGTAAAGAATAACAATACTACTGCAAGTAAATCGAAAATTAAAGAGTTATCTACGCATATTATCGAGTTTAGCTACCGGTATTATTAACCTTGAATATTTCCAGAACTTGATTTCAGATTGACAGAAATGATTGATACTAAGCACTTTGTGATTGTTACCTAACACCGCCCACTTATATGGCTCGTTGAGAATCGCGTGTGGGTGTGAAATGACATCGGTAGACCCAAAAGCGAAAAATCGAATTGTAAAAATATTTAAAAATTACGACCTATGCTACGACCATGATTTCAGCCCATAATATTACTATGCTATTATGCCAACATAAATGTTATGTATGTAAATCTTGATAAATCGCTTTGCTTAAATATTTTTAAAAATAAAATTACTATTATTTCTAAATCAGCTAATTGACAATAACTCCTTGTCCATCTTAATATCATGAACTAATTGTGATATAACTAATTCTAAATAGTATAAAAAATATATTTCAGGAATAACACATTATTATTAAACATATAACAAAATAAATATAACTATATCAAACCACTTATATAAACTATACCTTGTAAAATAAGAACACGCAAGCAAAGTCACGTCAGAAACTAACTGAGCAATTACGCTGTGTTCTCAATCTGATTCATTCCATTATAGGAACTTAATTTAATTCGACCTTTTAAGTGCGCGTGACCCTCTCTCAATGAATTTCTCAAGACCAAATGTTACTTTGTACAAAATGTTGTAAATAAGCTTAACTTTAAAAGCTGTTTTACTTGCAACATCTTGTTTCATTGTGTTAAAAATATTGTATCGGTGACATCACATATGCGACTTACTCTGATACAATCTATAATTATATAGAAAGAAATATATTAAGCCATATGTATTCGGAATATTTAAACAACCTTGTCTTTTTCACAAGTTAGTGAAGAAACTAATTAACCTAACAACATTACCAAATTAAATAGCAACCAAAACAATGGAATACGATCATGTTATACTTACTAAATAGTTTCAATGTCCGTTAATGAAATATATTTATGTAAAAATATATCACTCATTAGACAAATCGCGTTTGCTACTGCGTGGCTTTATGATGGCATAAACGTTTTATCCCACGAGAGTGGGTGGCCTATACTTTTACTTGTGTGTCGTAAAAAAGCAATTATTTTTAATAAAGCTTCACGCAAAAGCAGCAATTGATTACGTCGAGTCCTTTCTCCTTTCTAACAGTCACGTTTCACGAGGCAAGATGACTCATAGAAAGATTTGAAGTTTTTTATCTTGACCATGAATGCAGCGTGGTATTCGAAAGGTCGGAAATTTACATTTAATTTCAACACGATATAATCCGTAAGAACTGTTTAATTTAAAAATGTGGAGTGTTCGCGTAAGACAAGCAATTATTATGTAGGTAATAAGTTCAGGGCCAGCATCTCTTTATAAGCTGCCAAGGTAACGGCGCAGACTTCGAATTTGGAGAGCGCTATAGCAAGGATACTTAGCGACACAATCGCAATAATGTATAAGCTCCAAAGCGATCTTATTTTCTGTTTAAACCGTTATAAAAAAATCGCCCGTGTCTTTTTATGCTATAATTTTTAACAAAAAAAACCGACTTCAAACCAGAAACTAAAATATATGTTAATACCTATAACATTTGAGGATTGTCCTCGATTTCTCTGGGATGCCATCATCAGATCCGGGTTTCCTTATCATGGTACCTCCCTTGGGATATCTCCTTTTACAACAAAAAACGAATCATCAAAATCGGATCATAAACGACGAAGTTATCCGCGAACACACAAAAAAAATGGTCGAATTGAGGAACCTTCTTTTTTAAAGTCGGTTAAAAAAGTTAGTGATAGCGAAAGCGTAATATAACTTTTTACCGAGATTACCTAGTCTCGTTACAGTCGGGTACCCACGATCATTTGAAAATCTATTAGTTACACGCCACTAGGACTAAAACCCACAGCTTAGACATTGTATATCAGACGTCCTGGCCACTGAGCCATCACTTAATTTTGAACCATTTTGAATGAAAAAAAATAAAATATTGCAATTTATTTTTTAATATTTGTGTATTCTTACAGATTTTACAACAATTTAAGAATAATCATTATAACATCTAAAAAAGCTCTTCCTCAAAACACGATAACCGGAACCATTTGCCTGTTATTTAGAAAATAATCATATCACTTCAACCATAGTTTTTTCTAAAAACATTAGCATCCAATATTTTATCATCGATTTATTAAAGCTCCGAAAGGTAGATTGTTATTGTTTCAGATGATTCATAACTGTATACACTTACCGTACACTACCTCCAAACATAAACTATCTCAGTTTAGTGCCTGAATTAACTGAGATTGAGCGGGCTTTAAAACAAAGAGCACCGAATAATTTCGAGAAATCTGACTAAGCAACGTGCCATTATATCTAATTGCATACTAGGTAGGTATTCTTTTCTGATGTTATAACTAAGATAAAGCTTAACCTTTGGCATAATTCGTATCATTGATGTTTTAATAGGTATGATCTGTATAATATTATACTATGTTCAAATATATTACGAGCTACTTTATACTTTCTAGCTAGGTACTGTACATTTTATAACTACTTTAGATTTACTAGCAGTAAACAAAGCGTTCCAAAACTGTGTTTTGTTTGTCATAACATCAATAAGCGAACAAACATGTGTTAAACAAACGATCAATTCCTAATGATTCTATAAATTACTTCGGAGAAATGTTTTCACAAATATAAATAGTACTTATCAAACGAAACATCTCTTGTATCTTGTATTAACTGATGTTTTTGCTTTCAGTCCCGAGACTATTAAAGCTTCATCTGACGCAGAACCGGTGGGCTAGCCAGAACCCACGGGTTTGGGCCCTCCGCTGTGGGTAGGGCCACGCATGTGCTCATGCGTGCGTTTAACTATGGTGTGTCATCTAAGGGCCATCGAGGTCGTGGTTCGGACCGAAACCCCGATGGCCGTCGACTGTGCAATTAGCTAATCGGTGGCTGGGGGCGGTGAGAACCGCCCCGGAACGCGGGTGTACCTTGTGTACGCGTTGTGTTGGTCTCGCCGTGCTCGGAGGCGAGGGCGAACTAGTGTGTTTGTTGTTGCACTAACTGTGGGTGTAGTGTTGTCCGGCGGGACCCCCGGCAGTGGGTCCGGCGTGTCTAAGTCCCCTTCCTCGACCGGGTCGATTAGGACGTTTCGCGGGCGACGCTTGTTGACGTTCGCGTTTTTGTCGGGTTGGTAATTTGCTGCGCTTACCACCAGAGGGTTGGGATGATGTTCGGCTCTATCGAAGAACCGTTTGGTCAGGTCTTTAAAATATTCGTGAATCGTCGGGAGTCTGCAATCGCTGTGCAGGTCGACGTTGCGTTGATACCACTGCGCACCGGTTGCGCGGCGGATGAACTTATTTTGTACTATTTGCAACTTGTACAAGCGAGTAGGGTGCGTGTGGGCGAAGGTCATGCATGCGTAAGACATAATAGGTCGTACGCAGGTCTTATATAATAATAATTTGTGCCTTAAGGGCATTTTACTTTTAACGTTAGTTAAATTGTGTAGCCGACCGGAGACGAACGCGGCTCTATTGCTAACGTTATTAATGTGCGTAGTAAATGACATACGCGAGTCGAAAGTGACTCCTAAGTATTTGATCTTTTTCTCCCAGGGGAGCGGTTGGCCATAAAGGGATATTTGCCCCAACTTTCTGCATTGACGAGGGCCATTGTAAAGATGTGACGGGTAAGTACTTCGTGTGAAGTGAATCGCCACACTCTTTTCGGGATTTATTTCTATTCTCCATTTGCGGAACCAATCGCCGAGGCGGTCGGCAGCGCTTTGGAGTCGAGTGGTTAGTTGTCTAAGGTTGCGGTCTGAATAAAAGAGCGCCGTGTCATCCGCGAAAAGCGCGAGATTGACGTGGGGGTCTTTAGGTATATCGCTCGTGTAGAGCGTAAAGAGCAAAGGTGAGAGGCAGGAGCCTTGTGGTACGCCGGCCGTGAGGCGGCGGCTTGTGGAGAGGGTGCTTTCAAGTCGATATCGAAAAGAGCGGTTCGACAGGAAGGCCTGGATGGTGTGTACGAGCCTATCTGGCACTTTGAGTGTGTACAGCTTGTAAAGCAAGCCGTTGTGCCAGACCTTGTCGAATGCTTTTGCGACATCGAAGAAAAGAGCCCCTGTACTAATATGTTTAGGGTGATTTAGGCCTTTTAGGATATGTTCCGTTAGCCGGAATAGTTGATCGGGACAGGAATGTCTAGCTCGAAAGCCGAATTGTTCCGCCGGCAGAAGGCCGTTGGAAAACACGTGCTCATTGAGCCTGTTTAATAAAAGCCGCTCGTAGAGCTTCCCCAGGCAACTGAGGAGGCTGATGGGACGATAACTAGAGGGCTGGTTGGCTGGTTTATTAGGCTTGCGAATGCCGATAACCCTGGCTTCTTTCCAGTCGTCTGGAAAGGAGCAACTGGAGAGTAAAGTATTGTAAATGGTCGCCAGTAAACAGATAAGCGGCCCAGGGAGAGCTTTAAGAATTTTGTTACTAATATTATCTGGGCCCGGGGCGGATTTGGGTTTTAAGTTTTTAATAATATCTTGAACCTCTTCGGGGAAACGAAACATATACTAGCCTATCTGCAACTGACGACGCTAGCTGTGCCTTTTTTCGTTTGCGTTGCTACTTCGGAATAAATGGGACTTATGTAAAAACACTCTCCCGTTTAAATTATTAAAGTTAATTAGTAAACAAATTAGTTAACCCATCGGCTGGTTTTTGAGTTTTGTGGACACACACACACACGGGAGCAAAATTTTTATGCAGCGTGGCTTTTTTAAAGGTGCCCAAATGCACATAGGAGGTTCGGTTTCGGTAGTATAATTGTTCATTGAAATAAAAATAAACCATTATATTCCCAAAAAAACAGAACTCGTTGACAATGCGGTAGTCATTCATAAATGCGTCGTATACTTTTAAAACGAACTTATGTGCGTGTTAGTTATGAATGATAGTGCGTAAAATAAACGAGTTGCCCATAAATCACGCACTTTTTGAGATAAGTTCAAATGAATGTAATTAGTTAATTACGAGTGATTTTAAATATTTATCTATTTTTTATATAACGTTATTTATGTCTAGAATTTAATAAAAAATGGATACACTTAGAAAAGCCTACCTGTATATAATGATTGAAACTTAAGAAAAAAAAAAATGCCACAACTTGGGAATATATGCGACCACTACTAGCGACCCGCCCCATCTTCGCACGGGTGCAATGTATTATACATACTTATAAACCTTCCTCTTGAATCACTCTTATTTAGTAAAAAAAAGCCGCATCAAGATCCTTTGCGTAGTTTTAAAGATCTAAGCATACATAGGGACAGACAGACAGCGAGATGACTTTGTTTTATACTATGTAGTGAGTTCGTGAACGGATCACAGATTAATAAAGTTCAATGTAAAAATACGTTTTGTGTGAATACACGAATTGTTTATTGAGGTAAATTCCACATAATTATGTTCAAGTATTTCGCGCATGACGAGGCAACGCGGCACGTCCATATTTGTTTCGATTGACACGAACTTGTTTGCAAATCAAATGAGATCACTGTCGTATTCCGTTTCATGGCTATGGAATTTTAGACCGCGCTAATTTAGACATCCCTCAGTTGCTTGCAATTATGGATAACTTCTCATACCGTGATTGTGTATTTACCATCATAAACTAGGTACGGTATTGCTCACCATCGAGCAGGAACAGTTTTTATAGTCACGTTGGCCACGTTTAGTTGTAGTTTTATGGCCACTTGTTGATTACAAAATATTAGGCACCTGATATAGTAGATGCTTTAGTTATAGAATGGCTAATTTTGTTTTTTATTCTCCATAATTACACTTCCCTAGTTACTCGACAACAATAAAGTAATAGTTACTCATTACAAAGGTTTAGATAAAAAAAATAAGGCATGTTTTTTCAACTTTACGTCGACTTATACATACTTTCTTTTAATTATGCTTTTGCCTCTCGTCTGCTAAGCGAGGTAACAGAGGTGGCGGTCTATCCAGGTGGCGGTAACCGCTTACCATCAGATGAATCGCGTGCTCGTTGGCGACCTTCCTTCATAAAAACACCCGCTTGGTTTTAAAGGCTCCGTACCCAAAGGGTAAAACGGGACCCTATTACTAAGACTCCGCTGTCTGAATGTCCGTCTGTCACCAGGTTGTATCTCATGAACCGTGATAGTTAGACAGTTGAAATTATCTAAGATGATGTATTTCTGTTGCCGCTATAACAACAAATAAAAAATGGAATAAAAAAAATTTTGTGGGGCTCCCGTACATGATATTTTTCTCTCTCGTTTTCCCTTCGTGTGCGAGTCCGGCAATTGGCCGGTGTGTTATTAAATGAACAGTTTGGCTCAACAAGTTTTTAAACGACACTGATTTACAAACTTCTTACCCGTAACTATGAACGCTGGAGAAGGTGCGAAACGTTCGAATTTTAAAACAAATCTAAACGCGATAAAATTGTTTAAAGTATTTTTAAATATTGTAAATAACTTTTGATGTGAATAAAATTCATATTAATATAAAATTTAAATTGTCAAATTAATATATTAATAAAGTTTGTGTCCTAAAACTTTTTGGGTGTTATTAATGTGAATTCACTTTTATTTGGTAATTCTTGAGCAATATTTTCCTAATGTTATAAATACACTCTATCTTATCGTGTCCATTTGCATCATATAAATATAACAATATTCCGACTTTACAGTGGAATAGCGAAGGTATTTTACATTTTGTTATCGTTATACACTTAGATAAAATCTGCCGAAATAAATTTCGTATTGTACTCCAAATTTCCCAACGCATTGGCTCATACCAAAACTGACCATTTCTAAATTAGAAATACGGTATGCTTTTTCCCGTTGAAACATGACGCTAGGACTGTGGTCTGAAGCCAACGCCGCGTTTCGACAGCTTCAGTCCAAGATTTACGCAAACAATATTGGATATAACGAAGAATATTGATACTCCAGGAAACCACAGTTTTCAAAACAGAACATCAATTGGTATTAATTGTATAGGAATAAAACAAAACAACATGATAACGAGTAAAACGTTTGTTAATTAAATTGATACGAAAATAACATACGACAGGATGATGGACACAGGAAAAATAACACATATTGAGTATTTATTTACGTTAGTGTACCAAATATGATGTAATTTGAATTATTTTATGGATCGTTATAATTTTAATAATGCAAATAAACCATGGCATAGCATTTTCATAAATTCATCTATTAAAAAACGATATTTTCGCTAACAAGTGAGATTTGCATGTGGATGTGAACCATAGTTTAGGTGAAACATAAAGGTAGGTACCTAATGTTTCGACGCCAAAAACACATCGCAGCGAAACTCCTGAATAACATTTCATCGGGGATGAGTTCATTTAGATAATAAAAACAATACCTATTTTAGTACCTTAAATGTAGTGGATCACACATTTAGCTCATTCATAGGTAAACTGGTAAATCATTTCCCATTACGAAACTAAAAATACAATTAATTATAATGAAAAAATCAAAAAAGAATTCCCGTGGTGATCAGTCGGTAGTAAATTGCTTTTACTACAAGCCCTATCCTCATTTTTGTTAATCTGCGTTCAATGCAATTTTAAACGTCTAAGGACTAAAAGCGCTAACATCAGTCAGAAGGAAGAAAGTCTATAATTTTTAATTTATTTCATTGATAAAGAGGTTTCTTTAATTCCCCAGTGTAGAGCATACATCTTCAAATGCTTTGCATTTGTGGAACCTGATTACCAAGAAGGTTTTCTACAAGAAAAGTTATTTTTATATTATATGGAAAAAAACTGTGTAATTGGGTCTCAAATTCTTATTAATGTATAGGATAGAGCAAAGATTAGATGGAAATACAAGAATATCTATATTCCCAAGTAGTGCTAATTAAAGAGAAATGTTATAAATAGAGTAGTTCACTATGGGAGAGATCTATTCTAAGGGAAGCTTTATAGCATTTAGCGGCACGCCAAACGAAAGTCTTTAGCCTACGTGTCATCACTCCTTTTATCTTTTACAAGGAAGTAATAAACTTAAGAGCATGGATAAGGACGGCCGAGTAGCATAGCAATAATCGAATGTTTAGTAATTATCAACAATTATCGTTTATCGCAATTTTTGGTCGCTATAAACAGCATTTATAAGTAGATGTCATGTAGGTTATAATTATATATTTAAAGTATATGCATAAGTAGGGTTTGCTTCATGAAATAATATATGTAAAGCCACTTGCTAACATGGATTAGTCTATTGAAACTTACATTTTTAAACAACGCTGTGGCTATAGTAATATAATTCTTAATTTAATATAATAATAATGAAATATAGTATCGTACCGAAACTGTAATATAAAACATTGGTTAAACTAAAAGTGCATTGTAACATTACTTCAGTTGAAAAACTAACTAGCAATGTAAGCGCTTTACCTCGTTACTATTTTTAACGATCACTTATGATGGGTACCTACTTAACTGTAAATAGAATAACGAAATTCGGGCACGGGCGTGTACTATGAGTAATTTTTGCTCTGTTACGAAAAACAACGTTTTGAATCACAATAGTAAGCTGTGACTCTTGTGTTATTCCTGTTTTAAATTATGTGCATTTGTTATTACCCCAAGAGACGAGATGTGAAATTTGTGATGCAAATGTTACCGGCGAAGTAAGAATATTTTTATTGTACGCTAAAATGTTTTTCTAATGTCGAATGTCGTGTTTTTTTAAAATTTCAATAATAATTACGGGCCACAAATTTTATTTATCTAGTCCATAATTACTATTGCTATTATTTTTACAGTTGTTTGTGAAAATTTTATTCGCAACCATATTAAATTGTCGTTAACAACGGCGGTTAATTAAAGCACTAATAAGCGTTGAACGGCTGTAAACGTGTGAATAATTACAAACACTACTCATTAGTGAATATTTGGAAATGTGTCGCCGTGGACAATGCGAAGTGCATTATAAGTAATTGCCTATTTAATGTTATAAAGGTGTCAAAATTAAGTGCAAAGTCTCCCTGCCGTATCGTATTTGGGACGTTTGTTTTATTATTCATTATATAATGAGCGGCCGCCGATCGGCCGCCGGCCGCGGTTGGCTTTCACTCGCTCGGCGATTAATTACGGGTGCGATTGTGTTCACTCGCTGCTATTTACACAAATGTTTCCGACGCTCGAAGATAAAGAAACGGCTTAGAGCGGCGATACGCGACGCACCTATCTTATCGGCACCACTCTATTGATCACTCATCATTACATCGCGAGCAATCCGCCTTATACGGACGACCCGACAACCTTTATTGTCCAATTTAATGTGTAGACGTGTACTCTTTTATAGGCGCGATGTTACCGGTGAAGTCATGATGTGCGCCGTACGAAAATAGAAACACGCTGGTTTGTTGGAAAATAGTATCAATAACAAAAGAATTGTGGTTTGCAATCGAACGGTAATGGCGGCCAAATCGCCTACGGCCAGTGTGAGGTCGCGGGAAATCATCGGAGTGGAGCAGTTCAGTCAGCGGCGCGAGGTGTTCGACAGGTACGACACTGTGTTCGTGCCCGTTCCGTCGCCAACTACGCCAACGCCGGCTTATAGGGAGGTCGAGCCGATAGTGACGTCCAACCACGGGAAGACCACGGCCAATTTCAAACGCAACACACCCGGATACTCCAGCATGCGGGAGACACGGAGCGAGGAGCACAACCACTTCGATTTCCGGCCGCGAAAGTACTCAGACAACTTCACGTCCGAGCTTAACCAGAGCGATGACGTCGACTACAGGCACAGCATGACGGAGAGAACGAGGCGGCTGTCGAAGCTGCGCAGGGATTTCCTGAACTCGAACCTGCACGATCCCAGCGGAAGCCCGCAGTTCACCCGTGGCGGTGTCCGTGCGTCGATGCCCACAAACAACGCGTCCCCGGTGAAATATAAAATTGAAAGCCCCAATTTATTTAAGTTCCCGTTTGCGGAGCCATACTCGACACCGACGCCAGTGCGCAGAGTTGTTGTAGACCTGGGCTCACCCGAGGTAGACGGGAAAGAAAACCAAGATCCGGCAGAAAAAAGTAGACATCAAAGCCTGCCTAATCATGAGGTGTCTTCTAAAATTGACCATCAAAAACTTTTCGAAGAACTAGTAAAGCGTTATTCACCTCAGCGCAAACCTATTGATTGGAAAATACCACCGACAAGACCCCGAGTGGTGGCCTCCGTTCCTAAATCGAATTCGAGCGTTGCCGAAAGTGTTGATAGTGTCGATAAAAAAGCCCCGGACGAGAAATTGAACAGCACCGAAAACGACGATGTCTTTGAAAACAAAAGCGCACAGTCTGAGAGGGAAAACAATAACGAAACGTTAAATCAGTGTCAAAAATTCGTTGAAAACGGACCTGAAATATTAATCGAAGGGAACGGAAAAAACAATGATTTGCAAAATATGGAAAAAAATAAAAATGGGAATGGATTGGAGACCTCCTTGATGGAATTAGCAGAGAAAAATGATAGAGTTCCTGAATTATCGGCTGTACAACAGCAATTTAATAGAGACATTAAAAAGCAGCCTGTGGAAACGGTGACTGATTTAACGATTCCGGCTTTAATAGAGAAGATGACGATGGAAGGCGACAACATAGAAAACAACGAGAAAATAAAGAAAGTTAAAAGAAAGAGGAGTTTCTTAGACAAACTTTTAGGTCGTAATAAGGAAAAGTGACAAGAGAAAAAAGATAGTACCTAAATTGATATTGCAACGTTCAATTGCAGAAAAATAAACCTGCCAAAGATTATAAAAAGATTACTGCATACAATACCATTCAAATGACGTCAATGTGTGTAATTTATGTATTTAGGTATTCTGAATATGCAAAAAGTATTTATTATAATGCCGATACTGGTGGGTAAATACAGCGTGACACGAACTGAAGGCCAAACTTCCTTTATTTACGTTATCAAATGCACTGGGTGGGTTATCAGTTACTTACTGATAATGTGTGCCATGTGACACTCCCTATCAACCAAATTCTGCCTTACATGAGGAAAATTTTATTCTTAGGTGTGGTAATTCTGTAACATATATTTTAATTAACAGCATAATTTTTGGCACTTATCCTGTTTTGTTCTACTGGTTTGTGTTTTGATTCAATTATTTTTGCATCAATTTATTTGTAAATATTGTTTTTTCATACCAATATGCTAAATTAATTCTATTTTTGTAATTGTTATATACCGTAAAAGTACATTTAACGTATTTTGCATCATTAAATATTTTATTACAATTTTTTTATTCAACTACAGAAGGTTTCATAAGTACCTACATTGAAACACTTATAACAAGTTACATAATTTACTCAAAAATGTTTGTAAGGGCAACCAAGAAACAATATTATGTGATGTTTTTTTTAGTAACAAATATGTTACTGATATTATATAATTGAGGACATATGATTTAAATGTATTAATTGATTTTATTTAATTATTACAAGTTGTTGTTCTGTAAAAACTAAATTACAAGACAGTTTTTAAATAATTGTTAAAAATACATATTGCGAAATATTACATTAGATTGGTTATTTTTACAGACCATATATTTAATTTAATAATATTCAGAGTAATAGAACATGTTAAAGATTCTATTTTTTACATGGTGTATTTAAAAAAAATGCATTTGCTCATATTCTTCATAAATTTTATGTTTATTGTGATGAAACTAATATAAGATTGTAATAAAAAAAAAGATAAAAACAGAAGGGACTGTCTAGTGCTTGACTGCTATCCCATCTGATGGTAAGTGTTAGTGATACAGTGGAAGATGGTAAAGGCACAAGCTCAGTAAAAGGTTATTCACACTACATTGCAGTATTAAACTCAGTTATTATTAATCAAATGATTACAATCTGTCAATTTTTCTTTAAAGTTATTAATATCAAATTTAACTTTTCATATTCTTAGGTTGGGAGATAATTTAATCATGTTCTGGACTTTCAGCTACATAAGCAACATATTTTTAACTGAAGCTTTTGGTTTTCAAACAAAAATGTATTTAAAATGTTAATTTTATAATGATGTCTTGGTCAAAATGGTAAACATATATAAATTTAAAAGAATTTAATGTCCTTTGAACAGATCTAAGCAAGAAATTGACTTTAATTTTTATGCCCGCATAATATTATAATTATTAATGATCCTTCTCGAGTCTTCGCAATGTTTCTTCAAGGGAAAACAGGTGTTCATCTTCAACATCAGGTGCAATTTCTCTCATAGCTCTGGCCAGATTATAAACATACTCCTTGTTAGATCCGCTAGGACCATGGCAACTAATGACTTGCTTTGCTATCTCTTCTAAAGATGCTGGACCTAAAACATTCAATAAACAACAATCAGATAGGAAATAACCAAAATAAAATTATATTAGTTGAAAATACGATATGTTGAATGAAGGATATGTTGATTACAATTTTGATAAAAGTACAGTAAATATAAAAATATTTATTGTACTTTTTAAAGCATCTTAAACTTTGTAAAGACATGGCATAAAAGATGTTATAATTTTAACTTCTTAAAAATGGTGATTGTTCGTATAGATAAAATTCATTACACAGTTCATCAATGCAATCTCAATATTTTCTGGTAAATCTAATTTTTTAAACATAATAATGCTCGATATTGGTTCTATCAATTGTTAGGTTTACATGATTTAAAGCTATAAAAATATAAATGACTAAATATATCACAAAATTATCAGTCTTAAGTTTGTGGTTTGACTAGATCAAAACATGAGTGAATAAATAAATATTATAAAAAGAAAATGATAAAATAATTGAAGACATTATAATGTGAAAATTATCATGTTTATTAACTTCTTTTTACTATTATTTTGCAATCAACATGCACCTAATAATCTTCTATTATTGAGAAATGTGTTTAGATATACAAAGGGCCTATTTTTTTATATATCTACAGCATTAGTCCATCTAATATTGTTGGCAAAATTATAACACTCAACAACAGCAGAACCTGCTTTATAACCATACCACACAGTTGAATTAAAATAAAGTAGTTTTGTTAAGTGATTATCCACACTCAAGGATGTGTTGAGAACCTTTAAAACATGAGCCCTGGTTACCTCACTCACCAGATGAAATAAAAGTACTTATACAAATACTTCACACTAATTCATGCTGGTCCTTTGTCAGGCTGTGTTGCTTCTCCAGGTGAGCCTGCCCATTCTTGCAACAAAGTGGTTGCATAGTGCTACTGAAGCTTAAGATTAATAGATAAAAACAATTAAGCTTATTTAAAATTTGCTGGAAGGAAGCTTAATTGACTTTACCAATTACCTGCATATGATTCATTTTCATTGCTGGCTATGTATAATGTCAAATCAAAAGGTTCAACAGATTTATCTTTTGGGTAAAATGTAACACTTTTCTTACAATAGCCATTTTTTTCTCTAAAATCTAAATGATTTGTGACATTTTCAATGTCCTCGCTTCTAATTTTATATGCTATTCCCCATACCATACTATCAGCATCATCGGTGGGTACCAAAGTAACTACTCTCCCAGGCTGAAATATTTTGAAAATGTACTCTCTTTATCTTACTTTAATTTATATAGATATTCAATAATACAATTAGAAATGTAATAATTACACATTTATCGATAAACCACCTTTTTCGGTATGCCTCTATGATCAATACTGTGCTGGTAGAAGCGTCTAAGGTAGCCTTTAATATATCCTACGATTTTCAATTCGTACTCAAAATCAACTTTCCAAACTAAAGAACCGTATCCAAAAACCCACATATTGGATAGCAAAACCAATTTGGTTAATTTACTTAATTATACTATAAAAATATCTCTTCTAGTGTTGAATATTGTCAAGTTTAAGCTGACTTCAAAGAATTGCTACAAAAAGAATTTTATGTGGATTACACATTTTCTGCTAAAGAACTTATTTTCTTTATTAATTAATCTCGTTTCTTTCTTCTTTCTAGCTTACGACATAAAACAAAATGTAAGATTTGTTAGTTTTATAATTTGAAACATCAAAACAGAATTCGCATCAGCTGTCAGCTGTCTAGTGTTGCCAACTAATTTAAAAAATGGCCCTAAAATCAAGATGAATCATGAAATAGCCATATAAATACGTTTCAAAAGCCCAAAAAATCCATGTATCGTAATCAATATTACTCTTTAAACGACTTTCAAATTGAACTGTTTGAATGAAATAATTAATAAAAGTACATAGTATTTACTGAAATTTCATTAATTACATTTATTTATTGGCATTTTGATTTCTTATCTCTAGTCAAAATAGTGATGTATGACATATTATTCATGACCTTAAACTTTTTTGACACTAAAAAAAGCCCAATATGTATAAAAAAAAAGCACTAAGTTGTCAAGCCTGGCCCTATTCATAATATGATATAATTAGTGGTCGTTTTACTAACTCTCGAAAATATATGTCCCTAAAGTTTGTCCAAAACCCCTTAAACAACCTGATAAAATAATATTATTGAAAAAATTGGCGCAAAATAATAATGCAAAGATTTCCACATGAATGGAATAATACAGTGAAGAATATTGCAGCAAAAATGTTGTGTTAAAAGAAAATTGTAGGGAATTTAATTTTATAAAAAATGTCTCATATAATCTCTTTGGACGAGCAATATTTTTACAGTAATTTCAAAAATGCGACGCATAATGATTGATAAAAAAAATTATGTTTGGCGCTTTCTTTAAAGCCTGTTTACATTAGTCAAGTGGTCACAGTGGTGAGTAGCGAGTACAAGTACAGTGACCAGTGACGGGCACCGGAGAAGTGGCTGTTAACACTACAGCAAGTACAGTGGCATTTCTCTGTCGAATTGGACGAGTCCGTTGCTGGCTACTGTACTAATTTGTTTGTTTACACTATGGCAAGTGACGAGTCACACTTGACTTCAAGTGCGGCACTCCGCGCGGGGGTAAAGCGAGCGCGTGAGGGAGTGTTATACTATTGCTATACTTGTCTACTTTACTAAGCACTTGACCAACAAAAATAGGTCTTAAAATTTATTCTACGCTACCACTATTGAACTCCATTCATACTTCCACATTCTTAGTAATGAAAAATCGTATTAGGTGTGGCTAAGTCAACAAATAAATATGTTTGGGTAGATTTCGTCACTCCAAGCCCTTTATTTTTCTTAATTAAAGAAAATGACAAGAAATAGAACGTAGAAAAATATAAAATGTAAAAAAATCCTTAAAAAAATCCCAATGCATTTTTTACCCCCTAAATTTGGGGGGAAAACCCCTAAGTTGGCAACCTTATATAGTGAAGTACTTAATGCTTAGCGATGTAACAATACAAGTAAATACGAACATTTACTCGATACTACCCTCCAAAAACAAGTAAACCTTTCGTATCGATGCTTTGTAACTATGCAACGAGTAGGTATAGGTAAAAAGTACTCGTATAGGTCAGAAGTACTGCTATTGTTTAAAAGTACACAGTTATCGGTAATATATCAATCTTCAAAGCTACATTTCTAGCCTTAAGATAGCTACCGATCGAACCGACGTTGGGCCCTCTCGGGCGCCTTGAATCGGAATGCTAAGGGTTATACAGTAATAGCCGAAGCTGACGTCCCCTCTCGTAGACCCTTGCAGGCGCAACAAGGCAGTTAGTCTATGGAACGCTAAATACTCACAAAGTAAGATCCCTAGTGGAAACTGCAGAGAAAGCCTTCAAGCTTATTCACTCATAACGAAGTTTATTATCAATACTGATTTTTTTTTCAAATTCGAATCTGCCACAGAGTCCTCAGGTAGCAAATATTTAATACATCACAATTAACATATCTTTTTTTGGACAAAGGTATCTAGGCCTATATCCGACATTTTTTTATGTGAAAAGTTGCCAAGATAACAGGTTAACACACCTGATGTTATCGATATTATGTCAAAAAACATAAAGAATTGTTTAAAACGAAGTTAATAACGAGTTAAAAAGGAACCCGCAGAGACTTGTCCTAAAAGACACTCCTATATCAGCACAATTATTTAGTTATAGTTGTTTAATTGACTTGAAAATTAAAACGACAATTTAAAAAAGTTTGTGAAATCAAATATTTTTATGAAAACCTGATATATAATAAATGTGATATTTCTTTATTGAGAAATTGATTATAATGAAATTTTGTTAACTTTATTTAAATATTAAAGTAAAGTAACTTTAATTGATACTATATTTATAAAGTATTAACTAAAGTATATTTTATGTTGATATTTTGCATGCTATATATAAATTAGCCAAATATGTTTTTTTTTATGTGAAAAGTTGCCAAGCGAGCAGATGATTCACCTGATGAATACCACCATCTATGGACATCTACATCCAAGGGTTTGCAGATGCGTTGACAATTTTTTGACGAAACGCGAAAGTATTATACTTCCACTTTACGCCGGTCATCTTTGAGGTCGCGGTACTTACCCGGACAGATCTGTCTATTCGTGCAACAGCGAAGTCTGTTGCGTGGTCCTACCATAATTCAACTATATTCAATTAAGTTCGAAAAACTGAATTTGAAGGAGGTCGGAGGACGAGTTAGTGTAGTTCAATAAGTATGAATATATGGATAGTATAGAGTACAACATCCTACACTGCGACAATACTAGTCATAGACAACAGTATTTTCCGTTCATTTTTATCTTTTACGGCTTTGAATTTGTTATCAGCTGTATTAATTTTGAATAAAAATTTCGTTTTTGATACGATTTCGATATTATTTTTTATCGATATATTGGATCAAAATACATCGGCTAAAATTATCGATATGTTTAAAAAATCGACATATCGATATTTTTTCGGTATCCCTACATTTTAAACTCTATTTTTAAGTCGTAACCGTCATCAACTGCATCTAATTATTAATATCTTTTTCACAAACAAGGAGTACTGGCACAGGGGATAAATTTTTTAATTATTTTTCTTTTGTTACGCTAAAAAATTTTAACTTCTAATAATTGTAATTAATCTTAGTATAACTTCTGTTGTTTATAATTTACGATGTCACCAAGGATTAATCAGCCAATATAAATGGTAAAATGGAAGCTAATTTTATTATTGAAAGTGAAGAATCCATTATAAATAATACAAATCCAATCCATATCGATAGCAAATAATGTATTCGAATAGACTAGGGATGGGTCGTATCGCTTTTTCTGAGTACCGTATCTGAATCCGATATCGATTTCAAATATCAGATTTCGAAACTATGTATTTTAATATCTAGATATTTTACGGTTCCCTATCCACGTTGATTAATTGAATTCTAAAAAAAAAAAAAAAAAAAAAATTATACTGGGAGTGGATGAATGAAATAACTTCCCTTCATACTTTTTCCAGGCTTAGGACTTGCTGCAATATTTCATACTTATTATAAATATAAAATTGTGCAGGCGTATTTAAAAGTTGATTCATTCTATGTACATAATTTTCCTTATATTTAAAACTTAACATTATATATTTACAATTATGTCAGGGTTTATAATTATTTATATCCCTCCGGGTTCAAATTCACGTTTAGGAACGTAAGCTCTCTGACTTTATTCGTCGAAACTCTTGTTCGACGATCATTAATAATTAACCCTGTCTTACTAAAAATGCGTTTTTTTAAATTATTAAATTAAAAATTTCATTAAAAATATAAATTGAAGTAATATAAAAACGAACCGCTTAATAATTGACTTTAACATATTTTTAGAACACGCAATCGAGTGGCAATATTTCTATTATTTGTGTAAGAAATAATACATTCAGTATTATAGCTTAGGGCGGAAGAATTAAAAATATACACACAAGGCACATAAGCCTTGGTCTGATTTCCACCAAAGCAGCACAGCACTATTAAAATAATATTTTTCTTTTTGTGTACTTTTTTTTTTTTTTCCAAAAATATGAATAAAATTTAGCTAATAAAAATATTCACAAAAAAATTTACCTCCTAAAAAAAATTTCCATTGTATATTTTTTTCTTCCTTAATTTAGGCAGAAAATTCTTAAGTAGTAAGTTGGCATCCTTTACTATTACGTGTTAAGTACCAATGCAATCCAGCTCAAGGCTGAACAAAATTTCAAAGACATCGTTAATACCGTAATTCGTATTTAAATGCAACAGAGTTTTTTTCCATGCTGTTAAGATTCAAAATTACTTAACTGCGCGCTTTGTCGCCCGTTACGGCTCAAGGCTAAACAAAACAATAAAAATATAATAATATCGTTGTAGTAATCGCTGATACCAAGATTAGTATTTAAATGAAACGGATCTTATTTGCATGGTGTTAAGATTCAAAATTACTTAACTTATTCATAATATCTGTTTAAAAATCTGATATCGTGCATTGCTTGCCGTCCCAGTCTAACTAGTAAGTATTTATATCTCACGCGCTTTGTCGCTCGATATCTGATATCGTGCATTGCTTGCCGTCCCACTCTAACTAGTAAGTATTTATATCTCACGCGCTTTGTCGCTCGTTATCTGATATCGTGCATTGCTTGCCGTCCCACTCTAACTAGTAAGTATTTATATCTCACGCGCTTTGTCGCTCGTTATCTGATATCGTGCATTGCTTGCCGTCCCACTCTAACTAGTAAGTATTTATATCTCACGCGCTTTGTCGCTCGTTATCTGATATCGTGCATTGCTTGCCGTCCCACTCTAACTAGTAAGTATTTATATCTCACGCGCTTTGTCGCTCGTTATCTGATATCGTGCATTGCTTGCCGTCCCACTCTAACTAGTAAGTATTTATATCTCACGCGCTTTGTCGCTCGATATCTGATATCGTGCATTGCTTGCCGTCCCGCTCTAACTAGTGAGTATTTGTATCTCACGCGCTTTGTCTCTCGAAATCTGTTTAAAAATCAGATATTGTGGCAAACGCGTATGATATCGCCGTATCGCGATTCGTGTCGGTATAGCGAGCGAGCACGGTACATCAGATTTCGGAAATATCAGATATTGTATAATACATAGATATTGAACGAGCCAGTAAGCGATATTGGGATATTGTACTAATATCTAGTTTTCATATCTGATACGATTTGTATCGCCCACTTCTAGAATAGACCAATAAATAACAAAGATGAACAATAAACAAAAGATTTTATTTATATGTGAAGGTGGCAGGCGAGCTTGTTGTTCACCCGATATTATGTGAAAAATGCCACCCATTGACAATTGTAACACCCGTAGGGTAGCAGATACGTTGCCAACTTTTAACACAAGAAGTCGGCCTCGACTACCTCATACACCAGTAGAAACTCAGAAGTATAACGCTTCCACCTCACGGCGGTCATTTGTGAGGTAGCGGTAGTTACCCGGACAGATCTGTCTATTCGTGCAACAGCGAAGTCTGTTGCGTGGTCCTACCATAAGTCAACTTTAATCAATTAAGTTCGAAAAAGAAAGGTAAAATATTGTGGGGTTAAATTTCTTTGTTGGCATAAAATAGCTAGTGTGCGTAGCTATACTTAATGGTAAGCAGAGATAGGGTTCAATATTCTCTTTATCTGTAGATTTGGTTACTAGCGATAGGTATTTGATATTAATGGTCCATATATTGTTATATCCATATAATGGTCAAAATTCTGATCATTGAGATCATTCTGCGCAATTAAGAGAGTTTAACCATCCTTTTGGCAACTTAAATTACATTTGAAAAGCCTTTTGACAGGTGATTACTTGACATCTACGATGATCACGCACGTGGTTTCTGAAATACTGATCATCGTAGATGTCAACTAATCAGCTGTCAAATGGATTTCAAATTACAATTTAGGTACCAAAAGGATGGTTAAATTCTCTGAATTGACCAGAATGATCTTCTTTATGATCAAAATGATTAATTCAAAGAGTTTAACCATCCTTTTGGCAACTAGAATGAAATTTGAAATTCATTTGACAGCTGATTAGTTGACATCTACGATGATCAGTGTTTCAGAACAGAAACACGGCGTGAACTGGCAGAAAGTTATCGGCGTTTGTCATTGCAAAAAAGTGAAAAAAATTGTCTTTGAAAACATAAACGTCATTTAAAACATAAACATGTTTTGATCCCAGTTCCCTCTTTTGAAATCAACATTTACCAAATTTGAGACTAACAATAGTTGGGTATAGTGTTTCATACATGCCCACTATAGCTCAAAAGCTTTGCAGTGATATAGTAAATCCTATATTAGAACAATCAACAACTCCAACTGCGTTTACAATAAACTCTATGAAAAACCCAACGAATGATAAACCAACTCGATCCATTTTGATAGAAAAAAGAAAAATTATTAACAATATTACACAAAGGGGAAAAAGTAAAGTTGTCATTAATAAATTTAAGTCTCAGGAAACATTATACAAGAAGGAATATGTTGATGAATCAATTAATACAATTATATCAGGACCATTAATTAACGATGGTAATTGTTTAACAAATATACGCCAAAGAGATAATCAGTGTAAATTGTGCAAGTATAATAGAAAAATTGAAAATGACACAAAGAGGGTGCAGACTTCTAAACTTTTTTTACAAGTTGACAAGGCATGCTTTCAATGTTTAGAGACAGTAACACGCAGTACACAGTATATACATACTTCTAAAATAAAATTGGAAGCTGGTAATAACACATTGCTAAAACTTTATCTAAACAATACTCTAAGACCACAGTCAAGCAAAGCCAATAGATCTTTCTACTTGAATTACTCAAATGGAAAGCGTTGGGCATTATCAAAATATCCAGTTCGAGGCCCAGATTTTTAGTGCCCATTACTGAATATATATAAAATGATATATTTTCAAATAAACCTTCCTTGTTAAATTTACATACAGCACAAAATAAATAACAAAAATGAAAAGGAAAATAAAACATTAATATGAAAAATTTGTAAAAGTGTATTTCTAGTCCAGTCCACTACAACTGCATACAAAATTACTTTTCATCTGGTTTTGTACCTAAAAAAATAATACATTTTAAAGAAAAGGTCACTCAAATGTGCTAGAATTTTACAGGAGCGTAGTGTGATTACTCAGGATATGTCTATTATAGTAACATGTCATGCTACGGGGTTTCATTAACAGCAGTGCAAAAAAGAAAATATGGGTTAACAATACAAATAAACAATAAATAAATGAACTGTACTTTTTATGGTCAACTTGTTCTGTGGTATATTTTAAATAACGGGCTAGTAGGCTCTTAAGTAAATTACAAAACAATTGCAAAAGGTAGCATAAGTATCAAACGTAGATCAAATTATAACAAAATTAGTGAAAAAAGAGGTGCTGCTACACTTTGAACATTTTGTAAGGAACTTAAATAGCCCATATTTGATGCTCACATGTTCTGTTGAGCGGGGCTCGCAGGTGGGGGTTGAGCTTCCAAGTTTTTAATGAGTTGCGCCAGCCAATGCTTGGTTGAATTGTCTTCTTGAAGGCATGCTGTAAATGTTGCATCACGAAGTTGATCTGGAAGACATTGCCTCAAAGCCTCTCTGGCTCTTGGGTTATCAGACAGCCGGAGATAACAACGCACAACATGTTTCAATAGACGCGCTGATGGATCCTTTGCTAGAGACAGCACCATTTTTCCAAGAATCATAGCTACATGCGAGAATCTATCATAGGTTTGACATATATAGCACAAACCGCTGTCATCCAATAATATTTTTTGAAGTATGAATGTTGCCACAGTCTTGGAGAGCTCAGAACCATTTTCCATGATACGCAGACAAAGTGGTATTATTTCTGTAGTCAAAAGGAACGTAATCACCTCCTGCTCATCAGTTTTTACTAATGCCCCAATAACACCTAAACTGGTCAAGCGCAGATATTCAAAAGGGCGCGTTTTGGACACAGTATGAAGAAAAGGATACAGGAACAATGGTACATGAGCTTGCAGGAAAGCAGACCTTGTTTCTGGATGAGAAGCTACACATTGCATTAAGGCTAAAGCATTACAAACACGATTGCTTTGATGGGCAGTAAGGGTGGGAGGTATCATAGCAACATAAATATTGGTGATTTCTTGTAATAAAGCGGCAATGGTTCCAAAACTATGCCATAACATGGGCGCTAAATCCTGCACCACCTCTCGTTTTTTACTCAGCTCCAGAAGAGCATTTTCACGAGTTTCAGGATTACACAGCTCCAAAATCCATGTGTACACTTTTTCTCTATCAACTGCAGCCTGCATGTTTGTTTGCGCCGGGCTTTGTTGTGCACTCATGTTAATAATCATTTGTGTACAGCCTGCAAAATTTTTTTAGCATAATAGTATCCTTTTGCATGATACAGCGTAACGTAATCTTCCTGTCTTAGAGATACGGATATTGGATCACTACTAATGACTCTATTCGCTAAAAATTAAGTTGAAAATGAATATTTGTTATTTGTGTCCAATTATTTTATCAAAATCACACGCGTGACGCGAGCACATAAGCCACCGTAGACAAGATATAGCACAGATTATTTAAAGTTATCCCTACACCCTATTCCAGATTAAGTATTTAATTGTTTGAATTTATTATGTGAATGAGTTGTCGAATTTATTGATAAATTTACAATCAGGTCCATCTGATCACTTTACAAATTTGAAATACTTATATATTATACGTGCGAAATTTACCTTCATTATTAAAAACTATTCTATCATTATCCATACAAAATTATATAATTATGATCACTATATAAAGAAACTTAGCTTTCTTTATGGATTTCTTTTTTCATGAAGTTCGAGTTATTTGTATTTTACTGTAGGTATTTGTAAAACTACTACAGTCGAAGATAAAATTTTTATATCAACACTAAACAAAGATTCGAAACTGTATTGTGTGATTGCAGTAAAATGATAAAAAACTATGGTGGTTTTGGAGTAACACCTAAAAATAAATGTAAATAATGATAATAATAAATAATCGTGCTTCGTCTAATTGGTAGAAAATTACAACTGACACTTAAATATGAAAGAAAAGTAAAGAACTATAAATTGGTTGGCTGTCATCAATTTAGTTGTCAATTTAATCAATTTTCACTTTCCTTTTGAAAGTAAATAAAAATACAATTAAAAAGAGTCAATTAGTTAATACCATTTAAATTTTTATATTAGTTGCAGTCATATATTGCAATTTAAAGTTCAAAAAAGTATTTTCCCTACACCTTGTCATGGAATACATCTTTGATATTTGTTCTTAAAACTTAGCGATTACAATTTGTGCAGGTACGCTATACGTGTAATACCATGTGTACCATTAAATTTTTAAGCGGTTGTTTAATTTTAGAGGAAACCTTTTTTGTGTGACTGTATGTATTAAGTAGTTAAGAAAATTGATTCACGAATGACGCCATTGTTTATCTTATAATAAACAGGGCGGTTGTTGGTTGTACGTAACTTGTAAGCCAATTTTATACATTTATTTATTATAAGCTCTTTGACATCCTAGCCACCTTTAACATATCTGGTGAGCATTGTTCCATGTGTTAACATTTCACTTCTTTTAGAATTTATGAATTATTTTGTTATATACCAATATTATTTTGATTGGCTATATTGATTAAGTAAGAAAGAAGATATGTATGATGTATTTAACAATTATTTATATTTTTAGAAACATGGAGGTATCACATTCTCTGACATTGAATGAGGCAGCTCTGCAACAATTACCAGACGATAAAAAACCACACTTTATATTTGAATGGCTACGTTTTCTAGACAAGGTTTTAGTGGCTGCACATAAGGTACATAAAATATTATTTTTCTACATTTATATGCCATAATTAGCCTTTCACAAACTAAGCTACTATTGCTCATTTTGTTTTGGACTGTTAGGCTATTTTCATAAAATAATAATAGGAAGTGGGTAATAATTAGGGTAAAATTTTTTGCATAAAGAGTATCATATGATCATTGATACATTTTTATTTGAAAAATAAGTAAATGTATATATTTTACTGAGTAATTTAATTACTATTATAATTTCACAAAATTCCTAAACATATTTAATCAATATTGAAAGATTTTATTACTAAACTGAAACCTTATTTGCTATGCTTAGTTAACTACTAAGTGAACAGTATGCTTTTAAATACAGATTTTATCAATCAGGATCTAATATTTTCCTTACAGTCTGACATCAAAAGCTGCCAGCAAAAGCTTGTGGCACAACTAGTGAATCTTTTAAGAGAATCACTTGGTGCACCAGCCCGTAGACTTCTTGCAAGATGCTTAGCTACACTATTCTCGGTTGGGGATACATTCCTCTTGTTTGATACGGTAAACAAATGCAATGACATAATCAAAGTGAAAGATGATTCACCATCATATTTACCAACTAGACTGTGAGTATCTGTTAATAGTACTGAATAATGACTAGATTTTTTAATTTAATGAATTTTGTATGTACTTTGAAACTGATTTATTTAAAAGAAGGATCTTTTTATTTTTATTTATTTCCTCTCAATTTATTTTGTTTTTGTTTACCAAAACCACTTCAGTGTCATATCTTAATCCCTTAAAAAATTTATTAAAATTCTTAAAACAGGAATTGAGTCCGTAACAGTTGTACAGTACACAATCTCCGATTGGCCTTAGAGTTTTTACATGATGTTATCTTAACTGTTTTATTTTTACTTTTATATTAACTGTTTTATATTAATATAGCTATATGTAGCATTAAATGTTTGGTCTAATTTTTAGTGCTGCCATTTGTTGTTTGGGCAGTATGTATGAGAAACTGGGTCGGATGATGGGAAGGTCATACGAAGAGACTGTAGCCACCCTTGTGAGATCACTAAAAAGTTCTGAGTCCCAGACAAGATTGGAAATTATGATTACTTTGGAAAAGGTAATTAAAGATTTCAGAGAATAAAAGGGAAAAAATTGTATTCTATTATTATTTTCTGAAAAATGGCTGTGTGTATAGGCTGTGTATATTCCACCATCCAGTCCTGTTTAGTTAACCATTCTATTTTATTTGTACAAGTATAACAGTATAACTCTTAATACTATTGATTAATTTCATGTTTACTTAATTGTTTTGGGGCTTAACCACAGGGATTTTAATTTTTTTTTGCATAATTATCTATTTTAACTTGACTTCATCCCATTCTGGTTTGAACTACTTGTCATATCCTGTGCTAGTATTTTGCATATCAATCAATCAATCAATCAAAAATCTTTATTCAAATAGACGCTTGCGCGTTCTTATGAATCGTCAAAATTTACATAAAAAAATATACATATAGGTTCATAAGGTATCACATACCATACTCTTCATTATCATCCTCCTACCTAAGGGCATGGGATAAGTCGCACGTAGGGTCGGCACAACATGTGAATCATGTTGTTGTTTTGGCTATATTCTTTAACGTCTGGCCGCCTCCAAACTCCAATGGGAAACTGACACCCAATTATCTGTGGGTCGCACAAATACTTATACACGGAAGCCAATAGCTTGGCAACGGCGCCACCGTGTCAGTGTGCTGCGTACTATTTTTTAAAATAAAAAAATAAAAACCGGCCAAGTGTGAGACAGACAAGACAGAAAAGGGCAAAAAAAATCATGTTTGGGAGCCCCACTTAAATATTTTTATACTGTTTATCAGTATTTCTTGTTACAGCGGCAACAGAAATACATCATCCGTGAAAATTTCAACTGTCGTAACTATAAGGGCTCATGAGATACAGCCTAGTGACAGGCAGACATTGGAGTCTTAGTAATAGGGTCCCGTTTCACCCTTTGCGTACGGAACCCTAAAGATGTCCGCTCGGAAGTGTCAAATATTAAAACGCAATGCGATAGAAAGCGCAAAGAGTAATTCCGTTCGAACAGATCTGCGTGGGTATGGGCACGGCCGCGGGAACGGCGCTGCGCGAGGTGTCGCGCGCGGCCCGCACCGCTCTGCTCGGCGAGCGCGCGCCCGCCGTGCGTGCGGCGGCAGCGAACGCCCTCAGGCGCGTGCTGCCCTTAATGCGGCTCGCGCCCGCCGATGTCGACGCGATCGCCGCGGCGTGCTTGCGCGCCGCCCACCCCAGCGACTATGCGCTCAGGTCGGTCGTAAATAAATACATACATACACACATTGTCACACAGCGCTGTCTAGTCGCTAACTAAGAAGTGCTCGTACTATTGGTACTAGATAACTGATAGACATACTTTGGTTTTGTAAATAAATACATATTATAGAATTATATACAGACCTGAGGCAAGGTTAGACTAATAAGGTTGTTAAGTAAATTGTTCTTTAATCACTCATTGGCCATTGTTTGAATAGGCACTCTGGTGAATTCTCTTCTTTCTCTTTTTTTCTAGTTCTCTAAGCGCTTGAGTTTTTCATATAAAAAAAAAATCAAAACAAAAGAAGAATATAGAAGCAATATTTACTTTAGGTTGAATTAACCAAAATTTTACTTTAATTTCTTACATTATAGATGTGCTGTGGCAGAGCTTTTAGGCGCTCTCATAGCTACTACCCAAGCTGGCGATATCAACAATACAAACAATAAAATGAAGATAGGCATTCAATCAGGTACAGTCTTTTGATCAAAAATTTTTTTTTTTTAGATTAAATATGCTTCTCTTATGTTTGATCAAGTTATGTCCTGCAATCCACTGTATTTTAAATGTTTAAAATACGTATATTTAATTTTTGAACAGTTTTATTAGTCCATTTCTGTAGTTTAACCAATATGAACCACTTTGCACTTTGCTTCACCATGCAAAATGAAATTGTTTTATCCTAAGTAAAACTATAAATACCTCCTCTTTCTCATGAAATTCGTAACCTTTTCATCATATTATACATATTAAATGAAACTACTTTACGGATTTGAAACTACTTTTCGTCATCAATTAACTGCACAAGTTATGTAGATTTATGATGGACTTAATTCTAGTTCAACAAAGCAAGAAGGATTCACAGAAGAATGTTGTCTCATTGGACGAAGCCTTAAACCTGTTGATGGGCGCATTCCTCAGAGGCGGCACATCGTTTCTCAAGGGTGACATTATTAAGTCTGGGTCAGGTGTTAATAGGGAGGTGCGGGTGTGTGTTACACATGTAAGTAATCTTCACCGTGTATAAGGTTTGTTCTAAGCTACTTTTTAGTCTGTACTTAAGATAGTTCAGTTAGTTGAAATATAAAAACCATTGTATGCTGTAGTGTGATATTGTCTTAATGGCTTGGTGGCTCACCCACTGAATTATGATATAGTTGCAGGTTCAAATCCCAGTTTCACTGAAGAACAGACCTGTGCCTGGCAACCGTTCCAAATTGTTTTTTTTTGTTTTAATATTAACAAGTGGGGGTTCAAACAAACAACTATTTTATTTGATAGTTTACATATTATGATTAGATGTGTAGAATGTAATTGGCGTCATTGCAGTAGCCACCGATGGTAAGGGAACTACCTAAGCAAAGGCTAATTTACTCCAACATTGGTTCTGATATTATATTTATGCGCGGTTTTTTGGGTGAGTATTTATCACTGTTCTATTTCGATTGACCATTTCAACTGTCTCGTTTAGGACGTTCAGCTCAGGCTGA
Organism: Iphiclides podalirius; assembly: GCA_933534255.1. Taxonomy (NCBI): domain Eukaryota; kingdom Metazoa; phylum Arthropoda; class Insecta; order Lepidoptera; family Papilionidae; genus Iphiclides; species Iphiclides podalirius. Next base: position 7,747,464 of record OW152833.1, read on the forward strand.
GAAATGGATAATGAATCTGATTGCATATATGCTATGTCCCCAGGCGTACGTGGTATTCGTGCAGAATATGGGCGGAGTTTGGTTGGAGCGCAACATGACCACGTTCCTCACGCACGTGCTGGATTTGGTCGCCAATCCAAAGGCTGCCAGTTCACACGTGGACGCCGTGTATTCCAGGTATTTTTATGAACAATATTTGGTAATCTTTTTTCTTTGAAAATTCAATTACAATTATTCTACAACTCAAATTATGACTTTTATACAATTTCTCTTTATTAACTACCAACATGGTTAGGCTTTAAATGACATGTTATAAGTAAATTTTACTTTCAGGAAGTGCATAAATTACATTCTACGAAACACGTTAGGGAAAATGCTCGGAGAGAAGGCGCAGGCTTCCGCATGCAAGGAAATCATTCAAATTGTTGCGAAGCAAATGAACAGCATTGACTTCAATCCGGAGAATGCTAAGGATTGCAATCAGGTATATAATGGATTATTTAAATGTGTCTGATTTTGCACATGAAAGAAGTGTTATAATTGTTCTGTGGCTTAGTGAGTATAGTAAATTTAATTGTAGGATAACAAAGTAACAACTTATATATGTCCCACTGTTGGGCAAAAGCCTCTACTGTACAGGGGCTATTAGGCAGACTTCACATATCTTCAAAATATACAGGGTGGCTTTTCTAAAGGTGCCCAAATTCACACAGGAGGTTCAGACTTGGTAGTATAATCGTTTATTCAAATAAAAACAAACATTTTTTTTTCAAAAAAAATTCCATTCTAGTTCCTAAAAAACAGAACTTAGTGACAAGTGTAGTCATTATTAAAGGCGTCGTATACTTTTGAAACGAACTTGTGTGCGTGCTAGTTATGAATGATCGGGCGTAAAATAAATGAGTTTCCCATAAATCACGCACTTTTTGAGATAAGTTAAAATGAATGTAATTAATTAATTATGAGTGATTTTAAATATTTATCATTTTTTATATAATATTATTTATGTATCGAATTTAATTAAAAAAAATGGATACACTTAAAAAAGCCTCGCTGTATAAACACCATTTTTTTGTTATTATTTCGAAAATATGCAGGTTTTCTCACAATGTTTTCCTTCACAATTGAAAGTTTCTAAATGATAGTGGAAGTAAGTACAATCTTCCTACTTCCATTTCCAGAAAGGTGTCATTTCAGGTGCAAACTGGGCTGCTTATGTGATCTTCAAAAGGAGAAGCTATTAATTTTACCCTTATTTAAAACATGTTCCCAATACTGCAATATAATAAATTTGTAGAATTTTACGATTTTCTTTCCCTTTCGTAATGCTATAAACAATTTTGCAATTAATCAAAATTTATAAAAATGTTCTTGATATGTATTTTTGTAAATAAACCATAGCCAACATGCATATTGAATTTTGCCTGTTCGATTTCCAGGAGACCCTGTTCAGCCAGCACCTGCTGGTGTGCGCTCTCACCGAGGCTGGTGAGCTGGCAGAACAGCTGGGCACCTCTGTGCACAACCTCACCACCGACACCGGCCTCAACATGATCGACACGATATTCACGGTGGGTTGTTTGTAAAGAGGATCATGTTGAGTCCTATGGACTTGATTTGTGTGTGACAACCACTGTTACCTAGAAGATTCATTGTAGTCATAATTCTAATGAACTTAGTTCACAATGGCAAAAATGAGTAAAAGATGCATTTCCTGCCCTGCCCTGTTGGTAACTTTTCCTATATTTAATTTTTGCATTTAGTGTTAGTCTAGTATATTTAAAAAATAATTTTTAAATAGATTCTTATATAGATAATCTGATAGAATAGATTTTTTGATAGATTATCTTATTTTAAGTAATAAGGTTTTTCAGTCTACTTCGCTATCTTTCATTTATACAAATTGCCATACGATACTATTGTCATACACTCTTTGGAATTTTTAAAGGAAAGTTTTTTTTATGAAAACATTAACTTAAGGACGCGTTTACGAATTCACGCGCTTCAATTTTAGGTACAGAGGCGTACTACTACACGTGCACGGCTCACGCACACAGCGACAAGCGCGAAGCAGCGAAACTTTATGTAACTGACGCAACTTGATATTTTTATTTAATTTGAAGTCATTTATTTTTTAAGCTTACGTTAAATTTGTTTTCAACAAGTTTTTAAACTGAATATTTTTTTATATAATTATTTAGGTATAATTTATTAAATTTCATTTAAAAGCTCGTAGCTGTTGATAATTTGCGTTTTAATTAATTATGTATATAATTTAATTTTATGTTTTAATTAATTTTCATGAAGAAAACGAAGCTTGTTTTATACATGTTTGATTATGCGTGCGGTAGGTAGATAGCTTGATAGGTAGGTAATGGGTAGGGTACGTAGGAAGGTAGCTATGTAGGCAGATAATTAGGTAAAACCCGCTAACGAATTGAGTAAAATACTTTGTATCGTATTCTGAATGCATTTTGCTGATTCAATAATATTCATGCTAAATGTTAAAAAAAATAATTTTCTGTAAATGAATTGGAAATAGCATGGCCTACGAAGCCGGGCTAGTATCTAGAAAATAAAAATGAAATAATAAAACGAAGGAAACAAACTAGTAAAAATTAAAAAACATTTTTATAAAAAAAAACCTGTCGCACTCGGCTCAGTTGGGGTAAAGCTATAGCATAGCATCTTTTATCAACTTATGCGATTATAATTATTTAATTATGCAGTATTTTTTTCTTTGATATATATATTTATGTTAATAAATAATATTTTAATAATATAATAATTACTATATATTATAATTAATAATATATAATTAATTTATATTATTTACAAAAATGATAAGAACTACTAAGTCAGTCACTAAGCTCTGGATAGTTAAATTACAATATACTAACATTTTTAAACTTGTGATCTCTTTCGAATGGAATGTCCGAATTTAATCATTCAAAAAGTTATATAAAGATATTGAAACAGTCTTAAATATAAAGTAATTTAAATTTTTATAAGGATTAATACCAAGATACAAATAAAGAGCCTTTTCTAGCGGCGGCATTTCAATCAAAATTTTAAAGTAAAAGAATACTTATTGTGGCATAACTATAATAGTTAGACATATACTGTCGAAACACTTTTTATAAATAATGATGTGTTCTGAAAATTCGTAGTACATTATTTTATACAATTATCAATAGTTTTAGCAGCGCACGCGATGCAAACAATATTTTAGGTAATTTTTGTACACTTTGGGTTACATTATTCAAGTTTTAGTAAGGATTCCTAGTTTTTTGAAAATTTAATATATCTATGTCATCCGGGGATAATGTAGCTTACAAGGAGCCTATTCAATGCATAAAAACAATCAAATCTTTCCTCTTGCGTGGTAGGCGGAGTGGGTGGTATTAGGTTTTATTTTCGTTACGGAATTTATTGATTCGTTCGCCGCGCTCAAAGCCCGCGATAAAAGCTGTGCAATAGCTTAAAGAAATATTGTTTTATTTTTTAATTTGACTCTTCCATGCTCTTCGCCAGAACTGTCGCTATGTCGATCCTGGGTGGAGCAAGCCCGCGAGGCCAATTTATACCTCCGACACGAGGTTCTGGCTCCGCCTTTTGATGTTCACTCTATGGATAGGGAAGACCACACGGAGTCGGGGTGCTCTGTGTCGGATCTTTGTGATTTTTCTTTATAGTTCTCTATCATTTAATTATTTTTGTTATCTATATCGAAGTAGTAGCCTGCTAAAATTTTATCGTTTTAGGCTTTGGCATCTGAAACAACAATTGAGTTATAAGAGGTATAAATGTTGTATGTGATAACTGTGCCATAAAAATAAGTCTTTGATAATTTAAGTTGAGACCCACTACATTTTTACATAACTATTTTTTTTTTTCGTGTTTTGCCTATTTTAAAGACGTTATTACTATAGATACCATTTGTTCCAAAAGATTGCAAGTCATTAAAAAAATTAAGTATTATTTTAGGCAGAATCCATGATCATAAAAGTTGATCAGTGCGAAACACGACAAAACAATAAACGATAAATGGGGTCATAAACGTGAAACAAAAAGTTTGCCACATAGCTGTCGTTCGAAACTTTTGAAGTACATGTTTATTACACCTATTCATTGGAATATACAAAAAAATGACCTTTTAGACATGCCTAATCTTACAATTTGCAAGTGTGCAAATTTGTTTATTAATACTTGTATTTTTAATTATCCATACAACTTTCCTACATGAGGTGTACTTTTGGCCAACATTTGGCTGCATGGAAATAAGAATTTATAATAAAATACCAGATAGGTTCATAGGCCTCCCGGAGTATTTAAATTTAAACGAAAATTCTAAAATCTGTACACTGTCAAATTAGACATTTAAAATATTTAATCATGTCTAAGTAATGTAGAATGTTTATAATAAAAATTCATTACTTTGACTTGTGATTTACTTTGACTTATATTTATACTCTATTGACTCATAATTATCATCTAAATTTTAATTTTTTTTATATTAACATGTTTCACAAATATTTATACACAGAATTGATGAAGAATACATAGTTCCATATTTTAAATAACTTTTTTACTGTATTCTTACACCTTCATGCCAATACATCAATTTCAAAGGTAAGGTCTCAAAAAAACTCACAAAACAAGCCCAAACTCGACACACATAGCTCATCTCGTCTGTTAGTTCCAATAGCAGTTCTCGAAGTACACCTTCAGGTCACTCCATCTAGTCAGAAGGCAAGATCTCACCATACCTAACAAAACAAGCCCAAACTCGACACACATAGCTCATCTCGTCTGTTAGTTCCACTAGCAGTTCTCAAAGTACACCTTCAGGTCACTCCATCAAGTCAGAAGGCAAGATCTCACCATACCTAACAAAACAAGCCCAAACTCGACACACATAGCTCATCTCGTCTGTTAGTTCCAGTAGCAGTTCTCGAAGTACACCTTCAGGTCACTCAAACTAATCAAAAGGCAAGGTCTCATCATACCTAATAAAACAAGCCCAAACTCGACACACATAGCTCATCTCGTCTGTTAGTTCCAGTAGCAGTTCTCAAAGTACACCTTCAGGTCACTCCATCTAGTCAGAAGGCAAGATCTCACCATACCTAACAAAACAAGCCCAAACTCGACACACATAGCTCATCTCGTCTGTTAGTTCCAGTAGCAGTTCTCGAAGTACACCTTCAGGTCACTCCAACAAATCAAAAGGCAAGGTCTCACCATACCTAATAAAACAAGCCCAAACTCGACACACATAGCACATCTCGTCTGTTAGTTCCAGTAGCAGTTCTCAAAGTACACCTTCAGGTCACTCCATCTAGTCAGAAGGCAAGATCTCACCATACCTAACAAAACAAGCCCAAACTCGACACACATAGCTCATCTCGTCTGTTAGTTCCAGTAGCAGTTCTCGAAGTACACCTTCAGGTCACTCCAACAAATCAAAAGGCAAGGTCTCACCATACCTAATAAAACAAGCCCAAACTCGACACACATAGCTCATCTCGTCTGTTAGTTCCAGTAGCAGTTCTCAAAGTACACCTTCAGGTCACTCCATCTAGTCAGAAGGCAAGGTCTCACCATACCTAACAAAACAAGCCCAAACTCGACACACATAGCTCATCTCGTCTGTTAGTTCCAGTAGCAGTTCTCAAAGTACACCTTCAGGTCACTCCATCTAGTCAGAAGGCAAGATCTCACCATACCTAACAAAACAAGCCCAAACTCGACACACATAGCTCATCTCGTCTGTTAGTTCCAGTAGCAGTTCTCGAAGTACACCTTCAGGTCACTCAAACTAATCAAAAGGCAAGGTCTCATCATACCTAATAAAACAAGCCCAAACTCGACACACATAGCTCATCTCGTCTGTTAGTTCCAGTAGCAGTTCTCAAAGTACACCTTCAGGTCACTCCATCTAGTCAGAAGGCAAGATCTCACCATACCTAACAAAACAAGCCCAAACTCGACACACATAGCTCATCTCGTCTGTTAGTTCCAGTAGCAGTTCTCGAAGTACACCTTCAGGTCACTCCAACAAATCAAAAGGCAAGGTCTCACCATACCTAATAAAACAAGCCCAAACTCGACACACATAGCACATCTCGTCTGTTAGTTCCAGTAGCAGTTCTCAAAGTACACCTTCAGGTCACTCCATCTAGTCAGAAGGCAAGATCTCACCATACCTAACAAAACAAGCCCAAACTCGACACACATAGCTCATCTCGTCTGTTAGTTCCAGTAGCAGTTCTCGAAGTACACCTTCAGGTCACTCCAACAAATCAAAAGGCAAGGTCTCACCATACCTAATAAAACAAGCCCAAACTCGACACACATAGCTCATCTCGTCTGTTAGTTCCAGTAGCAGTTCTCAAAGTACACCTTCAGGTCACTCCATCTAGTCAGAAGGCAAGGTCTCACCATACCTAACAAAACAAGCCCAAACTCGACACACATAGCTCATCTCGTCTGTTAGTTCCAGTAGCAGTTCTCAAAGGACACCTTCAGGTCACTCCATCTAGTCAGAAGGCAAGGTCCCACCATACCTAACAAAACAAGCCCAAACTCGACACACATAGCTTATCTCGTCTGTTAGTTCCAGTAGCAGTTCTCAAAGTACACCTTCAGGTCACTCCATCTAGTCAGAAGGCAAGGTCTCACCATACCTAACAAAACAAGCCCAAACTCGACACACATAGCTCATCTCGTCTGTTAGTTCCAGTAGCAGTTCTCAAAGGACACCTTCAGGTCACTCCATCTAGTCAGAAAGCAAGGTCCCACCATACCTAACAAAACAAGCCCAAACTCGACACACATAGCTTATCTCGTCTGTTAGTTCCAGTAGCAGTTCTCAAAGTACACCTTCAGGTCACTCCATCTAGTCAGAAGGCAAGGTCTCACCATACCTAACAAAACAAGCCCAAACTCGACACACATAGCTCATCTCGTCTGTTAGTTCCAGTTCTCGAAGTACACCTTCAGTTCACTCCATCTAGTCAGAAGGCAAGGTCTCACCATACCTAATAAAACTAGCCCAAACTCGAAATACGTAGCTCATCTCGTCTGTTAGTTCCAGTAGCAGTTCTCGAAGTACACCTTCAGGTCACTCCATCAAGTCCGTAACGAAATATGAATTTTTAACCCCTACTAATTTCTAGTAAAAATATGACAAAGTGTGAATTATAGTTTACTTTTGTCGTTCGTAGTCCGAACATGATGTGTAAAGTATCAACTTTGTCACGACAAATATTTTGTATTCGTACAGCGATCTTTTTCCTCACGAGCTGCTGTTTATAAGCGACATAGTGACCACTCATGACGGCAGCCGAGCGCCGACTAATATTTCTTTAAATATTTTTGTGGAATAAATCAAAAAAGTGACCAGTAAAATAACCTTTATGTCAATCACTTAAGATTCACGCGTAAGATATAAATGTGAAAGAAATAGATTTTAATCTTTATTTTTTTCTGAAACTAATTTCAACAATTTTGATACGTAATGTAGCTACCTTTTTGAGTTGAACATGTGTGCTTACATAAAATATTTTTAAATAAAAAAAATATGTTATTAAATAAGAGAAAAATGTTCCTAAACCCAACAGGATTTCGTCCATTTTGAGTGAAGTGGTCACGAAAATTCTCATTTACAATATTATAAACCAAAATTTTCGATTAAAAACTATCTACCATTTGAAGATGAAGGAGGGATCTATATGTGATAATTATTACTTACATTATATTCGTTTCGTTTTGCCGCAAAATGTACCTGAAAACCCCCTATTTTTGCAGATTCCGCGAGATTTCGCAAACACGCCCTTAATGCTATTTGTTTAGTTTTCGCCAATGACGGTAAACATATGCCCTTAAAATGGTGTGTGTAATCGTTAGATTCGATGAAGAATTATGGAAGTCATGGCTTACCGACAAAAAATCACCTCTGAGAAATAATAGAGATTGTGTCATAAAGTATTGCCCCGATAAATCACGGTCTTCGAGCGGTGTAAATCGATTGGTCCGCCTGGAATGATTACCAATTGCGTCCAATACTAACTAGTATGTACTACTATAACGGCCCAACTGGGCCGACGAATCGCGGCGTCCGAACGGTGTAAATCGAAGTTGATTGGACCGTTCACCTCGACCGACGACCAATCGCGGCTTCTCATTTGTGCGTTGTGTGTGACAGGTGCTGCAGCACCCGTGCGTGGCGGCGCGTCTGGCGGCGGCGCGCTGTCTGCGCGGCGTCTGTGAGGCGCTGCCCGCCCAGATCGCGCCGCTGCTCGACCGCTGCGTGGACGCGCTCGACGCCGCCCGCCCCACGCCCCACCACATCTCCGGTCCGTCCGCCACGCTCTTGCGTCCCTCTCTGGCATTGCTATCTCTTTTCCGCGTAGTTACGCCGCGTCCGCGCATCACGTTTCGCGTCACGCTTAGGCACGACAAGGCTCTGTCGAGTTGTACACGCATACCTCCTTAGTCAGAATTAACGTAAAAGAAAACATCGTACTGGCTAATGTCGGCCATGAGTCGAATCTAATTTTATCAGACTGTGAGACTTAAAGGAGGTAACGTGTTTACCTTACGTATTTATATTTCATGTAGAGTATACGTATATTGATGATTTTGACAGGGCAGTGATCAAAATACCGTATGGCTACAAGCAGACACTTTATTGTGAAAAAGTTGTGACAGCGATTCTTTTTAACTTTAACTTTAATTTAGCAATCATTATTATCGGTCTAAAAGAACGTCTTCAGGGTTGCGGTACACTTTGCAAAACTAATATCCGTTATCTTGTCGACAGGATAACGAATGTTATTAATTATTAGCATGCCGAATATTTCTTTTTGTTTTCGACCAAAAGTTATATCCACTTTCGGCAGCAGTATATTTGAATAATTACCGCAGAGTTTCATGTGACTTATAAGCTAAGTACGTTTTCACAATGATAATTAGTTTAAAATGCATGCCGAATATTGACAATCAATTAAAAACACCATTGCTAGTGTCCTATTCACTTCTTTTGCACAGCACCACAATGAAACTACAATTTCCACAATGAAATTATAATTTCAACTACAACTCCGCATATAAATTTAAGTTGCATTTTAAAAACGTGTCTAGCAATGGAAATACGTCATTACGTGTATTACATTAAGTGTGATTTTCGGTCCGCAGTCCACTTGGCGGCGTTGGATTTAAGCGTAAAAAAGTAAAGTAACAGCCTATACATGTCCCACTGCTGGGCAGGGCAAAGGCCTCCTCTATGCAGGGGGTATCAGAGCATAGTCCACCACGCGGCCCCACTGCGGATTGGCGGACTTCACATATCTTCGAAATACATTTTTTTTTGTTATTATTTCGCGAGATAGATTTAAGCGTGGCGTTTTAAAATCGTATCCAATGGACATTCGCCATTATTCAAATTACTTCAAGTGTCATTTTCGGACCACAGGCTACTCGGTGACGCTAGGAGCGCTCCGCCGATAAGTCACCGCAATGGAAATGCGCCCTTATGACGATAGACTTGAGTGCCAGTTTCCCCTCGCAGGCTACTCGGCGGCGCTGGCCGCGATCCTGGGCGCGGTGCGCCGCTCGCCGCTGGGCGTGCCGCACGGGCGCGGCAAGGTGGCCTTCAACGCGGCCGAGCAGCTGCTGCGCTCCGCCGGCCAGAGCAGCCGGCTCACCGCCGCGCGCACCAACGCCGGCTGGCTCGTCGTCGGCGCCATATGCACCCTCGGTGAGAGGGGGGGGGGGGGAATAGCTCACACTGCCTTACCTTTGACAACGAAGGGAGCGGCGGTTATGATATCGCTAGCTGGTGCCATCATCGAGGAAGAACCATAGTTCTTGAGTTTTAGGTGCACATACATACACACATAAATTCTCTTTTATATACAGCGTGTCGTTACCATCGCGACAATAAATGAACATACGTCTAACGCTACTTGCGAATAATCATAAAAAAATATTAACGTTAAACAAAACCCATAATTAAAAAATAATATTTTTCAAACAAAGTTTAAGTAAAAAAGAAACAAAATTTGTAACATCCTATACAACTCGCGCCACAGCGTCGTATTACAAGCCTCTCCTTCTAACAGTATCTTTTGTCTCTTTTAAATTCATTCAACCCATTCATATGCTTTGTGACCTTTACAAATGAATTTTACGTTACGCTTTTATAGGTAAGGGTGTTCTTAAATTCTTTGGTTTGGAAAATTTAATAACTCTGTAAATGTTGATGTTTAAAGAATTTAAATGTTTACTACAACTTTAAAAAGTTATCCCCTATATGTGTGTTCATTTACTGTCGCGATGGTAACGACACGCTGTATATATATAGATTAAAGATCCTTTGGCCCAGCGTACCTGAAATATAAACTTCAGTACCTAGCTATCTCTCATAGCTTGCAATTGATCTGTCGATAACCTCACTTTACTTATTCCTTCTTTTTTTTTAAATTGAAAACTGGCCAAAGCTTGATTGTCATCCCACCTGATGATAAAAAACCTATTCACTCTTGCCTTGAAGACGCCTACGTTGTAATCGGATGGAGAGACGGACACCGTTTGTTGCATTCATAAGCTGTATGGATGATAAATGATAAAGCGAATCGCCTTTGTTCTAGTGCGTCGTAATTAAGTAGTTGTATGATGTGTTTATAAAGTATCTGGAATCCATTCTAAATGAATGGATTAGAGAATTGACGGCTACAGTTGCTGATTTGTAGTCTTGGCCGCCCAGCCCATGTAGTAAGTTCCAACCACTGCTTTCTCAGCGCCCATCATATACCTTGTAATAATCAGTGAATTTTTTGTCACGATTGGCCGCCCCTAATATGTGGAACACCAGACTCACGAGAAAATCTGATCCATTGCAGGTGTTCCAGTTGTACGTGGCTTGTTGCCACGCATGCTACTCTTGTGGAGAAACAGTTTTCCGCGCTCGGCCAAAGAGTTGGAATCTGAAAAGGCGAGGGGAGACGCTTTTACTTGGCAGGTAAGAATTCAGTCATACTCAACTTTTTTCAAAGAGCTTATATATGATGACTCCGTGGCGCATTGCCCAAGCTATTGGCTTAGGCGTCGGGGGTCATGGGTTCGATTTACACACGGAACAACTATTTGTGTGACCCAGATAGTTGTCTCGCATCTGGGTGTTTGTCCGCGTGAAATGTATGTTTGTAAAACGTCCTTACAAAACAGGATAAAGTTATCCTAAAGTAAGGGCAATGATTTAAAAAAAATATACAGCGTGTCGTTACCATCGCGACAGTAAATGAACACACATATAGAGGATAACTTTTAAAAATTGTATTAAACATTTACATTCTTTAAACATCAATATTTACCGAGTTATTAAATTTTCCAAAACAAAGAATTTTAGAACAGCCTTACGTATAAAACCGTAAAGTTCATTTGTAAAGGTCACAAAGCATATGAATGGGTTGAATGAATTTAAAAGAGACAAAACATACTGTTAGAAGGAGAGGCTTGTAATGCGACGCTGTGGCGCGAGTTGTAAAGGATGTTACAAATTTTGTTTCTTTTTTACTTAATTAGTTTGTTTGAAAAATATTTTTTTTTTAATTATGGATTTTGTTAAACGTTAATATTTTTTTTCGATTATTGGTAAGTTGCGTTAGACGTGTGTTCATTTATTGTCGCGATGGTAACGACACGCTGTATATATATTTTTGTTATGTATGATGGGTGGCAAGGGAGCTGGCGGTTCACCTGATGTTAAGCGATAACCTCCACTCATGGGCATATGCAACACCCGTAGGGTTGCAGATGCCATCTTTTAATAAAGTGATCCCTGGTTAAATCACTCACCAGACAACAGATACAGAAGAATAAAACTCCCACTTCACCCCGGTCTCCTGTGAGGTCGCGGTAGTTCCCCGGACGGACTTGCCCATTCGTGCAACAGCAAACTGTTGCGTGGTCCTACCACAGTAACATAACTGATAAAATCGAATTTTTGCAGGTGACTTTGGAAGGTCGTGCTGGTGCATTATCAGCGTTGCACAGTCTGCTCATCCACTGTCCATCGCTCGTCAATAACGACGATACCGCGAAGAGACTTACCCAGCCCATCGATGGAGCAATTGCTGTACTCACTAAGTTAGTATATTTATGGAGACTGTTAGACTGTAATTAGTTCATTTAATATTAACATACAGTTTTATCCATAAAGGGTGTTTTCCAACGTAAAAAAGGACTGTTAGAATCAAAAGTATAACAACTTGTGTGTGGTGTAGAATTAATTTAATTCAGTATTAGTAATAAGCAATTAAAATGTAACGACAAGCTGAATGTAAAGAGAGAAAAAGGCCACAATTTTTTTGATTCAATCCTACGAATTATACATATATAATTTTGAAGTAATTCTTTCACCGTTTAAAATATGAGGCCCTGCCATGGTTTTGTCGTTATGTTACATCCGTCGATGTCGCGGCGTTCCCCAGCGTGGGCAGCGTGGTGCGCGGCTACGGCGGCGCCCTGAAGGCGCCCGCGGCGCTGCTGCGGCTGCGGCTGTACGAGGCGTGCGCGGCGCTGGGCGGAGCGGGCGCACCGGCCGCGCCGCTGCTGCGACTGCTCGCCGCCGAGCTCGCCGGCTCCGCCGACCCCAGCGGCGCCAACGTCGCCACCGGTGCGTGCCAACCGTCGCCCGTCTCTCTCGCTCCCGCGCCAATGTATAGCCGTCACGCTCGCACGGGGCAATGAACGTCGTCTTAGTGAGCGTGAAGGTGATAACTTTGCGCGGACCCCAGCAGCGCCAACCTCACCATCGGTGCGTGCCGCCCTCGCCCGTCTCTCTTACTCCCTCGTGAATGTGTTTGCCATCACACTCGCACAGGTCAATGAACGCCGTCTTAATGAGCTTGACGGCAATACCATATCGCCAACGGTGCGTGCCCTCGTGCACCTGTCATCGCCCGTCTCTCTTGCTTCCACGCGAATATGCTGCCGTCACGCTCGCATAGGGCAATGACCTTTGTCTTAGGGAGTGTGACAATAATAAATTTACGCGAACCCCATCCGCGCCAATGTCCCCTCCCATGCGACCCGCCCGGTACCCGTCTCTCTTGCTCCCGCGTAAACGTATTGCCGTCACGCTCGCACAGGTCAATGACCGTCGTCTTAATGAGTCAGCGGCGCCAACGTCGCCTCCGGTGCTCGCCGACTGTTGCATATTTCTCTTGCTCCCGCGCGAAGATATTGCTGTAACGCTCGCCAGCTACATCATCGCTGCGTGCCTGTCAGATCTTCACGTTGACCTGTCCTAGCCTGTCTCTTTCTCCATTTTAGCAGGAGCCACAACACTGCGCTCGTTCAGTGTCTTTTTTACGGAGGAGGAGGAAAAGGGGGGGAGTGGTCAAAATATGACCATAAAAATATATTTGTCCTATCTCCTGTGGAACATACCCGTCCCTTTCTATATGCCTGAGCTCATCTGGGAAAGGTGACATTTCCCTTTGCAGTACCTCCTCTTCTTGTTGCATTCCTCCCTAGAATCACTTTACTTGCTTATCAGGCAAATATCAATAAAATCAGCAATAAAGTTCTGCCATTTATTTAAAAATTTATTGTTTACACGTCAACTTAATAAGCATTCTCTTCCAGTCGACCTTGGGAGTAGATAAAATTTGCCATCTGCTAATCGTTTCGGGCCCATTTATGCAATCGGTCGACGTTATTATAATTAATGTACCGTGTCGAACGCATATTCTGTGACACCCGTTTAGCCAACTTATCCATGTAAAACGTGTAAAAATGATGTCATTCAAAAACACAAATGATGCTACCTGGGTTGTTTGAGAGAACTTTGTGAAAAAATTTAAAAAAAATGTAAAAGTAAAAAAAAAAATGCTACTATATACTGATATCTTATCTTCAGTGTTGTTGTAATGATTATTTCATAAAACATATATTCGTTATATAGACGTATCTTTTTGCTGCGTGTTCTATTATATGCTCTTTATTACTTACAGGTATGCTAAGAAGCGCCATGCACCCACGGGACACTATCCTGCTCGGCGAAGAGAGTTGGATCTACGATACTGATCATGCCGAAATTGAGGAACAAGTGGGTTTTCAACATTTTTGTTGTTTTCTAATCTCGTTTAGCCATTGTCAGTATATGTTGCAAAGAAGTATCAACCGTATTATTTGAATGTGCTTACTGGTTCCTAATAGAATGATTTCTGAAATATTTAATATGATTTGAAAGATGATGTGTATATTCCGATAAAACGTGGAACGTCACACTCTAGTAGTTTTTAAGTTAAATCGTAATAAACAAACAAACAAAAAATAAAATGTTTTCTCTTTATAATATTAATTACATTAGTAAAAGAATTTGTGAAATTGGTCCAGAAGTTATTAACTTAAATTGTAACAAAGAAAAAACAAAAACTCAAATCTTTTCTACTTATAAAATTACTTCAGATGTAGAATTATTAGTTCCTTAAGTGGTCCAGGGCAAAAATGTGAATACATCTAACGTAGACCACTTCACATTTTTTGTCGAGTTTTTGGGAATAAGGTAGAAATGGAGCTGCTGGGAGTCAAGCGGAAACTTTAAAAAAATTTAAAGCGGTTTATGACAAAAATATCTGGGAATCTCCTTTTATAGTAAAAAATAAAACCGGCCAAGTGCGAGTCGGACTCGCGCTTGGAGGTTTTCGTACCATTATCTGCAAAATAAAAACATGTCTGTTGTATGTCCCCAAAAATAAAAAAAAGAAATTAACATCAGTTTCTCTTGCAAAAAAAGCCATTTCTCTTCAGTTTTTTTTTATTTAATCTACAAATTAAGAAAAATAAACTAACACGAAGCGTCTCCCCCCCTCAGCTGATGTCGGCGCTGAGCGCGAGCGGGTCCGGCGCGCTGGAGCACGACCCGTGCCGTCTGTTCCGCGGCGCGCCTGCCGCCCAGCCGCTCGGCGTGGCCGTCATCGACGCCTCCGTCGCGCTCTTCCCGCAGATATTCGCCAGGGCCGCCAACAAGCACAGGTGCGTGACCTTCCGTTGTACCTAGGGTTGCCAACCGTCAGCCCTCGGTGCGCTATTCCATCTCCCGTTGTTTGCAAACGGTCAGCCCTCTAGTCTCGGTGCGCCGCCATTCCCTCTCCCGTTGTACCTAGGGTTGCTAACTATCAGCCCTCTAGTCTCGGTGCGCCATTCCCTCTCCCGTTGTACCTAGGGTTGCCAACCATCGGCCTTCTAGTCTCGGCGCTCCATTCCATCTCCCGTTGTACTTAATGTTGCCAACCATCAACCCTATAGTCTCGGTGCGTCATTCCATTTCCCGTTGTGCATAGGGTTGCCAATCATCAGCCCTCTAGGCTCGGTGCGCCATTCCATCTCCCGTTGTACTTAGGGTTGTCGACCGTTAGCCCTTAGTCTCGTTGCGCCATTCCGTCTCCCGTTGTACTTAGGGTTGCCAATGTTAATAATTATGTTAACATTTATATATTGCCAATGTTAAAATTTATATATATTTTTTTTTGTTTTCCAGACAGCAAATGCTAGAACACTTCGCGGAATGCATTAAGATGTCTAAAGGCGCCCGTCAAGAGGCGATCCAGATAAACGTTTACACTGCACTGTTACTGGCGCTGCGTACGCTAGCTGAGTTGAAGAGCTCATTGGGGCAAGAAGCTGTGAAGAATATCGCCACCGATCTTATCATTGTTAGTTTTCTTCATAGTCAGTTATAATATCTACCAAATTTGAACGATAATATGATTAGTATTTTTTTGTGAGAATGTCATCAAGTCGAGGCATCTGATGTTAAGTGGTAACCGCCGCCAATGGACATTTGCAACACCCGTAGGGTTGCAGTTGCATTGCCACCTTTCAATAAAGTGGGCTTTGGTTACCACACTCACGAGACCAAATGCAGAAGTATATAATTTTCCCTTTTTTTTGTTTTTTACGTTTCGGTTGCTGTAAGAATTTAGGTTTCCTGGAACTTGATATAGTTTAAAATAACTGTATTGTCTAAAAAGTAATAAACTACTTGATAAATGAGAACGCGTGACATGCTTGATGACTGACAGCGAACTGCAAACTTAATGCCGATTATTTTACATTGAAACAAAAATGCTGAGGCGTGCAATTGACACCGTTTCGTAATTATGCGTAGCTCGTACAGTTGCCATCATGTAATCGCCGTCGCGCATCGTGCATCGTAAAAATTCGCTATGATCATATTTTCCAAGTGAAATATAACTTACAAAACTCACTTCCCTCTCGACAGAACGGGCTGTCGGCGAGCAGCGCGACGGTGCGCGCGGCGGCCGCGTCGTGCGCGGGCCGCCTGTGCGGCTGCGTGCCCGAGGCGGAGGCGCAGGCGCTGGGCGAGCGCGTGCTGGCGCTGGCGCGCGCCGCGGCGGGCAGGGGCGCGCGTGCCGCCGCCGCCGCCGCCGTGGGCGCCGTGCAGAGGGCGCGCGGCGCGGCCACCAGCGCGCCGGCGCTGCCCGTGCTGCGCGCGCTCGCGCAGGACGCCGCCGCCGTCGAGCTGCAGGTTTTTCTTTTTTTTTATCGAATTCGAATTTGGAACGTGGAGATTGAAGGTGGCGGACGAGCTGGCGGTTCGCCTGGTGTTACGGACGGATTCCTTTTTCTGTTTTTTTTTCCGTATTCGAATTTGGAATGTTGCGATTGAAGGTGACGGACGAGCTGGCGGTTCGCGCGATGTGAGCTGATAACAGCCGCCCATTGACATTTCCAACACCCGTAGGGTTGCACGCAAATGCGTTGCCAGCTTTTAATAAAGTGCTCCCCGGCTACCTCACCCGCCAGACGAAACGCAGAAGTATAACAATTTCCCACCAGTCTTCAGTGAGGTCGCAATTCTTACCCGGATAGTCCAACGAACCTTTTCCAGCGTTCGTCGTAACAGGACAGACCATGAACGTTTTAAAGGTTTCTAAACCTTGGGAATTAAAAATTAAAATTAAAACGCGATAAAATCCCTAAACCAGTTTCATTTACTGACTTTCAATTTTCCTTTGAGGTCTGGTCCCTGCACGCGCTGTCCGTCCTGGTGGACGCCTCGGGGCCCATGTTCCGGGGCCACGTGGAGTCTACCCTCAACCTGGCCTTGAAGCTGTTGTTCAGTTCGCCCCCATTCCTCGAGGACCTGCACCGGAGCATCGGCCGCTTGCTCTCGGCACTGATCACCGTAGTTGGGCCCGAGCTGCAAGGTGATTTTTTTTTTCTTTTCTTTTATATTAGCCGTGCCGATATCATCCCGTAAGGGCCTGCCAATTCGTGCAACAGCGAAGACTATTGCGTGGCCCTACTACTGTTACAAACTGTTAAAATAGGTAATTTTTTTTATTGGAGAAAATTACTAAGGGGATAAACATTTCACCTGATCGTAAACGATTACCAGAATTAAAAAAAGAATAATCAAAATCGGTTCTCTCATTTGAAGGTTCTGAGGTAGAAGGTTCGAAGGTAGGTAGAGATTTGAAGGTAACAAACAAAAAAAAAATACAGTCGAATTGAGAACTTCTTCCTTTTTTGAAGTCGGTGACAAAAAAATTCTAAGATGTTTATTATGAGATCTAGATTCTAGAAGTCCATTTCTATTCCAAATTGTAAATATAAAGTAATTGATTGTGATTCAACCATGTGGTTGCATGTGGAGTAGAGGTATGTGATTCACCCAATTTCGAATGTAATGATAACTTGCGACATGTACGTAATTTGCAACAAATTCTCTATATTAAAATTATATAATAATTATTTGATATACAAAAGTCGCGATCAATGTTAACGTATTCTTACAATAGTTGATCAATTACGGTTACCTATTTTGATATTAACTACTTCACAGTTTATTTTGAACGTAATATCATTATTCGTGATATACATTGATCTTAATTTATGATAATTCGATGACTCCGTGGCGTAGTCGCCAAGGTATTGGCTTCGGCGTAGGGGATCGTGTTTTCGATTCCCACACGGGACAACTATTTGTGTGACCCACAGATAGTTGTTTCGTATCTGGGTGTTTGTTCACGTGAAATATATGTATGTAAATGGTCCTTGCAACACAGGATAGTGTTAGCCTAAAGTAAGGGCAACGTTTTAAAAAAAAATCTAAATATTTGAAAGTGAATTAAATAGTTCCATTTCCTGCCACCAGCGGGCGGTGGCGCCGTGAGCCGCTTCATCTGCGCGTGCGCCGCGCTGCAGGAGTGCGGCGGCGGGGCGCGCGCCGAGGCGATCGGCTGTCTGCAGCAGCTGCAGATGTTCTCGCCTCGCAGCATCAACCTGCACCTGCTAGTTCCGCAGCTCTGCGTGAGTCCCTGCCACACCCGCCCGATCCAAACTCAGTAGTATGAGCCTATACCACTGTGCCACTGCTGGGGAAAGGCCTCCTCTGTACAGAGGGTATCAGGGCATAGGCCACCACGCGGCCTCATTGCGGATTGGCGGACTTCGTCTTCGAAAAAAATTGAATTTTTGTTATTATTTTGAAAATATGCAGCTTTCCTCACAATGTTTTCTTCACCGCTGAGCACGTGATAATTCGGCATTTAAAATTAACAATTTCATTGGAGCCGGCACCGGGGATCGAATCGATAAATTGCTCATGTTTAAAGAAAATTATAATGCAATGAAAAAATTGTTGTACTATAGTACTTTCGATCTGGGCACGACATAGCTGACAGATCTGTGATGTAACCTGATATTACAACAAGTACCTAACACTTTGTAGTATTTCTTTTTAAGTAAGGGAGAGCGGGCGGTTGACCTGATGTTAAGTGACACGCTAATCTACATCTACAACACCAGAAGGATAGTAAATGCATTGCAAACCTTTAAGAAAGTTTGCTCAGATTACTTAACCCACAGGCAAAACTCAGAAATGTAACTCCACTTCACGGTAGTCTTTTGTGAGGTTGTGGTACTTGTGTGCAATGGCAGAAGTCACGGTCAATTATTGGTCCACAGCGTGACCTGTCGAGCTCCGAGCTGGCAGTGAGGCGAGCGGCGCTGTGCTGCTTGAGGCAACTGTCGCAGAAGGAGGCGGCCGAGGTGTGCCGCTACGCGTTGCTGGCTAAAGATCACGTTCCTGCAAAGCCGTATTGCGGTATGTTGAACAATTCTTTGTATTGTAGTTACATCTAGTAGTGCAACGGAAATAGATGTATATGTTTGTTTTGTTCTTATTCACTATCGATGTGTTTTCAAAGAAAGCTTGTTTGAAATTTGGAATATTTTAAATTGTAAATTTTTTGTACATTAATGAACAAAAACTCTCGATGCTTTACCAACTAAGCTAAATGGCCGATGACCTCACGACGCGAAACTCTTGACATAAATTTACGTTCGTTCTATTGTATTTTTAGCAATGCTTAGCTCGTCTAATGTTCATCCTTTATAACATACAACACCTTAAAAATGACATTAAACATTGAACATTTGTAATGAGTGTATATAGTTTTATTTTATAAAGTAAATATAAGAAAGGACTTCATTATTTTCGAATTTTTTGAACGAAATAGATACGAGAATTTTGCTCATAGTATCAGCCTATACATGTACGAAAGCCACGTTCTTTGAAGTTCAACTGAAAAATTAAATTGGGTTCTTCGTTCCTTGTGCCCATATGGTACTCCTGACCGCTCTTATTTAGTGATCAAAGCGTCAATCCGGAAGACGTGTACTCGATTCCTGCAGAGTCGAACAACATTATGTGATAACGAATTCGAAATGAAATCGGTGACTCAGATGGCGTAGTGGGCAGTGTACATGCGCTCCTGCGCCAGCGACGTGGGTTCGATGCCTACTACTGGAAAAATCTTGTGTGATAGTGTTTTCCTAGTGTCTATGTATAATATGTGTTTATTTACAAAATTAAAGTATTTTTAAATATGTTTATCAGTTATCTAGTAGCCGTAGTACGAGCGTTGCTTAATTTGGCACCAGAGAACGTTGTGTAAAATTATGTCCTAAAATATTTATTTAATACTACCTGCTACCCGCTACTACGTCTGCTTAGAATAGGCTGAAGGAGCGACATTCAGACCGAAAGACAGATATACATAAAATATGTATATAAATTATAGCCTATGTCTAGCCTATATCTTTTTATACTCTGATGTATAAGCTATATCATTTTGAAGTTTCATTAAAATCCATTCATTAGTGTTTGCGTGTAAGAGTAACGAACATCAATCCATGCATACAAAATTTCGCCTTTATAATATTAGTAAGGATCTATGATATAAGAGGCGCGATCTGATGTATAAGTTATTGTGAAGTTTCATTAAAATCCATTGAGCAGTGTTTGCGCGAGGGTAACGAACATCTGTCCGTACATGCAAACTTTCGCTACTATTATAACTGGCGCGCGTCGCAGGCGTGACGGTCCCCGAGAGCGGGCTGCCGGGCGCGCTGTTCGCGTACCTGGACACGGAGCGCGACTCGGCGGCGCTGTCGCACGCGCGCGACGCGCTCGCCTGCTGCCTGCTGGCCGCGGCGGGCGCGCGGCTGCTGCGCGGCTGGCTGCTGCTCGCCAAGCGGGTGCTCACCGTGCGCCTAGGTGCGCGGGACGCTGGCGACGCCGAGAACTATTCTTTCTTGCACGTCCACTGCTGAACATGGGCCGTTGGCTTCCACTTCGACCGGTCCAACGCGTCCCTGCGATCTTGGCTGCGCTTGCCATCACGTGGTCTGCACTCGAGAACCTTTTTGCCCCAGCGGCCCTTGGTCCTTCGAGCTATGTGCCCAGAGCCTGTACGTGTTGAATATTGATTACTCGACATGCCTTTTCGCCCCCTCACTACTGTGCAGTGATCCGACGTAGGGTAAGCGGGAAAATATCGATATGTCGATACGGAATATTCGATGTCGAAATTAGATATCAAAAACTATTTTTTTTTTTTCAAATCAATTATGCTAAATACTTGACATGCCTTTTTTTTTGGATAAACTGGTTTCCAGGACTGATATTTTCTCTTCGATATATCGAAGCCGATGTTTATATTTTCATAAATGTCGATGTATTTTTTCACTTTCGATATCCCTAATTCGACGCATTATCTATCCTATACGGAAATGATCTCTCATGTATGAATGCACACATAGAAAAAATTACGGTTACTTTTGTGCGCTTACTTCTTGTGCACTTTTTCCGGGAATCATTTGGTAACGTCAATAAATATCCGTTGTGTATTGTATTCGCTTCTAGATCGTTCATGTAGGACGCGGCGTAATATGACACACCTTACGTGACTGCACAAGTGGCTACCACTGAAATCTGTGGAATCTATCTCTTGCACTTAAAATAGTGTAGGTTCAAACCCCACTACTGGTTATAACGTTTTGTAATGAACATTTTTCTTTCTTATATCAATTATAATTTTATGTAAAATAGAAAAGTATGTTTGAATATTTCATCAGTTATTTGTTAAGTTAACAGATAGTGCAAAGATTGCTATGTTTGTCTAAAATGTCCTGAAATATTTATTTATTTAATATTATCCTGACGCAGATAAAGAGTGCTGCTAGCTATTCATGGACATTGTAGCTATTTTGCGGGGGTTTTTTCAGGCGTCATTGGATACTGAAAGAAAACTTACCTTGTGTGAACTGCTTGCTCGTTCTTTATCTATTCAGAAAAAAGTAGAAGATGCATAACGATGTGGTTATAAATAACATATCAAAAACTGTTGATTAATCTAGGGAAACTTAACATTTCTGATAATTTTAAAATACATTTTTAATCGTCCCATAAATTGAAAAAAAAATGACAAATACATAAAAGAAAGATATAAGGCATCATTTTACATGTACTATATTCGTTTACGATATCATTTTTACGATTCATGTCCAACTCTTTGTTTGCTTTTTACCATCCCGTTTAAGATGTTTAAGAACTTTCTAATTTAACCACAGAGGACGTCAGCAGTCAAGAAATGGACTTTGATGGCGAAGGTGATGACGACCAAGCGGAATTCCATGCGGAATCTGAGCAATCCACACATCCAGCTATTCAGCCAAGATGGTCAACAAAGGTACATTTATTTATTTAAAAGTTATTACAATAAGTAAATAATGATATAAAGAAGTTACAATTAACGAGACCAAGTGTGTGATGTATTAAGATCAAATTGGTATTTTATATGTATAATGGCTAATAAAGTATTAAAATGACATCGCGCGGAACATGACAATTAAAGTGCAAACTAGTTTTATGACAAAGTTAGGTTATGTATATTTCTTGAATATTGAAGTTTAAATTTATAATAGAAAATGATTTTTTTAAACATTTAATGCATTAAAATATTTAATGATTAATTATCCACGGAATTCATTCAAATCAATTCATCAAATATCGTCACAATTGTTGATAATTTTTCATCTGTGTACACAGATCGTTTCTTTTAATTGATAGAGATTCGGTATTACTATAATAAAACAATACAAATAGTCTTTATATTTGACATTTGTTTTTATCGTAAGTTTTAAAAATAGATTAAGATAAATTTCTAGAGTATAATTTTTTTCTTCAACCTGATTCAGTAATATTCTCTTTGATTACAAAATAAATTAATTTTATATTGTATAATACAAGAAATGAACAATATTGCGTTTTATTTACAGACTTTATTACTTATTCACATTATCTTATATGTTTTTTATTATAATTACAGGTGTTTGCAATGGAATGCATCCAGAAAATCATGACAGCATGCGAAGCTACAGGCGAAAGTGCACATTTCGACCTTGTCAAGGCGAAGGAAAAACTAAAAACTGATCCCAATGGTGCGTAATTTTAGGAAATAGGTTTTTAAATAAAATATATCTGTTTATCTTATGTTTTTTATGTGCCAAGGTGGCAAGCGAGTTGGTGTTTTAACTGGTGTTAAGTGACAACCGCCGATGAACATTTGCAACACCAAGTGGGCAGATACCAGTGGTTCCCTATAGTATAGAGAGTGGGAGTCGATCGGTGCGCTTCCGCAGGGGACTACCTGTCGCTGCACCTGTCGGACCTGGTGCGGATGGCGTTCGTGGGCGCGACGGGCGAGTCGGACGCGCTGCGCCTGTGCGGGCTGCGCACGCTGCAGATGATCGTGCAGCTGTTCGCGCGCGCGCCCGAGCCCGACTTCCCCGGGCACCTGCTGCTGGAGCAGTACCAGGCGCAGGTCGGCCCAGCATTCCCAGCTCGTTAGCTATGCCCGTGACCTTGATTGACCTTGGAGAAAATAAGTCTGCTGGAGTGCCTTTTTTTGTTCTTTTTTTAATGAAAACATTGCCATTACTCTAGGATAACATTATCCCGTTTTTCGCACATAAATTTGTACAACGCGGAGAAACAGCCAGATCTTAAAACAATTATCTGTGGGTCACACAAGTAGTTGTCCCGTGTGGGAATGGAACCCACGAGCCCCGGCGTCGAAGTCAATACCTTGGCAACTGAGCCAAGGAGCCATTGAGTCATGTTCAAAGGGAAATTTAAACACTCCAGTAACCAGAGTTCGTATCCCGATGAAATTGTTAATTTCAAGTGCTGAATTATCACGTACTCAAAAGTGAAGGAAAAAAAGTGGGGTCGCGTGCCCTCCGCGCCGAGCAGGCCGTTGCCCAGCGGTGGGCCACATACAGACCGATACTGCAACACAGGTGGGCGCCGCGGTGCGGCCGGCGTTCGCGCGCGACACCGCGTCCCACGTGACGGCCGCCGCGTGCGACGTGTGCTCCGCGTGGCTCGGCTGCGGGGTGGCGCGCGACATCGACGACCTGCGCAGGCGAGTAACACTGCTCGTGTGTTTAGTAGAGCACAAAAGAGACAAGTACAGTAGTATAAGGGGGGGGGGGGGGGGGGGGGGGGGGGGGGGGGGTCAGTTAAATCATTCGGACAGTGGCGAGTTGCAAGGGGAGGGCGAGAGAACTACTGTAGCCACTTGCTACCTGTCGCCGGTGTAAATAGGGTTCGTCCATTGATCGGGTCGGGTGGGGTGAAGGGGTTCAGTAATTACCGGTCGGGTGGGGTGAAGGGGTTCAGTCAAGGGATCATAGTAGATCTCGTATCAGCGGCGTGTGAGCTTCACTCGATTATAAGAAAGGTTTTGCTTATAATAAATAGTGGTCAATTAGCAAATTTTAATTATGATGGGTCGTCACAGCCACCCATAGACTTCTAAAAGAAATGCATTTACATTTTACAACCTTATAAAGATAAGATTTTAATTTATGCTAGGTAATCACAGACGCTCATAGACTTATTATATATGAGGATGCACTAGCAACCTTATAAAGATGCGGTTTGACTCATTAGACGGGTGCCAACGTAGTTGTTACATATATTTTGCTATAAACCATTAACTTTATTTGGACTAACTGTGCTATGTACGATTTAATTTCACTCCAGGGTCCATCAGCTGCTGGTTTCGAGTTTGGATAAACTGAACAAAAAGGGGAATACCACTCTTATATACAACGAGAGCATGGCGACACTTGAGAAATTGTCAATTTTGAAAGCGTGGGCAGAGGTTCGTATATTTTACTTTTATAAGCCAGCTAAAGCTTCACAGACAGTATTCGTTTCATGGTTTGGTTAAAAAAGGTTTAATTATCCTTTTTTTATTTCTTTGAAGTGAACTGAAAAATTTAATAACAGCTTCTACAATGGCCTATAGTAAAACAATCAATTAGAGGACTTCTCATGGAGTTTGCTAAGGTATCGTCCGCCATGCGATTCCTCTGCGCATTGCCAGGTTTCACAAATATTCGAAATATTTTCTTAAATTATTATTGAGATCTTCAAATTCCTTAATTGCCCAGCAGATGCAAATAAGCACTTGAAATTGTAAATAACTAATTCACTTGTAAATAAATAATTAATATTTGTCTCTGTATTTAAACGAGCGACTGGGGACTGAGTCCTTGTGGCTCATTTATATACAAAAGATTGAGACTAATGTCCCCATTTTTATTAGGTTTACATAGTGGCGATGGTGAGTAATGACAGTGCACCGGGCAGCTACGTGAAGCAGCTTCACACCAAGCCCTTCAACGAAAAGGCCGAGTTGGCCAAGTGGCGGAACGAGGTGCGAACCTTGTGGTACTCCACAAAGAAAACGTTTCATCGAGATTTTTTTTTTTTTTTTATGGAGAAAAGGGGCAAACGAGCAGGAGGCTCACCTGATGGTTAGTGATTACCGCCGCCCATGAACACCTGCAACACCCGAGGGCTCACAAATGCGAGATTGTTTCTAAATGAACCATTGTCGATATCCTATTCCGAGTTATGATTTCTAAGATAACTAGTTTTAATAGTATGGTAAATTTAATGTTGTAATCTGATATTCGTAATTATTTCTCTGAGATTCGGAAGCTCTACTCTGTACTGTCTGAACTGATTATCAGCAGTAATTTTCATCAATTTCTTCAGTTTTCCTTTTCTCGAACTAAGTGCTTGTACGTACTTTTTCCTTCTTTTACTAAGGAGTCATATTTAACCAAAATAGAAATAGAAAAATGTTTTAATATTTATTTTAAAATATTTTAATATTTTGAATTTTGATATGGAAACTCTTGATTCGTCTTGTCAACACTGGACCCAGAGGTATATTAAAACATGTTTTGATTATAGGTGTTACAAAACAACAATCAGATAGACAATTCGAGCCAAGAAGAGGGTGATGATGAGTATGGGGAGTTCGAGTCAAAGGGCGAGAGCCTTTTGAAATTGGTCGAACCTGAGTTGGAGAGCTTGGGAGAGAATTGGCTTGCTGCTCTTAAAGACCACGCCCTATTGAGTTTGCCACCTGGTACGTACATCATATCTTGTTATAACATGTTATACGTTTATTATACATACTTTTGTGAGTACATTCACATACATAATACAAACGTCCGTGTACAAATGTTGTCAGACGGATTATCGCGTTCAGTCAAAAGCCAGCAGGGTACGCGAGAGACAGAGTCATATCTACGTCTCTGTCCCTCGGACAATAAGGAACGCGGCGATCTGTCCAGAATTCGCGTCGCAGTGTCCTCATGCTAAGAGTACGCGCGAGACAGATTGATATCTCCGTCTCTGTCGCTCGGACTCTAAAGAACCTGTGGGCCTTTCCAGAGTTCGCGTCGCAGCTGCCCCACGGCGGCGGCGCCTTCTACTCGGCGGAGACGGCGGAGGCGTCGCGCGCCCACTACGCCCGCGCCTGGCCCTCGCTGCTCTACGCCGCCGCGCTGCGCTTCAACTCCAACTTCCGCGACATCACCCGCCCCGATAACGGTAACGGTCACTGTGACTACCACCTTGCCCCGTCATTATGACTGTTTGTCATTATCTCAGATTTCTAACAACTATGACTAGGTTTGTGACCTCTCCCAAGAGGTCTCAAAGCCCCGCCACGATAACGGTTATGGTCACTGTGACTACCACATTTCCTCGTCATTGTGACTGTTTTGAGATTTCTTACAACTGAGACTAATTTTATGCCCACGAGGCCTCGAAGAAGCTTCGCTCGCGATAACGGTAATAGTTATGACTACCATCTTGTTCAGTCATTATGATCAGTCTGAGATTTGTAATGACTGTGACAAATTTTATTAATCCTGACAAGAGGCCTCGAAGAAGCTCGCCATAATGTTGTCTGTGACTATTAGTTTATATATTTACGATAGTCACATGTTACACTGATTAATTTTATTAAAGCTATTACTTCGACGTAAAAATCTATTTTAATAACTAGCCTAAATGATACATCGCTGGAGACAATTGTAATTTTGTCCAAGTTTTTCACCAACTCATTTTATAATCAGTTGGTGAAAAACGTCAAAAGTCTTAAGAGCATCTATACTAGCGCCTCGAATGTTCCTTACTTTTAACTTATCAACAATAATAATTCATAGTTTTATATAATCAGTGAATATTCTTTTCAGAAAATACTGACAATGCCGTGGATAACCGAGCTACTAAGACTGAGAACGGAAATTTCGAATTTTTCGAGCCGGTCGATGAAAGATTCCACCTGCTATTTGGTAAGACATTTTGCTGATATTACAAAAAAATGGGTATTATGTTCATAAAAAAAGATTTCTTTTCCTTTTTTACTACCGGAAACAACGGACAGGAATACTTAATAGAAATAATATACTACTGCAAGTAACTCCTTGTTTAAACTTCTTTTCTTCCCTTCTACAGGAATATGTATGGAGGCGTTATGCGCACAACGCGATATGAGCGACAGCAACATAGTTTCTGTTCTCTTGTCTTTGGTGACCCTTTTGGATGCTCCGGAAAACAGGGCACGCCTGCTAAAAGATAGGTAAGTGCTTAGCTTTTATTAAATTTATAAACACTGTTTTAAAAATAAATATAGCGATAAAAGAATATTTTAGAAAACTAGAAAAAAATAAGAGTTTTTGTAATAAAATAGTCGTAAAAATTTATGAAACTTTGAGGCTCTTTTTCCTCTGATATTTAGTTACAAAAGGTTGCCACGTTATTACTAAATACACTTACGTACTTACGTTAGTTAATAATTACTAACAAGACAGCTTCTGCTCTCCACGTATTAGTCGCACAGTTATACAGCATGGTCCGGGTAAGTACCACTTTATAGAAGACCGGCGTGAAGTGGAAGTATAATCTCTCTTGCGGAGGCTAATTCAGGGCCTTATTTTTTAAAGGCATCGAACGCATTTGCAACTCAAGTGTTGTAGATGGGCGGAAGTAATAACTTGTCATCATATGAACCGCCTGATCGTTTGCCAACTCTTTACAAACAAAAAGACATTCTATATAGTGTGAACACTTTAATTTCGCAGAGCGTTGGCGATCGAGCTGTGCCAAATAATCCACCGCACGGGTCTGACCCAAGACAGCATCGAGGCGTTGCTTCTGGCCGCCGATGTCCTGCAACTGGTCATCACGGGCGCAAAGGAGCAGTTGCACGCTAACATGCAGGCGAAGATTAAAGGTTAGCTATAGCTAGCACACAGCGCTAAATATGAATACAGATTGATGAACATCAATGTGGTTCGAGGGTGCAAAGACTGTGTGGAGGATGATATTATATCTGTGAAAGGGCAGGGTCAGTATTTAGTTGACGGCTGATTTAGGAAAGTGGAAGGAAAGGACATGATGTGCCAACCTAGTGTGGGATAAGGGCAGGAGAAAGAAACAAGGCACAGTTGTATAGGGATTTAGCTTTGATTTTATCCGAGTCACTGGAAAAGCATTGTGCACAGATGTATCGGGTTTTATCACGACTTTATCTGTATTGACGAAATAGTTGGTCTCATCGGCGGTCAACTACGTCGAACGAAAGGATGTTTTACATTGTTAGAATGGTACACCCACAAAACCGTTGGTCATATAATTTAAAATATTTCGAAGGAAACGCTTTATATAGAAGTCGTCCTCGTCTTTTTTATTTTTATATTTTAAGTCAAAAATCTTTTATCGGTTGGCACCGAGGTTCTGGTGAACGAAATAGTTTTTTTTTGAGTTAAAGAGAAACATTTTGTATTGATATACCTATTCTGATTATTACGAAATGTTGAGGGCTAAATTTCGAGTAATTGGCACTTTCTTTGCCTAAAAATTCTTGGGGCTGCGGAAGGGTTTTTACCTATGATCTTTTATAGTTGTAGGTCTTCGACATAAACACTGATTATTTATAATTGTTTTGAAATTCCTTTTCAAACTATTAGACAATTAACTTAAATCAATATTATTTGGCAACTGCACGTTCCGTTAAAAGTTATTCCACAATTCTATTTCTTCTCTTTACATACTTCAAAATATATTTAGTTCCAATAACACTACTCTGAACTCCTTTTTATATGTACGCTGCATAATTATATCTGCGACTAAATACTTTCGACTGTCAAGTCGAAAAAAAAAAACACATTTAACTCCAACAATATAAGCACAACTGACTTCCACTTCGACCGGTCTAAGAGTTTATTACGTCGTGAACTCCGCAGAGCTGGCGCCGAACGCGTCCGAGGGCAACGTGCCCCAGTCGGTGGTGGAGGCGGTGCACACGCTGGGCGAGGGGGGGCCCACGGGGGACCTGCCCCCCTCCCGGTCGGCGGTGTTCGCCTGCCTGGAGGCGTGCCTGTGCCTGCTCGTGCGCCGCCTGCCGGCGCTCAGCCCGCTCAAGCCGGAGGGCGCCGTGGGCGTCATCGGCGTGCCCAAGGGGCTGGGCGTGCACGCCGACCTGCTGCTGGTCAAGAGCCTCGCCGCCATGTCCGAGCTCACCGAGCTCACGAGCCCCCAAGGTGATAAGAAATTTGTAACGAGAGCTAGGCCTTCCCCTGAAGACGTGAGACGTAATTACTGCGTATGGACGTATGCAACACCGCAGAGCTTGTAGATGTGTTGACAACCTTCATTGAATGGTCTCAGTTACCTCGTTCACCAGACGAAACGTAAAAATTCTCCCATTTCACGCTGGTCTTCTACGATGTAGTGGTAATTCCATGAGCGGGCCTGCCCATTCCTGCAACAGTGGAAGCTGTTGCGTGGCCCTGCCACAAATCTATTAAAAAGACAGTTCATAAGTATGTGATGCGTTCTAATGTCAGAGTTAATCGACGGTAGCAGGGATTATAAAATAAAATGTTACCCTATAAAATCCGTAGAACAATTTTTATAATCATGACGTCTTCAGACGTGTCACAATATCACGTCGCAGGCGCTCTGCTGGAAACCGATACGCGATACAGTCCGTAGAACAGTTTCTATAATCGGGGCATCTGCCGACTTGATCTCACGTCGCTTATCGCCACTCACCAAGCCGTATTGCTTCATTTTGGTACGGCGCAGGCGCCCTGTCGCTGCTGCCGACGGTGTTGCACCTGGGCACGGAGGTGCTGCGCGAGGCGCGCGGCTCCTGCGCGGCGGCGGAGGCGGGCGTGCTGCTGCTGCAGCGCGCCGCCGACTGCCGCGCCGCCCGCCTGCTGCCCGACACGCGCCGCGCACACGCGCGCCTGCTGCAGAGCGCGCTCGCCAAGCTCGTCGACGCCGTCAAGGCCGGTACGCGCACGCACACACGCGCACGCACACACGCGCACGCACACACGTGCACTTTCACACTCTAGTTGGGGCGGATGCCTTCGTGTGCGTGCTCTTGTGTGTACGTACCGTAACGTGTACACAAGTACAAGTGTGGCTTCGTACACGTACGCGGCCACAATCACGATACGCAAACGTCGACGCTATTAATATTCGTAAGAATTACGCAGTTTTAAGCGGCTAGTATTTGCTAATACATACATACCTTCACCGCTACATGTGGATTCTTACTCCCTCTATGATATTCTATGATTTTAATCCATTTAAGGGAAGAAATAAATTCCACCCTTAGTGAGCTTTTATGAATTAATCCAAACAATTATATGATATCTTATATTTTAATTTAAACCGTGTTAGTAGTAGTTTTATAATCTCGCGGGTTCTTCTTAATAATGAAAGAAATATTGTCATCATCGACATCTTTTGAAAACTTATATATTTTTTTAAAAACTTGGTTGCAGAGGCGCCCGAGCAGCGGATTGAAGCTGTGACCGGCGCCCGCGGTATGGCGGCCCTGCTCGGCCGCGCTGAGCCAGCGCCCGCCTTGCACTACCCCTGCATAAACCATTTCCGCCAATGTCTCGACACAAGGGACAATGATGTAAGTTCTTGTACCTATATAGCAACACAATATTCATAAAACTACGTGTGCGCTCTTGCGAAACATATATCGCATTCTGACAAGAACGGGATATTATTTGGTTTGCGTTTACTCCAGCATTCAAGTAATCTGGAGGGGTACTTAATCTGCTTAACGGTTGGCAAATATAGACGAACGTGTCCGTAATTGCAATTCTCATACAAAAGCGCGGTGTCAATTTCATGGCTGGTATTGCTCATTAAACACCAGCTGAACTGTTTGCACTATGATTAGAAGTATTGGAAGGTCACAAAGTGTTCGCTTGTTCGGAGGTTATATAAGTAAACTACGATTACAGTTCACGAATATAAACGCTATCTATTCAAGGTCACAAGGCTAGGCTTACAGAAATAATATGATTATGACAAGCCTATGCTAAATCCAATCCGTCAGTTCCGCTAGGGACGCGGGGAGCGACTGGCGTTCACGACGCGCTTCGTACGCTACGTAAGTACGACGTAATATGCACCCGTGCAGAATTAAAAAAGATGGCAGAGCCTCTCTCCCCTCTTTCTCGCTTTGTCTCTGTCTAATAAAAAGTACCGTGTGCGGCAGGCGTTCGCGTCGTGCTGCAGCGTGCTGCGCGGCGTGTGGGGCAGCGGGGCGGGCGGGGGCGGCGCGGGGGGCGCGGTGTGTTGGTGGGCGCGCGCTCTGGGCGCCCGCGTGGTGGCGCGCGCGGCCGCCGCCCGCCGGCCGACGGATGCGGCGCACGTGCGCGCCGCCATCGCCGGGGTCAACGCCCTCGACGAGCTGGTGGCCGCCTCTCCCGACTCCGCGCGTGAGTCGCCCCGTCCAGCTCGCACAACTGTATAGCATATATTGCTGTCGCGGCGATGTACACTCTATTCATTATTGCCCTCCATTTCACACGTGGCCTTCGTTGCCTCTCCCGACTCCGCGCGTGCGTCTCCCCGTCCCGTTCGCACCACTGTATAGCATATATTTCTTACGCCGCGATTGATCCACTCGGTTATGCCCTCCATTAGGCACGTGACCTGGGCCTCCTTTCCCGGTTCCGTGAGTGTCACCCCGTCTCGCCCGCACCCCTGTGTAGTATATATTCCTGTCGTGGCGATATGTAGTCCAGTTATTATTACCCTCTATTCCATCCTCGCTCTAGTTGGTGATGAAATACTCCCTCCGCACGCGGAAAGTCTCGCATACTCCCTCGCACTACAGCATTGTTTTTCTGACATCATCACACATTTTTACACTCATTCCGTCGCTCTGTTGCGTCACCTTATTTCATTTAAGTATCGAATAACATGCTTTGTCCAGACTTAAGATCTTCACTGACATCGAGAATCTTTTAGGTCAAACTAACAAATTTAACACCGTCTTGGTTGAACCTCTCCCTCTCTGTGTCTATTTAAAATGCTTTCATTTCGCTGTTCACAGTTGGCGCTATTAGTGTTTTCAACGAACATGTCCCGTACTGTACCCACCTTTAGGAGTTTAAGACCTCATAGTAATATCTTTATTTTGTGTACATAATCCAGATACTCTACACTCTTCCTTCGAATCAATCCATATTAATATTTGCATTTTTTTACCGCTGCCAAACAGAGGATCCTCATAGAGGTGAGAAATAGCAGTTCCTCCCATCTCCACCTTTGGTACCCTTCCACTTGCTGTCACCAGTTAACAGATTATCGGCCAGTGACCCTTCCGATTGAAACGGCAGTAATTGGTACCGTTGCTATTGCAGGCATCCAAATGCTGCGGATGCTGGTGCCCATCGTGATCTCCTACCTTCGCGACGGCGCAGAGTTGTCGACAGCGCCATCTCACGTGCGCTCTCTTCACGACTTCGCCCTGCAGTGGCTGATGCGCGTCGGGCCGAAGTACCCTCAGGTCTGGTCACGCATTTTATAGCAAGCAGTGACGTCATTTCTTTGTACGAGAGGTGTCGATCGGGTTGTTAGCGATCACTGGAAAGCTGCAAGCGTTTATTTTAGTTTTAAGAGCGTTTACACACCTTGCTTTTGTGTGCGTGAAGTTAGCAATGAATATACAAAACATGACGTTCCAAGCGAGTCGTAAACATTCAATCCGTTTCATTTGAAATAAAATAATAAAAATGGCGTTCTTTGTGCCTTTCGATATTGTCGACCCTCAGATGATGTTCTTCTCTAAGGAAGGCTATTTCATTTGTACGCGTTCGTAACACGTAGAGATATAAGTGCAACCAACTTTACCTGCAACGTACGTAAAAAATGATATACGCGAATAATTATTTACTGCGTTTCGTCGGCCAAGTGAGGGAGCCAGGTTCCATTTTTATCATAAGGTAACGACGCTTCTGCAACCCTACGGGTGTTGCAAATCTCAATGGTCGGTGGTTATCACTTAACACGGGTGAACCGCCAGCTCGCTTGCCACATTCTCACATAAGAGAATAATTATATTCATGAATTATTCCAGGAGTTCAAGACGATGATGCAGCAGTCGCCCGAGCTACGCGCAAGATTGGAGAGCGCCGTTAAGGCGGAGCAGAACAGCCGCTCAAACAAGCAGAGGCAACCGCAGAGGCCGCTCTTCGAGTCCCGACCGGCTAAGCCCACCATACAGCTGAAGACGGACTTCAGCGATTTCAGGTAAATGTAACAACGGTCTCCTGAAAATATATTCCAACTAATTCGGCAATCCTGAATTTCCAACGCCAGGATGATTATAGAACTAATATTGTAAGAGATTGGTGAAGAGTATATTATGAACCATGTCTGCCTACAGTTTACCCTTTACCCTTTGGGCGACCTAGACGAGAATATGTAAAACACATAAAATATTAAGATCAAAAATGTTATCGTTTTATCGTCACGGACAAGACTACAGTAATTATAATTATTTACAAATTGAAATGATGTTACAACGGTATTTAGTTTTCGGCGAAAAGAGGAAGTTTCCAACTATTATACTATTGTTTTAGTAAACAAAATTATAAGTTTCTAAATTTCTTGACTGAAGTGCCACCTAGCAACTTGTGTAATATTTTTCATTTTAATTGTATGAAATGGATTGTTTTGTATTTGATTAACTTCAAATTTTCCATTTTTTTTTCTCGAATTAATGAAGGAGTTATATCATTAGGGGTCAATGATTGAATTGGACTATATTGATGCGATCGAAAGTTAAAACTTCGATCTTATAATTAAAGTTGCTAAATATTGGATTGAGTGTTGTGACAAAAATATCAAATATGTTAATTAAATTTAACTAGTATTGAAACATAATTCAAATAAAATGATGATTGTTGAATAGGATTGCATAGTTGTTTCACATTGATAAATTTTAGAAATGTTTAGAAATTTTTTGATTGTAGTGAAAGTACTATTGGAGTGTGATGTAGAACAATGTTCTGTTCTGTAGAGTGAACTGATAAATAACTAATAACGGTATGTGGATGTTAAATATTGCATAGCATATGTGTATAGTTCATATTAAATAAAAGTGTGTTACATATGCTTACTAGATTGACGTTTACTACGGATCTCCAGGACTAAAATATAGCAACTGTGTTTTTTATGGGCATAAACAAACCGTCATATTGAGTAATTTTTAATTTTTTTTCAAGGATATTATTATAAAAAATTTACTTGTGGTAATTCTAATTTGTTTGCCACTTAAAGGTCGTGTCTCATGATGACCATATTATGTATAGACTAATGCTCATTTCTTAAATTGGAGCCCCTTTTAATAAAACATACTGAAATTTTATGAGGAATTCTAGAAATCTTACAGGTGTGAATAGTTCCGTATATAACAAGCTCCACATAATAATTTATAAGGCCTAATACACGACATAATAAAACAATTTACGGTATTATGTTAATAATGACATAACAAGAAGTTATGATTTATGGGCAATATTGACATCTAAGTTTAGACCCATATTAGCTCCCTTAATAAATAATATCTCTGTTCTACCCACATTCATAAATTGGACCAACGAGTATATAACCAATAAATGCTTTATATGTTTAAAACAAATTTCCGTGACGTGAATAGTTATCTATAATCTTCAACTAAAAAGGCGAAAACATTATTCATTAAGTTGATGACAAAGATAGCTATCGTTTTGTTTCGTGCATCACATGTTCCATCTATTTGTAAAAAGTGATTCAATCAGATTAATAGCTTGAGTTCTTGCTGTTTTTTTTTTCTAAATTTGTTTATAGAACACTGAGACACAATGAAAACCTTTTTATTGAGAGATGAGTGATTGAGAGATGACAAAAAACGAGTATTTGACATTAAAACCTTGTACTATGTCCTATTGATTAGTTATATACTCGCTGTGGAGAGTTTATCCGTAAGTTATTGTTATACTAATTCTGAAGAGGTAGTTTATTGACCACCTTTATTTCATAAAAATCTAAATTATATGTTTTTCACATATCGCTAATATTTGAAAGACTTGTATTTGAAAAAAAAAAGATTTTTGACTGGATTTATGATATTGACTTTTACTACCATAGAATGTATTTGTATGTTTCGATGCGGATTTAATATTAAAGTGTTATTCCACTGCTATATTCCTAAAGCTAGAAACTATGTATTTGACTTCATACAATTTATAAGTTATACTACGGTTCACTTTTTTGTATGTGCAGTTCCTAAACTGACTTATAAAAAGTGTTTGGATTATTCAAAGTATGGTATGGTTAATGTTTCTTCACGTGTCATGCATTTTGCGCTTGCACTACACTTGTCTTACTCTACAATGATCAAGACTTACAAAGTTTAAACAATTAGCAATTTCTGCCACCAGTAAAATACCACACCTGTCCATATTTAATATTAATATCCTATTAGACCAGCAATGTAGTAACAATTATGGTGTAGCATTTTAGTATTATGGTTTACTAATATTTTTATTAATTAATGAGATTAAGGAACTTACACTATTAATTGATTAAATCCAAATATTTGGTAAGTTAATTGATGATATAATACATACCTCTACTACATTTTCAAATGTTATCCATTATGCACCTATATATTTAACTTTGTACAACCATTTTAATCATAAATAATCATCTAAATAAGCTATAGAAATAGAGAAGTCTTAATTGTTTAAGGTATGCCTAATAATATTGCATTAATACTATAAAAAAAAAATTATTTCCATTGTACACTAAATATTGACATAATGTAAATTATTTAATGTACATTATGTCAATATTTTGATTCAGTAGAAAATCATCGTGTTTCCTGTAATAAAACTTCATGGTGTAATTTTTTAAATTTTGTTTTATATTGCATTTTGTAATAATGTCTTCCCAATCTGATATCTGTTATTATGCCACTAAAGCAAACGATTTCTCGCATTAAACTATTACTAACTATATGTCTAGGATAAGTAAAATGTTTCCTGTGTATACTATAATTGTCATGTTTGTGTAGGAGTTTGTCATTTGTTATGACAAATGTCAAACTGTAATCCATATTATGTATACCTATGTATGCGATAAAAGGGCGTGTCTTAAGACACCATTAATCTACAATATGACAATGTTAGTCATAAGAAAAACGAAAGCAATGAAACTGTTTGCCGATTATAGCTGTGATAGGAAATTATACAGTATATATTATGTTATAAACACCCTGCCAAATGTTTGTATGGTACTTTTGAATTCCACTGCCTTCGCGAAGAGGCTACTAAAATCTCATTTGTATGATAGCGTACATAAGTTAAATATGAAATAAATAGCTCTTAATAAAACTCATATTATATTTAAGTCTTCATTTTCATTTTAATTTATTAATAAAGGACACGTAATATTACTGTTTGTTTCATTTTCGCTAAAAATGATAGCAACAGGGTAAGGTTTATTTATCTTGTAGTATAAATAATCTTAAAATAATTTATACTACAAGATAAATAAATACATTTTACTACAGTAGAAACAAGATGGATTATTGGAAAATCTATCCAGCTTATTTTGTTTTGTTTATTTATTCAAATTATATAGGGTATTAGCTCAGCAGTTTCTGTGCTAACAATGTAAATGAAATAATTTAAATTGTGTTTATTTAATTTTTTTTTATTGATCTAATATTTACAATATTAAATTTATCTAAAATTATTTAATTAATTTAAAATAAATTAAAAAAAATATTTTAAATTTATTTAAATTCTATTAGGTACTATACTACTTTATGGTTTCTTGAGTGGTAGCAAATAAATTGAACATATTTTAACAAAACAGTAAACTGTTAGATGGAGTGTAATATCTGTCAATTCTGTGCAACAATTACAAAGACGTTTTTAGTTAGGATCAAATATTTTTTTTTGATAAAATGATGATAACGATATTTGGTTATACGCATGAAATTGAATTGTACGAAATATATGGAAACTTTTTTGTGTATCTGCCAGGTTGTTCTTTTCTTATGTGCGAAAATGGCAAGCAAGCTGGCAGTTACCTGATATTAAGGTATAACCGCGACCCATTTACATTTGCAACACCCTTGGAGTAGCAGATACGGTGCCACCTTATAACAAAGTGGTCCCGGCTACCTCACTCACCTGAAGAAACGCACAAGTATTACACTGCTACTTCACGCCGGTCTTCTGTGGAGTCGTGGTACTTACCCGGCCGGACCTGCCCATTCGCGCGTCAGCGACAACTGTTACGTGGCTATACCACGCTAGGGCGAAGACATAATACTAAAATGCTACACCATAACAAATAGCATTCGCTGCAATGAAGATAATTTATCGAAGAATATTCATACATGGGAAGAAACTGGTATGTATAAATACCCTTATATACAAATGCTGAAATAATAACGAATATACTGCCATCTATTGTTACGTACCTATAAGATGGCGCTAATCTAAATTAATTTATAGAATTTGACAGGAAATATAACAGAAGCCTTTTGTTAACGCTTCTTTATAAATACAGGGGGCGTTAAATCATTTCGATTATAAAGCAGAAGTAAACCAATAAATGAAAGCATGCAATGTGAAACAACACAAACGCTAAGCTTATAATATATTGTAGTTTCTTCGTCTATCCGGGGAAGTACCACGACCTCATAGAAGACCGGCGTGAAGTGGAGGAATTGTGTTTCTATTTCATCTGGTGACTGAAGTAGGGACACAACTTTATTGGGGGGTGGCAACGCATAACCCCGTAGGGTGAGCCGCCTTCTCAAATAAAAAAAAAAAACATTTTTTTAATATAGTTTAAAGGTGGTATCGAGGATTACAGTAAAATACTTCCTGTTTATATATTCAGATTTATTATTATACGTTCGCTTGCAAATGGTAACATGGGTGCGTCATCATGTAGCTGCAACGTCGACTGCCATAGCCTCGTTCGTGACTTCGGTCAGATTTGCCTCGATCTGTTTCGCTGGCGCAGTTTTCTCTGAGAACGAAAATAAACAAAAGTAGAAACAAAACAAAAATAGAATTTGAAAATTTCTTAGTGCTAATCTACATTACATTTTGTAGAAAAGTACGAAAAGATTGTCGCCGCTGTGGAAATCGAACCACGTCTTCGGCAGACGTGGCAGACTACAAATTTTAATAGAATAGAAAGCAACTTCGAATATCAGTGTTTATCATGGACGAGAATATTTTCCGCAAGCAAGTGCGATTGGCTTCAATTGCCAGAGCTGCGATTATTTTGCACAATATACCTTTAAATCGACAATGGGGTATTTAGTCCACTGCAGAACGTAATATTTCAACAACTATAGTTATCTGTTCATTGACTTATATTTAAACTGATATTCCACCTTATTTCTAAGTCTGGTTGCTCGAGTAATATACTCTACGTGATAGAGTAATATACGTACGTGAATTAAAAGCGAGCGTCCGGACTGAACTATCACTGCTCTAAGCATCATAAGCCATCTCTACCAAAGTTTAATGACGGAGGATGCTCACTTCTGATGAACATCGGCGGCAGCGTGGCAACTGTGAGGTAGCCAGTGTGCCCTGTAGTGCTTGTCGGCCACGTGGCCACCACGTAGGTCTTCTCGCTACTCGGTTTCTCCTCCACCGGGCTCTCAGAGCTCTGCAAATAAAATATATTGCGTGTGAATATATTTTATTTTTATTAACAGGGTTTTTCCGAGGCAAACAATTATTGATCTCCTGCCGCGTAACGTTTTGCGGAATCAAGTGGCACTGGCGTTGTATGACAGATAGATTAAGAGATACTTAAAGTTGGGTTGCGCTGTCCATGGTGACCTACCATCCTGAGGTGTCCTGAGCTTCAGCAAATCCGACTGGGAAGAATGTAACGTTAATATTTCACCACACAGGTATAGCTAACTGTCGTGAAATATATGAAGTATTCTTTCAAAAGCGACCAATATAGATTAAAAATTTTACCGTAAATTGTTAGAAAGTTGAATAAAATCAAAAATTTTAATTTGATAATTTTAAAAGCTCTATGATGGGAATAATGTCGACGGCGATTGATTTACGTTAGCACGATAACGATCGTAAACCTGCCACCGCGACCCGTAGGTTAATGCATAGAAATGCAATCGTTTAAGATACTGAATAGTTTAACGGTAGAAGTGTTTTATCGGGTCGTGTGTCTTCACTATAATAGTCAGTGGTGGTCTAGAGGTTGAAAAGTTCGCGACTGGGGTCGCGGATTTAAATCCAAGTGGGAATTTCCAAAGTCATTCGATCGAACAAATCGCTGCTTGTCTTGTATATGGTGCAATAGTTTACCTGCTATATCATTAGGGTAAAATCATGTGGGCGAAAGATAAACATTTGATATAATATTTAGTAAAATCTTCCCTTGGCTTCTCGCCGTTACTTTGCCTTCTGAAACGACCGTAATATTTAACACCGTAAAGAGACATGCTATTGCTGGCACACTACGTCTGTTAGCTTTTTATGTGAAAAGTTCTCAAACAAGCTGGCTGATGTTAATTGTTATACCGCCGCCCATGGACAACTACAACATCTGACGGACTGCAGATGCGTTAACAACCTTTACAAAAGCGCGCCCCGGCAACCTCACTGAAGCGAAATGCAAAGTATAACTTCCACTTCACATTGTTCTACTGTGAGGCCATTATATTTCCCCGGACGAGCCTGCCCATTCGTGCAACAGCCGAAGATGCCGTGCAACAGCCATTTCCTGGCAGTAAAAACTGTTCCACATTTGCATCTCGTTGAGGCTCAAGTTAAGTGAATTATGACTGAGTTTAAAAATATGATCGTTATGATTTGTTCGCAAAGTTCATAAGTGTTCTACATAAGGAAAGGAGACAAATAAACGGCATGGGAAATCATAAGACGGCGTTGGCGCCAAGGCATTAATGACAGGCCGGCAGCCGAGGCGATTCTCTGTCATCTCACTATTATAGTCTAAGGTGGCATCACACTTGATGCTCATATGCTGTATGGATATACAATTAAGGTACAAACCTATGACCTAACGGGGATTGTCAGAGCTGAGGTATATTATCCATTCTTCGTTGAGGATAGTAAGGCCAATTCATTTTAATGATTTCTTGCATCTTCGAATAACACACAATGTCTTTTAGAATTTATCTTATTTTTACTTTAACGTTTCGAAAACTGTAACATAAAGAACAGAAAAAACTAAAAAAAATGTAGTAATAGATGCAGAGTAGCATCATATTGTTGATAGTTATGCGCCCATGCCTCTTACAAACATTATTCTGAAACAAGATATTCTACCTAAGATGCTATTTGCTTTGATAAATAATAGACAAGTATTTCATAGAACAGTGCTTATAAAAGAAAAATATTAGTATCCAATATGTACTATTAGATTACTTTTAGGTATAGCCTTTCTTGTCTAAAACAATTATTACATGAACTTTCTAATAATATTTTACGAATTAAAAATTCCTTCGAAACATTTCAAAGACATATGAGCGTGAAATCATTCGGCATTAAACTGATAAAGATGTCATCAATACTCAAAACCAACTCCATACATATTCTTTGCTTTTAAAAACTGATGCACGTAAAATAGATAAGACCAAATAAATCCGTTTAACGGGCACCCAATATAACGGATTAAGAATACAAAATTCCGATTAAAATATAAAACCTTCGCGCTGTCAATACAGAATGCGACTTCCCGGCTTGATGACATGTTAAAAAAAACGAGACGCTCGAAAAAAGAACGAGGGGCAAAGAGGCGCATTAAGAATTGAGATAAGAAGATGGACGAGCACTCAGACGCTCGACCGACTTTATTATTTATTGACACTTAAAATAATTACTGGCTGTTTGGCCCGTGCCGGGTTTGGTTCTTCTGTGCTTCATTCTACATGGAATATAACGGAAATATTTGGAACCCTAAACAAATTTTCGTCATTATCCCAACGATAAATCATCAGTTAAATTTTCACTATTCTAAACTTCTTTCAACGACAAATATGAAGGAATTAAGTTAAATTATAATATAATAAATAATTAGAAAATATATATTTTATATCCGAATATTATATAACAACAAATAAAAACATGACAAATTACTTAAGTGATAGTAATAATAATTTACATTGATTTTATTGAAATTTATATTGTTTATAGTGCTAATCTTTGCACTTAAGATTGAACATTAAAATATGTAGAAAAAGTGCGAAAAGATTGTCGCCGCTGTGGGATATAACAATAGATGGCGCCAAGCATTGCTTCAAATGCTAAGAAAACAATGTAGAAGAATGCGTTAAGATTTTTAGTTTAGCTCAGTGGCTAGAGCGTCAGGCCGCGAATGCCGAAGACGTGGGTTCGATTCCCACAGCGGCGACAATCTTTTCGCACTTTCTCTACATATTTTGATTTTATTGATTTTAAAATCGCGTAAAAGGATTTTATCGGTCAATTTAAACAATCTACAGAGGGAAATGCCTGTTTTGAAGCCTTTAACGTAAGACATGGCCAACTTATTAAGCTCCTAATGCTCCGAAATCATCACAACTGATACGCTTCACATTATACTCGAAATTGGTACTTGCAGAATTACTAGCGACGACGTTGTCGTAAAATGTAGATATCGTCATTAATTCAGGGCAGCCGAGTTTTGAAGGGAATTTTTTGGGGGCCGTGAAATGTGAAATAATTCTGTGCGTTCTGGAATCCTGGTGCCGGTACCAATGAAATTTTTAATAGCAATTTTAAGTGCCGACTTATCACATGCTCAGCGGTGAACAAAAACTTTGAAACCTATTTTCGAAATAATGGCCAAAAAACTTATTGATACAAATTTTTATATTAGTGATACGACTTATACATACAAATTGCAATGCGAGGACAAAAGTAATTGAGTCGCCAAAAATTCCGACAAATTTGCACATTTAAATTATTATCTTTGACATATGTTCCCGGTACGATGTACATTTTCGCGCCAATGGGATTGGGACAAGATGGCGGTTCGGAGAAATGGCGATGCCAGTGCAAATGATAACGAATAAAAACGCAAGAGTGAGCAGCTGTCAAAAACATGGGAAAATATACTTGTTTTATCGCCAATACGTTAATTTTATCGTTGTAAAGCTTTCCTTGCATGTTAATGTGTTATACGAATTTTTGAAGGAGTTGAAACGATTAAGATTTGGCGAGGTGCACGGAAATTTGAATAAGAAAAAAAAATATTTTGTTCGAAAATAATTAATCAATAGCTATTGGTGAAACACGGTATATTGCTTGGAGTTGAATTAAAACAATCTATAATCAGAATGAACACTTTCACAATTATTTGTAGAATATATATTTATAAGCTTTGTATGTGATGTGTTGTTTATATTACCAATAAATTTTATTTTGCAGATTTTGAAAGGAGGATACCGATTTTCACACATAATACATAGATAACATATATTCATATACATTTTTAATGATTGTGTTACGTTTTGAACCGTGTGATATAGACAATAGGACTTTGGCGTCAACATGTTGCCATATTACTATTACCAAGCCGCATTCTCCTCGCTCTGAATCGATTCCGCGCATTGTCAAGTTGTCATCGAGTCTCTTTTGTCCGTATTTTCCATAGAATGTGGATACACGGTTGCAATCATAACTATATTTAGGTACTACTGTGTTTGAAATGCCTCAGGACATTGTAAACATACCCGTATTGTATTGAAAATGAATTTCATTGCTACTCTAACGGTATAACTTATAAATTATTGATAGTCTATGAATATAATTTGTAAAATTGACGACCCGTCAGGTGTGGTTCACAGTAAAGGCCCATTTACACGATGCCATTTTCTTGTACATACAAGAGCAATAATTGAATGCAATAAATTGCGCGCAATAATTTGTTAGACCATTTGTTGTTTAGACCATGCAACTCATTTATTGCTTCAATTTAATTGTATACAACAGGCAAGAAACTTGCACCGTGTAAATGGGTCTTAAATCTGTCCCTAGGGCCAGACGGTGTGATTACGAAAAATATTGTGTATTGGAAAAAAGGCTGTTTTAGTATATTTACCAGTTACCTAGTAAAAATAGTACTAACTTTGGGACTAGATAAAGCTCTGTAAAACTATTCCACGAAATATTTATTATTATTATTAGACTTCTTCTATAAAATTCTCAGCTAGTTCGGCTCATGGAAGGCATATTCTATTGCAATTAATATTATGTAAAGAAAAAACAAATTCGTTTTTGCAAAGACTGTCATAATTATAAAATGTTAATTATTCCGTTTATTGACAACATTTATCCGAATTCGTCGATAAAAAACGCCGTAAATTCGTTTCCTTATCAAAAAGCTTGTGAGCTTCCGAAAAGACGTCCCATGCGTACTGAACTTTTCTCGAAAGCTTATCTCGACACACTGAGTTGCCACTTTATGAGACGATGTACCTCGTTTGGATGTTGCGGAGCGAGTAACTTCACACATACTATGTTATGTTACTGATAACCCGCTATTTCTGACGATCAAAAAGTGTTTCGAATGGATTTACAATGTAATAGTTTGGATATGTTAAAATTCGTTACTTTTTTTACTATTTATTCTTTGTTTTAGTATTCAATAAATGAACAATAATACTCTCATCGACATACGAAACGATATAAGAATGTGGAGAGGGATATTAGAAATAATTTAAAATTACTACACGCTTAATCCAACCGCAATGTTAAACCTGATCGATTTTTTTTTATGCGAATAGTTGTCAAACGAGCAGACGGTTCACCTGATGTTAAGTGAATACTGCCGCCCATGCACATCTGCCATACCCGAGGGTTACAGATGCGCTGACAATCTTTTGAAAATTGGGCACCAGCTACCTCACTCACCAGACGAAACGCGAAAGTATTTGTCATACTTCCACTTTACGCTGGTCTTCTGTGAGGTCGTGGTACTTACCCGGACGGGCCTGCCCATTCGAGCAACAGCCGAGGCTGTTGCGTGGCCCTACCACGGTAAATTATGGAATTTATGGAGAAAGATTATTATTACACATAGAAATTTATACAATTTTTATGGTCAGCAAGAAGTAAAAGCTTCGAAAGAGAAATTGTTACAATATTATGTTCATTTTAAAGATATTGAAAATTACACAAACTCGCCGTCTGTTTTCTTGGCTCTTAGGAAAAAACCGCGCGGGTACGTTATGCAACATCTACGGCAATGACTCACAAATGTTCCATTAAAAAGTTGTTCGTTACATTTAGCGCTGGCTTCATTAAGTTTCGACTGTATCAATCAGACGGCCACTTAACCCTAGAGGCATAAGGACGTTTCATACACGCTCTAACGAAGAGATGAATTGTTCACTACGGTTAATTTGTTATTTATTAATGGTACTCTCTGTGATCGATGTCGGATAATCGTTTAAGTTTTTTTCGCTTTGTTC
This sequence comes from Iphiclides podalirius, assembly GCA_933534255.1. Taxonomy (NCBI): domain Eukaryota; kingdom Metazoa; phylum Arthropoda; class Insecta; order Lepidoptera; family Papilionidae; genus Iphiclides; species Iphiclides podalirius. Next base: position 7,792,043 of record OW152833.1, read on the forward strand.
TCGATGTCGTGGTAATGGTGAGTTGTGACGAGTTCTATTGCAATACGAAATTTGAATTGTAGGGTAGTCTAATTATTATTGATTTACTAAACTGAGAAACAATATTTAACATATACTGCCCCGTGTAAGACACAACTTCCACTTTTCAACACGTTCTGGTAAAAAGTCGGGCATAAGTGCATTGTTACTTTTTATTTGTTAAGATTTTATTGCATTTGATTTGATTTGATCGCATATGATTTGATCTGATTGCATTTGATTTGATTTGATTGCATATGATTTGATTGCCCTTCAAATGTCTGCTCCTCGAATATCTCCTCCAATTTTTGATCATCGGCCCCCTGGTGCTCCAGTATAAGACAGCACCAGAAAATCTTTTCACTCTCGACTTAAATACTTATTTTTAATGTCTCGCCAATTACTCAAGTGAGGCATTAAGCCAGTTAACTATGGTTTTTATTAACTGCCATTTTTTTATTGAATAAAGATTTAAACCGTTGACAAATACTAACGCAATTACGCGTTGTTTAAAAAAAACTGTCAATTGCTTATTGATAGTCTACTTTACGAGAGCATTGCCAACATTGTTTGTAATTATAATTTGTAATCATATGAATATTTTAATGCGTCGTTGTTACAAATAAATTAATGTTTTATTTAAAATAAAATAGGGGTTTATAAATAATCAAGAAAAGTGTTATTTAATTTCACGGATAGGCGCAGTGTACCGGCGGCTTTATATTGAACCTTGATCTCAGAAACGCTCCAATGTAAACGTACAAATCGATATCTGGTTTTCATTAACCGGACTCGGTATTAACGCGAAATGGGCAAACGGGACAAAGCGCAACACGTGTCGTTATAACGATATTATTCAAATATGATCCTATTTTGATTTCATGTGTGGTATTCGTTCTTTTAATATGTATCACATATTTATCTACGTATTAAGTAATTAAACACATTATAAAAAATAGAGAATTTAAACAGGTAATTACGTACGTTGTATGTATGCACATACCATGTAAAAGGGGAAAGGCATCAAATTTCTTGATCTTTTTGGATCAATAAATGACATAGGTTTAATCTATTAAAAAAAAAACAATGTAATTGAAACCGTTCTCGTGAAGGACGCTTTAATAATCTCTTTACAGAGAAGGTCTTTGCCCAGTTCATATTTCACTATCAGATGCAGACTAGACAATTTACTGCTACACTGCGTTGTATCACATCGTCCATGAACACATCATTATGCCGTTAAAGGGGAAAGAACCTAATTAAATTAATTTCCAGCACTGGCACCTCCCTATTTCGTCTATCTGTAGTTGAAGAGAGGACCCCCCCGTGGGTCAATAATGCGATTATACGAGGCAATCTATCGATTAGAGATCGATACCATTCTTAATAAGCCAGCACTTTCACCGGGTTAAATGTCACATCCTAGATGTTATTAAATATACTCAAGGGCAGAGCAACAAATGGATAGATATCCCGTGTTTTCTTATCAAGCGACGTCAATGTAATACAGTTTTAGTAACAAAAAACAAAATCGACATGAAATATCTTACTCACTATACACTTTATATTTGATTTTGAGAAGTCCCTCGTTTCGATGATCCAATATCAATGAATGACTCCGTGGCGCAGTCGCCAAGGTATCGGCTTCGGTGTTGGGGGTCGTGGTTTCGATTCCCACACGGGACAACTATTTGTGCGACCCACAGATAGTTGTTTCGCATCTGGGTGTTTGTCCACGTGAAGTTTATGTATGTAAAAACGTCCTTACAACACGGGATAATGTTATCCTAAAGTAAGTGCAATGTTTTTAAAAAAGAAAAGTAAAGAAAAATGATTTTTTTTAATTAGTTTTTATAATGTAAAATTTCACATTTTTACACAACGTTCTCTATTCCCAAAAAGCAACGCTTGTACTGTGGGTACTAGATAACTGATAAGCATACTTTTCTTTTGTAAATAAATACCTACATAATATAAATATATAAACACCCATACTCTGGATAAACACTATGTTCATAACACTATTTTTACCGGTAGTGGGGATCGAACCCACACCCTCTAGCGGAAGAGGCAGGGTCACTACCGACTACGGCAATCGGTGTTTAAAAAAAAACAACCGAATTGGGTACCTCCTCCTTTTTTTGAAGTGTGTGAGCTTTTTCCTATTAAATATGCTATAAAATATCAGCTCACGAACCATCCCCAATCTAATGAATTAAACATCATAAACAGTAAATGTAACGGTTATTAGGTTAATTAGTGACGACTAATTGTATTTAAAAACGCAAAGAGAATAGGTTAAAAAGATACACACATATTATCGACAAACGAATATACGACACCTCTATAAGTTGAAATAACTATGCACGCTATCCGGACATAATCCTATAGGCTTTCTGTTTCATTCGGAAATCCCTTTTGTCGCGGTCATTTGGTTGAGAAGAGATTATTTATTATAATTACGGTATTATAACTCGGATGTCGTATTAAGTGAGGCTTATCTGTTATTGTTGTTTGTTAACAAATACAGAGATCCACTGATTTAATATTAATTTGAATTATTAATGAAACTTTCTTACATTGAAAATAATTTAACAACTTGTATAAATTTCAGGGCTGTTATAATTTAAAATCAAATTAATACTTAATAGTAAGCTTCATCAATATCTATTATTATCTATAATGTCATAAATGATGACCATTGACCAATGATATTATTTATAATCTAGCGCTGAGGGATTCAAATAACACCAATTGGCGTAGTTCTATAGACTACTATCTCTTTCCGTATCACTTATATGTAAAGCGGAACAATTTTTAAACGTCACGCAGTATGGACCTGCGTCTTCTATACTATTAAAAGCATCACTCACTATCCGCTTAGAATAGTCAATAGTGGGACTGGCTATATGAAAGAACTATAATAACAGTAAAAACTCGCAAGTCCACTTCTATTAAAGAATTAATGAGGCCTAAACGGCCGTTCAAAAATTGCCATAGCGGTCGGTATTTCACGACCACAAGGCGGGGTATTGGTAAAGTTTTCAACTAGCAATAATCGCACCTCGGATTAACCTCATTGGTTACGATATTGCCTCTGCGCAAAGTTAATTTTACCGACCGCTCGCCAGGTCTTATGATTTTCACAACGACCGAACCATAGCGCGATTTAATTTACTAGTAGCGCCATCTGTTGAAAGCAATTGAAACCAAAATGTGGGCACGGCAAGCTCTACATTTGATAGTTACATTTTTATACAACATTATTATTAGTGATAATATAATTGTAATTGCAATTTTAAATAACTTTCATAACATTTTAGAAAGTTCCAGTAATATTTAATAAAATATTAATTTAATCATGTGCCTATGTAATTTAATCATTGTTTTGATTTGCTTTTTTTATTAAAAACAAAATATTAATGATTTAGTTATAATATCAAAAATTTAAAGCAAAGATAGACTTTTTTTTAAATATTTTTAATATACATAGGTACATACAGAATTTGAAAATAGAGAATATGGCGTATAATATGTTACGCTATAAAATAAAACTACATACAAACTTAAAACTATAAAGTTTTATTTTGTATTTCTTAATATTAAATTCAATTCTTAAAATAAAATAATCAATGTTTTTAAATATTTCCAGTAGTTTAGCAAATTGTGTAGAACAGTTTTCTCGGGTAAAAAAGGAACTTTACAGGGTAATGTCTTCATGTTGTCAGCTTCTATCGATAGATGGCGCGATAACAATGATTATGCGATAATGCCGCGTAGTAGGAAGTCTTTCATATCAAATTTGTTTTTGCATAAACTATAGATGTTAAATATTTTTAAGAGTATTTTTAAATTAAAAATAAATCTTAAAAGATCAGTCCGATAAGCGTATCCAACATGAACATCACCGACTGACCGGTGAGAAGATGACTATTTATAAAAGCGCGTCGAATGTTGCCGCGAAAATACTTGCACGTAGCGCTTTCTCAGCTGAATGAGTCGGGGGCGTCACGAGGCGCATTGTGGACGCTTTTTGTCGGGTCATGACGCCCCTTCTTCCGTGTCGGGGGTCGTCCGTACGCGCGCATGTCCAATGCCAACGACATTTTTCCAATTTTTTTATTTTAAAAATGGGATAATAAACTATTTTTGTGGAAAAAGGGGTAAAATGGCAGAAGATGAACTGTTTCATTAAAAAAAAAAAACTAATTTACGAGACTAAACCAGTAATAACGTATGTTGTATGTATGGACATACTATGTGAAAGGGAAAGGCATGAAATTTTTTGATCTTTTTGGATCAAATAAACGGTATTATAGGCTTAATTTATTTAAAAAAAAAAACAAAATAATCCAAAGATTTTACGATTTGTAATCGAACTAACTAAACAGGCGTCACATAATTAGAGTAAATACTAACGCTTTCCTCTGCTTCACTCGCAAATTGTCGTGTATAATTAAGTTGCATGCGAATTAACGTAAGACCAATTTTAAAACAAGAGATAACTTATCACGTGGACATTAAATATTGCGCGTTGGCGATAAGTGCGCGCGTCATATCGAGATGAATTATTCACAAACGGATTATCGATAAAATGATAACCCGGCGGAGCATTTACGTGTAAACACATAATTCACGGGCCCGTTGGAATTTGCAGGGTTAAGTGCGGGTGACGTCAGCATTTGGTTTCCTTATATTTGCCCGCTTCGGCAATTACCACAGTCGGCAATTAATTGACTACAGAGGTTTCTATTCTTGTATGTAAAATTGCGATTGTTTGCTAATATAAACCGTATTATATTCTGCGAACTATACGGTAATTTATTATCGTTAGAAATATAGCGAACGTTTAGACAACTGGAACAGACTTCGACATGACGTTTCTACAAGAAAAGTTGTTTAAATTTATAATGAATGTGTAAGTTTATAATGAATGATTTCCATTAAATTAATGTTATATAGAGATTTCTTTATTTTGTTAATATTTCTACTCTGCTTAGTCGTAGCTTTGTCTATTAATCATGGCAATAACAAATTATGGTACGATTTTCAAAATAATCTTTGTGTTAAAAAAGTTAAACGAAATTCTACACGATTAGTGTAATAAGTTTACTGTTAAAGGTCTTTATTGCTCAATAGGAATAACGAATTCAATTAATATAAAATAAATTTCATAGATAAGAATATTCATAAATACTTAACCTGGGTCCGTTATTAATAAAATATTTAGGTTTTCCCAAAAGGGAATCGAGCCCACTGCCCGCGAGAGCTGTCTACAGAGCCGAGAATATTGTATTAAATTCCATAGATGTTGTTTGTATTTGGACGAGACCAATGAAAAAGTGAATAGTATTCTATTTAAAATGCTTTATGTTGGCGAACGCCGCGAATATCATTCATATTAAATGAAACACGTTTACAGATTTTATCGCGTTTTTATTTTGTTTTGAAATTTCCGACGTGTCGGACCCTTTCCAGTGTTCATGGTCACGGGACAGACTGGGGTGCGAAACGTCGGGAATTTCAAAAAAAAAAATAAAAACGCAATAAAATCCGCAAACTAGTTTCATTTAATAAACACTTGTGTCGTACCCTGGTAACGACGGTGGGCGCGGCGGGTCGTTTTGTGTCGTCGGCGAGTCGTTTTGTGTCGTCGGCAGTGGAGAGCGTCCGGGTCGAAAGTCGGAAGCCACTTCGTGACCTGATCCGGTTCATCGGGCGCGACTGGTACACCTCAATGAGCGACAGTTATTAACAACAGTCAACTTTTGACAAAAAACCCCTAAATCCACCGTGATATCGTGGCAGCTCTGTTGCTAAAGCGTGCGATCACGAAGCCCCCTGGTTGGATGATTTTTATTGTTCTGGGATAAAAAAAGATTTATTATAAACGAATCTAAATTAGTTCACCTCATGTAAACAAATCGTTCATTCACCGCTAGTCCGAGGGACTGTGTGAGCTTTCATCAGTTGCAAGTCATTCGAAGATGCTAGAATTTATGCGGCGACATAATTATATGAAACTGTACCTTCTAATACTTGTGTTTCTGTGTATATACGAAGAAAAATTGTTTACAAGATCACATAAGTCCACAGAGACAAAAAATCTTTTTCCCGATCTACTACACGGAGACGGCATTAGCATAATAAGGTTTTAAAATATTTTACGTAGCAAATCATTGCTTGGGACTCCAATGTAACGTCGCATAGTTCAATTAATATGTTTGGGTATTATATGAAGCTTTTGTGGTTTAGTTTGAACCAGGACGGTTCCTAAACGACTTGCAACGGTTCGCCCGCTCGATCTGCTGATTTGTGGTTGTTACTTTTATTGCTAGCCATATATTCAGCTGCTAAGCGGACGTCTATATAGGCTAGGATATTTACGACGGGGATTAAGTAACTAACACGTGTTGCGACAGATCTGGCATTTAAGCGGGTGTTAGCCTAACGATGTCTTTCTTGTATTTGCACGAATTGTTGTGTAATAACATTTTTCTTATTTCATCATGTTTATTTTTTTTGTGAGAGGGCGGCAAGCGGGCTGGCGTTTCACCCGATGTATAGTGTTAACCACTGCCCATTTATTTTGCAACGGCCCTAGGCTTAGAGATGCATTGCCACCTTTTAAATGTGAAATAAAGTGTGCGCCGACGAATCGCAGAAGTATAACACTTCCCCTTCACGCCCGTTTTATAATTGTTGACGTTTCGAATACTTTACGGAATCCAAGGACGCGGTACAGTTTTACGAATGGGACTCTATATGATGGGGCAGCGCAGCAGCTTTTGCTGTTATCCGAATGAGATGGTTTATCCGCGAAAGTACCACGGGTGTGCAGAATACCGGTGTGGTGAGTGAGGTAGCCGGAGCCCAATATTCAAAAGGTTGTCAACACATCTGCAACCCTCGGGTGTAGCAGTGTCCACGGGTGGCGGTATTCATTAATAAAGTAAATGGGGACTGTTTAAAGGTAGACAGCGCATCTGCAACCCTTAAGTGTTGCAAATGTACATGGGGGGTGGGCACTTAACATCGGGCGAACCGCCTGCTTTCTTGCCAACACTTGACGTAATAAAAAGTAACTTGTGAAGGCTCCACCTTTCACAAGGACGTAATCACTCCAAAACAAACCACTCGTAGCGGCCGACTGGCGTGCTACGTTTTAATTAGAAACCCGAAAGTTACACGGGCGACCGTTGTCGTCTAATCCGACCAGACTACATAAAGCTTATCGTGTCGGACAAAAGCCGAGCGCTCGGCGAGCGGGTAACGCCGAAATCGAACAACTACCAAACGGCCGGGCGAAAACACGATCGATAAGATAGTATCGATGGTGTTATGACGCTATCTCGGCCCGGGGCAAAACGCTCCACCACTGACGGACGGCGTGCGTTTAATGAAATAATGAAAGCGCACTATACCCTCAATGAACTGCGGACGTCAATCATTGCGCAATCTCTTTGTTATCGGCCCGTCATCGGAGGCACGCGTTCCGGTGGTCGAAAGTAACTTGGTGATTGAAAATACTCGGCGATTCGTATGCAAAGTTCTGGAAATTTTCTTTTATAATGTCTGCAGCCGTGTCTTTGCCTGTAATGGATAGAGGGCCCACAGAACGGGTGCAGTATGTAATAGTGGATGATCTAATACGCAGAATTGAGGTTGTTAGCAAGTATCAAGAGGGACAAAGGACGACTCTCATATCTTTCAACCTTCTCTTGGACTGTGTGACTAAGATGACTCGTATATACTCAAACTTATTTTAGTTCCGCATGTGGAATTAAATGGGATTTGCCCTACCCTGGCTTGGAAGACAGAATCTGATGTTTGCTCGTAAGAATTTTAACAGGCGAATTTAATTTGTCCAATTTGATGAAAGAAATCCTAGGAGCTGCTATCAAGGTAAAGTCTATTTGTCCCACTACTGGGCAAAGGCCACACCTATTAAAGACCCTTCGTATTTCTTTGTAGCAGTAAATTACAGCACACTTCAAAATTTTTGAAGTTTATACTATTTAAATTAAAAAAAAAAACTATTAATGGAAAGATTTCTCTTAAGTTTGTCTATACTATCACAAGAAATGTCTATGGCATTCACATGATTAAAGAGCCTATTATACGTTTCTAATAAACTTTTTTCTAACAATTCCACTACCTCTGCCAGGTTTCATTGCTCGGGATGCATTGGAAGCGTGCACCACATACTAAGCACATACACGAAAATCTTTGTATATGTCTTCCTGCCACCGTGGTCCAATGAGTCACCGGTCTTTCGCTACCTACACAGCTGATAAGCGACCGTTGCCAATCTTTCACGATCGAGGTCGAATGTCATAGTAACATAATATTAATCTGATCGCTCGAAGACGCGGACAATGGCGTCCGAACGCTTTCATTACATTACAGCTCTCGCAATATGCGGATCCGTCGCTTTGTTTCAATTTATTTGACACGGCTTGTGCTTGATGTGAGGCGTAACCGTGCAATAATGTGTTTTCTTATGTACTTTAAATTTTGCACGTGGACATCGAAATAATTGTTCGTGAGCAAATTAGGATTGAGATATTATTTGCGTTGTTAAAAAAATATTAGATAGAGAGTGGTTACATTTTACAGAGGTTAGAAATTGAAATGAGAACGACTAATAGTTAAAATACAAAAGGGTTTGGTTCACAATATTGTTTAAAACAACTTAATATATGACTTATTTAAATGACTGCAGACAGGATGATATACATATCTATCGTGGGCGACATAATCTATATATAAAGAAAAAAAAAATGTAATCAAATATATGTTATCTTACTTTTCATGGCACCCACCCCATAGAAAAATCTCCATTTTTGAAGTAGGAATTAAAATAGCTCCATTAACACTTAACTGCTGCACTGCACTGTCCGCTGCCATGAACAAATTCGAGAATTACAATGTAACTACTTCAAGTTACATACAAAACTATTTCTTCCTCCAAAGACAATATTATTTAAAACACCTTTAAAATCATAACATAATGAGTTTAAAACAATACCAAACTCATTTAACAAATTTACGGTAATGTTGCATTGAAATTATTAATTAAAGGACTCCACCGCTGCAGTAGGTTATAATTGGTAGCATGTTAAATGTAGCAGCTTATAAATTGTATCGAGCGGAGACAATAGGTTCGAAACTGGTACTGTATCGGGGTCAGGGCGGGTCACGAACCGACGCCGCCGGATTTTGGGTCACGAGCTACCCATGAGCTTGCAAGATGCTTACATGAACGACTTAGGGTTGGCTAAGGAAGTGATCACTAGCCAATGATATTTTATACAATGGATATGTTACACGCATACAAAATCGCCGGTCGAAACTGTTCCTATTTCCAAACTGAGTGGATAGCACACAATCGCACATTTCATTGGAATGATATAAAAAGGATAGTTTAATTAAACCAATAAGAAAAAAAAGAGAACGGCAAATACCGAAGTTCATCCGTCTTTCTCGTCCCTGTATAATATCACCTATATTATAACTTATATTTTGCTGCCTCTTTTTCCCACTCGACGGCAACTCGATATTTAAGTGTAATATATCTGACGGAGGGCTGTGGTGAAGACCCAACATTTCATCATTGAATCAGCTGTTTCAATGTTGATATTTATTACTTTAATATTTGAAGTACTTTTGCAAGTTTTGTACCTTACTTATGAGTATCCTTTTTTGTAAGACAGTGGCAAGCGAGTTAGTGGTTCATCCGATGTTAAGTGATCCCCCCCCCCCCCCCCACCATAGAAATTTGTAACACCCCTAGGGTTGCAGATACATGGCCGCTTTTTAATAGCGTGAGCCACAGCTCTCGCTCATCACACGAAATGCAGAAGTATTCCACTTTACGTCGGTCTTCTGTGAATTCTGACTTGCCCATTCTTGCAACAGCCGAAGCTGTTGCGCAGCCCAACCACAGTGATGGGAATCGTACTTTATGCTTTTGTACTTCATAGTTTTGACAGTTGTACGCACATTATATAAATAAGTTAACTGTAGCAACTATTTCTCAACGTTATGCAATTTCATTTCAAAGCAATTCAATCATAATAATCAACAAGACTAATTGTTATTAATGAGTGACAGTTCCAACGACAAATCTAATTAATTATAGCCTCACATTTCTGTATCGTTTTATAACTAATTGGTTGCCCTTATTGTCCGTTTAGAAATATAAAGGTGTTGAATAAAATTTAGTGTTTAAATTTTATTTAATGTATTTAGAAGTGTTGGTTCACCTGATAATAAGTGATAACCGCCACTCATGGACATCTACAACCCCCGTGGTGTTGCAGATGCATTGCTACCCTTCAAAAGGTGAGCCCCTTTTACCTCACTCACCAGACGAAACACGAAAGCATAACACTTCCTCTTCACACCGATATTGTGTAGGGTCTTTGTAGTTACTCGGACGAGTCCATTCATTCCTGCACCTTTTTTTCGGTATCGAGGGGGAAATCTTCAAAAGATGTCATTCCAGGGCTATGTGGGGTTCGTGCCCACTCGGCCCACTCGGCGCCTGCCGAGCTTCGAAGCCTGGCTTAGCGGCGCAGGTACGGTGAGTACCTGCGCCGGGCACGGATGCTTTGGTGGGAACCTAAATAGAATTGGACGCGAAACGACAACGCAATGCCACCATTGTGGTGGGGACTGGACTCCGTGCCCCGCTTGGGAGTCAGAGCGTCGGATCCTGGTCCAAAAGATTGGGCAGGACCTTTCTCCACCAGTAGCAATGGCGGCTGCTTGGTTTTATCAGCATGGGTTCATCCTTCCCCGCGGCGTGCTCATTCCTAGTACCGAGGGACGCCGGTGCGTACCATACGAGATCCCTGAGTCCCTCCAAATATACAGAAGGTGGCCACCGAAGGGGTTTAAGCAGGAAAGAACCCCATATAACCCTGTCATGTAAGGTGACAGGGTATCTTTCGAAGATTTCTCCCCCGATACCAAAAAAAGAGCTGAGCGTGGCCCTACCACAGTGGTAGGGCCACGCGGTAGTCACGTATATGTTTATAGATAAAAGCAAAATTATTTCTGAACTGCAAGGAGTCTTATTAAATTAATTTCTGCTTAATGTTGCATCTAAACTCGTCAATGGAAGATTCGCTTTCGTCGCGCGGTTCGAACCTACACTGGTCCACAGGGTCCGTCAGCGGCCCACGTGGCATTCCATTATGCGGACCCTCGATCAATCATAATTACGGATGTAGTGCTTAATCATGTTTATTCAATTAATTAAAATGAATACGGTCAAGGTACGCCATTGTTTCGGTGTCCGAAGGTCCCGCGGTGAGAGTTTCAGTCGTCCACGGCGTGCAAATAGTTAATTGGGCAATGGTAATTGTAATATAATGTTCTGTTCTCGTATTCGGGTGGCTAACATGTTTCTTATTTATAAAATATTAGCAGCTTCGCACGGGTGCAATGTGTTATACATATAAACCCTCCTCTGGAATCACTCTATCTAGTAAAAAAAATACCCACAAGAAACTATAAGCATCTCATGTATGTTTTTCATTATTATATTTTAATACACAATATCTAATGATTATAAGAGAGATTTATAGACTGATCTTGCACTAGACTTTAGAAAATTTTGTAAGAAGTTACTTCACTTTATAATATTAAAATATAAAGTTTATATGGAGTAACCTTTCACTAAAGAATAAAGGGGACCCACTCAAACAAAGTTGCGTTGATGGGAAATTTCAATTTATGTCAGAATATAAAATAAAACACATAGATTTAACACTTAGCTACCAATATTGCTAAAGTGCCTGGCTTCAAAATCGCGACTTAATTTTTGTAACAAAGGACACTTTACAAATATTTGATCACTTATAGTAGACAAATTTGCTCCTTATTCGATGAACGATTGAATATTTATGCGTTACTAGCTGCTACCCGCGACTACGTCTGCGTAGAATAGGCTGAAGGCGTAACATTCAGACAGAAGGATAGATATGCATAAAATATGAATATAAATTATAGCCTATGTATTATTCTGATGTATAAGCTACATTACTGGAAAGTTTCATTAAAATCCGTTCAGTAATATTTGCGTGAAAGAGTAACAAACATCCATCCATACATACAAACTTTCGCCTTTATAATATTAGTAAGGATTATAACTGAGCAGTTAAACGTCGGTATAAATATATCTATAACTTACAATACACTGTTCTTTCAAAAACCAGTGTGGAACATATAAAACTTCTTGTAAAACAAAGTGTCTCCATGCCGGTGACTGACTGACCGCATACCACATTATTTGAACGAGTACTGAACAAATCATTCCATGCTCTCATAACGGGTCCTGTATAACAACTGAGACTCCGCGGGCGACGATTGGTTTACAAGGATATAAATAACAGCATAATTGGAATATAATATCCCTACAAACGCATTGTTCCTATACAAGGTTAGGTAGCCAGTGAGTCAGCACGTTACAAATGTTTGAATACATTAGACGGGCTAAATAGTGGGATGTAAAATTTGTTAGGAATTAGCAATTACATTATTACCGTAATTTCAGACGTTGTGTTTTCGAACTATCTTAAAGTTTACCATAACGATATAAACTTTCTAGACCACTCTTTGCGAGATTTTTTTATCTAGTAAAAGTAAGCATCTGCTTACTAGACAAAACAACCATATTAAGTTGATCCGTGCATATTAGCAGAGAGAAGATCTATCTGCTAATGTGCAGGGATCTTAATATGGTATCTAGGCTTTTAGAAGTCATATCGAAAATAAAAGAGTATGAAAGCCATATCTTTATATTTACAATCTGTGCGCATGTATGTCATTGAACTGAACTCCTCCCAAAGTTTTAATAAAATTTTGTGTTTCTTCAGGGCGATTATATATAGATTCGAAGAGGTTTAGATTCACAATCTGTGCACATATTTTTTTTATAATTCCAAGCAGTTTTCATTACTCGATTATCATCGATTGCTCTCGTCTGACAGTTGAAGCACTGTAAAGTGGTAACTTAATTAAGAAGTGATAGAAAAGATTAGGATGTATTGAAACTTGAATAAGGAATACTTCCACATTATGGACACGTGAGATGAAAGATCGACGAAAAGATAGAAGAGAAGAAAGTACCGGGCAGTTAATTATAAGTTAAGATAATTGGTGGAGAGACCTAGAAGAAATAATGTTCCGATTTCAAATGTGTAAATAACGAGACGCCGTTGCGAAATCCATAGAACACGGCACATATACCGACAATAGCTCATTGTTAGCGCGGCGTTCGTGCATCAATTCCAACATGCTGGGGTTTATTTATGTCGCTGCTTAGTGAGCGGTTTGACTCAATTTAGTAATCTGATTTACTGTGCACAGAGCGAATGAAATACGGCCCGATGCGCCGTGCCCCTTGCGCAACGCTCCGTGAAGATATCCATTACGCCGCGAAGGGTTATTTTATAATAAATCTTTAATTGTGCACGAGAAGGGGATACGGACTATGTGCTGATGAAATTACGACCGTGCAATGCTTTTAAGATTTCGAAATGGAGCGAGCCGAGTTCAAATTGTGTGAGGCTTCTTTACATAGACTTTGCATGACTCCGTGGCGTAGTTGCCAAGATATCGGTTTCGGCGCCGAGGGTCGTGGGTCGATTCCCATACGGGAAAACTGCTTGTGTGACCCACACATAATTGTTTCGAATCTGGGTATTTTGTCGGAAAATTATGTTTCTAAGACTCTTTTAAAACACAGGAACACGTTATCCTACAGTGAAGGCCATGTTTAAAAAAAATCCTAACATTACCAATACTTATAACGATCGACCAAAATTAAATTATCTTAGAACGCAATATTACGCAAGACGTAAGTCTAAAAACGAGAAAGGCTAATAATTTGCTTAAGTAATAGAAACGTTTCAAAGTTTGGTGTTAATATTAAAGATGAGTATAAAATGTAAAACCGTTGTACATAGGGATCGTTCTGCATATGCAATAAAATACTCCTCGCAAACACCAAACCTATCCAATACAATTAACAAAATGATGCCATGTAGGTGGTAGGAGAAAGAAGATATAGTTTTGATGACTCCGTGGCGCAGTTGCTAAGGTATTGGCTTCGGCGTCGGGGGCCGTGAGTTCGATCCCCGCACGGGACAACTGTTTGTGTGACCCACGGATAGTTGTTTCGCATCTAGGTGTTTGTTCACGTGAAATTTATGTTTGTTTTCCTTACGACACAGGATGATGTAATCCTAAAGTAAGGGCAATGTTTAAAAAAAAAGGTTTTGCATTTCGTCTGGTGGTTGAGGTACACGCCCCTTGATTAAGCGCTGCCCCGGGGAGAGCTTGAGAGGGGCGCTTTGTTAATAGCACTGACACGGCACCATTTGGCTGGACTGGGTGTCCAAACACCCGGAGAGAGGATACCTGAGAAGGCTACAGTCGCGCTAGGGTTCGCGGAAGATTGCGTTTTCGTGTTCCCGTGTCCACGGCAAAAGTGACAGCGCAGGTGCACCGTGGGCTTTTTAGTGCGTACCCCCGTATTACTCGGAACACCGACATACCCCTGCTGCCTACCCACGAGGCGGCGCGGGATCCATAAAGAATTTTTCGCAATTTAAAAAAAAACGCTTAAGAGTTAGTACCGGTGCAACACAACTCAGTGAGGTATTCGCTTAAAATGAAGAGCCTGCTCGTCTTTCACCTTCCCCCAAGAGACTTCAAGTCACACATACCATTAAAAAAAGGACGAATTAAAAACGGCAGTTGGCACAACAACTTCGGCTGTTGCTCGAACGGACCGGCTCACCCGAGGAAGTACCACGTCCTCACAGTGACGTGGACGTACTTAGTGACGTACCCAGTTTATATAGTTTTAAATGCCCACGAGCGGCGGTAATCACTTGAAATCAGATGAAGCACCTGCTCGTTTACCAACTTTTCGCATAGAAAAAAAATAGTCTACATCGCTCGCCTGCCCGGCCGCGAGTGTAGCGGGGCGCGTGTTCCCGCGACGCCCGCATAATTCACTGTTGGCCGCGACAAGGCGGCACTCGGAGTGGAATTGGGCCCGGCCACTCATTTGCGTGGCGGATTTACGAGGCGACGGGCTGGATATAGTCGTCAGTCGCATGTAGCACGGGCCCCGGCGATAAATTAGCCCTCGTAGCCGTTCCCACGAGCGCTATCGAGATGCGACGGACCGGCCTCGCTTTATTCCGCGTCTCGTTTATTCGAGCGCTGACGTCGCGTTGACTTTTCGCCGACTGTCACCTGTGTATCTAGAGTGGTGTTTACGCTCCGCTTACTCCTTCGTACGTTTGCTAGTCGGTGATTGTTTATTAAGCGCGGCTTGGGATATTTCAATTTTTTTGGCAACCGAGATGGATTCATAGCGCCTGTGGAGTTACAGTTATTGTTTTTTCTGTGGAAGCACATACGTTACAAAAACCATGTTCACATGCAAGTTTCGTAGACGTGTTTAAAAGTTATGTTGGCTTTTGTAAGTTTACGAGAAAAGCCACATGTGAACACAGGCAAACTGTCTTAACACTCATATTCTTATAGTACCACTTCATTTAGTGACAAATGAAATCTTATTGATAACAATAATAATAAAATTTAATTGCGACATGTAGGTACAGATGAGGCGTTAAATTATACGTATGACGCTACTCATATTACAGAGTGAGCAAATATAACACGAGCGTGCAAATATCACTGACCTATAACGTAATACGAATGCTCAACGTATGTATTGTTCAAAATTTACGCGAAGATGCTCTTCAGATGCATCACATGCATCTGAAGAGCATCTTCGCAATAATTTATGAGTTATAATCTACACTTATATAATCGTTTGTCCCTGGTACCGACGCGCAGCCAAAAGCCAAAACGACTAAGCCTAAATGCTGAAATTTGGAATGTAAATAGATTTATTTATAGCGTGAGTATCGACAACATGCAAAGCCGCGGGCAACAGGTAATAGTTTTTAATAAAACTCCTGCCTGTAGTTGATTTGTGTTCGCGACAACGGCTATTAGTGCGACATCTGTTAACGGCGTTAATAGAAACCTATTAACTTGAATATTTTACACCAGCCAGGAGTCCGCCGGGGGCCATACACAGATGCTGTTGGTTAGATCTTGCTGTAATCTAAGTTTTATTACTAAACTGCCGGCCCGTCGCCTTAAGGCAACTAGTAATGTCTTAATCGCGCGCGCTGATTAATCGGAGGGAAACGTGGTAGCCCTTATTGCTCGCTTTTAAGTATTTATTTATTTACAGATAAAGGAAACAGAGCTGGTAGGGTCACGCATACAAAAAAGAAATTTGCACGTCATTGTGGTATACCATTTAAACGTGTCGGGCGCTCTACTGTAATTCCATATACTCGAGTAATCTGTTAATTTTCAGTACTGACTTATCACGTGCTCAGCGGGGAAGGAAAACATCGTCAAGAAGCTGCATATTTCTGATATAATAACAAAAAAAAAAACATTTCGAAGATATGTGAAGTCCGCCAATCCGCAGTGAGCACGCGAGGTGGACTATTGCCTCTGTACAAAGGAGGCCTTTGTCCACCAGTGGACAGGTACAGGCTGTTACTTTACTTTGTTTTACTTTACATATATATCGCATAAACAAAAACACTGCCATAGAAAGGCTTAGCTTAGGCTTAACTTTATATAAATAGTTTGATGACAGGTTATTTTCCTATCTAATTGAGGATGTTTTTCCTTTTAGCTGTAAAGTTTAGTCACATATAGTCCCACAAAATTTTTTATGTATCGTTCAGCTTTATTATCGTAGTAGTAAACTTTTATCGGTTATTTAATGGGTGGTACTCACAAGCTGAAGTATAACACTTGCCAAAAGCAAAAATCTTATTCCGTCTGTGGTTGCAGTCGATAAGCTGGGTAGATAGTTCGAATCCATATATTTGCAAGTTGACTTGTTCGAGTAAACTTTCCGCGTGTAATTTGTCTTTAGTGGGGTTCTGTCAGATTATATAGTTTACGAACGTATTTGTCAGAGTGAACATTTCAATAACGCGTTGCCCGCAGTAATTGATAACGTTGGGCGTTGTTTGAATTTTACACTGTTTACGTTGATCATATTTTACACATACTAGTGCAGGCAGCCAGGTGTTGCCAGGCACGGCGATATTTCATGGGAATGTTGAAATAAAACACGAAGTTCATTCGGACAGTTAGTTGATAATGGACCGGTTGTCATATCTATGTGGTGTGGTCTGATCTCTACAGTACAATAAGTAAGGAAATCCAGCCTTACAATAGTAATGTATGGGTCAGTTAAGGGTAAGTTTTACGTACTGTGCCTTATTCATTTAAGAGAGAAATGATCAAGGAATCGACCAACGACCTTAAGTTTAGTGGTGACTGCCCCACCTGGAAACTCATAGTGTTGAAGTTGCGTTACAAACCGTAATGATAGTGGGCTCTATCGAAACGAAATTGGGCTCTAGTTATCCAACTCATCAGAGAAAATGAAAATCTACAAATACTTTTACTGCACCCAATACTTGTGAATGTGAGATGTTTATTTACTTCTTTCCTACGTCGGTTTTCTGTACGACTGTGGAGCACCCGTGGACGAGTCGGCCCATTCATACAAAGAAGTTGATGCGTGGATTGTGCTGGATGCGTTTCTTTGAATGATAAAGTTAACTGGAACAACATTGTCCAATACCTTATATTTGTCTTAACTAAAAGAAAAA
Source organism: Iphiclides podalirius (assembly GCA_933534255.1). Lineage (NCBI taxonomy): Eukaryota > Metazoa > Arthropoda > Insecta > Lepidoptera > Papilionidae > Iphiclides > Iphiclides podalirius. Next base: position 7,809,808 of record OW152833.1, read on the forward strand.
CTGTTTATTTTTTATATATGTTTCAACACACTTTCTCGATAAGTATCGTATTAGTGGTTGGTTTATATGGTATTGACGGATACCATATAAATCCTAGTATCATATGGTAGAACATAGTCTTGGGCCGGGATTAAAACCTTGGACTCAGCAAGCGGGCCGATGGTCTGATGTGGCCTGCAATCGTCAAGAGAGTGACCAATCTCATTAAAGCTGAACGGAACTTAACGTGAAAGCTACGAACAGCTAACCATTAGATTCAGTTCCTTCATAGGGTGGCCATGTTGCGAGATTTTGTGGTTTTTAAGATGAATATGATAATAAGTTATGCGGATGTTGAACAATGGCTCATTTAATATTTTTTTCTATGGGAGAATCTGCCAAGCTAGCTGGTGTTTCACCTGATTGTAAGTGACTACCGTCGCCTATGGACATTTGCAACACCCGTAGATGGTTGAAGATGCGTTGGCATCTTTTAATAAAGTAGTTCTCGGCTGCCTCCCACTCACCAGACGAAACGCAGAAGTATAACACTTCCACTACACGCCGGTCTTCTGTGAGGTCGTGGTACTTACCCGGACGAACCTGCCCATTCGTCCTACAGCGAGTTGCGTGGCTCTCCAACGTACGAAGTAATATGGCGTGGATTAATATGTTTTTATTAGAATCGATTTTAAGGTGGGGGAGGCCTATGCCCAGCAGTGGGCAAAACGGGCTGAAAGGATAATGAAGGTGTCCCGCATTTTCCCTTCTACAAGAGGGTCACAGTACTGCGTAGCGTGCGCTGCCGATGTTAACGTCCACACTCGGGTACACACTCGTATTTCGTACGGGCTTAGTAGCGGGAACTATGCAAATTCGCCAGGGGGCACATGCGGCCGGACGCTGTTCTAGAGGCGTTACATCGTTGACTTGGACTATTTCTGGGTGGTAAGCGAGTGATTATTACTTTATTCTCGCCCAGAATTAAACTAAAAACACTTTAAATTATGCATGTAACTTAGTGATATTTCTTGCTAAAATCCCATCAGACTACAGGCTTATCATATTTAGCGACGATAATCTCCCGTATTAATCAAGTGCATTAGTGCAATATTAAAACAAGTTGTTAAGAATGAAATACGCGAATGAACGCAAGTAATAAGTGAATTAACAGGCAAAGGCACAGAGGGCATCAAAACCGAGTGCACCGCGGATTTGCAGACTTCACAAATCTTCAAGATATTCAAGATTAGTTAAGTCCAAACTTTTCAAAAGCACCGAATTAAAATTCAGTTTTGTCCATACACAAATATCAATGCAATGTTCAAACATAAATATTTGTACAAACTAAATTGCATATTTGTTTCCAGCTGTCCCCTTCCTTATTCAAATCTTCGCCGGAGCGATAATATCGGAGCAAGATCTGGATCCAGTACAGCGACACGCAAACACGACAATTATACGTCCGGTACGCAAATTCAAATTGAATTTAAGGAAATGTTCATCCACGATTTGTTTGTTGATTTGAAAGGCTTTCTAAAAAAAAATCTTTTTAAACTCGGGCATGAAAAGCGGCACTATAAAGTTGATGAAAAACGGGGAATGCCTTTGTTCAGCACTGGCCACAAACTGGCTGAAATAATGAACCGATTTATAATTGTATGATGGATTTTTATTTTAAATTATATTATTTTTTCATGGAAGAAGGAGGAAAACGATCAAGCGTCTACCTGATGGTAAGCGATCACCGCCACCCATGCACACTTGCAACATCAGTGATATAACAGATCATATAATTGTTTCTTTTTTAATATTTAATTAAAGAAGAAACAATTATAAATCGTTCAAACAGACAGACGTTTGAGATTAAGTGGGTGTTTTGTAACTGCGACATTAATATTGCGTATATTTTAAAAGGTAAAAGTCATCAATATTTCAAAGATGCCATTAAGATACGTACGTGATATTCAATAAACGTTTGTATTAAAACTAATAATGAAAGTCGTTAAACATCTAACAAATTGTCCAGCGATGTTCTCATATCCCAACAACCAGGAATAATAAATTACCTCGAAAACAATCAAAAAGGCCTGAATGTTTAGTACAAATATAAATTGAGAAATTAAAACTTATTGATCTTTAATGATTCATTGAAGATCTTTGATTTTTAACTTATGGTTTTTCAAAATCTTTGTGTGAATAAAATATATTTTTTTATATTTTTATCTGGGCGTGCATAAAAAATTCATTCGTATCGTCGAAACTTTCGCGAGATGTTCTGCGCAATACCGTGGCGGTTTCTGGCCCAGAACTTCTTTTTTAGTATGTTTGTTGTCCTGAGACAAAAAAATAGTAATTTTTAAGCACTTTAATCTTATGCTACTAACCTATAAATGTAATCATGTAAAGAAATCAAATCGTAGTCATAAAACTTGTTTGCTATAAAATGTTTTATCGGTTTTCATATAATGTCCAAAAATGAAAATCATTCGGATCTAAATATAAGCCCAGACTGTTAAATTTAAATAGCCGCTAATATTAACGAGTATGCGAAACTTCGGGAGTTTAAATAAAAAATAAGCCTCAACATGTACACTAGATATAATAGTAATATTCTTTTTAATTCTCACGATTGCTATCTTTATTAGCGGAGTCAATTAAGACTTCGACACAAGGGTGTGTAATTTAGCATCGATCTAAGTCATCCGATGGGATTTATCTTTGAATCTGAGAGCATTAAAGGTTTCTATTACCGAACGGCCTGGATTAAGGTATCTGATTGAGAGGAGGGGGCGCAATATATCTTCGCGGGCGTTAATAGCGTCGAAGTATCGACTCCCCTATTATTTTGTCAAGCCGCCGATTTATAGATCGCTTCGGTAACGGGAAAATGGCGTCGTAGTCCGCGGAACATTCGCCGGTGGTGTTTTAAAGGTCGCGCGCGATGTTAGCGACGCGGGTCCCCGGCGCACCGGCCGATGCTATCGCAACGGAAAAGTGAGCGGAATTAGGGGAAAGTGTGCTATCGGTCCGGGACGTGATTAGGGGGAGTATAGATACGTTTACGCCCGGTTTCTGAAACACTGATCATTAATAAGATCATTCTGGTAAATTCAGCGAGTTTCACCATCCTTTAGGCAACTAAAATGATATTAGAAAATTCATTTGACAGCTGATTAGTTGACATCTACGATGATCAGTGTTTCAGAAACCGGGCGTTAGAGTATTAAGTACTAGAGTTGACTGTGGTAGGGCCACGCAGCAGTCTTCGACTGTTGCACGACCGGACAGCTTCGTCCGGGGAAGTACCATGACATCGCAGATGACCGGCGTGAAGTGGAAGTGTTATACTTCTGCGTTTAGTTTAGTGAGTGAGGTAAACGAGGGACACTTTATTGAAAGATGGTAACGGATTTGTAAATGTAACACGTGACGGTGTTGTAAATGTCACAGCATCGGGTGAACTGTCACCTCGTTTGCCATTTACTTACATAAAAAAACCACACATTCAATAATTTTGTCACAATAATAAAGTATTTAAAGAGCTTGTCAAATAAATTGCAACCTGAGGTCATTCCATAAGGGTGAAATTGGTCCTATTTCATTAAGAAATGGCTGTTACTGAACCATATGTATTCTCACAATGATTGAGTTCATCTTTCTTCATTTATTTTTTGAAATATAAAGTATACAAAGACGCCATCGCGGTTCGGCAGACCGCCGCGGATTCCCATATCTTCCATTACTGCTGAGCACATATGTCAGCAATTACAGTTAACAATTTTATTAGTGCCAACACCGGGATTCGAACTCGAGTATATTGAATTAAAAGCGAACGCCCGGACTCTGGGGTATCATGCTCATGTTGTATGTTAGACATAATATACTTGAATCGAATAAATAATCATCCTGTATATGCCTTTCTATCGGCAGGGCGCTATGTGACTATATTTATTTATGCAAACCTTAATTGGAAAGGATCGTAGAACAACAATGAACGATGTATTCTTCCGCGCATTGCAACATTGGTAATATGGCGGGCCCTTCCTTCGGACGCGTCGCAAACGCACCGCCATCTTTACGCGCGAACCATTGCGTCACACCCGCAACAATATGGTGGATCGTGTTACACTGCCCTGGATCTCTTTGTCGCTCGATTCGCGCGCCAGATGTCTAAGAAAGCTCGACTCGATTCGATTAGTTCTGCCCGTGTTGTAGTTGTGTGTGTTTGTCTGAGCACAATATGTTTTGTTACGTCAACTGTACTATATTCTGAACGTACGTGAAAACGCGAACTGAAACCGTTATTGTTTGCGTCTGTTTTCTTGCGTTCGCATAAAGTTGCAAGTTTATAGTAAAAATATTTTCGAACAGGTTATACATATTCATGTTACTATTGCGTTGAATTATTTTAGTTTCCGAATATTATAGCAACCAACTTAAATATTAGTTAAGAATTACTCTTTAACTAAACATATCAACCATTAGGACACTGACGACTTAGCAATAATACTGTTTATGTATTTTTAATGTAGAAAGAAAACAAGTTTATTTACCAAAAAAGGTACAATATACTTTTTACATATTACTTTGATAGACATAATACTTTCTCTCCTAATCTTATGTGCATTGTAAATGATCGATATAATGGACATGCTAGAGACGAGGGAGCAATCATGGGAATGCGGCAGTGTTAGCCTCAATAACATAGTCCATGTGACTTCGCGTCACTATTGAACAATTAATTCTGGCAAATGTCTTTTAAGTTTATTTACTTACGTTCCATGACCTCACAGAAGACCGGAATAAAGCGGATTTGGTGTATTGAGTTTCGTCTGGTTAGTGTGGTTGCCGGAGCTTACTTTATTAAAAGGTGGCAACGCATCTGCAACCCTACGGATGTTGCAAATTTGCACGGGCGGCGATTATCACTTAACATCAGGTGAACCGGCATCTAGCTTTAACCCACCGTCTCACATAATAAAAATACTTACCAATCAAGGAATAAATTATGTGCCGCGGGATACTTGCACGAAAGGGCAGGCTCATCCGGGTAAGTACTACGACCTCACAGAAGACCGGCGTGAAGTGGAAGTATAATATTTTCGGAATTATTATATATATTTAATTTTTAGTGGAAGTATCCTATTTTAGGTGGGTGAGGTAGCTGGAGCTAAATTTTCAAAAGATTGTCCAACGTATCTGCATCGCTTGGGAGTAGCAAGCAGATGTCCATCGGCGGCGGTATTCACTTAACATCAGGTGACCCGCCAGCTCGCTTGGAAACTTTTCACATAAAAAAAGAAACATGAAAAAAATCATGGACGTAAACCTGTGTCTTGTGATGAATAATGAATCATGTTATATTTTCAGTCCGGACGCTATATAAAGCTTCGACCGTGGAAAGTCGTTTTCAACTTTTTGATAGACCTTACCCTAGATGCATGTGGTCATGCGTGCATCAACAAAATGAGGGGTTTGTCTTCGATGAAATATCGAGGTCCAGTGTGTGGACCGTGGCATGTGTACATGGTACAATATTTCGAAAGAGACTCTTACATATTTAACTGTCTTCTCCCAAGGGATCGATTGCCCAAAAAGGGCGATTCTGTGTAGCTATGGTTAGATGACGAATAGGGTTTAATCTGACGTAACTATGACGCAGCCAGCCGTGCTAGCTCATTCAAGTAGCTCGAGCAACCCGAGTTCGGTCCCCGGTGCCGGCACCAATGGAATTGTTAATTTTAAGTGCTGACTTATCACGTAGGTACTCTACGGTGATGGAAAGCATTTTGAGGAAACTCGTTTCATTCGTCGCATGACCCATGTAAAAGCAAACGCTTCTACGGAGCAATTCACGGATTATTTATTATAAAAATGTACAGAAAAAATTAAGATCGAGTTATTGTATCAATGGTTGTAATAGGTTAGGACAATAACATGACGAATAATAACAAACGGGTGTCTTTGAAGAAAAATGAAAGACAGATCTAACTCATTACCTTGGTCTCTTTGTGTACCAAACATATAGACGACGTCACGTATATAGACTGTAGTCTATATACGTGACGTATTACGTCGTAAAGCATAATGAATGATGTCGATCACTCATATTGTAAGTAATGTGGGAATACGGTCCTTAGCTTTTGTCCCCGCGCGTCCGTGCTGCATGTCCGTATTTATTACATTTGGACGATATTAATGACGAGTTATTTTGAGATTTACATTTTTCAAAAGTTGAAGTGTTTGACGCGACCGGCGTCGAGCTATTTATTTGCCGCAGCGGGAGTTTTAAGTATTTTAAAAAAATAAGAAAAACAAAGAGGAATTTGCACTGCAAGTGATAATTTGCGTGGACCTACCATAGTTAGCTGTCGTAAATCACACAAATATTTTAGTAATTAAAGTAATAGTAATAATTTTTAATTCAAATTATTCACAAACAAATATTGTAATACGTAATAGTCGAAAGGAGAATAAATATCGTGTTAAAGACAGCGAAAACAGATTTGAAATTAATATTATATTTAGTATAGAGCCGAATACTTAGAAAAATAGTATTTTCTTAAGTATTCGGCAGAGGTCTTATCACAATTACACAGAATCGAGGACATCACAGCGCCGAACAAAGCTCAAGTGACGAGAAATTTACAAACTAGAATTCCATCTAATATAACCATTAAAATGTTAATGCACAATTCGTCTAATGAAGAGATAAAGAAAACGGCTTCCTTCTACGATGGGAACGATTCCGGTCGAACAATGCACACGGCCAGGTACAAGGCCGTAGACCATAAACGCGACAGTTGCGTCCACCAATCACGCAGACTCGCAGTCGCCTCGCAGCCGCTACGGACCTCTGACCTTATTCGGTAAGAAACGGTCGTGTTAGGCCCTAGTATTATCATAATCCCGTGCTCGAAGTTTTTACGGGGCAGACAGGGTGACCCTGCTAGCATTCGATTTATGTTTGGATTTAAAACATCTGAAAACGGTCAATGTACATTTTATTGTGAAAAGTTATCAACCCATGGCAGATGCGTTGCCAATCTATTAAAAAGTGGGCCCTAGTTAACTTACTCACCAAGAGAAATGCGAAAGTATATATTATACTTCACGCTGGTCTTTTGTGAGGTCTTGGTACTGCACCGGAGCGTGCCCATTCCTGCAACAGCAGAAGCTGATGCGTGTCCCTACCACGGATATGGGTTCATCTTTTCGTTTCTTTAGGCCAGGTGAAAATACTTGGAGAAGAAAGAAAATACGTTAAAAAAAGAGAAAATACGTGAAAAAGATATTGAAAGCTGGGAGAAATTTATACAGCTGGATGGATGGATGCATCTGTAGTGGACTCTAACATAATGAAATGATGATGATGATGAAACATTAGGACAAAACAAACAGTTTTAGAAAATTTTACTTCATACTTGTAGTACAATCAGAAAACATCTCTGAGATAATGTATCAATCACATCTATGAGAGACATTTTCAGAAAATAATTTGCAAATTAAAGTCGCGATGAATAATAAGTCGAATTATGTATATTATATTTTTATCAAAACAAGACTCAGATTTAAAAAATGTATTTTCCATGATTATTTCGGCCTTTGTGCGAGTAAATTTTATCCTAAGAAAAAATCTTAGTCGTCCCATACTATTGTTGCAAACGTAGCCTATTTAAAAAAATAGAGATGGTAATGAAAACTAAATTGTGTTTTTAGGTGAAGACTTATGACATAAATGTAAACAATATTTATGTACTTATATACGAGCGAAAAAACTTAAAATGAAAATTTGGACCGAATTGTGAATTTAAAGTTAAATCATTCTCGAATTCACCTGAAGACACAAAAAATTTCATTATAATCGGTCCAGCCGTAAACGGCACCCGCGTAGAAGAATTATATATATATATATATATATATATGTAAAGATAAACGTTAATTTTGCCATATCGAATCGATGAGAAGAAAAATATTGCTACGAATCTATGTATTATATACTCATTAAAGACTGTACGTACATATATGTATTTGTATAGTGACCACGAAGCCTCCGCGTAAAATATAGAGCAAGGTGCATCTCCATCTCCACTTAATTAACTCTCCACAGCGTCTTAATTATTTTCCGAAAATATGTTATCAACAGCCGTATATCTCCCATATCCGTAGAAGAGGGTATTTCTGGTAAGCCCAAAATCGGTTTTCTTACTTATATGGGATGAAATAATGCACTAGACGATAATCTAATGCGCTGCTAATTTATGGGTCCCGGGGTAAAGGCGCTTGAGTTTAAGTTAGATTTTAAAAAGCTTTTCTGATTTTCCCACGGATTTTGTCTGCGCAAATAGTGTTGTGCATGCATCGATTAAAGTTAGATATTTTATTGTGAGAATAACCAATATGTAACACAATTATTATGCTCAATAATTACTAGATATATATTTTTGCCTTATTTACCGGATTTACGCCCGGTTTATGAAACATTGATCATCGTAAAAATTAACTAATCAGTTGTCAAATGGCTTTTCAAATGTCATTTAAGTTACCAAAAGGATGGTTAAACTATTTGAATATTTTTTAGCAACTGAAATGACATTTGAAAAGACATTTCACCGCTGATTAGTTAATTTTTACGATGATCAGTGCTTCAGAAACCGAGTGTTAACGCTAAAGTAAATCTCGATGACCTTTCTGAAGCACCATTGTCCTTGGTAGAGGCAAGCAGCTTATCCTATTACTAAGACTCCGCTGTATGTCTGTCTGTCTGTATGTATGTATGTCTGTCTGTCTGTCTGTCTGTCCATCTGTCACCAGGCTGTATCTCATGAATCGTGATAGTAAGATCGTTGAAATGTTCACAGATAATGTACTTCTGTTGCTGTTATAACGACTAATACTAAAAAACAGAAAAAAAAATATTAAGTTAAATTTTATGTGGGTTTTTATAGATAATAGTAGGGAAACCTTCGTTCGCAAGTCCGACTCGCACTTGGCCGGTTTTGATTCCTAAGCTAAGGCTGCACTTTATCCATTAAAACATCGATAATCTTGATCGATTCGCGGACAACACTAAATATTTTGCTACCGTCCGCGAAACGTGACCGTTCGCGACAAACGGCGGGCGTGATGTTTTCGAACGCAGCCAGATATGTCTTTGGCATTGGCTATGCATGACTAATAACGGCCTTATATCGGTATGGCAAACGGACGATATTCGAATAGCAGACTGGAAATTTAACAAATTTTTGGCACCGTCAGTATGCGTCGAGTATAGTCTTTATTTATAACGCATCTAAAGTCATTTTATAATTGAGAAGGTGCATCGAATGCTCTAACCTAGTTTTATATTTTGCTTTGTACTTTGTTAGAAGGCGTGCTCAATCATAGCTTAAGGTAGAATGCTACCGTTAAATTAATGGTCTTAGATACTGTTTCTATAATTTGTGAGAATTCAATTAACTTCTTGCGCATAATTGTGTACATTTGAGAATTTATTCAATACAAAATATGGCCATGTAATTTTTTCGTTTAGTCTTTATTACGTGGTCACTGGTTCCTTTCCTAATTCCACTAAGAAACAATATAAGATGATTGTCACTTAGTAATAATATTATCGAATTGTAACAGAATTCATATGTCTACGTATCTTCTATTATGTACAAGCTCTACCGTTCTGTCATCGCATAAGGAAACAAATATGTGTAAGTTGCGGTAAATTTTCTGTACCACAGTTTAGGTAATTGTATTTAATTAATGAATAATAAGTAAAATAAATTTTAATTTTAAATAATAAAGGAGCCGTGATAGCTCTGTGTCCGGCTCACTTTTAATTCTATATACACAGCTGTGTTCAAAACCCGGTGCCAGCACTAATGACATTGTAAATTTCAAGTGCAGATTTATCACGTGTTTATGGGAGAAGTAAAACATCGTGGGAAAAAATAACATATTTCGAAGAATATGTTATTTTTTCCGTAAATCATTTGCAATATGTCGCTTATCATTGGCTAAATACAATTATAATGTTTTCTTTACTTTATTCGGTATATTATTCATATTCTGAGAACAGTACCGGTCCCAGGATAAATCTCTGAGGAAGACTCATACGCAAAATGGAAATCGATGGCAACACTCAACTTATCGTTACTAGTGCTCCGTTCGGAAGATAGAAGGATATCGGATTAATTGTAAAATTATGGACACCATTATGTTTTACTTTACCAATTAATATATTGTTATTCGCACAGTCAAATAGGAAAGATTAGACACCAAAAAAACAGGAAAGATCCCATAAAACGATCGTCATATGAGAGGCTATGATTTCGCATTTGTGTGTTACTATTCCTGATGACCTGTTATTAGCTGCTGTTATGTTTTTTCCTTATACTATGCTATTATTTTCTTTTGGTTTTCCTGTCTAATAAATAAATGTGCTATTCGACGGATCGAAATGCGGATTATGTTCTAATATGTAAACGCACATTTTCCGTTGAGAATTAGTGGTGAACATTTCACGGATGGTGTCATTCCCATCGCTTGATCCATCGATACGAGCATCGCCAGTTGGCTTTCATAATAGGCCCCCCGTATCGCGGCCGCATCGAAACGGGCGACGACGGGCCACTTTTTCCCCACCGCTTCGTTTTACGGCGGCGGCGTTCGATAAATCAACGCTTTAAGCGCAATTTTATACCGATTGAATTCGAAACGCGCGAGGCAATAGCGGCCGAGAGGCGGTCCCGGCCATTCGCAGACAAGCGGAGCCTTAATCCACGTCAGCGGCCGCCGAAGATGTATGGACGTATTCACGCCGCGGAGATCCGCGACACCCAATTATCTGGTGGATCTAATCTACGTGCGCGCGCGTCCATTCGTAAGGCTTAGGTCGGATTGACAGCCAGTGCGCAAGTCAGATCACAAGTGTCTTGTTCAAGATCAAAACATATGTTTATCAACGGTTAATTGACAAAATTCCCTATTACAATATAACCAATGTTATTTTGTAAGTATATTTTCTAGGCCTAAATAAAAAAATATGAATTTCTTTTCTTTAATCATATCTCTATACATAGATAACGGTTCACCTTGCCCAAGCCTGTATCACCGCCGTTATAACTACAATATTTTTATATGTTTACCTCATTCCTTTCACTATCGGCCACTGTTTTGAAGAAACGTACATATTTCTAAGAAATTTTGAATACAGTCAACCTATACGGAACAGTAACGTGTGTAAGTCCACAATTACTCGTGAAATAGGGTAATGACTGGCGATCGATTTCAACGCTTCACGGGCCGCCAGAGCAGCGGTCACCGTATCGAGACTAGCACAGTGGCTATAGCATACGCCGTGAGCAAGGCGCACTGTCAATTATCGACTTGTTAGACCCTGATCGATCCTCGCCACCGGAGCCGACCGTAACTCCGCCAAGTTAATGTGTCGGTAGCCGGATCTTCCGCTGGTCCCCACTTCGTAGCTACGAGTGTATGCGAGGTTGAAGTCGTAAAATGCTAGTGTACATCCCCTTACAGCACTCGTGTATCTTTATTGGACGTACGCCCACAGAGAAAGTACAGTTGTGCCGATACGGAAGACGGAAGAGATTTTATTATTTGTATTAAGAATGAAGAGAATAAAATATATGTGAAAAGGGAGAGACAAGAATGAAAAGATTTTCTTTTGGGTCATATAACTCTATCTATATGAAGCCATTTTTCTAAGTAGGTACTATAAAAAGTTTAAAAACTTTGGTGGAGTCTTAGTCGTAACATTTGTCTTCTAACGAACAAAAGTAATATCGTACCTTATTTGGCCATTTAAAATAATCATAATCGTACCTTTTTTCTATTCAAATTAATATTTATTTAAAAAATAATAATTGCGCTTATATTGGCTTACTACATACTGTATGACTTAAGCACAGAATGTAAACGAATGGAAAATATTACATAGCATTAAGCTCGCCTTTGTACAATTTTTAGTGCAAAAAAGATTAAATAAATAAATAAAAAAATATCAAAACCCTGGTTCCTACCTTATGTTTGAGGAACGACAGATCTCTGACGGGTACGTTGCGCTTGGTGACCTTCAGCTCAGTCTGCAATACCTCCATGGTGGATATGTCTTGGAAGCCGTGCTCTTTAAGCGACAAGCACGTGCGCTGGACTTGTTCTATGCAAGGCGAGAAGGAGCAGAAACGTCCACCTGTTCAAAACGTACAAAACATTAACTTTGTCTTCTAGTATGGCTGTCGTCTTACGGCTGGTTTCAGTAATCTATCTGTAGATTTGGTTACTGGAGATAGAATCAAAGTCTCTAGTAACTAAATCTACAGATTGAATATTGAAACCGTCCGTTAATAGTATGATATACAAATGTATACAATTAAGTACTCAGCGTTAAAGGAAAATTTGTGGGGAAACCTCCGTGTTTTCAAAATAACGGTGGCATTGTGAATTATATGTGTCCTAACCCTCTCTACAGTTGAGAACTTTGCCTAGCAGTGGGGCATTTACGTTAAGTACTATTACTATTAAATTATCTTCCGTTTATTTTAAACATCTCGTATTCCCAAACATTCCAGAACACGCGCCGTCAACGGCAGCGCTATCGCGCACAACTCCATTATTCGAGCGCACCAGTCATATCCCGTTACATTATTATATCGTCCACGTGGTACACATTCTATGACTGTTACAGTTCAAAATCGCCCCCCGCGGTGGCCAGCCCGCGCCTTCGCCCGCAGATTGGCAGATTGAGTGACGTGCGACGTCCTTATTGGTCGATAAGATGTGACAGATAAGAGCGAGGGGCCCGCATTAAAGCGGCCGATGTCTCCCCGGACGGTTTTCGTCTTGTAGAAATTCAGGAACGGTATCGCCGCCACAAAAACGGGGCCCCGCTATCGGGCGATCTCGTGACCGTCATGGGAATGGAAACATTTGTCTGGGTTACATCGAGGCCTTTTTACGGGGTTTCTGTTAGTTGGCGAGCCTGTTCAGGGCTAATAGCATGAAGTCCGATAAATACTCTATTTTGATACTACTTTGAGGGGTGATATGCGTATATTATTTCTTAAGTGTTTTTGGACGTATCCCACAGCTGCATTAGTAATTTTAACAAATTTACTGTTTTTGTTTATTTGTCTATCGTTTTGAAGGATAATTTACCTACTAAAGATGAAAAAATAACCAACTAGAAAAAAAAAAATTATAAATGACTAGATTTACACTACATTGTATTATTCCTTGATTGATTATGTTCCAAAAGTTCACAAAGTCTACTAGTAGAAGTGTTTGATTTGAGGCTCCACTGTTTATTAACAATATAACAATATTTTAGATGAACTTGTAAAAATGACCACAAAAGATTTCATATTTAAATGTATGCACATCTATATATTAATCGCGTCCCTGTGTTTTAAATTAATTCAAATTCGTCCAAATCGAAATACAATATATTAAGAATCAAGGCGTTCAGGTTGTCCAACATTACAGAGAGTATCTTCTTTGTTGTGGTTACCGCAAGAGTAAACCGTCCATTCCTCACGTTTCCCGTTAACCCAATTCCCGCGCGGGTCTTCACGTGTCGCGTGACGGGACGGTATAACACGAGCGAAACTGTCTATTAGCATAATGCCGTTGGAGTAATGAAGCTGTTAAGGATAATCTTCGTATGAGCGCGCTATAAAGGTGGTGAAATATGTAATACCCTATCTTAATGTATCTCGAGTCACGTTGGGCCGATGGACCGGGATGTTTGTGTGCGATTTCGATGCTCGAAATTAATTAATCGACGAGATTTAGTTTATAATGTTTTAATATGTGAATTCTAATCAGGATGTTCCAAGATAGTCTATTTTTAGGGTTCCGAACCCAAAGGGTAAAACGGGATGGATGTTGTCGGTTGTCTTAGTAATCAATAGTCGACCGCTGTCTGTCTGGCTGTCCGTCTGTCAATAGGCTGCATCATCTCATAGACCGTGATAGTTAGACAGTTAAAATTTTCACAGATGACGTATATAACAACAAATATTAAAGCAGAATAAAAAAAATAAGAAAAAAATAATAGAAGTGGGGCTCCCATAGAACAGACATGATATTTTTTTGCCGTTTTTAATGGTACGCAACCCTTGGTTCAAGAGTCCAACTATATTTTTATAGGAAAAGTCGTTGAGCGAGCAAGTTGTTCGCCTGATGTGTCAGTAGCGGGAATACCGCCGCCTATGACCTTTAAAAGGTTTATTGGGTCCCGGTTCCTGTCGGGAACGCAAGGAGTTTTTGGAGCTCTGTGGTAAAAATCCACATAGTATTTTCGACCGAATCTTTACCAGTGATGAGACATCACGATGATCCTGAGAGCAAGCAAGAGTAGTTGCATAAAAATGCAACAGACGCACTAAAGAACTTTAAAGTCACCCCATCCGCCGGAAAACCTATGGCCAAAGTGTTTTGATATTCAGTATGTTCCTCGTATATTTCAGTTGCAAGAGTTATTTTTGTTATTTAAATTTTAATTTTTTTATGCATTATCTAAACGTGTCTATACCGTCTATGCCAAATACATGTAAAAATATTACATAAGGTTTTTTGTGAACGGTACAAGTGCAAAATAAATTAATTTCAATGTTGTATTAGCAATCATATTCCGAACCAATGCATATCAATGATATACCACAATCACACAAATGATGCATACAGCGTCCTAAAAATGTTAACAGTGTCGGTTATATATAAGTAAATACCGAAATATCGGTACAGTTGAACGCGTTCTACGGAATTCTAAATGCAGTAATTTAGTCCAAAACCAAGCTAAACTTGTACTATGGGCAATAGGCAAGTGATAAACATACTTAAATATACTTTTATTTTGTAAATAAATACATGATATAGATATGTTACACTTAGACACTAGAAAAATACTATGTTCATCACAAAATCTTCATCCAGTAGTTGGGATCGAACCCACACCCTCTGGCGCAAGAGACAGGTTCAATATATACTACGCCAGTCTCAAGAAGTTTGACATTAACCAAGCAGGGCCAGTTTAAATATATGAAAGACTTAAGGGTTAACAAAGGCCGTTAGTCATCCTCCGTTCTAAGGCTTACGACAGAGAGTGTAGGTCAGGGCACAGGAATGCTGGCTAATTGACAGATTAGCCAGGACATCAATTGGGTCTGAATTATGCGCGGCGACGTTGGTAAATTTAGTTTTATTGCTTACTCCATTGTGGTTACCGCTTCGGTAGTTTATTCTGTGACCTTTGGCGGGGCATATTGCGTAATGTTTTTGTATATCCACTACGAATTTGTGTTTTTTTTGGACAAGGGTCGAGCAACAAAGAAGACGTATCGATTGGCTCGATGGAACTGTTTTATGATTGTATTTTTGTTATTTTTCGAAGCACAACTGTAGGGGCCTAAAAGAATTGTTAAGTTACTTATTTTTTATATAGGTTCAATTGGTTTTCAGATTTTTTCTTAAGGCTTTGTTTAACTATACATTTCATAAGGACAAAAGATAAAAACAAATGCATCAGCGAAATAAGATATTAAAAATAGTATGGAAATTGGATATATATTGTTTTTAAAGAGAAAAAGCTTTTGACGACAGTTCCTTTCTTACCCAATATCATGATTGAGACCTTGAAAAATAGTATAGGAAGTTAATCGCAAGTCTGATGATACTGTCTTAGCATATATTCATACGGACGCTCTGAACAGAGTATCCGATCCGGGTCAATGACCCCTGCCGCCCTGCAAATATCAGCTGACCGAGTGCGCTCCCATAGTAAATGGGACCGTATTGGGAAATATCGAAAATCCAACGTTTCACGCAGTTCGCATTAGGGCCGGGTATTATACTTGCGGCAATGCGCGCTGGCATTGTAAACCGCAATCCACATGTGGCGATGTCTATTACGAACCATTTATTGCAACGCAGTGTGTGTCTTAATCTAGATAAGCTTATGGATACAAAGCTTCCTGGGTGTACATTTCACAACAATTACGTTTCCAGTACAGTTTAGAACACCAATATTATCAAAACAGATACAAAAGTAAATAAAAAAATATTAAAAAGTAAAATAAAAACAGTAAAGATTAAAGTAAGAAGTATTTATACTTATAGATTATAAAATATAGATTGCTAAAGTATATATACTTTAGAAATTCACCTAGTGTATCAGCTATAAAGGGCCCAAACACCTAAATATTGAAAATGTAACAATATCCCTATAATTGTGGAGGAACATTATGGGTGGTTGTGATGACTTAACTTCAGGTGAACCACCAATTTTTCAATTCTTCTACCACAAAAGAAAATGGTTATTATATATAATATAATAACATTTAACCTGCCGCAGTCTGCTTGCTTACCAACCTTTGATATTAAAATAACACGAAAAGAACACTTTAATACACCACTGACAATTCGATCAAATGTGGGATAAACGTGAGGTCGATGAAAACTTACATTACAACTTACATTCAAAACTTACCTTCGGATTAGTAACAATAGATGTACAGTATTCATACAGATGACTTATTCCCGCAACCAATGGGATTCTTGCTATAAAAAAGTTACTCAAGACCTTTTCTTCTCGTTAAGACATTTAGTCAGATATTAAAGATTTCAATTTCATCATTGACAATTCATTTGTTTATTATTGGGTCCAAATGATAAATAAAACGGTGTCACCTCGGTTTTCTTCAGTTTATTTAAAGGAAAATTTCACGTTATTCGATGAAAGTTTTTTTTTTGTTTTTATTTAAAACGTAATTAACTTCTCTTAAAAATACGATATATAAATAAAATGAGACAATGTAAACAGTACTGATAATGTTTTGAAATTTAATACCGATATGGCGACTGGTCCTAGCTGTTTAAGTGTTTACAGATCTATTGTCTAAGCGATAAGATAAGTTAGTAAACAGGGATTTAAGAAATTCGCCGTGCATCACAAATCGATAAGAGTAACTATTGATATAGATTGTTATGCTATTCGTTTATGGTAAACAATTTTAGACTGACGTCTAATACTAAAGGTTTTGTAACGAGCCTAGTCTTTCACAACAAAGGTCTTTGTGCCGTAAGTACCCAACTCCGCCATTACTAAACAATAAATAGAGGTGGGCCAAAATGATAGGTCTCGTTATCGATGATAAACTGTGTATAATTATTTCACCGCAGGGTACAGTCCGCTGCTATGTAAATGTTAATAAAACAGTAATATACGCACAAGATAATTATATCCGTGTATGTATATATAGAGAAAAGATATAAAGCAGTTCCATGTTGCGTTCAACTTCAACATAAAAGTTATAGTGCAGCCTACTGGGGCAGTTGTTAAGTGTGTTTTAATGTAACATGTTGCTAACCGAGGCGGTGGTTAACCTGATGTTAAACGATTGCGCCACCCATGGAGATCTAGAATATAGGAGGGGTTGCAGATGCGTTGCCAACCTTTAAAAAAAGAGGGCTCTCTTTACTTACTTCCTCTTCATGTCGGTCTTATGTGAGGCCGGTACTTTCCCGGTTGAGATGCCCATTCTTGTCAGTTCATCAATAGAAGGTTCTACAACATTTTTAACTTTGGCACCACGTGTCGCAGGTTCGATTTCTACAGGGGATAAGCTTTGTAAGACGTACAGATAAATAATTGTTTCATATCTGGATGTTTTCTCATTTGAATCATGAGTTTTAAAAAAGTTCTTGCAACATAAGTTAGATTAGTATATTAAAACTTCATCAAAAACGAAAAATCTCTTTGAAAAGATAAGAAAAGAAAGACCAAACAAGATTATTTATATTTCTACACATTTTAATTATTTACATTTGTTTATAATATACATTATGTTATTGGTGAGATTGTTTAGATATGCCAAATGTAAGTCGAAAAATTTGGTAGTAATAATATTTTATAACCAGATTTTCGGCCAGCGGATGTCTTTATTAAGAATTAAGGAAGAGCTTGATATTTTGTGTAGACACCCGTATTTCCTGATTCGTAACGCCGTCAAAAAATAGCTAAAATCAACTTCTGATGTAAATTTCTAGCCGTGTAAAAGTAGTCCAAATCATAATAATACGTTTCTAAGTCGGACCAAATCGATTTCAAAGTTCATTCTGATGCCGATATATTTTAAAATGGAGTTTCATAAGGACTCAATAGTCAATGGTGCGGTTGCGTCAACGCTGGCGACGCAACGTATTTTGCTTCGATGGCCCGGAGTCCCGTCGGCAACAATACTGGACACGCCATTGATGTATTAGTCGAGATAGCGATGCGGTGAAATCATATGTGCTCTCTGTAGGGTTGCCGACTTTAGTATTTTGCGCTCCGTTTGGTCATATTGAAAGGATAAGATTTTAAGGCTTCATTCCACCAAGTTTCTTTGTAAATAACATGAATGTCTTTTTCTGGATATTCCCGGTCTCTAAATGCCTCTTCTTATTGTGGAGGCATTTTACAAATAAAACAATAACCTTAACCCAGAACAATTATAGTGTAACAATAACAAATAGGTCAAATAAAAATATTAAAACACAGTCGCGTATCAAACCCACGACCAACAGCTCAAACATTACCAACAACCTCAATCGAGCCATAAAGTGTAAGCAATACATTGCATTTAAAGAAGAATTTTGAAGCCTATCAATTAAACTAATTTTCATCGCTAATTTAAACAAATAGAAAATTTATTTAAAACAAATGGCTGAACCAGTGCTGTCATCATCGTTTTGAAAGATTTGCGGAGTAAATAGAGTTTTATCCGGTAGACTTAAGAATTAATAAATGTTTTGGAGTTTTGTGCGTCTACTTTTCTAACGAAGACCTTAATTGACGGAGTACTGTAAAATCAAATATATTGACATCTCTGCGGAAAGTTCCGTTTCACAATTATCATGTTAATATAACAGATATATCACGAAAGGAAGATGTTATTGTTACCGGTACTTATAGACCTTTGAGATGGACCATCAAGACTTCTTTTTATCCATAGGGCTTATACAATACCTGTAGTTTAATAAGAATATAGAGCGGGAGAAATCACTTGCCCACAGGTGAGCCGATTTATAATCTGTTGCCTCCTTCATAAAATCTTACGTTGTTTTTACTGACCGTACCTCGCCCCCCCAACGACACCACACGTGGTAGGCTCTCGGAACATAATGAGATCGGCACACGCATCGCATTGTTCCTGCGATGGGCCGATTGAAAAATAATTATCTTGGTACACTCGGCCGAGACCTTTGTTAATGCATTACGCGTTGATGTGCTCTCAGTCGTAATCAAAGTTTGCGTCGATTATTTGCGTGAGTAGCAGTGATCTCGTCGATCTCGAATTATGAAATTTAATTATGTTCAAGCTCAAACTATTTTGATACTTGTTTTGATCTCTTTATTCATGACGTTAATTATTTTGACTGTAGATCGTATTTTTTTAGGGCGTGCAAAATTATTCTTTATAAATACAGCCGTGATAGCTCATTGTCCGGGCGTTCCCTTTTAATTAAATAAACTCCAGCAACCTGAGTTCGATCCTGGTGCCAGCCTGGCACCGATAAAATTGTTAATTCACGTGCTGACTTATCACATGCTAAACGGCGAAGGAAAACATCGTAAGGAAATATACAGATTTTCGTAGTGATAAAAAAATCTAAGATATGTAAAGTCCGCCAACCCGCAGTGGAGTCGTTTGGTGGACTATGTCCTAATACCCTCTGTACGGAGGATGCCTTTGCCCATCAGTGGGACAGATATAGGCTGTTACATTGCTTTACTTTTATAAATAGCTAATAAATGTCGTAGATACTGAATTCTGTTTATAAAAAACAGCTTTGAGCGGAGCTTCACATACTCCTCAATCTGAATGTGTGTTTATCGTTGTTCTGTTTTCGAGTGAAAAGTTTGTGGCTAGATTTATAGTATACAAGGATGTGGCCCATTACAATGGGCCTATGTTAATTCGGGGCCCCAATTGCATTGGTATACCTAACGGATATGTGAACTCTAAGACAGATGATCGACTCTAATATCAAGAGTATGCGAATTCGCACCGCAATGTTTAATCTCTTCGTGATATCTAACGTCAGAATGATACAACTGGCCGACTTTCTTCAGTTTAATAGTATCTATTAAAAGCTTTTCAGCGCCTCGGTGCCGGAATCATGTTGGCACACAAGTTTTCAATTGTCTTTCGCTCTCGCCTTATCTGAAGCAACCAATCATCGATAGAATCAAAGGAGGTTTGAATAGTGCTAGAAATACAGAAGCATTATCAATGTATGATATTGAGCCTCTTAACTTCAATTATATTCATCTTTTATCTTTCCTAGTCAACTTAAGGTTTTCGTTGCATTTTGAGAGTATAAGAGTAAATTAGCTCGGTAGTAATAATACTAGCAAACCTTCTGCTAATCTCGTCATGGCTAAAGTAGTAAAAGTGTTCTTTTTATTTATTTTTTTCACCTTAGTTTCAATCATCGAATAAATTTGCTGTTTTAAGAATACGAAAATAAACACGTAAAGAATTTTTGCCTTTATGAACAACACTCAGTTTTTTTTTTATAACATTGCCCTTACATTAGGATAACATTATCCTGTGTTGTAAGGACATTTTACAAACATCAATTTCACGCGGACAAACACCCAGATGCGAAACAACTATCTGTGGGCCACACAAATAGTTGTCCCGTGTTCGAATCGAACCCACGACCCCCGACGCCGAAGCCAATACCTTGGCAACAACGCCACGGAGTCATCCGCCAGTTTAATTTTATTAATTTAATAAGTCTAATTTTGGTCTCTGCTTTTACAACTTTTCTTCTTCGTAAATTTATAGTGTACATATGTAAAGTACAGATAATGTATACGATATTCGTGTCGATGTTTTTTGTATCATCATTTTTATTCGTCTATGAATTTATTAGTTACGTACGGAGACCAAAGTCTTGCGAACTATACTTCCATAGCATTGACATCCCTATCAGTTTCTGTAGGCGTTTTAAATGCAAATTTGAATATAGCCGCAGACGACCTGAGCATGGTTGGACGTACTATTGCAACGGAATCCAACACCAATATCTTCTCGGAAACGTCTATCGACGAATCTGTAAGCCGTCTTAGGCGGAGTGCACACAAAGCACGAACGGCCAAGTTGTGGAATCTAATACGACTTAGGGACCTCCAAGAAGGGAGACCATTTCAACCAGAAAGGCTGGCAATTGTGACTCCTCTGGTGTTGCGAATGTCCATGGACGGCAGCGAAGTTACTATCACGTGGCCCCCCTGCTCGAGTGTCTCTTTTTCCATAAAAATAATATACACTAATTCGAGTCAAACTCGCGCACTTACGCGCATTATCTATAAAAACGGAAAAAAAAATCGTGTCTGTTGTATGGGAGCCCCACTTAAATATTTTTTATCCTGTTTTTTACTATTTATTGTTATAGCGGCAACAGAAATTCATCATCTGTGAAATTTCAACTAAATAACCTATCACTGTTCATGTGAGCCTGGTGAAAGACGGACAGACAGACAGACAGCGGAGTCTTAGTAATAGGGTCCCATTTTACTCGTTGGGTCCGGACCCTAAAAACTCTCGACGGAAGCTGTCATTAGGGTTGTCAACCGCGGTGCTGACCTGGTCGAAGGCGAGCAAGCCGGACGTGGTTGGCAGCCCCGTTGTTGACCTGGTTGGAGGCGAAAGGGGCACCGCGCGCACCGGCCGGGGCGAATTCCGCGCCGCACGGGACGTCGCCGGGGTGGCCGCGCCGCAACGCCCCCGCCCGGGGCGAAATGGGCGCCGTCGCGTACGATTATAAACGTAATTCAATGCTGGCGGGGAAAGGGCAAGGGTTGCAGCACTGATATTTAATAGTCGACGGATATTATTGCTCCGACAGCGACTCGGAGATGTACCCCAAGATGGGGACGTGCATTTCAAGGACCTAAGTTGCCCTTGTTTTGTAATAAACTGTTGTTGGATTTGCAGTATCTATATATTTACATATATAGCCACTGGAAAATCTTCAATTTATTAACTATGGAAATATGTATTATTTTTGACGGAAACGAAATCACAAGAGCCAAAGCAGACGTAATGTAATATCTTTATTGTATTACGTTTGTTTAACGTTGCAATAACAATGAGTAAAACAACAAGCAATAGTTTATCAGATCCAATGACACAAAGTTGTAATAAAATTGTAATAATTTTATATAGAGAAATTATATTCAAAAGATTTCCTTACATTTCCTAATCGAAACAAATGTTGATCAGGATTTGGACGTTTAATATTACTGAGAAGGCAGGTCGTTGCTGAACGCATTTCGATTCTGGATAACGGCGAGTTCCGAGTAATGTGCGCTCAATTAATTTAAAGGGAGCATTCGTTAATTTTATTAATGCGCGTCCAGCCAAAATCTACGATCGGGCAACGATGTGATCGCGGGCGCCTTCTCATTTTCGAAATTAGCAAATGAGTAAAAAACGAACTGTTGAAAAACCGCCAACGGAGCGGACGAGATAAAGAAATATACGAAGAGGTGCTGCGTTCGGGGAGCAAGATAACACCATTAACGCCAGGGATGCTGAGGGACAAAACAAACGAGAGGGATAGAGCCAATCGACCTAACTCCAAAAGGCCATAAAGCGTGCGTGGCAAGATTGTAAAGTAAGCTTTAATACTACTAAAATAAAGACCGTTTAGCGATCGTTCCAGTTGCATTTATGACGACTCGAATAAAGAGGATAGTGCAATAGTGGCTGCGGGTGCGTAAGGGACAGTCAGCGATGGCGACGATAGCGAAATGAGTGGAGTAAGCTTTTCTCAGCCACCCAGCCAGCAACATAATTAATGACGCTCGTGTCGCAGACGAATTTATAAATTGCCTTCATTCCGTTTTAACAAAGAGTTGGACACGCGTGATAGGAGCGATATGGCATCAACGCAGAAACAACACTGTTTTGATGTTTATGCGGAACGTTGTCATGATACATTTGAAGTAGAAGCGTTTTGAGTGTTCATAAGTTCGATGTAAAGTTGTAATCAGAATTAACCGATCGATCTGTCTAATTTTAGAGGATATACTGTACTGGAACTGTTAGCATCTCGCAGCGTACGATTTCATTGACATAAGAGAGGAGAAGAATGGGATTGGCCTGAAGGATTTTGCTATTTCTTGATTTTTTTTGAAAAGGTTATCGATGCACGGTCTTAAGTTGAGTATAAAGTTCGATAAAATCGTTACTATATATTTATATTTTTACAAAATACAGTACCATGTACCAAAACATCTTCTTTAATTATTTTAATTAAGGATTTCTCAGTCCACATTTAGTATCATCACATCTGATGATACTAAATGTGATCTCCTGAAGTTTATATGGAATGAGGGAAAATCGAAGGCCATTCTTTGAGAGATTCCTATGTTCAAAGCAAACTGGTGATGACGATGGCCTCATGGGAATTCCAAATTTGCGGTTTTATTAATAATTCAACATTTTCATACAAAATTCATGCTTCCTTCAATAAAGAGATAGTTGAACTTACTTATTTAAAACAAATCGAAGTTATTGAGAAAGAATCTCGTCAACTCTTTGATTCAGGCATTTTCAAATATTCCAAGCCTCTAGGTCCATTGTACAAGAAGTTAGAAGACCAATGTTTCAATAAACAAAATAATACTTGTATTGACATTAGTAAGTGTTATCATAATTGCAACTGTTGAGGCACGACGTATATGTCATAAAATGTGAAGTTGTACATTAGCACTATTTTTTACTATAATTGCATTGTACCTATGATTTCTTTGTACCTATGAATGAGGTGGCACTCACCAAGCCTGTAATTAACATAATTATCATGTGTAATCACTAATTATAACATTAGTGTACATCTTGTTGGTGTAATAAATTTAAAAAAATCCGTTCAATATTTTTAATATTTAAGTAACTATAAAGTTATTAGGTAAACTGTCAGGGTTATAAAAAAAACATTTTGTGAAAAACTTTTCAAAACCGTTGCTATTGGACAGTGTGTGGCATTACCTACATTATTTCTGCTATTGAGAGTCTCATTAGAACATGGTCCCCACTTATCATCATTTGAACTAATAACTCAGTTGCCATAACTTGAAATAAAAATAAAAATGCACGAGACTTACTTTTAATAATACCGTACAAGTTCCTAAACTCCTATAAAAGCTTTACTCATTCCGCATACCAACATTTCCTAAACGTTGCTAGCTGTTACTTCCAAAAGGTAAGAGACCTCTAATCGGCGCGAATCTATTCCCGAGTTGCGGCCAATATATATTCTCAAATACGTTCCATGAATAAAAAAGATTGCGTTGCTGTGAGAGGGCATTATTTGCTCCGCATGTAATAATGGCATATTTAGTGCTCGATATCGTTTAATACGGCGGGTCGAGGTGGAATCGGAGCAGGCGATCTAGCATCGGGCCCCCTCGCCCCGCCTCCGAGTAACTCACTGCTATCTGCCCCGAATATTGTTAATCAGTGTATCATTAGCTCCGAAGCGGCGCACACTACGCGGGTTTTCGTTGAACGGTTCACGTTTCACCGCTCTTTTAGTTCTATCTTCTCCTTCTTATTATTTGCGTGTCGATGACAAATTAGATTTTTCCGGTCCAGAACTTGGCAACTTCGACTGCACAGTTCGTGGCGTCCATCAAATCCTGCTACGAACAGGTGGAAGGGCAGGCAGGTCAGGATACCAGATGAGCCATGGACTGCACTGCTCTACACAATCTAGGTCTAGGCTCTCCGAGAGTGCCCACCTAAACATATTTTTTAGTTCTATCAACCGATGGCACATTTTGGCATAGATAAAATGCAAATGTCTTCAGTATTAGTTTAATTTAATTCTTTATCTTTATTCCGTTGCAAGTTATGATATTTGGTATTTTCAGGCAAGGTAATCCTGATTAACCTGATTATTCTTCATAGGTAAATCCTACCGTTATCGAAAAAGACAGCATAGCTTTTGCCGGCTTCCAATTTTTCGGAACGTCAAAGCAGCGGCGATCACCTTTCTTCACACCGTTAGGACTTACTCGCCCGATTCGATATAGTGACAAAAGGTTATGGTTAAGACATAGATATAATTCAATTAATACAACGTATTTACACAGCAGTGTTTCAGTTTCATGTCTTATTGCGATTAAAAACATTCATTTCATTATCAAAAGTCCCCTGATAAAAAATGGGCCTGGCAACTTTCAAATTATTGGAAATCATTTTTTATCTATTATCGAATTTAAACCCGAACGGTGACGTGTCGAAAGCGTGCCGTGTGAGCCGGCCCGCCGGGCCTAAGCCGGGCAGATGGTGGCGGGCGCGCGCGATAGCTCCATAGCGCACCGGCCGCGATACAGATAAAGCTAACGGGGAGGCGCTGCTATAAATCCAAAAAACGACCAAACACAATCGACTCTGTCCTACTCGCGCACGAGAAAAAACTAAGTCCGCAACACGGTTTCTCGCTCATCGCACAGTCGCACCGCGTAGTATCGCCACGCTTACTAAACAGATTGTGCTTGAAGGGAGCCATTGTTTATTTTATTCTAAGAAGATTGTGCTTAAAGGGAGCCATTGGTAATTTTATTCTTAGCAGATTGTGCTTAAAGGGAGCCATTGGTAATTTTTTTTGCTTCATATTCGGAATACCCAATTTTTTTTTATTTTCTCAAATGAACACCTTTTATAA
Organism: Iphiclides podalirius; assembly: GCA_933534255.1. Classification (NCBI taxonomy): domain Eukaryota; kingdom Metazoa; phylum Arthropoda; class Insecta; order Lepidoptera; family Papilionidae; genus Iphiclides; species Iphiclides podalirius. The sequence continues at coordinate 7,835,530 of OW152833.1, forward strand.
TTTTAACAAGAAAAATAATCATCATATCAAAAACAGCTGCTATCTAACTAATACTATTTTTTTCCAGAATGTTTCTAACAATACGTTTATAAAATGAGGAATCAAAATTAACATGTAAAATTAAATGAGGCTCTATTATGGAAACTATTTTAAATTTCACAAGTAAAAAAAAGCAATTATATTATTTATATAATAATTATATAAATAATATAATTGATGATTTAATATAATACAACGACCAATTGTCGGTGCGCCGACTACGGGGCAATAAAGTATTCTACAAGTGATACAAGAATGTACGCCAATCGGCGCGCCGGATCTCCGTCGTTGCTTTAACTTTATAAATACTACGCTATTTATTTCTGGAAATCAGCCGTGTTTCATCAATAAGGGTCGGGTTATTAAATATTTTCAGAGCAGTTTCCTCATGGGGATGGATGTTACGTGAGTGAATGATAGTAAGGGCTCGATTTGAATTTCTACACGGATACCAAAACAATCTCAGATACAAGAAGTTTAATTGTTTGCGGAGGGGTTCCGTGAAGGCAAAACAATTGAGTGACGTTAGAATCGTATAAATATTAATGTCATATTTGTCAATATTTTTACGATGGTAACATTACTCAAAAACAAATTGTCTATGGTAAAATGTCAGTTGAAATGTAAACGTCGTTTTGTTGTGCATCACTACATAGTATAAAACAAAGTTGTCCTGCTGTCTGTTTGTCCCTATGTATGCTTAGATTTTTAAAAGTATGCAACGGATTTTGATGCCCGTTTTTTACTAGAGAGAGTGATTCAAGAGGAAGGTTTATATTATAATACATTGCACCCGCGCAAAGCCGGGGCCGGTGGCTAGTATCACATAAAAAGACAAGACCTCAGAGTTTCTTACCGGTTCTTCTCAGGACAGGTCTAATTCAAGTGATTCATTCATTGAAGAATTCAATAAGAGCTCAAAACAAGCCCGTTTTGACCAAATAAATTTTGACTTTAACATGTTCCCAAGGTAATTTGTATTCGGGGCATATTGGGCGTGATGTTTATGGAAATCGGTGGAGCCAATAATGCTGGTGACTGCACGACGTCTGCCCGTTTGGTTCGCCGACGCGAGACGTGATTCGAACGCGGGCTCTCTTATTTGTCAAACTTCGCCTATGCAAATAAGGCGGTGTCCATGTTGAGACTGTCATATATCACGGGCCGCTCTGCGAGGACGCTGAGCGGCTGGAGCGGTGCGCCCGTGTTCGAAGTCGAGGCGACATCGCACCGCTTCCATTTACGCGCCGCGTCGAAGGAGGCGTCCTGTACGTCCCGCCTTAATGGAATATGACTTGGGGAGTAGTTTTATTCGCCTCAAACTGAAGTAACGTTCGCAAATTCAAGGCCCGTTTGTTTATTTATTTAAGCTTTATTGTCAGCCTTCCAGAGAAACGGGTAACAAAGGGTGGACTGATGGTCAAAGGTTTTCCATCCGTCAACTCGGGATGTAGGGAGAGTTTATGGTAGGTGAAGCAAGGAACGTACAAGTTACAAAGTGTTATAGAAGAAGAGTTGGTTGCAGCGTGTTTAGCTTCTAATTTTTTCGTCCTCCCAATAACTTGGATGAAAATTTAGATAAAACGAATTTTGAAAAATCAGTTCAAATTCAGTGGTTCCGAAAATTTTACAGCCTTAAAGATAACGCTTTAACGATATGTGGTGTCAACTAATAACTTAATCACTTACTTAATATATGATGTTAAAGGCAGTTAATTCATGTCATAATTTGAAGTTGCATACAGCCATTACGGTAAAGTGAAAAGCAATTTTTCCTTAAACCATTTTAGTATTTTAGTAGGTACATATATATAAATATGTATACGTTTCGTAATATGTAAATTTTAATATAGTAATACACCAAATGGTATTCTTTATAGGCAGATTGCAGCGCATTTATTATTTTAATCACTAACATTTTTACGCTCTGGTATTTTCTTTTTAAAATGGCGTTTTTTTTGTCATTAAAACACATTCTGATTTGTTGATCGAAACCAACCGAGCCATAAACAAAATTCAATGTCTAAATTGGACTCGACTGTCCCGCTAAGATTGGCTATCCCAGCGCACACTGCAACCGACCAATACACATTAAAGCGTACGAACGCAACGTTTTAGAGGTACCTGTAAATCATTAAGGGACGTGGCAATGCCCACTGTCTGCTACCGATTCGAATAAGGCGAACGCAATTCATTCACACGTTCGTCAAGTCACCAGACGCCTTATTAAACACTGCGCGAAACGATTTTGCAATCGATCGGCGTATCGATTTATGCATCGATGTTTTCGATACGAATTAACACTAGCGGCCGCGACTAGTCTGCACCAAGTTGGGCGCGCGATGAAATTCCTTCGAGTTCCGTTTAACAGGTGAGTTTCGTTTCACGAACCTCACCTAACAAATCTAATACGTCACAAATCTAACGTAACTGATTCATCTAGTTTTCGCGAATTACACTGCAAGTGTCAACGACTAGGCCTAAATAAAACGCCACAATAAAATCTCTGTAACAAATTAAAAAAGGTTCTAAAGCAAAATAATTATATATACTTACTTAATTTACGTTAAATCTTTTTTTTGGTTTATCCCGGGTTGTGATGTGATGTCTGTGACATCACTCCAGGTTTGAATTTCTCAAATGCAAAACTGTCAGTTCAATCACAGAATAAGCTTGGCGATGAACGGATATGATTTACTGTCTCTATAAACCACTTGAGTACATTGGAGTTAAAACGCGCGTAGGAGTGGTATGTTACGCGTACTTATTCTTTTATCTCCTTCATTATGACGTGAAGAGCTGCGATTGCTTACCTCGGATCCAGACGTTGGCACTGTCAAGGTGGGCATAATGCGTTTGGCTAACGACAGTCGCGGGGATAGACGTGGTCGCACCAGGGGAGCGACCCGTTAGAAACAAAAGGAGCGAAATGGCCACCTGTCGGTGGTGAGGCCGCGTGGGAACGGTCCCCTAATTGCCCCGGCCCCAGATAACGAGTCTAATTCGCGGGCTGCGTGCGCCGGCGCCCGCTCTCACGCACGCATTGTCTTCGGTAATTGCCGATCCTGTTCAATTTGTTGGGATTTGTTGCCTCTCCGCGCTGTGATTCCTTTAAGTGGCCTCTTAAGGCAGCTAAATAAAATCGCACAGATTGCCGGCTTCCTTCGGCGTTCCCGCGACGCGGAGCGTTTATTTTTTGCCAACTAACGGTCTAGTAGCGAAATTCGCGTCCGTCCAATTAATATGGTATTATGCTATTCGGCGATACATTGAGGGAAGGGAGCTTTCGTTTATTGAGAAAGTGTAGTTTCAGAATGACAACACAAGTAACGTAATGTTTCATCATAGTCAGCGCTCATAAACGACGATAGTTTGTTTCAAAATAATAGATAATTATAGTAACAAAATTCGTAGTAAACGCTATGACGGTTGGGCCACACTGGAGTAGAGCACACAGCTCGCAAGGTAGGATGCGCAAGCGCAGGGCGTTACGCCCCCGGGCGGCTGATGAAGACATCACGCCGCTCGCCAATTGATTAGTCGCGATTGAGTCGCGTGACGAACGTCGGGGCGTGCGGACGTGTTATTATGCGACGTTAGACACGCGTCCCAGTATAGGGCATATGGGAATTGTATCGTGATCTCGTATTATGCGAATCTTGAGTCTTGTACAAAGTTGTTTAAATTAACAATTTATCGACCGTACTTGTAATGGAAGTCTTGTGACAAATTATTGAATTAACGCTACAGAGTTAGAAAAAAAGCAATGCAATTAAGAAAACAGAGCATTACGGTTTATATACACATATGTTTAAGTATTAATGTTATGCAATAGATTGTTCTTCGTAACATTAATAAACAGTTCGTTAATGGCGTAATATGAGGTCAATATTGTCAGACAATTTATATTTTCTTCATTTTCAATTGAGAAAAGTGATTAGACTTATCAGAAACAGACTTTGCTATTGCTTGTCATTAAGAGACAATGAAATTCAAAATTATTTAGTATTGATGTAAAATTAATTTTTTTGGGAATATCTTTATTGATAGAATATTTCTTAACGTATAAAGAAGTAATGCGTATAATTCTCTAAATTATTATAATTTGTTTGTTATCTTCCATTTTTAACTAGACAAACCACAAACTAACTATTGGTCGTTAGCACCGTACTAATTTCGTTTGTTTTGTAAGTTATATTACGTAAGATAAAGTCACACGCATTAAGTAAACTCTGTGGCCTGGCTCTGCAATCCATTCATTGGTCGATTTGGTTCCATTAGAACCAATGTCTACGCATTAGATCCTCAGTGACTGCAGATAGAATCTGAAGTATTTAACGATATACAGTATTTAACGGCACAAAACCAAGACAACAATGTAAAAGCTCAATTAAAGCAGCCAATGGCACCTATTACCGATGGAGAGGAAAACACTGAAGTAATAAACACGATCGACTGAGGCAACAGTTCAATGGGAAATTAATCTCCGAACTGCCTTTTTCGATAGACAGTTTCTCAATGATGGCAATAGAGTTTACATCAATCTCCCTGAATATACCTCCGCATCATCAGAAGTGTAATTATCTCCTTACGAATGTTGTACATACCGCTGTGTGGCAATTATGTAGATAAGAATTAAAGATAGGGGAGTTAATAGTTTTAATGCATAAAGGTGCAGTCAATGTGATTCTTATTGAGATGTTAGCTAGATAAACATTTGTAGAGTCGTTTGCGATGGGTTATCAAGAATTTTAATATTTATTGAAAGACTACGAGTAATTAAAAAATTGTCTGTTCACGGATTTTAGCGCATTTTGTTTTGTTTTTTAAAATGCCCGATTTTGCACTATAAAAGGTTGAAAATCGGTGGTGAAAAATGCGTAGACACAAGCGGAAGCCAAATAATTTAAACGGAAGGCTTAACAGGAGATTAGTCTCAGAAGTCAGTCAGCTGTAAGACGGATTCGTTTCAGCTTTATGTAAAACTGTACATCAAAAGTATGTGTAGCATTCGTCTAATTATGACAACTGAACGTTTGCCTTTAGCGACATCGCTGCACTGGAACCCGTTGAAATCTTTTCATATTGCCGTTATTGAATGGTCGACATAAAATCATAAAAGTATTACAAAAAATATGGGTCCATGCATTTATTTCGACTCAATTGTTAGCTTTTTGTTTATTTTTCGCAGTTTTCCCTTTAAATAGAAGACAAGTAAACAATGTTGAACTGTGAAATTGTACGTGGGTACTGGTGTTAAATATTTCCAAGTTGAAACACTGTTATTAGAGGCCTGCCTACTATTACGAGAATATTCGTTATTACACTAGTTATGGACGGCGGACTCAAAAGTGCTTTTTTTAATTTATTTTTGCAATATTCTTTCCGTAGTAATTTTTAAACTCAAAGTATAAACCATATTTAAAAAAAAATATGTTCTAGTCTGCTGATTATAATTTTTGATTAAAACAATGAAGTATAGAAATGAATATCACGGTAGTATAGAATTAATTATGACATAAATTATTAAATTTTAAATTAATAAAATTATTATCACGCAAGCCCACTAAATGTAGTTAAGAAATATATTTGCAACTATTACATTTTACATTTTATTTCATTACATTTTAAATCATGCGTCAAAGTGTAAATGCGTGCTTGCCTTTCTCAAATGCTTGCAAGGGAGGGTACAAAAGGTAATACTAGATATAAACTAGTTAATAGTCCCTAACTTTAGGGATACAAGCGTGCGTTGATATTGTAAAACTATTTTTTATTAAATTCACACCGTTGTCTTTCCCATTTTGTGTTTTATATATTTCTCTCAGAAGTTACGCACAGTCCGACAGAAGTGCATGCACAGTACATAGTTCCATACGTAACTAGTCAGCGATTCATACACGACTGTAGAATAGCGTGTCTCGGCCCATTTGCCGGTTATAACACCGCGGATCGCCCCGGGACAGAGTTGAATGGAGATTGTTTTAAAACCTCCAACGCGTATTAATTGCCTACATAAATGATTTTAATGCGAGACATTAATTTAAGGGGCTTTGTAAGGCTGATGTTTACTCGTGGCTTTTATTAATGCGAAGTCGAATGTTGTTTAATTCTTAATTTAAAAGAAAAGTATGTGTACTAGTATACCCACGCAAGAAGTAAACCTTCTTAAATTTAACAAAAGAAAAGTAACTAAGAATTTAATCCCCTGTGCCAATACTCTTTGTTTGTGAAAAATACATTGATTGCGGTTGAAAACAGTTATTTAATTAAACTATATTATGTATGAAGTATAACTTCAAAAACCTGAGAGCAATACAATTCTGAAAGTAAAAATAGTAACCAGGAATATGTACATAAAAACAATATCACAATGACAGCTTATACGTATCGTTGAAGACAATAGCACCTTTTATAAACACTATTTTGAGCACATTTATATTAAGATATCTCTATACAAGTGTGCCATTCTATGGAAATGTAATAGCCCCGCATATTTCACAACACTTTATGCATTGCAGAAATCTGAAAATTTGTCAACGCATTTTAACAATATGTCGAAAGTTGAACGTATGCCGTAGGTTGCGGTAAAATATTACGAAATGTCGTTATTTGTCCGCATTTAAATGGTTTCATTCAGTCATGTCTATCTGAGCTGGTGTTCCTGGTTATCAATCGCATGTTAGGGCTCTGTATTGGATTTATAACTATAGTCAATGTTTCGGTTCAGTGAAATTGGAAATTTTTGTTGTAGCTTTGAAGATGCATTCGAATCTTTCACTCAGATGATTCTCATTTCTGATCACTCATTTCAAACAGATCAAAACAGATTCCTCACGATTTATATATATATATATATATATATATATTGCGTGGAGACCTGCTGAAATATGAAAGTTTCCTTGCAACATTTTTTTCATAGTTGGGCACGCGATGAGTTAATATTTAAAATTACAGTCAACAATTTCATTGGTGACGGATGTCACTGGACCGGGATTTGATCTCAGGTTGCTCGTGTATATTGAATTAGGAGCGAGAGTTTATATTTAAGTGTGATTATCAGTTACAAAGTGCCCATAATAGAAGCTTTACTTAGTTTGAGACTAAATAAAGTTTTGAATCAATATATGTCATCAATCATTAAATTATAATAATATTTAATTATTGTGTAGTTCATCATTTCTTTAAATTTAAAAAAAATCTAGTATTTGTAGACACCAAAGCTGTGATTTGCAATTTGCACGGACAAGAGATTAATTAATGTAGAATACTTATTTCAATTGCGCATGTACACACGTACGTATTTAATTTAAATTATTTATTTAGAAGAGAGGAAAAACTGCCGATTGCGTTTTATTTCAGAAGCCCGATGCTCAAGGCGACGCTGCCGCTCGACTCCAATCGGAAACGAATAAAAACGACCCGAGCGCGGCCGTAAAATAAATTTTCACGCGAACCGGGGTTTATTACATAAGCTGCACAATAATAAACAAGCGCGCGACTCGCATAAATTTTCCGCCGACCGACAGGCGCATTTGCGGCGACGTCAGAGTATATTGAATCTAAATCATTGCACGTGACCCGGGCACCGCTAAGCCGGCAGCTAATGAACTTCGATTAAAAACTGATCTACTCCGCGTCCCCCGTTACCCGGATACCGGTATTGTTAGGGCTGGATCGAGCCCGAGAGAGACGAATTAACGAATGCGCGGTGTAGAGTGAAATGTCTGTGAAACGATGCAGTCATGAGACTGTGTTTGTAGCCACTATATCATGTTATAAGGAAAGATCAATGGACGTTTTACTGTTTTAGGGCTACGCAGCAGCTTCTGTTGATACGGGAATGGGCAGTCCCGTCCGATAATGTACCGCAGCCTCACAGAAGTCCAGCGTGAAGTGGGTGAGACAATTTGTGCCTACTCTTTTGAAGGTTGTCAAAGTCTAACCTAAGCCTAACCGTGAACCTTCTGCTTGCTTGCCACCTTCGAAAAAAGACATATCTCTCTCTTTCTCTCTCTGTTGATTAATCTAAACGCATCGTTCTATGACGTTCAAGTATTATCACTTGCACAAAGATACTATCGATATAGATAAGTTGTTATATAAACTTATATCTTTTCAGGCAGTAAGGAACTATTTCGTATTGTGCGTTTGAAACGTTTGCAGCTCTTTGCCGTACTTTTCACCAGATACAACAAGCACAAGCATACTGTTTACTTAACTTCATACCACTCTCAATCAGGTGAAGTAATTAAATTAAATGAGAAGCAATTAAAAATTAACGAATACGACCGTCAGCACGAAAGAATAATTTTGAAAAAAGGAACACGGACGTTCAGTTGCGAACGCGTAAAAGAATGCGAATGGCAGCGGACAGCGAGCGGAAATTCTTTATTTAAATAACAATTAGACAATCAATTAAATATCGAACAAACGTATAGAACCCGTAGGCGCAGTGACGTGTATACGGTATGCGGACCGGACCGCAGGGCGCGGCGAGTCAAGGTAAGGGGTCACACAGAGAGAAAGGCGGCGGCTGTAATGTCTATATTAATTTTAATCTACCTCAGTTATTAATAGCAGGCGTAAACAAACACGCGTGAGTTGAATTCCACACACGTGTTTTCGACCGCCTCGTATAATGCTATTTGGCAGTTGGACATCTGAAAAATGTACTTGGCACACTCGCTACGTCTATGAGATATGCAACAGTTTTAGCTCTACACGCCGTTTACTGTCACTGGTCAAGGTAAAAGTATCAAAAATACCGAGGCTGAGATAATTGCGTGCATGGCATTTTAACTAAAATCATAAAAACAAACTAGTCTACATGTTGTAGCAATCAGTTCATATCTACACATAATTATTGTATTTCATTTAAGTAAAGTAACAGCCTATTTATGTCCCACTGCTGGGCAAAGGGCTTTTCTGTATAGAGGGTATTAGGGCATAGTCCACCACTCCACCCTGCAGCGGATTGGCGAACTTCATATATCAGCATATTCTTTGTTACCATTCCGAAGTTATGCAGGTTTCCTCACATGTTTGCCTTCATCGCTGAGTACGTGATAAGGCAGCACTTAAAATTAACAATTTCATTGGTGCCGGCACCGGGGATTGATCTCATGTTGCCTGACTGTGCTGAATTAAAAACGAGGGCAAATGAGCTATGATGGCTCTCAATAACGGGTAATATGTTTTTTTGTTTGCATTATTGGGTAGTTTTACAGTAATTTCATTTAAATACATCATAATTTGTCACATCTATTGACATCCAGTAGAGGCCTAACAAAGTTTGTAGCAGACGAATTTTATGCCAACACCAGTATGTACGTAGAATAATTAGGTATAGCATATAAAATTACTATTCCATAACACCGAATTCTATCTTTTAGCAACCGCGCCATCTGACAGATTGTTTCATTAAATATTGTGAAACCCACAGATTAAATTTATTTATTGCCCTCTTGTACGACTGATTCTTTCAACCATTAAAAGTACATCAATAAAGACCGCCTTTCGAGTTGTTTTTATTAATTGATTCCATTAGAGGATCTAAATTACAGCAAATTGTTCATTAGCAACAAAAACAATGTTTGTTATAATTGTAGCGATTATTCATTACGTCTGCGGAATTTGACCCAATTACAACTATAATCCTGTTTAAGTTGGTAAGAGATGTGGGTTAATGTTTGTAAGATTGTAAATTTAACATCGTGTCTCTGAAACTGGGACAATAAAGATGAAGTTATAAGACTATCTATATGGAAAGTTGTGTGTTCTATTTTCAAATATAATTTGTGGAATAACGTTAGTAAGATAATGTGTTAAAATTTGTAGAAAAAGTACGAAAAGATTGCCGCCGCCGTGGGACTCGAAACCACGTCTTCGGCATTCGCGGCCTGACGCTTTATCCACTTAGCTAAAAATTTTAAATCTATTATAGTTAGTATTATAGGTTGGGGAAAAAATTTCTTCGCATTTTATATCAAAATTCAAAATATTTTTTAATAAAGTTTATTTATATTTAACTAAAGTATGTAGGTGCCAGTTTGTTCGATAACTTTCTACCATTTTGTAGGTAGAGACATGATCCCATTGCTATAGAAATTCTGGGACTTCTGAACAAAAAACCGCGACAAGTGGTTTTGGCAGTCCTCTCGTGATGTTAACCTGACACTGCCTAAAAAATTCTGAAGAGACCGAAACAAGTGGAAATCTGAAGGTGCAAGGTGCAAGACTATACGGCGGATACATTAACACCTCCCAGCCAATCTCTCTTAATTTTTGCTGAGTGGCTAAAAATTTGTGAGGTCTAGCGTTATCATCTGCAAACGCTGAGTCAAACCCCTTCTGTTGATTAATTTCGAACGCTTTCTCTCAACTTCTTGCTTTAATCTCATCCGTTGTTCGCAGTAGAGTTCAGAATCAATGGTCCTGCCTGGCGGTAGCAGCTCATAATGAATGATGCCCTTCCAATCCCACCATACACACACCCGGGTTTTGCCAGAGTCTATGAAGCCTGACCAGCCTTTGACCACGACTTTTCCCGCACGTTCTTGTCGTGCGTGATCCACTTTTCATCACCAGTTATCAGGTTTTTCAAAAATGTTTCGGTTTCATTAGGTCGTAATAGAGAATCGCAAATGAGTACACGGTTCATTAGGTTTCTTTCAGTGAGGTCATGAGGCACCCAAATATCGAGCTTTTTTTTGTGTACCCAGCTTTTTTCAAATGCGCCAAAACTGTTTTGTGGTCAATTCCCAGTTCTTCAGCTACATCGTAACTACTGATATGCCGATCTTGCTCCACTTTTTCAAAAATGGCATCCATTTTATCCGTAACAGGGCGCCCAGAGCGAGGTGCATCTCTGACATCAAAATTTCCGAATTGAAAACGCTTAAACCAAATTTGTGCTACTCTCACAGACACTGCACTAGGTCCATAAATATCACAAATTTGTTTCGCAGCTTGCGTTGCATTTTTCCCTTTTTGTAGTAAAATTTTAAAATGTATCGAATTTTTTCATTACAATCACTCATCTTAACAGTAAGAAAAACAAATGAATATCACACATTTTCCTAATTTAAATTTGGAATTATCTTTTTTAAAATTTAAAATTTTTAATGATACCAAAACCAGACAGATACAAATGGTATAGCCAAATAGATTATTTTATAAGTATATACATACTTATAAAGTGCAGAGATTAGCACTATAATAAATTTAAAATTTCTAAAAAGCAATGGCGACATCTCTCGTTCGAATTATCGTTGTAAGAAATCGATATTCGAAATTGTTTGTATGCTGGAAAGGATATAACAATGGATGCGCCAAGCATTGCTTCAAATGCTAAGAAACAATATAGATAAAAGGCGTAAAGATTTTCGTCGGTGTGGCAATCAGCCGTTTAGCTTAGTGGCTAAAGCGTCAGGCCGCGAATGCCGAAGACGTGCGTTCGATCCCCACAGCGGCGACAATCTCTTCGTTCTTTTTCTACAAATTTTTATGTACAATCTTAAGTGCAGAGATTTGCACTATAATAAATTTAAAAGATAATATGTATTCATAATATCAAAGTTATAATAATATGTATCCATTATATCATTATGGCTAAAGTCAAATCTCAAAAGTTAAACATTGTTGAGCTTGAGTTTATAAACTCAACTGAGTTTATAAACGATATCTAGATATCATACTATTTTTTTTAATGTGTGAAATTGGCAAGCGAGCTGGCGGTTCAGCTGATTTTAATTGTTGATCATAACATCACATTGACTGACATCATATTGGCAGAATTATTTTAAGAGAAGCCATTAATGAAAGAAAGAAGAAGAAGAAGTGATAATCATCGACATTTGCAAAACCCGGGTTGCATATGCGTTGCCACCTTTTAATGAAGCTGGCCTCGGCTACTTCACTCACCAGAAGAACTATAACACTTTACTTTGTAAGGTCGTGGTACTTACTGGGACGGACCTGCCAAGATGTGCAACAGCCGAAACTGTTGCATGGACCACAATCTGGCTGTGCAATTGTTGGTGCTACATGTGTGACGATGTTAACATTACATTGTTAGACTTATCGAGTTTAGGGTTTAAGGTATGAAAACGGAAAACAAACCTCCTTCCTTTAAAATTTATGTCGTCTAAAACGTCATCTGTCAAAGACCCTATGCTCTTTCTTTGAAATGTGCCCTCAATAATAAGTTCTTTAATATTGACCGGAGTATCTGTTACTCCTAACAACATAATATTAGTTTAACTTAGATCCGCTGCAGTGCGCCGAAGTAATTAACACGTATTTTGACAAGATTTCTAAACGATTGTGACAGTAATCCGGTAGAATGTAATAAATATTTAACGAAAACTTTATACGGCTCGAAACTCTGATAACGATTCGGTTTAGTCTCCTTAAATCAGTTGTTCCATTATTAAATCGGTGGTATCGATTTCTCGGTACATTAAATCGGTATGTCTGTCAGATCTAGATCAGATATATCCCTCAATAAATTGTTGCACCTAACTAATTATATTTAGATTAAAATGCCAATAGTCTGAATACGAGAAATTGACTGGATAGCGTTGTTGGCTCTTGAAATACAACCGTCGCGATTACAATCGTATATCGTTGGCTATACGGTTTAATTTAAAACGCTTTGAAATCTTGCGTGTTTCGTCTAATTATAGAAATAAGGTTAATATATAAACTGTCAACATGGACAGGGTTTTGATACGCTCGATATGTCATCGGCTTATTTAAACTAGTCTACATTTCTCATGGATCTTGAGCTTGTTGTATTAAAAACTATTTTTGCCAAAGCAGTGACATTATAGCGATCAATTAGGAATATGTTACAATTTGTTTCTTTCATAGGTTATCTTTTAAAGTTTACGTTTATTGTTTTTCTTTATATTATTTTATAAGCAGTTTACATTCCCATAATTCATACATAGAAATCCCATAATTCATACATAGAATATATCGGGCAAGATTAGCATTAGGTAATAGGAATTCTATCTCACAACGGGCGGCCATTTTGTAATTCAGTTAAGCAAACAAAACGCTGGATTAGTCATATGCCTTATTGTCCGTTGCTGTCGTTCTCTAAGCTTTATCTTAATTGACTGCGATTTGATTTAGTAGCGCGATGTATACAAACATAAGTTTTACGAAAATCAACTCAACTGAAACCTTTGCGACCGTTATGATAGATGTCAATTTTGATTGCATTTTTAGTGACTGGACGGAAAGTGTAACAGGGAACTGTAGAAGTAATTACATACTTAATTTTGCGTTTATATAATTTTCCGGAGGTACGTTAAGAGATTTAATCTCATAACGCATAAGGCAGAAACACGGCGGTTACGGCTGAAAAGCAAAGTTTGTCAGTGCTTGTTCGCGAGTGGCGCCTGGGGCGACAAGTTATGTCACATGGTTATTTTATGTATGACACGTGTGGTCGAAATGCAACTAGGATATCAGATTGTTATCGTGCCGTAGGGAGTCGAATTCAAGTTCAGAAGTGTTCGAGTCGAGTTATGAAGTGCCTTCACCGTTCCTTGATCATTATCTGTAATTATGGGTATTTTTTGTAATTAAACTTGTCGGGGAATGTTTTGTAACGTTATTTATTCATTAGAACTAGCCTTGTTTTCGGCGTGGTGTACCGTGGGTTGGGCGAATTCGATCGCCGATATTTATGGTTTCGATTTCGTAAATCAGAATAAGCAGTCCGCAAGGAAGACCGCCACGCTGCATTCTTCGTGTCAAACTCGCTATATTCTTCGTTAAGTTAATGTATTTATATTTTTATAAATAGCCACCTAAGCTAGTTTCTGCCTCGTAAGCGTACACATTGTAACAATTTAGAAAAGTATTTCAACGATAAGGAAAATCCGCACGGAACGATTTAGAAATTATCTCGGTGCATAAAAAATCCTTTGCTTATCAATTGTACATATAGAATAACTGACGCGAATTAGTTTAAGTAAAACTCCATACATAGGTCATATTTATGGAGTTTTACTTAAACTTATTGCAATATCACAAGTCAACCTTGTTATGGGTTCTTTTGTAATAAATGAGACTACTAAAGTTCACGTACAAACAGTTTATTTAGGTTGCAAGCACAATAAACAATTACGTGAATCTAATTGAAAGGAAACCTATTAAATGATAAGCTATTAAACTAAACTAAAAAAAAAGCTATTAAACTAAACTTATTAAATATTAAGCTAATAGTAAGGGCGCCAGGAGAGTTTTATTTCTGGGAACTCTGCCAAAACGTTCATCCACGGATAACTCCTCAGGTCTTAAAAGGGCATGTCCGTAGGCCTTTCACGGTACACATACACGAGTAGTTGCACGTAACTATTTAAGAATTTAAGAAAAAAACAAACAATTGCACTCAACATAACAATTGTGTCGGTACATGAAGAAATAATTTTAGAGTACAATCGTAAGCGCAACGTAAGTCGGTCTGCACATTAGGCGTCTCCGACCTCAAATGCCCGAGCACTGATGCTCAATAAAAATGAACTTCTACGTTATACATAGGAAATTAACAAAAAGCGTGCTGAACGTAGGATCCGAACTCTCGACTCGCATTTCCTAAAGCAAACCTCCAAGCCACTACACCACCAAGTGAATTAACTATATATACGAAATTGCCCTTTAGACTAACGAGGTCATTATAACCTCTTTAACTGGTACCTAAAGCATGATAATCTCTGTACCTAGTAGGAATATTCCCATAATCAATCGCATATAAAAATGTTCAAATCGTAGGTATTTGATTATTTTTATATGCGATTGATTAAACAATCTTTTCCATTCGAATCAAAGTGTCTCCATTGATCTAGTAGCTAGAAGATAAAAAAAATTATGATAATTAACAGCCATCTAAAACCATTGTACTTTTAAAATGGCTATTGCGATTTAAATCACCCGCCGCCATTCATTATCATTGTTCCGTACCAATCTAATTAAGGTTTTGTTAATCTAATAAATGCGACGCTGGAGACAAATCGAGTCTACGGTTGCGCTGACGCTAATGTTTAACGCTAGGATTATATACTATTACACAAGTAAAACTTTGAGTTTAACTTAAATTTAGACAGCACTGTTAAATGAAAGTTTTCATCAACAGTTATTTGCTTTATCTTTTATTTGGTAAAAATTTAAGTTAAGTTTCCGTTTTAAATTAAATCTGTGGGGGAGGCTTTTTATTTTCTATGTGACAAAGTGGCAAACGAGCTGGCGGTTTACCTGATGTTAAGTGATAACCGCCGCCCACGGACATTTGCAACATCCGTAGGGTTGCAGATGCGTTGTCACCTTTTAATAAAGAGGGCTCCGGCTACCTCACTCACCAGACAAAATGCAGATGTGTAACACTTATACTTCACGTCGGTCTTCTGTGAGGTCGTGGTACTAACCCGGACCTGTCCATTCGTGCACAGCAATTGCGCGGTCCTACCACGGTTATGGCTTACGTTTAGCAGGCTTTATTAAAAAGTGGCAACGCATCTGCAACCCTATGGGTGCTAAAATGCCAATGGCCGGCGGTTATCACTTAACATCAGGTGAACCAGCAGCTCACTTCTCACCTTTTCACATAAAAAATGACGAAATCCGAAAATATAGTTGTCCAGTGCTCGAATGGAACAACAAGAAAGTAACAAGAAAGCACTATTTATTATACATTAAACTTCATCAGTGTTCAATATAGCAGTTTCCTAATACCCAAACCTGTGGGTTCTGGCTAGCCCACCGGTTCTGCGTCAGATGAAGCTTTAATAGTCTCGGGACTGAAAGCAAAAACATCAGTTAATACAAGATACAAGACAAGTTTCCTAATACCATAATCAAACTCAAAAGTGGCAGTTGACACGGGAGTAACGGTTATATTAGAATTAAATAGAGCTCTTACAATTTTTTCTATGTGAGATTTAATTTAAATAGTAATAATATAATACACATACCTACATTTAAAGGCATCAGTGGTGGTTTTTAAGTAATAGGCGGTTTGATTCGAAATTGACCTAGCTCAACAGCTCGAAATCGACCCAAACCGATGCGCAATAGTTTCTTCGCAATGAACACAACACAAAGCGAAGGTAATTGCGAAACATTTTTAAAGTTTCGTCTACTCGGGACGTTTCTCGTGCGGTTCCAGGTCTTCCGAGTGCACAAAGGGCGCTATTTTTCATCGGCAGATAACGTCCGGAGCGCGACAGGCGAGCTAAGGGGCTGTCCTATTAGACTTTGGTTCGTTCCGAGTGCGGACCACCGTGGTAGAGTATTTAGTTTCATTGGTATGCTCCCCCGCCGGACATTTGTAAGTGTTCTTAATGCGGCGATTACGGCTGAGTACCGTGATGTGTCTCAGTGTCGGAACTATCGCAGGCTAAGTGTTCCGCGGGATCAGTTGTTCGCGTTCCACGTGTCACGGCTCCACGTGTCACGGCGGCGTTTCGCCTTCTACGTGTTAGCGTTTCGATGCGTCACCCGTGTCACGTGTGAAGAGGTCACGGAATTAATCTCTGCCCCTTCGCCGTTTGTAATTGCCACGTGATATTTTAAGTGTTTAATGCGACCAGCAGTATTAGGCATGCGGCAAAAGCCCACGGGGTGATTTATACTTTAAGAACGGCGAATGCCGGTTTGGCTGAACATTTTTAGTATCTTACAAACCTTCAGAAACTAAAAAAAAAAAAAAAATAGTCAAATACATTCTATTGTATCGCTCGTTGCCTCACGGGTCAAGAGACTCGGCTGACCATTTATTAATGGGACGTATTTGGACAAACGCCTGAACGTGATAAATAAGCCTATAGAATTGTGAGACGACTCAAAATGCGCCTGTTAGACGCGCTTGTATCAAAATGAGCATGGCAAAGCTGCATTGTGCCCTCATAAACTCGATGCGTGCGATTCTCACCATAAAGACATCTAAAGTAAGGTCTATATTTCATGATACATGATGCATTATTACGGATCGTAAGTGTAACTTTGCTCTAAATTTAAACGCAAGACTTATTGTAATGTGTGTCATTGGCCACGTAAACTGTTTGCCAATCGGAATACCGGCGTCTGCCAAGTTGCACTGATATATTCTAATTGCCACGTTTGGCATTCGGTTTGGCACAGCATTAATATTACTGCTTGTCGATGATTTGAATATTTAAAATCTTGCATATCACTCAGGCCTCATTGGGTCAATTGTTAGTACCAACGTTGGTAAGCTTAACGATTGAGATGGGGCCAACTTCCACATATTGGCCCTAATAGTTGCGCCAACCATATTGTTTATTGCGCCATCTTTTAGTGTCTGCTGGTTGTCATTTTAACAGTTCTGAATTTATCAATATATCTTAAAGTGACATAGCAAGAACTGATTCACCAGATTCATTGTAAAACAGCACTTATATTTTATATAATAACATATTTACGTTCAACGCGCCATGAGATAGGTACCGTGATTATGCAATGCAAGTTACCTTACGATGTGATTATATGCTTCTAATATGTTATTTGTGTACGTAATATGTACTTACCGTTCTTACAATACATAATGCTCGATTATTTTTGTCCGAACTCCGGAGGTTGCTAAAAGTACAGTACCGTTTTATATCGCCTTTTAAAAAGGTTTTATTTATGTGAAAAAGTGGCAAACGAGCTGGCGGTGAACCTGATGTTAAGTAATAACCGCCGCCCACGGATATTCACAACGCCCGTAGGGATGCAAATGCGTTGTCAACTTTAAATAAAAGTGGGCCCCGGCTACCGGCACTAAAATTTACTAACTAATTTCTCTGAGTGCTTGATGATAATTTCACTCACTTAGGTCACTTAAATGACATTCAATGTGGCCTTTGAACAGGCTGTGAGAAACATCAAACATAACAATGATTGTTTTCTTTAACACAAAAAAAATTATAACTTCACTGTAAATTTTGTGTTTCGGTGTTTTGGGGCAAGTTTGTAATGGGACGCCATGGTATGGAATACTTTTTTGCATGTATGGAGTGCACGCGCATGGCTATCGGAGTCCTAGCTAACCAGGAAATGGTCTCGTTTTGCCCGCAGCAGCGAGGGAATTGGGTTAGGTTTATCATTCCCCGAACCGTACTCATTGTTGCGAAATACTGGGGGGCACCGATACATTCCGTATGAGATCCCAGAGCCCTTCTCGATATGTTATCGAGTGTGGCCAACGTAGTGAATAATTAACCATGATATACCGTTACTTCTAGAGTTTGTCGTTTTCCCTTCTTGTCGTAATAATAATGTTATAATTTATCACAACAAGACATCTGCGTTCTAAATTATTGAATATGAGATATTCTAATCTGCCGTTGATTTGTACCTGCGATACAGAGGAGATGTAAAGACTTGATCGGATCAGCGTAGTCAATTAGCAAACCTACCTGTAAAGATAATCTTAGAAAGTAGGTCGAATCCTGTGTACATATTTACAAGCATTGTTATAGTTTGACAGAAACACGTTACATTCTCTAGGTATAATGCATATTAAACACAAGATTATTAAAAAGATACATGAAGTCTTTGTTTTAAGGAGTAATTTTTCGAAGAACCGTAAAATGAACAAATATAAATAAATAAGATAGAAGGCTTTAGAGCTTAGTCAGGACAATTTTAAAAAATTCAAAAAACTCATGAAATAAATATTTTGACTAAAACATTAAAATTTAGTACTGCTTCAAACACCCCTTTGTTCGCAATATCGTGGGCGGTGTGAAATCCCTCTTAATGTGGCCAAAGATGATAGTCGCAAAAAGTTCTTATTAATCCCAACTTTTTAAATATTGTGATGCGTACCTCCAGAAAATGGTACCTTTCTATTTTCTCGACAGTGCACGAAAAACTCGAAAGCAAATGTCATCAGTGGCATATATTTTACTAGCTGTTCCGTGCGATGTCATCTGCGAGAAACGTTTTTGCTTCGACCCCGTAGGTCGTAGCGTGATATTAAACACTATATCGTTACCTTCATTACGAATTGGGCTATCAAATGCTTTTTTTTTTGCAAATAGATTTTTACAAATCTGACTGGTAGTTCCAGAGATTAGTGCGTTCAAACAAAATCTTCAGATTTATTACATTATAATTATATTATATTATATTACAATATAGATAGATAATTACAACTGCACGACACGGGAACCATCGCCGGCACAAATGTCACGCAACAATGGGGCAGCTGAGAGCACTCTCAAGGATAACTAACGACCGCTAATGTGTCGTTCGTTGGCTGTTGGACGTGATCGCCCCAGATGCCTATCTAACATCGATATAGAGGCTCGATAGCAATTAGGCAAATCGATTTAGGGCTGACCTTCACAAGCAATTAGCGCTGCAGCGCGCCTTATTTGCCAATGCCTAAAGGTAAGAGTGGCGTCCGTCTAAAACTGTATTATTCAACTAAAAGTACTTCCAATATTCATGGTCGTTGGACATACTGTTAGTGCTTTTGAATTTTACGTTTAAAATAAACGCGATATAACCATAACAGTTTCTTTTAATTACGCTCATACTACATGTGGTTAAATAAAACAGTTTTTGTCATTTATTGCGTTTTATTTGGATATAAATTTCCCGACTTTTCGAACAATTTACAGCATTCTTGGTCACGGGACACACTGAGATGTTTTATGTCCTAAAACCATACTTCTTTATATCTCAATATCCGGGCTACCGTCAATGACATATTATCACAAGAACTTTATAAGGTATTTTTTATTAATGATTCTTTAGACTGTTAATAAATTCGTCTAATAAGTCAGTCAAATCGTATCGATAACCCTGCCTGTCACTAGGAGTTAGACCACTTCCAGAACGATATAGCGCTTCTTAATGCCTTATCTAGTTCAGCTCGAGTAAATATAATGAATGGAGTAGAATAACTCACAAGTCGAACGGAATAATCGACACCGAACAATCGGACTTTAATCCGTTCGCCGGATTTATGGGGATCCTAGTCGCTTCCTGCATCGTATCATCGACGCAACATCTACATTTTGTTGCGAAGGATTGTGGATGTTTTTCTTTATGTGAGAACATGGCCTGCCAGCAGGCGGTTCGGTTGACGTTAAGTGATTACCGCCGCCGAAAGACATGTAACACCAGTGGAGATACAGATGTGTTGGCAGTCTTTAAAATAGCGGGTCCCGGTGAGCTCACTTACCAAACGAAAAGCAAAAGCAATAATGTACTTTCTTTAAGTGTCCTGTAGGATCTGTGTGTTTAAATTAATATTAAAAAGATGTTCTTAATCTTACTGGTCCACCCTTCTCTTATCTCTTTCTGTCTTCTGTAGTATAAAAAGATGGCTAATCCCTTTGCAAAGGCCTAATATTTTAACACGTTTTTTTTTCATTTTATTTGATTCCAATAGCCACTTTACCATTGCAACTTCCACTCGACCATATACTAGGCTATATGCTTGCTAAATCGATAACAATGAAGAATAGAAATAATAACTGTGATTTTAAATCATGGTTGTAATTTCTGTGCCTGTGATATTAATGTCTGCAGCTGCCTCCTATTTTCCGCAATCATTACACGGTGTTTTGCCTCTTGTGCCGAACTACTCTCATTATCGGTCAGGGTTTATGCGACGTAGCACATTTAACTCAGCTATTGTATATTATTAATTACTAGTCGATATCTATCTTTGTTTGCGTTGCTTGTTACTAATATAATATTAAGTTGCTTGTTAATAATAATTCAATCTTAAGTGGAGAGATTAGCACTATAAAAATTTATAGCATTTAATTGAAATATAACCTAGTAGTTTTTTCGTGATGTGCGAACAACGGCAGACATCTTTTATTTTATTTACATGGATTGATAATCGGTTATCATGCCGAGCTCTGGAGACGAGATAGCATATTGACTTAATTGTAAAACAATTAATGATGTTTAATAATAATTATAGATAACGCATGTCCATACTGCGCGACGTTTAAAGACTTTTTTGTTCAGCTTTTAATTATATGACATATATAAGAGAATGTGACAGGTGATATACAACGTATGATAGGGAAAGAGATAGCAGTCTATAGAATTGCAATGCAATTACAACCAATTGGTGTAATTTAGGTTCCTCAGTTTCGGTGTGGTAGTGTCAAATCTACCTCGTATTTGTATATGATACCATTGTCAGACAATTACAAACTCTGACATCCAAGTTCGAGTAAAACCGGCACCGCTTAGTGGCGTGAACTTAATAAAATTTTTGTCAAACGTTAAAACTTAATTTGTTAATAAAATGTTACATTAGGAATTTGAATTGAGTTGCAAATTCCTATTTCTCCTAAAAACTATGCGTAGCAAATTACAACGAGCCGTAATAAATTTGCATTGTACGCGCGTATTTAATTCAAATCGTTGATAATAAATTGATTGTAATTATTACAGATGGCGGCCGGCGCTTTTGAAATCACCGATTGGTGTTTGTTTTAATTACAAATATTTCCAAGATAAATCTTAATTATAAAATTGATCAATGATTTTCGTAATAACGAAACGATTAATTTTTTCCAATAATCAAATCAAAAAAAAATATACAATTTATTGTATAGTTTTCATATATTTATAATCTGAATTTGAACCCGATAACTCTATAGTAAGTACCCGTACTTAGGCTCGCAGTATATTAGGGTATCTTCATTTTTTTAAATATTTTGTGTCGGGTCTGGCGCCTTCGTGCGCACAAATCGCCTAATTTAAATCAACATTGCATTCAGATGATGACAAATTTCTTTCGTCTCCTTCACAACCATACATCTACGCGTAAATCGATATAAATCGATATCGAGCTTTAATAAATATACATGTGAGGATACATATAAAGATACGTTATTATAGTGATAGGAAGGCATGCATATTTTTATGGATGCGTATTATATAGGTACTTAATAATAGATATAGGAAGGCAGGTATGTATATTTTTATAATAGTACTTTATCCTCCACGGTTGGTTATCTGAATTTGCTTCCGTCTAACTCACCTTGCGCTTTCATGGCGGCAACCGCGTGGATCACGCCGTCCCAAGGTCTGGGCAAATCTAGAAACACAGCGTCGGCTTTCCCGTTCAGATCCGCGCCGAAACCATCTTCGAGGACGTCCCTGTGTTGCGTCTAAAAATAAACATAAAATTTTTCATCATCACTTATGTGGGGTCGGCTCAACATGTGCTTAGTGTCCGGGCGCTCGCCTTTAATTCAATATACTCGAGCAACCTGAGTTCGATCCCCGGTGCCGGCACCAATGAAATTGTTAATTTAAAGTGCTGAATTATCACGTGCTCAGCGGTAAAGGAAAACATCGTGAGGAAACCTGCATATTTTCGAAAATAATAATGAAAAAAAAAATATTTCGAAGATATGTGATACCCTCTGTACAGATGACTTCGTGGCGAAGTTGCCAAAGTATTGGCTTCGGCGTCGGGGGTCGTGGGTTCGATTCCCACACAGGACAACTATTTGTGTGACCCACAGATAGTTGTTTCGCATCTGGGTGTTTGTCCGCGTGAAATTTATGTTTGTAAAACGTCCTTTACAACACAGGATAATATTATCCTAAAGTAAGGGCAGTGAAAAAAAAAAAAAAAAAAAACGAGGAGGCCTTTGCTCAGCAGTAGGACATGTAGTACGGAACCGGTCGTGCGCGAGTCCAGCTCGCACTTGGCCGGTTTTTTTATACATCTGAACGCATTAAAAATGTCGCTCGGCTTTCGGAACATAATACATTTGAAATGCTACCTGTTATCTTGAAAGTGAATCGAGTTATTGACTATTTAGCAGCCGTTTGTGAGAAAAAAAATCCTTTCAAATACAACGTCAAACCTTGTCACCGTAAAATGTCTTAACCTTGGCAACATCGATTTGCATTCTAAAAATCTACTAACTACGACAGGTGATGGCAAATAAAACAGTTGGCAATCATTTTTGTTTGTTTTTTTTTTCTTTTTCGCCAATGGAATGGAATTATACTATTGACGAAAAATAGTTGGCTCTTAGCACAGTGGACAGCATCTGTGCGCGTAACCCAGACGACACGGGTTCGAATCCTGGCTGTGTCGAAAAACTTTTCACAATTCATTTATTATCTATTAAAATCGCATTTAAAACGTATACGGCCATTGATACATTATCAGTTAAAGTTTCATGTACATCATCATCTACATCAGAAAGTTATACCTATATACATATGAAATAATCGGTTTTACAGTGGTGTGGACTTTGAGCAACTTGAGTTCATATTCTGGTACTTTTTAAGAGCTGGTTGACCATATGTTGGGGAAAAAAGGTTCTCGAATGGCAGGGCATCGCAATATTGGACAACCCCCCACTAGACGGAGTGACGACCTGTGCAAGTGTGCGGGAAGTCAATGGAAGCAGGTGGTTCAGGATCGTGCTACGTGCCAGTCTGAGCAGTCTGAGCGGAAGGCCTATGTTCAGCAGTGGACTCAAAGTGGCTGAAGAGATGATGATGACCATATGCTCGGTGGTTAATGCATAGCGTATAAACTTGCATGTTTAAGAAATGATTAAGAAAAGTATTTCGGAGATATGTGAATTCTGCCAGTTCAGTGGGATCGCGTGGCGGACCATGCTCTAATTTTTTTTTATGTGAGAAGGTGGCAAGCAAACCGGCGGTTGACCTGGTGTTAAGTGATAACCACCGCCCATGGACACTTGCAACACGTTGCAGATGCGTTGTCGCCTTAGAATAAAGTGAGCGCCGGCTACCTTACTCACCAGACAACACGTAACACTTGCACTACGCCGCCGGTCTTCTGTGAGGTCGTGTTTACTCGGACGGACCTGCCTATTCGTGCAATAGCCGAAGCTGTTGCGTGGCCCTAACACAGTTAACCTCTGCAGTAAACGGACTACGTTAGAAACCTTTTTAATTTGCCTAGATTATTGAATTTTCTTGAGACATGTATAAACTGAACAATGAAACGGCTGAACTTACTTTCACGACCAGTTTCAGACTTATCGGAGATCCTTCCAGGGATTTTATGAGTTCAGCCGCTGTCATTTTCTGCAGTTATTTCTTTTTTTTCTTTAAAGATATATGAACAATAATAATAATAACACATATTATAAACATAGATTATTGGCATAATGTAAAATACTTACAGTGACGAAATCCGCCAAGCCGTGCTCTTGGAACTCTTCTCTGGCAACGTTCGCCCTGTGCTCGTGGAAGTCGAATGTATAGACGTGGCCATGTGGACGCACTCGACGGATAAGTGCGTGAGTTAGCGAACCACTTCCAGTACCTATGAGTTCATTGTTTTGGGGTAATTATTTACTACCATTAGTTACTTCGTGTAATAACTGTGATATATCAAGAACGTTTCCGGAAGTCGAGGCGAAACGACATCTGCTACACCCAAGGGTTACAGAGGCGTTGACAAACTTTTGAAAATTGGGCTCTGGCTTCCTCACTCACCAGACGAAACGCGAATGTATTTGTCATACTTCCACTTTACGCTGGTCTTCTGTGAGGTCTTGGTACTTACCCGGACGGGCCTGCCCATTCGTGCAACAGCCGAGGCTGCTGCGTGGCCCTACCACCGTTAAAAAATCTAAATTTACCCATATCTTTCTTACTGTTGGCTCGGGATTTTGATTTTTATACACCTAATAGGGACTATAGACCTCAGTATCTGGTATAAATTTCAACTTGCTAGGTCCACCAGTCCCGAAGAAAATCGGTGGTGACACACGGACTGACAAACGGACAAGAGAGCGATCTTATAAGGGTTCCTTTGGGGAGAGGGAGGGTGTAGCATATATCGCGATCGAGCTATCTCTAAACTGAAAAGCGGCGTGATCTTGACTCAATGTTACATTTTAATCATGGTTCTTAATTTCAGAAATAAAAATGGATTATGCTTTATGCCTGTATTTAAAGATGATATTCTAAAAATTGTTTTTAAGGTACAGAACCCTAAAAATAAAAAAATAAACATAAAAAGTTGCTGATACACAGATTTTTGGGCAAGGGAAAATGAATCGGTGAATCGAAAATCTTACAGGAATTGCATTTACATCGCTATCTACTTAAATTACAAAACAAATTAACTGGAAAGTATTAATATTTTTGTAGAGAAATTGTTCTTAAATTTACATTTTACATTTCATCTTAAGTACAAAGACTGGCACTAAAATTAAAAATCATTAATTTTAAAGCATCTTTTTTTGCATTGTATAAAACATTACCTTAATGAGCTAATGACCATTCTTACTTTTCTTAAATAAAAATAATGTTTTTTAATGTTACATTGCAATTATCAAATTAAATTGATAGATAAGTAATTAAATAAAATGTTTTAACAAATAATTACCTGCTTCGATAACAATACTACCAGGTACTAAGTCCAATTGTAATAATATCATACTAATGTCTGGTGTGTAGATGATCTGCGTGCGATGAGGTAAGGTTTGAGACCACAATTCTGGTGTTGGTTGTAAAATGTGGCCCCAGCCTTTGGATAGTTCAACCTGTGTACAATGATTTCTTTTTACATATGACTCAAATACACATATTTACATTTATGTATGTATAAACAAATATTTTTAAAATTCTATGTGTGATATAATTACGACTCTTTTCTGTGCACCTTATAG
Organism: Iphiclides podalirius; assembly: GCA_933534255.1. Lineage (NCBI taxonomy): Eukaryota > Metazoa > Arthropoda > Insecta > Lepidoptera > Papilionidae > Iphiclides > Iphiclides podalirius. Next base: position 7,861,245 of record OW152833.1, read on the forward strand.
TTGATATTAGATGACAATATTATGAGATAATTAAATTTAAACACGAAAGCTTACTTTTACTCATGAAACTTACGATTTTAATTTGTTGTACTTTGTAAGAAAATCGTTTTCGGTTTCATGAATAACATATGCAAATCAACTATTATATATAATTGACTAGAGACAATAGTAATTGTTTATTTAATAATAATACTTACTCGGCTTCCATAGTCAGCCCCAATAAGATTTCTAACCTTTAAAGCACCAAATGGTGTTTGGTAAACGTTTTCTACTAAATCACCTCTTTTATTTTTTATTTCAGGTGTCACTTCTAAAGCATAAAGGTTATTACTTAAATACAATATCACGGTATCACCTTCATCAATTTTTTCTTTATAATTTCGAAAACTCATGTTGTCTAAATATACAATAATAAACTAAGTTTGTAAACACTGTCCAACATGGGTTTGACAATTGACATTAGTAAGTCATCTGCGGTTGCGTTCCGATATTACTTTGATATAAAACAGTTTTTGTGCACCACTACAGATTGTTTTTAAACACTATTTGTATTTTTGTTAAATGATTGGAAATTTATGGTTAATTTGAAATAGATATAATATTTTAATAGTAAATAAAGAAGTCAGAAAAATATAAAGACATATGAAATTTAGTAGTAGTACGCATGGATGATAAAACGTAACCGAATGGCATGTTACGTAAATTGGAATTATTGGATTTGGATTTCATATTCGCATTTTGGCATTTTGATTGAATGTATTTTCTTTCTATACACATCGGCAAAATCCGAATAAGAATTGCGAATACAACGCTTACAAGTTTAAGGATACAGTAAAATAAAGTGATAACTTAAAAAATGATAATATAAAAGCTTGGTATGTAATCAAAACTATACAAATAATAAAATAATGCCTATACCTCATAGTGTGAAGAAAGATTTCTAAAGTTTAGTTGTCTCAAGCCAACACAAGTGATCAAGTGATTAAGACTTGTGATGGATGCTTCTAAAACTACTAGTAAAACTAGTTCCCTAAAGGCTTTAATATTAAAAGCATGGCGTGAACGATGGACTGACATACAATGGGGAATAAATATAAAAACTATTTTACCACGAGGGGTTAGTGGAGACTTATACAATCTAGCAGATTGTATCCTTCAACAAGCAATGGTCGGATGCGGAGCGAACCAGTTGGTAATTTCATACCTTAAGCATTCTCTGGCGTCACATTTAGTATCATATGCGGCTGTAATGCAAAGAATTGCCAAGTTTGATGCATTTCATAAACCTCATTGCATTTTGAGCCTCCTCGAATTCTTAGAGAGCTTTCTTGATAGTGTTACATGTAGAGGTAAAATGGAAGAAGAAATTTTGGCATATGCTGTCTCATCTATGATACTATGGCTGCTACAAGTATATCATTACTCATTGAGTAAGTATCCATCTTCTAATCCTATCCAAAGTCAAGAACTACTAGAGAAATCTACATCACTTTTAAACTCCATTGTCCACACAGACTTTTTGCTTGCTATGTTTTATTTGGCTAAGCAAAATGATCCAGATGAGTATAATGAAGTAACAAAAAAATGCCAAGAGATTACAGGTTTTATGATGATGAACACACAATTCAAAGCACCTGTTACTATTCATGAGACATTACAGAAGATTTGTAATATGTCTATTGATAAAATTGCACCATTAAACACAAAGCCGGAGTCTGTCACCCATTGCCTTCAAGCCCTCATTGCAATAGATGTCCTAGCAAATCCAAGTGTGGATTTGCAGCAACTTTCCAACCAATTGCTCATGGTGCAAAGAATCAAAGGTTTTACATTGTCAAGATTGTACTGTGAACTAATACGGGCATGTTTTATTTCATTAAATGACTCTAGTAAAGACGCTTCCAAGCAAGCATTATGGGCAGCATTTACATTTTTAAAAGTGCCTCAAGTTATGCATTACATACATAATACTTGTGGAACCGGCAATAAGGATGGAGAACACTCAATCGAAGTGGTTGAAGCTTTTGAAAAGCTTTTGCAATCTACACCTTTACTTGATATTGTCGATACTAAGAACAGTTGTAATAGTGTTGTTTCTCTTTTGGAACCATTAGTTAAATTAAATGTAGTGTCGGAAAATCATTTGTCGTATTTTAAGCAAAAACGTGAAACTAAAGACATGAAACTGCAAAAATATGAACCTACTGGTTTGCAAGGCTCTGTCCCATCATTTATTACTCGTGCAGAACCTACTTTAGCTGGAATCTTGAAAACTATGGGTGGGGACTTTCATAAAACTCAGGAATCTTTGTATGGCATGTTGTGTCAAATAGTTGGTGGTACAACCTTAGATACAATTTTGGCTGTGGCTACTGTAGAAGGAAAACTTAAATTGTTTGTGTCAAGGCTAATCAAATTTAATGAATTTGCATTACTTGCTGCAAGTGAGAAAGGAGCTTCTCAATCTAAGGTATATATTTTTGATATTTCCTTTTTAATTCTATGTTCAATTGTACAAGAATATGGAATCGAAACAGTTTTAGATGAAAATGGAGACTCATTTTTTGAAAAATGGGTTAGGGATTGTATGGTTCACAAAGGTGTCCATAAATCACCTGAACAAATACTTAAGAAATGTGATTTACAGCTTATGGATATTTTTATTCATCACCTCAGTGCTCCTGATTTCGATTTTAAGAATACCAATTTAAAACCTCATGATCTTTGTATGAATGTAAGTGGGGCAGTAAAAGAGATCTTATTTGCTTGGGAACAGGGTTCTATTTCTTCTGCTGATGTTAAAAGAATGCTAGATTCTCTCAGACAAAAAATGGCTTCATTAGCTGTTTGTGCCTCAGTATGGCTGTGTTCATATATTAATGTAGTACATCAGGATGCATTCTTAAAACCCATTAATATGGTGCAACAATTTTTAGTACCACCAACTGAAATTGAATTAAATCAGATTGATAACTTCAAAGAACGTGCAATATTAATGGTTCAAATAATAAGAAAAATGCAATATGATATTCATCCACCATCAGTTCCCAAATCTAAGGTCATAACATTTTCCCATAGTATTATTTCTCGTCAACCAATACTTGAACAGCTACAAGCTGTTTGGGAAGACATAAAGTCTAGAGGGTATCTGCATATAGATGCCACACATATTAGTCAAAGTTTACTTAATACTGCTGGACCTGTTTGGTTTGTGACTAATCTAGTAAAAGAAACACTTAAGTTCCGTTATCAAGATGATTTAGACCGGTCAGTGGATATTGTATTTGCCTTGTTTCATTTAGACATTGAAAATTGCGCAGAAGCTTTGTTACTTCATGTTCTACCTCAATACTTATATAATGCAAAATTATGTGAAGAATTAGTTGAACCTCAATCGGGAATATTGGCAAAGTTGTCAGTTTATTGCATTTATGCTGCTTTGGAATTTAGCAATTCTAGCAAAACTCAAACCTCTAGAAAGCGCCGACATGAAGATACTGATGATTTGGACGCGATGTGTACTTCTAATAAAGTACGGAGATTGAACGATAACTCCTCTGATAGTAGTTCCATGTACTATTCTCAAGGCCAGTGTTCAACAGGGACTATTTTAAAGGAACCATTACAGTCTGCCTTAGAACTGCTGTATAAGTCATTTTCTCAATTGGCTGGTAAAAATGGTGATGTAACACCCCAAACATATTTCATATTACAATTTTTAGTGTACATTGTTCAATGTGGTCAAGAGAGGGCACAAGTGGTGTTACAGAAAATGCCTAGCGAAATTGTTCCAACTCTGATCAAGGCTCTACCAGATAGTTTTAATATTGGCCTGATTTTAAGACTTTATGATTTGTCCACTGCATATGGAAGGCGAGACACTGCAAGGGATCTTTGTCTGTTGCGTAATATGCGCTTACGTCCCGATTGAATAAAGAAATAAAATAAGATCAAATCATGATAGATTTTTATGAACACTTCAATTATATGTATTCTAATTTTAAGTAATTAAACAAATGAAATAATTATGGGTTTTATTTCCACATATAGGTATAGAAATTAGAACAATTTTTGATTGTACATGTTTTATTTTCAATCAACAAATTTAGTCAAACTTGTGCACTTGCTCTTCATGAGCAAATGAGAAAAATCTTTTTATTTGTACATTACATTTTTATACAAGGAAAATATACATTTTTCTACAATTTTTTGTAAAGGATAATAATCTAATGGATTGGACGAATATTACTTGAATCAATATAGCATTAGCTCCAAGATCGCCAATTTAAATAAAAAATCTAAATCCGGATTTTAACAATTTATAGTATTTTTTAAACTTATAATGAATAAAGATTTAAATATATATAATTATTTTTGAAGCTAATTGATATGGCTGAAATTATTACATATAAGATTAAATTAAGTAAATTAAACATGATAATAAATTATTTCATTTGCAATGAATGAATTTGTTTTTGATTTTTTGTCTTTGCAGAATAGTTATATTTTATTGTTTATTACAGAACCTATAATAAATTCCTTAAATTTTATTTACACAAATAATACAAATTAATCTTAATTAAATCATTCCACATTGTATGTGATAGATCCAAGATTACTATTACCAGTTTGTACAATTTTTATTGGTAAATTAGAAATATAATATATACATCTAGACATTCTATAGTTTACATCATATACAAACATTGATCACAGAAGAGTTCCAGAGCTTGCCCTATATAAGAACTTATAAGAATGATAGGATTGGGGTAACAAATATTGAACTAATTATATTAAATTTTACGTATAATTATACTAGTTATAATGCAGGCTTTTTGGCACCTGGTGAATCTGGATGTGACCGATCTGCAACAAAGTAATTTTTAAAATATAAAAAGATAGAATTATTTTATTTAAACCTTTGTAGTGTAATTTATGTTTTGTAAAACACTCTCATCACAGGATAAAGTTATCCTATATAAAGGGCAAAGTTTTTAAAAAACCTTAAATGCCATCCAGATAGTAGAGGTATTTGTCAACTACATTGCATTAATGGTACATTATAGTTACATGTCTAATTTTCTGAATTTTGCAGGCTTTGTTTATTATTTATTTGCAGATACTTAAGACACAAAACATTTACATAATCTTTATTGGATTCCTTAATTAAAATAGGTATCTTCACTGATATTAATTTTGTGACTTCTTAGATGTTTCGTGTTTAGTATGGACAAATCGTGGGGCCAAGCAACATTTTTCACTGTTGCACAAATGGGTAAGTCCGTCCGGGTAAGTACCACGACCTCACAGAAGATCCGCGTGAAGTCGAAGTGTTATACTTCTGCGTTTCTTTTGGTGACAGGTAGCCGGGGCCAACTTTATTAAAAGATGATAACGCAAATTTACGGATGTTGTAAATGTCAATCGACGGCGGCGGTACCAGTCCCAGCCTTATTGTTTTTTGCATTTGATTTTTGGCACCCCTTATACCTGGCGCTTAGAGCGACTGCTTCTCTTACTCTACCCTTGGGTTGTCGCTGGGCCGCGATTATCACTTAACATGAAGGTGAACTGTCAGCTCGTTCGCCACCGGCTCACATAAAAAATATATACATTAGACTGATTTTAATCCAAACGATTTAAATTTATTATAAATGTAATTAATTTGCTATATATTTTACGGAAAATCCTTATAAAATAAATTAGGTTCCAATCCCATGTCTATTTAATTAATGCTTTGATCTTAAACTATATATTAAACTTACCAATTTGTCTTCTTAGAATATCCCCTTCTCTGCTACTGTTGTATTCAGACGATGGACTACTGACCCTCATTGGTAGGCTTATTCTATTAGGATTGCAGTTCTCATCGATAGAAGTTTCTGCGTTAGTAAAGGTCGTACGATGACCTCTATTCCACGTCTGATGATAGGAACTTTCTGTAGTTATTGTGCTACATCTATTGTTAGTATGAGGAACATACTGTTCAGGTGACCAGTCGAAGACGAAAGTGTGACTATAGTTTTGTGTGTATGCAGACGGAGTGCCAGATGGGGTTGGTGGAGTAGTTGTGACGTACGGGCTAAGATCTTGATGACAGACGTCTGGAACTTTCTGCAATGCTGATTCTGACCACGTTGGACTAGGGTTCCACTGATCGAGCATGTCGTTTTCGGTTATATTAAAATTTTTCGACCCTGGCCTACGACTTGCTATAGACCCTGCTGATATAGCTATTAACGTTTCTCCACCAGAAATACCGCTGGATGTTGAGAACCGCGGAGAAATATTAGTAATAGGAATATTAGATTTGTCGTCTGATTGTTTAACTTTCCTTTTGGCGTTAGGCTGGATCCTGGTATCTTCCATTCGTATATTGTGATACCTGAAAAAGGAAGCTGAAGTTAAACATGGTGATTATGATATACTAGATTATGACAACCTACGAATTCTTAAATCTAAGGTCACTTAAAATGAATGTGAATATTTTTCTAACCTGTTTTCTTGCAATGACACAGAGTAGTCGACTGGGCCATTGTCTGTTCTTTCGTATGTATAGTGTATTGGCGTTAAATGTGGAGGAATGTGCGGTATGTGAGGCTGGAGCCCGGTGTTGGTCATCATAGCCGCCTGATTCCCGTTGATGCAGACCGGAGGCGTCTGTGGGTACTGCATGGCAGGTGGGTACACTTGTATATCTGGCGGTGGCGGCCCATACATCCTGGTGGCTGCTTCGTAAGCCAGTCCGTAGTGAAGTTTGGATTGAACTGCGTAGTAATGATAGAGCCACGGGTTTGCCTTCATTACGGCTGCTTCCTGTTCGCTGTGGACAAAAAAACATCATTTAACAATGCTTTTTTGTTTTATTAAGTGAGACCTATTGGATTGTGGATAAAATAAAAATAAAACGTATCATCAAGAAACAGAGCAGAAGTTATTATATATATTACTACTGGTGCATTTAATGGTGCAGAATGGCTCGTATGAGAGCAGAAAGTAAAGAAAAAAGCGATTCGCTTAATATATTGCAATTGTTTAATGCATTTGGACTATCCGTTTTCGTACAGTACCTAATTGATTATTGTTATGCGCTAAATAACTTTAACATAAATGGTGCGTGCAGTTTAGATTTGTGACACTTTTCAAACTACGCTACATGCTTTGCCCATTAGTTGGGTGGGAGAATGGTCTCACTAAAGTTTAATGTTTATATTAAGTAGTGTCTACAGTCCATGTAAGTACGGTGTATGTGTAAATAGCAAAACAGTTTACAATGCGACAGCACACTAACTAAACCCTGTTGACGTTTTAAACATTCTTGTATTATCCTTACGATAATCATTACAGTTTCGTATTGGGTTACTGCTAATAAAGTTATAGTTGGTACCTTGTGTTAGTAATAATGGTGTCCTTAACTTTTATTAAGTTTTATGGTAAAGGTTAATGTTTGCTATGTATTTATTTTTTATTAATTATTCCTAAATGGGATTCCATTTAAGAATAATCAATACAAAATACAATACATTAATAAGCCTCAATTATATTTGGGTATAATTTACAAACAAATTACAAACTTACCTAAAACCTTACAAATTTACCTAATTATACCCAAAACATACACAATTGTGTATGTTTTGGGTATAATTAGGTAGGTGTAAATATTGTATTTGTTTCAAGTTTGTGTTCTATATGTAGCCTATGTTTTAAATTGAATTCAAAATGATTGCACAAGAGTGATATTTGTACCACGCTCTCAAAGCAACCTTTCGCAAGATTAGTTTGAGTTTGAGAAGCCAACCTTTAATACTGCGAAGTCAGGGAAATGTCACATACTTAGGTCTGGATTTTTACAGAAACTTATATGTACTGAAATATTAACCATTTAATTAATAATTATATTACTTAAGAATGAATTAGCATGGTGACCAAATTAGGGATCTTGTTATCAGATATTATACTTTTCACAAAATAGATTTTTTTAGTCCTCGAATAAGATTACTGAATGTAATCTTATGTAATATATAATAACGTATTACTAATGAACGTTTAACAATAGTATTTTTCGGACGTAATGTCTGTAAAATAGTATCTTTTCAAATAGTGTAACCGTGTAACCGAGTAACCAATAAATCTTGTTATTTCTATAAATTTATTCAAATGAAATTATACACGTCAATCATAATTGACATTATCTAATGACTATTACATATTTTTAAATTATCATGAATTATTGTACTTTGTTTTATGCCAATGTTGCCTTTCTGTTTAGATATTTACGGCGACAAATTGTTTAGCATTCGCATTGGGGGAGAGCTTATAGCTGGGAATCGAAACGGCGCTCGGATAAGGTGTCCCCTGTTTACACAGCGGCAAATGTTCTGCATAATGTGCTTGACCTACGATCGCTGGTAGATTCTGCTCAAGTCTATTGACTAGCCATGTAAAATACGACGTGTCGTAATATTAACGCGAAATTCGAAATTCTGAATACATTTCATGTTTCACAAAATTGTACCAAAGTTCGGTCATCGCAGTATTTTTCTCTTCATTTTTACTTTTGCTAGGGTAAAATGGTACTTTTGAAAATGACAGGGGATACAAAGTAGATTTAAAATAGTCTATTTCGCTTTTAACCTATTTCTGCTTGCTCTAATCCTTTTAATGAACACTGTGAAAAGAGGGAATGATCACAATGATAAACTTTCACGCTTATATAATAACTATATGAGTAACAAAAATACACTGACCGAAGATTAAAACTATAATCTAAAAGTAAGCCAAGATAAAGACAGCTCGTCATCGTTCGTACAAGAACAAAGAGATTAACGATTTTATATTAGTTACCCCTTCGACTGTTACTTTACTAGGGCTGTTTTTTATTATTATTTACTCCTCCAATTACATTTGTAAAAGTTTTAGGTACACGATAATCTGATCGTTTCGTGTTACAAACGTTTCCAGTACCTAACTTCCCATTTGTACTAACATTTCGGCCCTTCTGCGTGTCATTATCACACGGTCGATCTTCAAGTCCCGGTTCAGCCCTCATAGATCGAGCTAGGTGCACCCGGACGGGTCGGCGATTAGTTTTACTAATTAGTGGGCGCATTTCATCGAAGCGATAAGGCTCGCTCTTTGTCCAGCCTGTTGGAGGCAGTTCGTTACCTATTGACATTTAAGCGACATTGCTGATTGCCAGTTTCCTACACGTTACTTAGATTTCAATTTTGTTTTCTCTTTTTACATCGGCGAATACTTATAATTTAATTAAGCTTTAACCTACTCGGTGAAAGATCTAGTTAGGGTTCCGTAAAACAAAAGGGTAAAACGGGATCATATATCAAATACCGTATACATTACTAAGACTCCGCTGTCTGTCTGTCACCCTGTTTGTCTGTTTGTCCATCTGTCACCAGGCTGTATCTCATATACCGTAATAGACAGTTGAAATTTTCACAGATGATTTTTGACTGGTGCTATAACAACGAATACTAAGAAAAGAGAATCAAATAAAAATATTTAAGGTGGCTCCCATACAAATAACTCCTGGCGAAAGGCAACGGTTGCTGGACAACCTATAGGTACTTACCAATTACTATGTATATAATCGTACGGAATCCTTTGTTTTTTTTTAATCATTAGACTTATTATCGGTAGCGTTATCCCAAATAAGAGTTTCAGGTCGCGTCTGAGACTCTTAACAGACCTAAATTTTCAGATATTTTACGTGCTTATCAAGATTATTTTAGGGATTTTGATGCCTCGATGTTTTGACCCCACTGCTGCACCGATACCAGCCCGGTTTATGTACGCGGTGGTGACAGCCCAAAAAGATAATTAAAAAAAAAACATGTTAATCAAAAAAGAGTACGAGTCCGTAGAGTTAGTTTTGTTAAAATAAAAAAACACAAACGTAACTGATGTTACAAGTACTAATGCCATAGTTAACCAGGTTTACTGTCAGGTCGTGCGTAATGTGCACGGTATTTTATGTTGGTCTGCTTTAAATTAATTTAGGATAGCTAGCAGGTGGTATCAATTTCTGCACATGGAGCGAAATGTATGGAATGTTATAATAGTATCTTGTATTAACTGATGTTTTTGCTTTCAGTCCCGAGACTAATAGTATCTAGGTCTTGTTATACATAACGGAGTCGAACTAATGACGTACCCTCCATTCGACCATGGCCCCGCCAATTTGTGCGTTTGTAACTCTCGACACATAAATCCCCACGCGACGTGACGTAGGCGGCCGACATGTCCACAATTCCGCGGTAGTTTACTGCGCATCCAGTTTGCGTGTGATTCGTGAGTTATAGATCGCTTTTTACTATTAATTTTGTTATAATAAACACCCTGTCCCAAAAATAAAATATTTTTGTACGAGTAGTATTTGGAGTATTATAACATTTTTAGGTTTCTTCACTGCGTGCGACTGAATTCCTTGTACAATTTAGTAGAGTAAAGAAAGCGAATATTGTTTTTAATATTAAATATTTTATGTAAATGTTTATCAAAAAGAATTAATAAAACGTTCCTTTAAATACATTCTTGTATGTATGTGTGATGATTCGGTAAGTGTACAACTAAGCTACGGCGTCACCGGTTGTGGGTGCGTATTTGTACGCATCTGTAAGTTTGAAATGTTTCAAACAATAATAAACCTTTACTATTTTTTTTTAATATTGTATAAGTCGTTCTGTCTGTATCTCGTACTCCAGTGACTGAATTTAAATTCTAGTGCTGGTATCAAAGTAGCGAAGATACTGAATACATGCTCGTGGGCTATTAAGATATTTCAAGTGTGGAGGGTTCGCGTGGCGGACTATTGTCTAATAGCATTTGTACAGAGGACATCCTGCACTTGACCAGCAGTGGGACACATATATGAGCAATTACTTGCTTTACCTTAGAAAACGACTATCATACAGTAGTGTCAGGTGTAAAGCTCTTTCATAAAACACGCAACTTTTACGGCTTATTAAGTTCTACTATCATCATAGAAGTTTTCAAGTAACCCATTAAATGTGTATATAGTGTTATATACGCATTTTGTAACGAGGAAATCACCAATAAATAAGTCTTATTAAGGCATTACGACCGGGTCACGGCGGGACTAAGGGCACCATTCAACTCCGTCGCTCATACATAGCGTTGTTAGCAGCCTCGCGTTCGTCAGTGAAAAGTACGAGGTAACATGAGTAAGTTGCGCAAAGCATCAGTACAACTTGACAAATGACGCAATCCCGCGAACAATGCCCGCGGACTTGTGTGCCCGCCTTTATACAGCTCTCGTAAAGGTGGTGCAAGATAGAAGCGGACAGGGGGCACCACGGAAAGGCCTTAGCTATCGAAAATAATTATGATTAAGTAAATACTTGCTTTACCAAATTAACTTAGTGCAGCGATGTGCAGTATAATATGATTTTATAAAGATCTGGAATTGTTTTCGGCAAACGAGTGAAATGTTTTGTGTGATTTAACCTTGTTATGCCTTCAACTCATGAAAGTTTTTATATGATTAGGCTATGCGATAAAATCTCAAACTGAATCCGGTATACGAGTGAAATGTTTTAAGATTTTTAAAATTTTCTCATAATTTACTAATTAATGTTTTTGAAATACAATTCTTACCCCACATGTATTGGGATTGACTGTGTAAGTTATAAGAGTTAACAGAATAGAGGCGTCAATATGTTAGCCCGTGCAAAGATTATCTTTGTACCTTTTATATAGTCTATAAATAAAATAAAATTATTTTCTCCAATAAACAAAGAACTTAATATGCGATAAACTTGAATGTTTTAGGTAAACGAACAAACTGTAAAGGTAAATTTAAGGTATGTTATGTAAGTGTATGTTTTAATACATTTTGATTTATCGTAACATTACTCTTTAATTTGGCTGTATTTAAACTCATTGGTGCATAAAAACAATATAAGGTTTACACTCATCAATAATTATTAGTTTAAATGTCAATTGAAACTGTAAAAAGACATCAAAAACGCCTTTATCTCAATCCCTGGGCCGCTCCCGCCGAAACCTAAAAGCTCGTTTAACTTCGCGCCCTCACGACCACAGATTGGCAAGGGTCAGCTGCCCTGTCACCTAGTCGCGCTTTATTATTAATTAAGATTTACAATCTCACAGCGCCCACAGTCAATTAATTCGGCCCAGTCATAGCTCCCTGTTATACCTAATGGTGATATGGCTACTTGCCCGTTGGTACAATAACTTTGACGTTTGGGCGCGGACAATCTTATCGCAATAAATCGCAGCCGCATGACTTATTAGATATAGTTTAAATATAGAATTTGTCACGCCACTTCCGATTTATGTAGCTGTGGTTATCTTATTAAAAGATTGGAACGTTTAGGTTATTATAATAGTGTTGTGCTTAAAATATAAATGCATGCTAGTGATGGGTTTAAACCGTTGCGAATTCTAGTTGTTGTGCACGGCGGGGAGCATTGTTGCTTGAAAGTATCACTTATTCAAAAGGATGTCCTTTATCGTTTTTTATATGCGAGTATCACCTTGGTTAAACACTCGCTGACTATACATATGTATAGGTTAAAGTTTATAGGTAAACGATATAATTTAAAATCTGTTGTTAAATTGTATCTGTATTCCCACCTTAATGATGAAGTACTTATCCATCTATTATTATACAAATTGTTCTATCGCGTTAGTGGGTATTTTTTTATAATACTACATACGCCATATAACAATTAGTATTTGACGGTTATTTAAGCACAGATATTTCGATCATAGAAGTGAAACAGATCTGTTTTATCCCCTCGCAATACTTGTTCGTTTTCTTCAGCATTGTGGAAGCACCGAACGCCGTCGGTGTGGCACACGACTATGCAGGCGCTAAAAAGATAAGCTCAATGCTATTATCTATCATAGTCTGACGAGACTAGGCTTGGACGTAGACGGTAATTTTTGACATCAATGCACATCTTTATTTCCTAAAAAACATCCGATGTCAACATCATTATTTTCGAGTGCCATACCGGACGTGTCCAACGTCAACTAACGTCGAGATATGAAACGGTAGAGTTACCTCTTACCGTTGGCGTTTGTACTGTCAAACGTGCGTTGTTCCTAGAGTACAAACTATGTTGATGAAACAAATGGAATAAAATTAGACGAGTTGATTGTCGTTTCGTCGGATGACATGAAAAAAGGAGAGGGAAATTTTTAGAATTAAAAAATATTATTTACTCAGATTGGACAAAGCAGTTATATTTAAAAATATTAAGCGACAATAATGCATCGTTCGATGTCGGTGATCAACGATCGGCAGTACTCAGTATGCTCAGTACATCAATTCGGATGTCGGTGGTACCCGATGTGAAGCATTTCGCCAACGGATGACAACATCGCGAACTGAATTCGGATATCAACATCGTTGTTAGAGAAACGACCATCTCGAACGCGACAAGTCTGAATTAATAGAAATCGATTTAGTATGAGAGCTTTAAGCAAGAATGCCGCATTGCACTCTGCGCGCGCATTTCGCAAGAATCAACAAGACCGCAAAGAACGATTAAAAAAAAAACCACAAATACGGCCTTAGAATTTCCGCAGCGGCCGCGCGCTCCGGTAATTTTATGGGATTAACAAATTTCACCGCATCCCGAGCGCGAAATACGGGCGAGGGCGACGTGCGATCGGCGCCATCGATCAACTTCGGCGCTCGTTGCTTGTTAAACACCGTTTCTCACATCACAACAATGGCCCTCTGAGGGCATATTTCAAGCCATCCCGATAGCAACGTCGGCCGCCAGATCGGCCCGCGAGCCCAGCGCCGCCTTAATAAATCACTACCCCCTACAATATTTATTCGCTGCGAGCCTCTACTATGGGAACGCGATCCAATTTCGCCCGTGAAACTAGTGTCGGTGCGAGAATCGTGTACGCTCGTAAATTTTCAACGTTACCGTTCGGAAATCGGCGCCGGCACATTCGATGCTTCGTTCGGGATCGTGCCTCTTGACAGTTGTACAGTTTTTGACATTGCAATGTTGTTATCATTGTATGAATTATCGGTTTTCGTACCTACGAATCAGCGGTGTCAATATTTACTCAGTTTCCGAAGAATTTTTATACATTGATTTTCCTGTTTACAATATTACATGGGAGTATTCTTGAATTATGTTAATGGAACTAATAATAACGGAAGCAAACGTATAACTTACTATTCACTTCCCGTTTAGGTAATGCAAATAAATTTCGTCACGATCTTATCGGAAAATAAACATGTAAAGTGTGTGAAAGATTTTAGTAGCGGAAACTGAAGTGTGTATCATATTATTTATGAAACCGCTTGCGTAGAACGATGGTAAGGGTCGTGTTTACGAGAGGCATACGTCGTAGGACGTCATCTAGTATTGATATCTCAATAGGGAAGTCTGTAAGTGACCGCGTTAAGTTATGGCAGCAATTTTTCAAAGTCCGCCGCACCGGGCCTCGCGGAATTATCGCTCGACTTAATAGAGCGGCTTTAAAGCCAATTATTTGGCGTAAGGCTCACTCAGGATGGTATTTTTTTAACATTTGTCATAGTTATACATCTTGAAGGCTGTTATTTATTGCTTTTGACTCAGTTCCGTTTTAATAAAGATGTGTGTATGATATGCTGGTTGATAAAATTGCAGTCTCCTAAATAATAACTGTAATCTGGCACGCTTACGCACGTTATATGACATTAACAATTTTTCAAATTTAAATTATGTGTAAAAATGTGGGATTAGTTATGTATTGATGATTAAATTTAAAACTGTGTGTTTAATAAACATATGTTCATATATGTCACACAAAAAAATTACTAATTGCAATTACTAATTGTTGAAAAGACAATAATTTCTACAACGGAGTTGTCAGACACTGAGATTACTATTTAAAATGTTTGAACCCAGTTATATATAAGTAATATGTAATGATACGTAGATTGCAAGAATTTTTAATCGATGTTTATAACAAAGAAATAGATAAGTTTTATATCTTAAAATACATAGTAGCAAATGTAGCGATTGTTTTTATCTCAGTCATTAATCTTGATGTTGAAAGTTGTTGAGTATTATAATAAACTTGTACGGGAAACCTGTGATATTTTATTGAACCTAGTATTTGTCAGGCGGATCTTGCTAATATTTCTTCGTTTAGTAGCGTCTGTCGCAATAAATTATTTTACGCGGAAAATTCCATTATTTCGCGCGATGTTTGTACGGATGTTTAATCGATGGGTTATTTGCATCTAATGTGTTTTTATTGTGTTCACGGACGTCCTATTGCAATTTTTTTGCTCGTTTTTTTATCGTTAATACTATAAAAATAAGTTTATATTCAATGATTTTTTGTTATTAACGAGAAGAAATCAATATTACATAATTATTTAGATAACTTGAAAGTGTTCGTCGTCGCATTCATTGAACATTGATAATAATTTATTATTGATAAAATAATAAGAAGTTATATAATGTTGCTAAATATTTCATGCAATAGAATAACATTTGCAAACAATTTCAAGTATTTGAGACAGTTTAATGAAATAAAAATTTTGAATCATCTCATAATTTGACTTCATTTGTCTGCAAATTCACATAAATGTGCAAAGATATCTTAGAAACGTAATTACATAATATGCCTACAATATTCTTCAAATTTCTCAACGTACGGCAAATAAAATTGAACCCAGATGATGCCCAATTATGCGTTGTACCGTAATTATTTGTTCGCGGAGCATGTAAGTATTAAGGTCGCAATCATGATGGGTTCTGTGGCGTATTCGCTGCGTTGACGATCGGGATCTAAGCCTAAAGTTTGGCTTACATGTCTTAGCGATATTCACTGTTGGAATTTATATTTTTTAATTTTTCATACAAAGTGTAAAGTACAAATATGCGACATAACATTTAACATTGAACATTTATTAGAATTCAGCATTAATTAAATAAATAAATTGAATTGTAACGTAATTTATTACTGTGTACCACGAAATGTTTGTACCGCGAGTGGACCTTGCACCATCTTCTGAAGGAAGACAATTCTGAGAAAGAGCAAACCTCACAGGAGACTCACAAGACAATATCAGGTGAACTGCCTAACTTCTGGTATAAAAAAGTATTCCTGGTAGTATTTGAGACAATACGGACTTGAAACATTATCTATCGTAAAGTCAAGCACATGTATTGTTTAACATCTTTTCAATTAAGTTATAATTTTTAAAATGAGCATATTAAGTCATAAAGAGCGATTTACGGTGCAGGAGTTGGCAAATAATTATTGATTATTTATAAAAAAAAACATTTAAACAATAATTCTTTGCTCGACGCTGATGGTCTAGGTTTCAATTTTGCATTTACTTCCAAATAAGTAAGGGTGTAGTTTTTAAGTCAAATATAACGTGTGGTATATACATGTAGGTAGGTAACGCGCAGTGATGTGCATTTCTATTTTTGGATTTTTGAGCGAAATTTAACTGTGTGTACATTTTTGCAGTTTGACTTGAGACAGATCCATCCCTTGCCTAAACGGGTTCAATTAGCTCGTAACGTAAATTTTGCCAACTGTTGCTGGAAATGACTACTAACTAATTAATTCACATGAAAATTCATTCTTAGTCTAGTGGATAATTTACTCTGTACTATTAAAACCATAAAGATCTCAGTCGGTTTACATTCGCAGAGGTTAAGCATTAGTTATTTATAACGTTGCGCAAGTGTAGTAATGGTTATAGTGTTTTAATTGAATACAGAATTGATAATGTGTGGCGGATTCAAATTTTATTGCATAACGTCATTCAATAGCAGTCTTATGTTACGGGGAAATAGCGAAAGAATCTCATTTTCTAATTGCAATTTATTTAGTTATTATTGAATTGGGCTTTTCCAGTACAGAGGGTATTCGCACTACCCCTCATGATCCTACTGCGGTTGGACAAAGTTCACATTTCCATGATTTTTTTATTATTTCTTAGATATGTCCAATTTTTTCATTCTCATGATGTTTTTATTCATTGTCGAGCCCGTGATATCACTTATTTGTGCCGGCAGCAAAATTTGAACTCGGGTCGCTCGAGTTTACTGAACTGAAAGCAAGGACCCGGATACTGAGCCACGTTAGAGTATATCGACTAGTTAGCCTTTGTATGAGGAGTAGAAGATAATTCAATAATTATTTAAAGAAAATTATATAGAGCAGAACATCGTTGTAATTAATGTAGGATACCAAATTCACAATACTCGAGTCTGTCACTAGTATTTTGCAGGATGATTTATTAATATACCAAGTTATATTACATACTACGTAGAATAGTTACGGAAAGTGATTATTGGACGTCGCTGTTTCATGAATACCAGTAATTACTTGCATAAACCATTTGCACTGCAACGCATAATGTAATGTATAATGTAAGTCGATACTCTGTATCAGTCGATAACTGTATTTGTAAGTCGATACAAATTGCTTAATTTTTCATAAGAATAAAATTCTGGTTTTTCATTTGTTACTCTCTACTCTTTATAGGTTTTTGCGGCTTGAAGAATTAAAATATGGGGTAAAGTTATTTAATTTATCACGAATTATAAAATGCATATTTAATAAAGCGATAAATCTGGCCATAGATGCATGTGACTTCGACCTATCTTGGATACGTTGCATTACTGTAACGTTTGTTCGTACAGTAATTGCTTGCATCGGCTCAAAGCCGCCGCGTCGAAATAAAGTTATTCCATCCTAGAAGCTTGGAGGATCCTTGTGTCTAGATTTTATGGAGTTGTTTTGATAAAGTTTCTCAGTCACATTTCTAGTTCATTCAAAATTTTGTTCAAGGTATATGTTCTAACAACGTAACGTCACACACATTTGTTCACAGTACAAGCCCTTTCTTTTTGAAAGCATATTTGCGATTTTAGCACTTTTTATATGAACTGTTTAATTATCTAGATATGTTGTATTTACGAACTTCGTAAATATAATATGTTATCTAGATAGATATCTGCGAAGCTTGCTTAAAATTTGATTCGAACGGAAGCAGGCTTAGCGTCGTGTAAGCAATAGTCAACCGCGAGGGACCACTTTTACTGTAATCCAATGATTTTATTGTGTCTCAAAAGTAACGAAATTGCATTTATTGAATGATTTGAATGAGAACCATTCCGTTCATGCGTGCACTGATAACTCTAAACGAGGTAGCCGATAGAATTTACCCGTTTACATTCCACAGAAATGATCATACCATAATTTAATACCGGAATCTCGGAAACAGCTCCAGCGATTGTCATAAAATTTAGTATGTGCGTATTCGGGGGCGAAAAATCGATATACCTAAGTTTAATTTTTAGAAAATGTCGCGGTTCGTGTCACGATCATTTACACACTTATTTTTTTTTTACTTTTTTTTCTATACCAGATCATTGCTTTCTTTATTTTTTTTTTATTTCCAAAATTCACGGTCTACCTCCTCCTCCGCCAGGTACTATTAAGTGATATGTTACATGTAAAATAATAAGTACATTATTTTATTACATTCTTACTTTGGTTAATTGTTTCTATTGCATCGATTATTTTCATTTTTGGTTGATATATATAATGTCTGGCTACATTATTGCATTGGGCCTGTTATGATTGTTGTGTATATGACTATATCCATACTTAATATAATAAATGTCTGTCTCGCTTTCATGCCAAAACTACTGAACCGATTTAAATGAAATTAAGTACATAGATAGTCTAGAGCCTGAGAAAAGACAAGGGCTATTTTTTTAATTGGAAAAAAGTATTGTAAAGGATAGAAAGGTAAAAGAAAGATATTTATTAAAGGGCTGTAACGCGAGCGAAGCCGCGGGCGAATAACTAGTGTGTTATAAATTAATAAAGTAAAATGTGATTAATTCCACAGGTGGTCATACTTACCTCAGGACTTGGTTGGTGCATACGATGACTGGCCGCTGGGAGTTCTCAAGGTTGTCCTTCAACTGCAGGACGGTATGCACCCAGAGGAATTGGCCGCACCTGCGCTGCAGACGCAACAACGCTATGCAGGATCGCTCCTGCTCCGATTGAGTTACTGTTGGCAAAGGGATGACCTTTTAAAAGAACTAGGTAAGAGACAAATTCCTTTACCTGTTCTATGATGGACTGCCTTCAGAATGACTCTCGGGATTTTGTTCTACACTGTAGAATTTCGTTTGGCTTTGATTTATTTATATGTTTAACATTACATATTATTGCTGTTGCACAATTCTTGCCTACTATCTTATGAAATGTGTAACATTTACGACGTTAAATCTGACTTATTAAAGTTACCTGAACACTTTATTTAGTGATCATTCTGTCTTGCATGGATGTTATTTTTCAAGGATAATCCCTAATTTATTTAAATAATTACTTTTATAACATTATATATAATCTTGACTATAGAGGTTATGGGACAGTTTTTTGTGCAACTGTCCACAAACAGTGTCTATGGACAGTGCCCAACCGAAGATCATACAAAAAATTAAGCGAGAGAAAAAAAAACAATCATTCGACATGCTCCGCAACAAACAGGCAATCACAAATTCAAAGGTAATTGAGCGTGAATTGTAATAACTGAATGGATACAAAATTAGACCATTGTTAATGCTCAGATTATCGAGCATAAGCTAAACACCCGCTGCCTAACAAGACACCTGCAGCTCTGTTCTGCCTTATGTTGTAGGCGATTGCAAAATAAACTTAAAAGTCTCTGTTTTAAAGTTGATATTCAAGTTTTCTCACGTTGAATTGGGTTTCAGATACGACAATGACGTTGTTATAGTAATTTACACGTGCCAGGAAGAGGTCGGCCAAATGATGGTGAAGGAATGGCTTCTCCGTATAAGGAGATCTATCTTTACGACTGTCAAAAGAGTAGAGTTTGTTTGTTGATTAGAGCGATAGGCTTGTTAGCAGTTACTGATGAGCTAACAGATAAGTAGCAATTGATGTGCAAACGGTGACCTCACTCAGCAATTTGACTGGTTATAGTCGGGGTAGTTTCAACTATTTTTTAACTCTTAATATTTCTAATAATTACTCAAATATCACAAATATTATATGTGAATACTTATATGTATTTTCCCTCTATTTATGTTTACTTCATTATTTTAGCTAACGTTTGATAATAATCAACGGTAAATTTTTGTATTAAAGATATTTTTTTATTATTTGCGATTCTATGTTGTTATATCTAAAATTTTTCTTTTTGTATCTGCCGCGCAAGTGTTAGTCTGCAAATTGGTGTTCGTATAAAAGTAATCTATTAATATTGTAATGAAATAAGAACTTCAACTTAGGGTTCCAACGCTATGTTAAACCTTGGTTGCTCATATACTGTGGTTTCATGACCAATGTATGAAAAATACTCAATTGATGTATATTTACATATCCCTAGACAAACGCAGCTAAATGTATATTACAAAAATGTATCAGTATTGCACTTACATGCGCAAAAGTGATATATTTTTAAAATCGTAAAAAATTTTTCATGATAGAGTGGCATTCATGTCTGCATTGATTATTTAATATAATGAATTCAATTATATTCAAATATTAATAAATATCATTGAAGTAATAAACGATGATTCATTTCAACAATTCCAACTGCGTTTCACGTATTTCAACCGAGACGACTTAAAACGTTAGTGCTAATTAAAGTTCAAAGTTTAAATGGAAACTTACCCGCAGCAAGAAATTTGATTGCGACAATTATTTAATCCCGCGATCGATAAATTAGAAAAGCAAATAAGCGATAAACGGGATTTCAAGCCGAGTTTGCTTTAATGACAATTAGGGTGTCCATATGGGCCTCCAGGGCTTATCCATAAAAGCAAATTCTTCTTTTCACCTAGAACATATACACTAGATATACAATAGACACGGACATAAAATTTCAATTGGTTTCTACTTACTACTTCTAATATTCGAGGCCCTGTCCTTACTCTCCTTACTTTTCAGTTTACTCGATACGATACTTAAACCGGGTTTTATCACTCTTATAAATATAAATAATTTATCTCTTCTAATTCGCTACCTAATAAAAAATTTTTTTTTAAACTGTTAAAATTATTTTAATAACCAATAATTTTTAAATCCTGTTTAACAAAATTATCAAACAGAGTTGCGAGCCTGCCTCTGTCTCTAACCAAAAGGGCATGAGACACAGGTGGTTTTTCATACTGAATAACTGTTCATAACTTTTTTTAGAAACTTCGAATACTACCCAATCAAGCCATGTTATCCTGGTAATTAAATAACGCTGGCGACCCGAGAGAGTCCAGCGATTGTCAAACTAAACATGGCGTCAATAAATAACGAACGGTCTGAGGTCGCTATTAAATATGCGATCCAATAACACTGGACGATAGGACATCCGTGTGGGCTAGAACATTAAAGGACCTTCGATCAGCGACATTCATTACTTTTAATTTATTACGGCCGCGCGTCCGTTACCTATTTCTTATTTAATTACAGCGAGAAAAGCCTAGTATTGTCGATCGAAGTGCAATAGATCTTGGCTTGGATAACTGACAACGAACGTTCTATTATATTCTTCATTCAATTCTCCAAATTTAACTTTGCAACATCTAAGCAAAATTTTGTTCTTGGTTATTTGCACTTCATTTAGTTGGTCCCTATATAACCTATATGTGCCCGAGCATTCGATTTCAATTTGTGTTGCTCTATTTATTTTTCTTTGCTCTAGTGGGGGGGGGGGGGGGGGGGGGGGGGGGGGGGGGGGGATCATTCATAAGGGGTCTGTGTCTGGTAAATGGGATGTTGTTTTACCATTCACTCTTAGAGATAATGCGGTGGCAGTACAATAAATTTCAATAAGTCTCTAACAATGTCAAATTAAACTATCATTTTAAATTTACGAGTTTCCGAATAATTCCACGACCATGGGACGAAATTAACATACTTTTATTTTGTAAATATATACGTATTATAAATATATAAGCACCCAGACACTGGAAAAACACTATGTTCCTCACATAATATTTTTCCAGTAGTGGTGATCGAACCCACACCCTCTGGCGCAAGAAGTAGGTTCACTACGCCAATCGAGTCGAAACAATATTATAAAAAAAAAAACACGAAAACATAAAAATGTGGATATTTCTCATGAATAAAAGAGACCATTTCGCAAGTCCTTAAATTCGCCGAGCTCGATTAATTTTTGTTTTAATCGATTCGCTTTGGAGGCGTTTACGGGCGACACTGTGGGCGTCAATAAATTAACGAGCACAATAATTTCTGGCCCGCGCTTATCTAATGCCAATAATTGTTGACATTCCCACGAAACACCTCCGTATCAGATCACGCTACCCAATAAATCCAATGCTACAGTTGTCGGGCAAAGAATGGAATTAAATGCTAATACGCCTAAGATTATCTACCCACTTAGTAAATCGCGGAATTGGAAAGTTTGACAGATGAATGTTAGCCACGATGGTTGCGTGGCAACGTTAATAATGTTTGCTTTTACGCTAAATGGTAATCTCGTTACGGCTTTACAATGATTACGTATTAGCTAGGAATACATTTACATTAGATGTAGGATCAATCTAAGGATGCGTATGTAGCGGATGCGTAGTAATCAATATGGCTGCCACAGTCAGCGCCAAGTATCCATTTAATATCTTTTAAACATACTGCTCTATGTTCCGTCATTTGTCTTAATATAAGAAACATTTTATTTCGGTGTATGATTATATAAATTATATCTTTCTATAAGAAAACTACCTAAAATAACTGAAAACATGTTAAGCATTTATGTGGCTATTTCTTCGGTGGTAAGTTTCTTACAATCCCTATACAGTACAGGCAGTCCAAGCTTCCAAATTTGAGCAAAAGGAAAGAAGAATAGTAATTGAAACATGGTTGGGTAACTTAAGTTTTGTAATAGGTCGTAATTAATCAAGTTAATCAAGGAGCTGTTTTATTCTATTCCACCCGTCCATTTAGGTGACTTTTCCACAGTCTTACAGATTACAGCGAAAGTGAAAGTCCCACAAAAACGTGCTAATAGTGTCGCGTAACGATAGACCTCCGATAACCCGGTACCGCGTTAAAAACATTGCATTGGACCATATCGTCCGGGACAACCTCACGTAGGGGAGAAAGTGCAGCGCTCGCGCGTGTAACATTTCAGAGCTACGTGAACGATTTTATCGGAATTAATCGAGAGATGAAACGTGTATGCCCACGCTGGGTTTTTAATTACTTCAGGAAAGCAACATTAGTTGTTTTCATAAGACTTAAGATGTGCAATTTTACTAACGAATAGATGTAATATCTAAAATAAAAGTAAAATATACGTGACACATTATATTTACTTGAATGGATATTAACATTAGATAAAATACAATATTTAGATAGCAAAATTTAAATGTTCCTGCAATTCAATAAAGTATCTGTAAGACATAAACGTATTATATAATTTCATTAAGCGAGGAGCATAACACGAAAACAAGAGTCACGCAGAATTATTCTAAAATATGTATGTAGCGTGATAGCTCTGTGTCCGGGCGCTCGCCTTAATTCAATATACTCGAGCAACCTGAGTTCGATCCCCGGTGCCGGCACCAATGAAGTTTTTAACTTTAAGTGCTGACTTATCACGTGCTCCGCGGTGAAGAAAAACATCGTGAGGAAACCTGCATATTTTCGAAATAATAACAAAAAAATATATTTCGAATATATGTGAAGTCCGCCAATCCGCAGTGGGGCCGCGTTGTGGACTATGCCCTGATACCCTCTGTATAGAGGAGGCCTTTGCCCAGCAGTGGGACATGTATAGGCTGTTACTTTACTTTTTTTTTATGTATGTAGAAAAAAAGTTTTTTATAGGTCAAAAGGTTTTCCCTTAGAAATTTACTTACTCTTACGTAAACGTAAACTGTCGTCAAAAGTAAAATTGTGCGCTAACGTTGAAGTTGAGCATCAGCAAGCAAATATACACCATATGCATCTAAATTAAGCGGCTAAACTCCAAAATCAGATTTCGTGAAAAAATCGTGATATACCACTTCGCAAAACCGTATGAGGTAAACTTGGTACTAAACTTTCGCTGCTGTTGCGAAGGCGTTAGGATGTTCTGCTCATGGGCAGGTGAAGGAAGGTCGTAAACGTGATTCGTAAATTGATTGTAATCATGAAGCGTCAGCAGTCACGCGATATGACGATATGTGACGCACGTCTTGTGAGAAAAACGTCAAGGAAGGCTTTTGAAGTTCTACTGTGGTGTTGTCTGAATGGGTCAACTCGATTGGGGTAGTGCCATGGCGTATACCAGTGCAGATGGAAGTATTTATAATATTGCGTTTCGTCTGATAAGTGAACTTATCAGCGGCATAGGACACGAAGCGACTTTCTTCAATTTAAATGAGTACACACAAATGTCAGGTCTTAAAGACTTTCTTGGTATACGAATTATATGAAAGTGATATATTTAAATGTATTTTGGTACTTTGAAAAATTGTTGCGTGTTATTCAAAGATTATTTTCTTCATATCAAACAAGTATAATTTTCAACAAAAAAAAAACGACTTCAAACCGGAAACTAAAAAACATTGTTGATAACTATAACATTTGAGGATTGCCCTTGATTTTTCTAGGATGCCATCATCATATCCGGGTTTCCTTACCACGGTACCACCCTTGGGATATCCCCTTTCCAACAAAAAATAATCAACAAAATCGGTTCATAAACGACGAAGTTATCCGCGAACACACAAAAAAATAAAAAAAATATATACGGTCGAATTGAGAAACCTTCTTTTTTGAAGTCGGTTAAAAACAAAATGCTTTGCATCGCCATTGCTCGTAGCAAGCTTTTACAAATTTCAACGTACAAACTTTTAGAATTCTACGCATCTGATCCAAACATCTATAATAAGTTAAGACTATTTTCGGACAAAACACGCACAGGTCACGCGCGCCAATGCAATGGTCCGGATCGTTACAATCATTACTGAGCAATGCGGGTAAATGCTAAATAATGCAGTTGCAGTCAAACATCGGCACACGAACAAGCGTGCGCACAAACACCAACGCATTCGTCTACAATCATGGCAGTCGTCAATCTCTCCCACTAAAACTAACATCCAAGATTGCACAAATAACTGGCATTAACCTTCATTACGTATTGGAAAATATAAATTTTGCCTTCGATTGAACAAAATCAACCCTTTACTGCGTGACAATAAAGCGTTTTATTCGATAACGACGCCGTCAGTACGCGCAATATTATTCTGGTTACGGCCGACGCGTTGTAGGAACGCGACTATGCAACGTACGGGCCGAAACAAATTATTTGAGTTATAGTTGGAATGATTCGATAATAGCTGTCGACAAGGACTATTCT
The DNA here is from genome assembly GCA_933534255.1 of Iphiclides podalirius. Classification (NCBI taxonomy): domain Eukaryota; kingdom Metazoa; phylum Arthropoda; class Insecta; order Lepidoptera; family Papilionidae; genus Iphiclides; species Iphiclides podalirius. The sequence goes on from OW152833.1 coordinate 7,886,644, forward strand.
GTGTGCGGTGGTGACCCTTGCAAAAAGCGATGACTGCTATTATTTCACAACATCCACTATTGGGTTAATCGTTGAATAATTGTTGTGCCATCTCTCGTTAGGTGGTCGTCGATGTTGAAAATCCTATTTTATCGTTATATCGTTATTTTTTGAAACGTCATCTCGTTTTTATGACATTTTCGTATTGTGAAATGGTTAGTTGGAAGTTCATCGTTAAGCTTTTAGTCTCCTGGCGTTTCGTTCTGCATTTCAATAAATGTAGTTCTATTTAATAAGTATCTTCAATTGCTGCATCAATTTTGATATTTACACTACGGTTTGTTTAATACATTTTGTCAATTGTAGTTTATAGACGTTATGGACAAAATCTATATGTTATAAATCAAAGAAACGACTTTCGTAACTTTTGGGATTAACAAAAATTGGTAGGAAGACAAAGCAGACAAGTCTTTAAATGTAAAGAAACCTCTTCAAACAATTCTGCGTAGTACTTATAAAATGTAAAGAAAGTGTTTTCCGTAAGCGCAATGTAAAAAAAACTAGGTAACTTGGTAGACGCGTTCCCCATAAATTAATAGGCACGTCCATTTATAATCATCAAATATTCAGGACAGTTAAGCATCGGCCGCATAAATCATAAGTCGCGGATAAATGCGTGGCGTTTATGCAAGAAATCTATTAAAGTGCGGAGTAAGCGGTCCCGGCTGACGTCTCGGCTCGCATTACGCGTCGGCGTCGGAGATTTATCATTGCGACCAGCGAATGCTTGGCCGCTCGACGTATGAATACTGGAAATCGGCCGCTGACTGCTATTGAAGTAATTATCCGGGATTGACCGAATATCATAGGTTAGTTATCAGTTGTAATAATTAGGATCGTGCGATTAAGTAATTACCGCTACTAGTGGATATTAAGAACATTCGACAGGTTGCAGTAGCGTTGCCAACCCTTCTTATATTTGAGTGAGGCTATTTATGAGACCTTTATTGTAAGCTAAAATGAAACAAAGGATTATATGCCAACAGATGGTGAACTCTGGCTCTGTAGAGGACATAAGACTAAGGGAAAGATTGACGTTGTTGGAACACTTTATTTTTAAATTTCTCCTAATAATTCTGTAGTCCCTATAACACGGTATACTCCTCGCACTTAAGTTCATGCTATTTAATACATTTTATTTTGTATTACGTGATTTTAAACAGTACAGTTTTATATTGAATGAATGTATTTCTTGTGTTGTATAAATATAATAAATATTTATACATTTATATATAAATTTGATAGTTCAAAATATTGTTATGAGACATCGGGACTGAAATACCTCATTGAATTCTAATAATAGAACCACTAAAGACCCTCCATGCGCCGAGACATTATTTATAATATATAATAATAATAAACAATTATGTTTCTGAGCTCAGGGTTTACTGTCAGTTCCTACGTTTTTCATTCATGAAAATTTAGAAGACCGTTGAATTGGAAATAAATACGTGGCAAATAATAATAGTGTCAACATTAACACTATTATTATTTGCCACGTAAACTATGTATACCAACTAAATACATATTAAAGTCTAAATTATTTATTTCCTGTTTCTTTGCGATTCGCGATGTCGATTCTCATCTCTAGAAGTCTTGAAATAATAATTACGTATCGTCTTAATAACGTTGTCATTACTTCTCTAACTTCTATATATTCTAACTAACTTCTATATATAAATATTATTTATTTATTAAAATATGTGTATTAAAATAAAGTTCTATGGACGTTTTTGATTACATTTTTACCATTATTTTTTTATGTGATAACCGCCGCCCATAGACTTCCGTAGCCATCATTGCAACACCCGTAGGGTTGCATACGCGTCGCCACCTTTTAATAAAGTGGTCCCTGGCTACGTTACTCACCGGACGAAACCCTATAGAACCCAACCTCACACTTCCACTTCACGCCGGTCTTCTGTGAGGTCGTTGTACTTCCTCAGACGGACCTCACCATTCATGAAACAACGAAGGCTGTGGCACAGTTAAACTTGTTGCGGTCCCTAAGTTTTATTCTCATTTCTGTTTTCTTGGTGGGAAATAAAGTATACTATTAGTATTATTAGAGGCATGACTTACTTAATCGATGTTTATTCTGGGCTTCCTTACAGCAGTCAGGATGTAGGAGGTGATACCAACTCACGCCGTGCAGAGAACTCCTGTCCCATCCAAGGTGCCACTCGCTACTAAAAATAAGACAGAAAGTAGACATATATGTTAAGATTTAGCATTTAACGGCAGCTTTTCATTGTTAAAGCTTTAAGAATGATTGTATGTCAATCCTAAAAATATTTGCCTAAAATGTTAAATGAAACTTGAGTATTGTATATATAATTTTACTTTGAATTACATTCAAGGATGAATGAGGAACGCCGCAAGATGTGTGTTCCTCACACATCTCCATTCCGCCGCAAGTGTTTTTTTTTTAGGGTTCCGTACCCAAAGCGTAAAACGGGACCCTATTACTAAGACTCCTATTACTAAGACTCCGCTGTTTGTCCGACTGTCTGTCTGTCTGTCACCAGGCTGTATCTCATGAACCGTGATAGTTAGACAATTTTCATAGATGATTTGCTCATATTTCTGTTGCTACTATAACAGCAAATATTAAAAAAACAGAATAAAAAATATTTAATTGGGGCTCCCATATATAAGACAGATTTTTTGCTGTTGATGTAGATAATGGAACCCTCCTTGCTCGAGTCCAACTCACGCGTGGTCGGTTTTTCATGTAGTTAGTTATAATGCGAGAAGATGACAAGCGAGTGGGTGTTTCAGTTGAGGTTACGTGATTTCCATCAACTTAAGCTATTGCGTTGACATTTACACATTCTTTCAACAGGTTTAACTAAATATTATCTAGTGATCAACAGTATGATTAACATTCAACAATGTCTTCAGAAATATGTAATGTCATAGACATAATAAACACTCGCCTCTATTTAATTTATTTGAATTGGACAGTTCAGCGCCGTATGAATTGGGCTCTTTCAAAACTTTTTACGTCCCAACGACAAGGCCTAATGTTTGATTGATCATTGAGTTGACCCCATCAGATATTTGCTTAGCCGTGCCAAGTTCACTTTAATTACATTTATCATTACTTTTAATCGACTGTCGAAGTAACAAATGTAACAAAACAAGGTTGGGAGTTTTTAATTGCATGCGCGCTTATTTATTCGCTTGCTGTGCTTGAGATTTATCACTGTATAATGATTCAATACTCGGAAAACATTGGTGGTTATTGCTTGCAGCAAGCGTGTTTATTATCAAAGTTTGAAACTTTGATGTTAGAATCAATATTGCTTTCCGTGGCTATTAACAATGTGATAAACCTTGTGTATGTGTATAATAAAATATTTATTGTATATTAAAACTTTTTCACCTGACGTTAAGTGATTATCACCGCCATAGAGATCTGAAACACCTGACGGATTGCAGATGTGTTGCTTATCGGTAAAAAATTAGGCACGATTCTGTGAGGCCTTGGTACTTTCCCAGAAGAACCCATTCGAGCAGTGGTTCCCGTGTGGTCCTACCAGTGGCCTACATACAATCTAAATATTCTATAACGAATAGCACAAGCTAGTCGACTAACAGACTTACATAAGCGTTTCTGAAGCTGCCTTGACTTTGATCAAATTTGAGTTTACCTAAAATTGGCTGCCACGCCACGCCGATGTCACGCCAATTATTTTAAGCATGATTTGCATATACTGAATATTCCATCGGTTTTTTGATAACAATTGTCATTAACTTCAAACAACGTCGCATGACGCGATGCTAAATGCCTTCCGCAGTTCTAAGACAGTGGAAAATCAATTGTGTAGTAGCATTTTATAAAGCTTAGACCATGGCCCATTTTTAAACGGGAACAGTACTCTAGTACCATCGTACTCTAAGATAAATGCAAATATTTGAGTAGACTTGATCAACTTAAATACCGTGATAGCTCAGTGCCCGGGTGCTCGATATTAATTTATTATTATTGACCAACCCGAGTTCAAATCCCGGTGTTGACAATGTAATTGTTAATTGCAATTTTAAGTGTTGACTTATCAGGTGTTCAGCAGTGGAGGAAGAAAATGTGAGGAAACCTAATTATTTATCGAAATAATGATAAAATACATTTTCAATATATGTGAAGTCTCCCAATCCCCAGTGGGTTCGCGCAGTAGACTTTGCCCTCATACACTCTGTACGAAGGAGGCCTCTGTCGAGCAGTGGGGCACATGTATGCTATTCCTTTCCATTTTTGGTTATTAATCATTACTTGAAAGAATACGAAAGGAAGAATAAAATACAGGCAAAAATTTTGATGGCCCGAGTCTCCGCTAAGATTTTCTAACAACACTTAACGGCATATTCAAATAATACACAGTTTGGATTCGTGCTGTTTTATTATAGTTGTACTCACAGGGGTTAGTTTTATTATATAGACAAAACTGCAAAAAATTAAAAAAATATCTGTTATTTTTTTAAATTTTGCAGCAGCAATTCCTGTATTTCATTACGTTGATATTGGTGTACGAATTTATTGAATTGATTCAGTTTACGCTTGAATTGTTGATAATTTTGCAACAGATACATTAAAACAAAAAAAAATCTAAAAGGTGACATTTTAGTACAATAATAATATTATTACGGGCAGTTGCACTTGTCTCCAAGGCATAGCAAAATATCAGTCTCTGTAAGTTTAATCTTCCTTACATGAAATACATTATTCCCTAACACAGGCAAGATTTTTAAAGTGAAACTTCTTTGCACGCATGGGAATACGAATACAATTTCAAGAACAAGCAAAGAGAAATCGTCATGAAAAACCTTTTTACCGTGGTAGGGCCACGCAATAGCTTCTGATTTTGCACGACTAGGACTCAATGAAGACCGGCGTGAAGTTTATGTAGATTTTTGCGTTTCATCTGGTGAGTGAGGTAACCGGGTCCACTTTTGTAAACATTCGGGTGTTGTTCATGGGCGGAGGTATTCACTTAACATCAGGTGAACCGCCTGTTCGCTTGAAAACTTTTGACATAAAAAAAATAATGAAGTTGCACTTCTAACACGTGTACTAAGTACACAGACACTTTATATTATCTCTCTTCTAATACATAAAAGCAAGGTTAATGTTGAGTACGTTCTCATATAAAAATAAATCTTGGCATATTGAAACGTAACTCAGTTGTACAAGCAAAGGTAAAAGACACACGTGTACAAAACAAACGAATGCTAAAGTTTATTCGCCGCGCTATTAATTATCGAAAAGATTTATGTTAGTCAGTTTCTATGTCTCTACATAAAGGGCAGCATGCGATTATATTGGAATCAATTACGAAACTCTTGGGAAAACATTAGCAGACTACGAGGATACTTAACCCTATCATTTTTGCGCAAAGATCAAATTAGATTCGTCGTGAAATCCAAACCGTTTTCAACTCGGAACTTTCCGAGAACATAATCTTCATAATTAGATCATATAATTCGAGCCTAAACTATCGTATTTTAAGTACACTACATGTTTGCTTGGCACCCTTTAAGGTGACATTGAAAATATCATTCGATAAACCGAAACGTAAATACCGTTTATGATATAATATATCGTTTTAATATAAATCGACAACGACACTTACAGGTGAGATTGAATTTTTACACATGGGAATGCCGCATATTTTTAAAACATTGCTTCAGTACCCACAATAGATTATTTGTGGAGAGTAAAGAAAAAGGAAGATTAAGAAAAATGGGATTCCTTACACAGATAAGAAGCAGATTTGAAGCTCATTGAGTGATAATTTTTCTTTATGTGAATAGTTGGTGAGCGAGCAGACGGTTCACATTAGGTGATCCGCTAAGTGTGTGTTTATCGCTGCCGATGGACATTTACAACACAGTAACATTCTTTATAAAATTGATTATTTATAACACTGGATTTAGAGAGAAAAGTAGACATATAAGAATTGCAAACAACTAATGTCATATGAGATTAAATCTTTACTATTTATATTTCACAGCAGCATTATTAATATTTTTCCTTGTAGCGACCGCATAAATTTTATCTTAAAATGGATGTGAAAAAAATGAGTATTATTAAATTCAATATTATTCATCGGCCCTACATAAATTATGATTGCTTGGACAATTTCATCTCAATACATTCGATGGACATATTTAGACATTTGCTTTAATGTAGTGAATTTATTCATATGTCTGATAGATTTATGGAAGCCGTTTCTGCGTACGCACGTACTGTATTGTCCAAGAAATGTATTGCCGCAGTGGTTTTATTGACATTTCTAATGAGGCGCCTAGCTTCATTGAAAGTCGCACAATGCGTAATGGAGACAACACAATGATGTTTACTACGGCCAGATGCAATGGTGTAGGCATTATTGTCGCTATGTCATATGCGTGATAAGTTTGAAAATTACTAAGCGACGTGCATAATGATCTAATATTACCAAAATTATATCATGATATTAATTGGGATAGTTTAAAATGTCTATTATGCAATTTTGAATGCGTCAATTTTTAAAAATCTTTTCTGCTGTCAGATATAAAGATGAATTATAGTTTTACTTTATTATATTAATATATTACCATACACAAGTTTTATTTTCCTCCTGAGCAAATGCATTGTGTGCGATCTTCACTGATTTTAAACGTGAACTTCAATGTTGATCTTCAATTGTAACTGTCGTCCGTTTGCGATAAATTTGCAAGTCGAAATGAGAGTAAAACATAATAAAACATCTGTTATTGTCAATGCTATTTACCCGCATCACATGTAAGCAACTCGCGTACGATTTAATTTACATTTGCAAACTTTTTTAAAACTCCGTTATCTAAACCTATTGTCTTGTCATGAAAGTTATTCACGTAGCAGTAAACCGTAAGAATATAACGATCGTTTCGAAACGCAGTCTCTAAACATCGGACCAATCGCGTCAATGAAACTGTTCAACCTTTGAGCCGGTAAGTAAAAAAGAAAATGTAACAGCAAACAATATTAATCATTATTTCTTAAAAAAATGCGACGTGTACACGCGTCCTGTTTATACCGCACCGCAAGGCAGCTCGGAACTCAGTCATTGTATGCAAAGACCGCTCGCTTCCGAGCAGGTGATCAGTTAATATTAACGCGTCAAGCGAGTGATGCGGAAACCGGCAATAGTTCATGTGTCTTTTGTTTCTTAGACCCGCTAAAAGATAGCTGACATCCTGACTTCTAAGTATACGTCATTGTTAACTGGTTGCTGGCGAATATTTTATTACGAGCGATGAAGCATTTTCGTATAATACAAATTGCCATACAGGAGGAGCAGCGAACATTAGGACAGTCGTGACATATTTGTATTGTATATTATTTACTGTACATATACTGTATTATAGACGAAATTTTTTAACGCTTCATCATTATTGTTGAAGCCTGTTCGATTTCAATGTTACACATAAACCACAGACTGTCTCGAAGCATAACCCAGAGCCCACCTGCATCCGTCGACTTCGTGCACTTTTGCACAGTTCGTCACTCCAATGAATATTCAGGTCCGTTCGGGTAAGTACCACGAATTAACAGAAGACCGGCGGGAAGTGGAAGAGTTATACTTTTGCGTTTCATCCGGTGAGAGAGAAGGCCGGGGACCACTTTATTAAAAGGTGGCAACACGTATACAACCCTACCGGTGTTGCAAATGTCCATGGGCGGCGGTTATCACTTAACATCAGGAAAACAGCTTGCTTGTCACCTACTCAGTATTATGATACATATGTTTGAGAGTTAAAACTTGTGACGTTTTGACTTCTTATATAAATGTAACGACTAAATTGAATGCTTTCACTATCTATACACTGAAGTTTAATTTTATATATTGAAACAAAAACGGACACCTTGCTGTATCACTACATAGAATAAAACAAAGTCTTCCCGCTGTCTGTCCCTATCTATGCTTAGATATTTAAAACGACGCAACGGATCTTGATGCGGTTTTCTTTACTAGACAGAGTGATTCAAGTGGAAGGTTTATATGTATAATACATTGCACCCGTGCGAAGCCGGGCGGGTTGTTAGTTTAAAATAAGACATACACGTGTCTTAAAACGAGACTACGCTGCATTCACTGAGTCGTCGAATAATGGAAAGGTTTCTCCGTTGAGTGACAAACATCTTGCCCCGGACGGCAGTCGGGCGTTATTTCCAGTACTCTTATTATTTCGTGGCACTGAGAACGCGGTGACGCGTCACATGAATATGAAACGCACCCAATAGAGACGTTGTCATACTGGGTTTGATCGACGGTAGCCCTCTGCGACAGGCACGCATCGATAATGCACATTGTCTCGGGCCTTCGACGGTGCTGTAGAAGGAAGTGTTCTGGGTGTGCACCCAGCTTAAGTGTGCAGCCGACCGGGCGAAGGATTTATGGCTTCGATACTCTCCGTGCCGTTCGACGCGGAATTTCAAGTATCGACCCGCTCGTGTTCGTTCCGTTTCGGCGATGTTGTTAAATTTGAATGATACTCAATTCGATTTCCAACGACAAGCGGTCGCCGTCTCAACGGGGAAGCTGGTTCGGTGTACTATGAGCTTGGAATTTCTAAAACCAGTCGCGCTATGATTGTAAAACACTATAATACCGGGAGCGCTTCTTGTGTAGATTGCTTCCAAACAAATAGTCGGCCGGTTTTCTTTTGTTTATGTGGGAAGGTGGCGAGTGAGCTGGCGATTCAACTGATGTTAAGCTATAACCGCCGTCCATGGGCATTTGAACATAGGGTGGCAGATGCATTGCCACCTTTCAGCAAAGTGGACGCCATTTACATACCTCACCTGGCGAAACGCAGAGGCATTAGCACTTCACCTTCATACTGGTCTTCTGCGAGGTCGTGGTACTTCCCCAGAAGGACCCGCCCGTTCGTGCAACGAAACTGTTGCGCGTACCGCGTGTACTGGCCCCACTACAGTGACCCACTTACTTGGTGTCTATGTGCAGTATCTTCATATCCATCGCGTGGACGGTCGTGAACACGTTGGTGGCGCCGTGCACGACGCACTCGCGCGTTTCGGGCATTGCGAGCGGCGTGCACACCGCGAGGAACACCGGCTCGTTGCGGCTGCACAGCGGCAGGTACGACACGTAGTGGCCCCGCACGAGCACCACCTGGAGGCGAGTCATGTCATTACACAACGGGTGTCAGTACACAACCGACGAACGCGTCACTTGAAACGCGACTCTCCCGTATTACAACTCCACTGGAACTAGGCTTTGGTCTACTAATAGGATAAAAGCGACACTGTGGTAGGGCCACGCAAGTGTTCTCCGTAGCACGTATACGCAGGTACGTTAGGGTAAGTATCACGATCTCATACAAGACTGACGTGAAATGGAATTGTTACACTTCTGCGTTTCGTCTGGTGAGTAAGGTAGCCGTAGCCCACTTTATTAAAATGTGGCAACGCAAATGCAACCGTACGGGTGTTGCAAATCTGCAAGGGCGGCGGTTATCATTTAAGATCAGGTGAACCGCTTGCTCGCTTGCCACCTTTCTATATAAAAAAAATATATATATAAATCTGAATTGACTAACTTTAAGGAAATAATCGCCAAATGCCGAAACCAGCCCGAAAGTCCAGGTTGAACAGTTTTACCTCCACCAAAACTGGAGGAAATAATCACCAAATCCAGCCCGAAACCTCCACCAAAACTGGAGCAATTAACTAATGTTCTTTTACGTCTGTCAAATGAATGCATGCTTTTTATAACCGAGCGTACAAAAGTCAAATGTTATGTAACATGACGTCTCAAGGTCGCAATTTTGACATGGACTGAAAAGCATTTCTATTAAAAGTGACGGCTGTAGGAGGTTCTGGTCCTAAATGCACCGGCTGGGTTCGCCAACCTTTACGGATAGTAACGTAGGACGTTGTATAAAATTTACGGTAAATCAATAAAACGTGCAAACAGTTCTTGTGTAAGATTGCCTTAGTTTGACTCAATTCTTGACAGGATAAGATTTATATTATTTTTATTTGGTTATCACTGCACGCCTTCTTTGGAGAGAAAACATTATGGAAAACAATAACCTGTTTTTTATATTCCGCATATAAAGATGACATTTTGAAACGTTGTCTAGATTAAAACATGTAGAAAAACGTTGTCTAGAGACAAAAAAAGTAATTCTATAGCAACATGCTATTTTATATGCGATTATTCGTTTACCTTAATATCCCGCAGCACAACAAACTATGGGCACCTTACTTAATTTAAAAGGCGTCACGGGCGTGCCGCATTGACATTCTTTAAAGTTTTAACAACAATGGATAGATAAGTTCGACACTATAGTTCACAGTTCAGCCGCTCACCGAGAGCGGAGTGATCTTCGATCCGGAATCATTCGGCCTTGGTCGATATATATTTTATTGTGTTGTACCGTGCCGTATTCATAGTAACAACAGTTTCTTAACTGCCTATAACGTGATATAGCCGATGATAAAATAATTTTGAATTATCCTGTTAAACGCAAAGATCTTGCACATTAGCGGAGTTAATAAAAACGGATTTTTGTTGGAATAAACGGTTTCATTATTTTATTGTTATTATGGGGGATATTCATTTGTTTTCTCATTTGATTGGGTTTATTAATAAAAAATAAACATATAGATATTATCATTATTAGTTTCATTAATATTAAGCATGAATTGTTAAAAGTTTTTCAAATTGTAAAAATTGTGCAGTAAAGTAGATTTTGAGAGCTATAGCTCACGGTGGTTTAATTATGAATGATGATTTCAATGAACTTGAATATCTATAGCGTTAAGTTGAACTGTTGATTATTATTATAGTAAACTAAACCTGATTTCAAAAGTAAGTTTAGAGTTATTTTGTGACTAGCTATTACTAGTCTTATGTCTAGTTCAGTTTTCTAAAACAAGCAATCGATAATAAACTGATGGTCCTCGCTTTGAAAAACGTGGCTAAAATTGTCTCAATATTGTTACTCTATGGATTTGGTTAAAATTGTTACGCAAAAAGGTTAATCTACTTAAAAATATATAAATTCATACGATGTTTTTCTGAGTCGTTAATGGGGAAGATTATATCTTCATATAAATAGAATATCGAGTTCCTTAATTTAGAGTAAATACCAATTGCTTCATAAGTGAGGAAGTATACTTGGTCTTAGTTGTAAAATGTAGTGGTCTTAATTTTATAAAGATCATCGCTATTTGGAGAATGATTATCTGCATAAATGACTTGTTTAATATTAAAAGAAACTAGTTTACGGATTTTATCGCGTTTTAATTTTGATTTTATGATTACTCTACGTTTCGAACCCTTTCCAGCGTTCATGGTCATGGGACAGACTACGCTACTAGAACGTTGGAAAGGTTTCGAAACGTCAGGAATCATAAAATCAAAATTTAAACGTAATAAAATCGATAAACTAGTTTCATTTAATATGTATAATATTCGCGTAAAATCAAGAAGTCAATTTGACTTTTTAAGTTTAAATGTTTTATTTAAATATGAAATTTATTCTTATATTTTTATTAATAAAACCCCGAGTTGTAATTTGATTGTAGTAAATAAAATAAATTTAAGATTCAGCTGATATAATTTTAACTCAGAGTAATAAATGGGAATTATAATGACCTTTTGTCTTTTTTTATCGGTTATGTGTTCTTATAATTCAAATGCAAAAATTGCTGAATTACATTTGATTGTGATAAACAAAATCAATTGAAATATAAATCTTTTACAAGTGATTATCATTCCTTTCATGGTGTTAATTAATACCGATGATAATATAAAAATGTAATGTAAATATATGTTAACGATAATAAAGCCTGGTGTGGTCTGGTCGGACTGGACTGGTCGTAAATAAAAAGGCGTATAAAATTTTCATATTTACGCCATAACTATTATAGCTATTAAAGTTATGTGGAATTGCAGTATCAACAGCGATCTTTTATTTTTATATTACGATTAAACTGTTCATCGTTGTTTTTCCCATCATTTTGTGTCAAAACACATTGGATTTAAAAAAAGGTTAGCTGCATCTTTATAAAACAAAAAAATGAATGTAATAGCAGATTGTTCGTAGATATTTTTAGATTCAAATCTCTCAATTATCAACATAAAATATCTATTCTATTACCTCTGCTACATTTCTGTCTCAGAACAATTCGGAAGTTTACCGTTTCTGATAGCAATTTTCGTTACTTGATTCAAATCTCTTTACTCCGACGAAGGAGCCAGACTTTGTTGTTCGAGTGTTAATTAGTTTATTGCCATTGTGTGAGTGTAGAGCGATAGCTGGCAGGCGCTTGGACATGTCTCCGCCCACCTTGATGGTTAAATGTAATGACGATAGATTAACCGGATATGAGGCGTTCGATTACGGCACCGTTCGAATTAACGCAACGCCCAAACATACGGCACCGAATTGGCCCGTGGTCCAATATCAAGGGTGTTCGCGTTTACACCGTACCAAACTTCCTGTTGCGAAAAAGTTTTTTTATGTGAAAAGTTGACAAACAAATATCGTTAATCTGATATGTGAGAAGGTGGCAAATGATATCCGATTTTATTCTTGTTTTATGTGAGAAGGTGGCAAATGATTGGCAATTGGCGGTTCACCCTGTGTGAAAGCCGCCGCTCATGGACATTTGTGACACCCGTAGGGGTGCAGATGCGTTGCCACCTTTTAATGAAGTTGACTCAGGTTGCCTCACTCACCAGACGATATGCTGAAGTACAACACTTCCACTTCACTCCGGTCTTCTGTGAGGTTTAAGTAGTTCCCCGGCGGATCTGCACATTCGTGCATCAGCGAAGACTTTTGCGTGGCCCTACCATCTGATGTTCATTATTTAGCGCCGCCCATGGACATTAGCGTCGCCAATCTACAAAAGATTTACAGTAAACTCACTCACTACACGAAAAGCGTTGGCCTTCTGTAAGACTGTGATACTTCCCTGGACGGACTTGCCCACAATTTTACGAATGCACAACAATACAGTACAGAAGGTCCAACAGCAGAAACTGCTGATGGCTTTACCCCAGTGAACCGCCTTCATTTTCAACGTGTTATAATTGTTTCAACTGATATAAATAAAGGCGTCAAATTATCGACACATGCTCCTGGGTCTATCTAAAAACTAAGGAGCCAGATGGGGGTCTGGTAAATTGTTACGAAATTTAATCATTAGCAATAACATTTAATTGCCTATTGAAAAAACTGTTTTAATCTAACACATTTGCGTATTCACTTCTCTCCAATTTTGCGCTAAATGAATAGAAATCATAAGGAAACAAAAATATCGTGTCATTTGTATATTCATTGATTGTTTCTTTTTACGATACATCGTCTTGTCGCTTGGGCCACAATGATAATCTCACTTCATATAGTTGAGTAGGTATGACAGCGGTGAGCGATCAATCGTGCCTTATTATCTCGGCGTCTGTGTCCGAATCCATCAGCCGCAGGAACAGCTCACCGAAGTGAACAATGAACCATATGAACCACTTTCTATCCGAAGATAACACTCGATAATGTCGTGACTGCCCCTGACCTGACATCGTGTCGCGTCGCCCATTACATCTGTGTCCCTCCGCCTACCTCTATCGGGTAACTATCAGCGCTCTCCAATCGGCTGTCCATCGTGCTCCGACCTCATGCCATGGCCTAACGTACGCTGGTGGCTCGATAGAGCCCAGTGAGATGTCAACTATTGCAGTACTATCCGGTGACGTTGACAACTCATATTGTTCGTATTGAATTCGTAACTCAATTGATTGTTGATGAATTGGCTCCTCTACTGAACGTGAATATAGCATTAAAACGTTCTCAGAGGCTTTAGTGGCTCAATTATAGCGGTGTAAATGTTGATTAACATTTATGCTTGATGGAGTGTTATTTAATATACAGGGAATGCTGTGATTAAATTGATCAAGCTTTATTAGCAAAGGCTGTAAATGTTTGCGACATAAAAAGAAATCTCAAAGTGATTCTGGGCAGCAAGTCTGGTTACATAACAGATAACAATTACCGAGTATTAATGAAAGTACCCGGAGGAGGTTTGTTTTTTTTTTGGTAAATCGTGTATTTTGGAAATTACATTTAGATACAAATTACTGAGTAATTAAATATGCATAATATTTTTCGATCTTACCGACGTAATAATAAGAAAATATGAACTGATGTTTTTCACAAAAGAAATAACTTTAAAAAAAAAGGAAAAAAACAAATTAACAAATTAACTGACAAGAAATTAAAAATTTAGCAATGATCAGGAATCGAAAAAAAAGTCAATGTGTAAAATCGTGACGCGAACCACGGCCGTCTGTTTTGGGGCCGCCCGATTACCGACCGAGCTATTATGACATTTTATCTTGCGGCGAAATTTACCGTCATATTCGAATTATATTTTTCATTCCCTGAAAACAGGGATAAAAGGGCATTTTTTAAAAATGAAACCTAGCTAGATCGATTTTTCGCCCCCAAATCTACGCAAATACTAAATTTCATGAAAATCGCTGGAGCCGTTTCCGAGATTCCGATTATATAAATATATATACAAGAATTGCTCGTTTAAAGGATAAGATAATTTTGATTAAGTAAGAGCTTATTGAATTATTAGCCTTCTAGCTTAATTTACTTTGCTGGTCAATGTAAAATGTGCAACCAAAATAGAGTCGAACCAGTATTACAACAAAACTATTTGTTAAAATATAAAAACTCACACTAATATTTAATTCCCATGAATTATATGTAACATCATTAATGTAAGAGTTGAAAATGAAAGTGAGGTAACATTATACAGACATGGCAGCTATACTTATTTCTACATCCGTTAGGGAGGTTGGAATATAAAAAAAAGCACAAACAAACGTCCGGATGAGAGGTGTGTCCTGACGTCACGTGTCGTGACTTAGACATGTCGAAACGTGACTCAGTTGGCCATACTTTTATATATAAACGTTTAATTTTGTCAGTTCAGTTCACTTTTACGCTCGCGCCAATGCATTTGACCTTTAGATGGCTAAGACTGAAGTCACACTAGAGAATATCCGTATTTGAGGTCTATAAGCAAGTGACTTTAAATAGGAAATGAATGCAAGCTTTATATTCGCTGGAGGATCTTATTCCTATAAAACGAGGTTATGATATTTTGTAAATTGTTGTCATTTCAATTTAAAATTTTCATATTAATTTGTCTACCGAGAAGCAAATGAGCTTCGAAAGGCGCATGTTTTCATTTTTACGTAAAAACGAATTGTCTTGGAAAAAATAAATAATAACTATTTTGAATATTCGATAGAAATAAGTAAAAATTCGCACGCGAGTGCTCAATCTCCTGTCATTAACCTTTTGATTGACCTTTGTGTGATAGTCAATTAGTGTACATACATATACATTTCTAAAGCACAAATGTGGCACCGTCTTTATGTTCACTGCTACGTTTGCATGTCGATTTGTAATGTTTGAAATGATCGTAGGCAATCCTTGCGATATCTCTATCGTTAATTAATAGCACATGAAAGCAATAATTCAATCTTAATCTTCTATTTTAATAGGAATACTCATTAGTGTAATCAAGTCCGCAATGTACAAATGTATTTTCATATCTCGGTTGGAGATTGAACGATTTACGACTTGCGATTCGGAGATGAAACTATGATTTATTCCTGCTATTAAGATTTTCGGCGGGTAGGCATTAACTTTAAAGAGGCAAAACAAAAAGCTTACTTATAAAGGGGTTATTTAGAATATGAATGCTCCCAATGCTCACTTTAGAATATATCAGTACACATATAGCAATTATGTTCACTAGTATTGGTGTTATAAAATATACTTCATCAACTTGTTCTTATAGTTCTTTGCTCCATATTAAAACATGGAAACTGAGTGGAGTCAGCACGCGACATCTGTAATCCGATTGCTTTTTTGCTACACAGGAAACCGGGATCGTATTTTTACACGTCATGGTATAATCTTATATAAGACGGGTCGTGCTGAATTAATTTGGCGTTTCGCATCTATTAAACTCAGCAGTACGATCCCTGTACAAGATTGACAGTGTACGTAAGCAGTGCGCTTTGAAGTAATCATGATCTCTTCCCAATTAAGTTCTGTTTATTATCTACTTTGAAGTGAGTACATGGGTGAGTATATCTTTCATTTCGCCGATCAAGATAGATTGAAATGAACCATAAAAGCATTTTGATTAAATTCAGTTTTCACTTCTGGATTTTCCTCTTTCGTACAGTTCTCGGATCTCGGATTTCAAGTACTGCACCATGTAACGTACAGTCATTAGATGATGTGATATATATTAGGTTTGTTGAAATTGTGCAAGAGGCTATCATGAGTGCGTGAATCCAGTGTCTGCCAATGTATTAGGTGTCGCCACCGAGGGAGTTTTAATGTTTGTCTTCATCTTCAGGTGATAAGTTCCTGCTTCTGCTTCGGTTTCTCGCGGATCACGAAAATATATTAAAAATCTCATTGGGTGCCGCCATAAGTTGTATGGATATCACAAAGCATGTTGCCACCCATCCCTACCATCGTAACTGTGTTATACCATCTTGTAGTTTGCTGGTTTCTGCGCTGAGCGCGCCCATTTGACCCAATATGATCTGCTTATTCATGCTGGATACTGGGTCTTCAATTACTTTAATATAGACTCGATATATTCCGCGCAACTTCTGCCAGCACCTCACCTCAAATATCGTACTGCTTTCGAAGCTTCTTGAGCTCCATATTTTGGCCGAAACAAGGAGAATATCGACGGCTCCGTTGTGTCTCCTCAAACATTGTATGCATGCGTCGATGCTGCATTATCATAATTTACTTAATATCTTGCATTTGTGACATAAGAATCAATTCATTCACTGGGTCGTGTCGTATCTGAGAATTCGGCCACGGAGCGCACGCGCCGCGGCGGCCGTCACGCAGAACGACGGACGCTGAAAAAAGAACACTCGGCGCAGCTCACGCGAGGATTATGTATTGAACGCATCGACCGAACGGTTTTGATCCGTTGTCTGCTGAACATAACGACTAGGGTTAAGCTGGCAGGGTATAACGCATCATTTGTCACTCCGCTCGCGTCAGTGAAGTCTCGTGAAACTCAGAACGAATTGGAGAATGTTAATTTTGTAATTTAATAAAACATTATACTAATGTATACATATTTCGTTTACATTAAATCTATATAAAATTACATGTTATCTAATAAACCTTGTCCACGCGGCATGGTGCCAGAACGCTAGAAACCCTAATTGAATTGTGTTATAAAGTTATATAGGTAATAGGCATACATAACCTTCTAACACTACTTAGGCAATAAAAAACACATCACAAAGAGCAAGAGTATAGTCTCGATCGCAATTGAAGTTTACGGAAACCAGCATCACTCCTATTTCAAATCGTATAACAATACAATGTTATCGGCACGCCATTTAAGCGTGTAAAATTCATAGAATATCTACGAGTACAAACGCAGCTGCGGTGCCGCGTCCTCACGCAATCGACCGCCCGTCAAGGCCAGCGATGAGCGACGCACCGCATGCCACAATGAAAGAAAACAGAATGGTCGTACCCATCAGTTACACCGTCACACGTCAACGATCGTATACAGTATGCAAATCCAACATCTCAATATAGGGAGCAGTGGCTCGCGGTTTTGTTATTACAATCAGATGAATTTACATTTTCATAAATAAATGCATCGCAGCCTGCCTAACGACGCACGGTGTACGCCGCTGTTTCTGCGAGTTGTCGTCGCCATTTGAATTTCTCGCTTGGTGCCGTTTGTTGTTTACGACGGCCTCGGCCCGGGTTTCGTTCGGTTTCGGCTGTTTAGCACCGCTAATGCAAAAGGGAGCACAAGCGCTTCGACTTATATCCATCATCGTGAGATTGGTAGTCCATTTACGAGATATACTGAATCGTTAATGAGCCCAAACTATCCTTTTTGTTTATCGAAGTAAACGTAACAGGTAATACTTGTTTCGTTGTTAGCAAACGATATTTTAAAATCATTTATAAAGGCAATAGGAAACGTACATAACCTTGATCGTGCCATCTGCATCGTGTAGTAACTTAATTTTGAATAGCGTATGGCTTAGTCAGTGACTCAGTGGCGCAGTAGCTAAGTTACTGGCTTCGGCGCTTAGGGTCGTGGATTCCTACACGACGCGAGTATACTGTGTCCCACAGATAATTGTTTCGAATCTGAATGCTTTTCGCAAGGAGGCTTGACGTCAAAGGAAAGGAGAAAGATTTTTGCTTTCTCAAAATATAAAATGGCATTGTAAGTATTGCTTTTCCTTATAAAGTACGGAGCTATGTAAAATACTATTACAGATTCTCACACAGTATATCATTGTTATTGCAATTAGTTGAGAGTATTTATTAAAAAAGGTATTATTTAAGGTAACCGACATAGCTCAGAGGATTAGCAAGCTGAAGTGGCGATGGGCCGGCCATATAGCTCGTAGAACCGATGACCCTTGGGGAAGAAAGGTTCTCGAGTGGCAGCCTCGTACTGGCCATCGCAGTGTAGGACGACCCCCCTCTAGATGGAGTGACTACCTGTGCAAATGTGCGGGGAAGTCGATGGATGCAGGTGGCTCAGGATCGTACTTCGTGGCAGTCTATGGGGGAGGCCTTTGTTCAGCAGTGGACTCAAAGAGGCTGAAATGATGATGATGATGATTTATTAAAAGTTTGGTACAACAACTGTTACTGGAAATGCAAAAAGATTTTTTTAAATTGCATTGCTTGTTGTACACACAAGACATTGTTCTTAAATGTGCAATATTTTTATGCTTTACATTCTTAATACTGCTAAGAATATTACGTCTTTTATTTTTATGGTGCTACAATATATACAAATGAAATGCTGCTATATTTTTAATATTTAATATACTTAAATAAAATTAGGAGATCAATTTCATTAGGAGAAAACAGATGCATACATCGTGACAGTTTCAAAAGCTAATGAGCGGATTGACCTTCAATATCGCGTTTTGTACGGCATTTCATAAAGCATTCATTTCAATGCATGCAGCATGTACAAATTAGGTCATGTGATACCGTTGCTAAGTCTTTCTTAATCCGTGTAAAAACACTGTCGTTCCACAGTATTTTTAATGAACATTACTATGTTTTCAGTAATTAAAAGGTCTCGGTGAACTATGCATACAATTCATCGATGCAGTCAATAGCAAAGTTTAATATGAAGAGTTAAAATAAATTATAAATACTTATTCAGAAAAATAAAAATACTTTAACCCATATTGTCTCGGAGTTGCATATATCTGCAATATCCTGTACACACGTGTAAAATGCTTTGTTTGCATGCAAATGCAAATACTGTTTCATATTGTACGTTGATTACAAAGAAACGGTGATTCTATACAGAATAAAGGGACACGTCAATATAATGATAAAGATTGGAGCGAGAAATAGTATTTTCGTTCACAATTTATATGGACTTTGCCTGTTGTATCTGACGAAAGCATCGATCCATAAATTTATCCGTAACTTTTGGGACCCCCCGAAAATTTTAATGCTAGTATCGTTTTCACCACCGCTTAATGGTCACCTTTGAGGAGCGGAACCCTTATTCTTAATACTTTAGTCTTAAGTGGTGCCCCTAATTTGGTGAAAATGAATTTTGTTGGTGGACTGATGATGTAATCCTTTAGGTTTGGGCACCCTTAGTAAGGGAACGTTTGAGGTGGGATACAATGGTGAAAACGGGCATAAATGCCCTAACCAAAGAATTTACTACAAAACTGGCCATTCAATTTTTGTTTAAATAGAAGTAATACTTCGATAATTTTAAACATACAACTTAACGATTCTAAAGAGTATAGTGAATTAAAACTCAATAAAAATTATATTGCATTTTTATGACCTCACTTTATTAAGATCGAGCTTCCTTATTCTTTTTTATAATTGAATAACCTTAACACCTTCACAGTAAGCTCCTCACAGCGAAAAGAGGTTTTTGTATCTAATTGCATCGGGTGTTAGCTAACCAATTAAACTTTCTACTTTGATTGATGTTTGCAGCAACTTGTGGTTAAAAACAATTTTGTGCCAAACGAAATCACGAAGCATTGCTCAGAAATGGTTCATAGGTCGATAATTTTATAACAAGCTGCGAGCAGATTAATTGCTTTTTTAATGCGATTTCTACTTCGAAAAATATCTTATTTAGAGATGCGACTTTAGTCGAGTAACATCTTGTAAGGCGGCTTAAGTAATTAATTTCATAGCGTAATAGGATTTGATTCTTGACGTGAATCTCGTATATCCAAAGTTTAAATCCTAGTAAATAATTTTTATGGCACTGCAATATTTTAATTTCTTATTTTAATATTGAATATTACACACACATAAATATATATTTATATTTTATATTTTTTTATGTTATAAGGTGGCACGCGAGCTGGTGTTTCACCTGATGTTTAGTGATAAATACTACCTATGGATATTTGCAACACCCACCTTTAATTAATAACATAACAATAATTAAGAGTACTGGATGTATTTTTACACAACGTTGTTTAATGCGAAACTAAATAAAGACTTGTAATATAGTTTTTTCAGGGAAGTGGAATTAACATTTATAGATAAGTGTCATTTGTGTTTCGTATGTTTTTTGCTGTTATGATACTATAATACATAAGTCTAAATGGTACAAAGTATAAGGCATATAATGTAAGTTTTAACTTTATTACACCCGAAAAGAGGAGAAGAGAGGTTTAAACAAATGACTGTTCTCCACACTTTTAACTCTCATAACTAAATGATTAGTATCATTAGTGTATTGTATTGCAGCGAGATGCTCATCAATACGAAGGTTAATTCACGTGCCGTGAAGCAAACGAATAGAAAAAGGCAACATTAAGCCTATCATTAGCAAATACAAAGGCGCAGTTACACTTATTAGGCCCCATATCAATAACTCGTTGCGTTTCAATAGTACCTGAAACATTAACCTATTCGGTAAAACGCACAGGGACATATCATTTGGTCGTGTTCTCACGAGCGGCACAAAAATTCTCTAACGTTCATCACGGAACCTCTCGAACTGACACGTAGCCGTATTAATTCCAATAATGACCACACCAATGAGCCGCATTTCGTCACAGAGCGTATAGAAAACATCAAATACATATAATTAGAGGCGTCTATAAACTACGGTAATTGTGATTCGTCTTCTTTAATTACGAAGGCCGATGTGGAAGGCTGTCGGTCGGCGTTGGGTAATGTTTTCGTGCTGATACGAACAATCGAAGTTTTGTAAGTTGTTAAGGGCGGCTACGGAACAGTGTCACGGCGGCGGCTTTGCCGTTGCTTCAATAGGATGCATGTTTATCACGTCGTCGTAGTTGGTATTTAACGTTCATTTACCAATCGCAATCTTCAAACAATTATGATACAATTTTAATCTTAATTGAAGAATATTTTAATTTTTATTGTAACTTTATCACGGGAAGTTACGCGGGATGTAAAAGCGACAATAGTTTGGGATAGATTCTAAATTGGGTTCAGAACAAAGATAAAGCGCTGAGATTTGGGGACGCGTCACTACTAAGCTAAAATCTGACACGTCGCGATGTTATTAATGTTCGAAACAAATGGCGCACAGGCTTTGCGTTTTAGTGTTGTACCAAAAAAAATGATAACCTATTAATATAGGTCATCTTATTGCCTATATTACAATGATCCTATTTTCCACGAGATAGTAGACAAACACTGTCCACTAGATTATAAGCTTAACACTCTTTCGAGTCATTGTCACTATGTTTAACCATGGAGTCTTTCTATACAGAGTATTAAGTGTATTTTGATTTCAACACGCGCCTTACAATGTCTTCAATTTAACAAAGCGGCGATGCTCCATTATGCGCTATAAAAAGATCGATGGCTCTCAATGCGAAGTTAATACACCACTCTCAACCTTTTCGTATTTACATTTGCTTTCGAGTTACACGCGTGCTTATCCATCAAGCGAATTTCATTCTTTGCGGCCGCGCGTAAAATGCAAAATGGCACGTTCACTCTTCGTGGTACGATAGTGAAATTTGTGTTATGTTTAACAGCGTCCTAATGGAGTTTTTATTTCAGGTCCAAATTTTTACAACGTCATCTGTTATTGTATCTTCTCTTTTCACAGCCACTTTACATGTAATCTCGTAGTATCTGAAGCAATTTTTACTGCTGTTAATACCGCTTTATTATTACATACCTACATTTGACTTTTAAACATGGGATTTGAAATTGATTGATTTTTATTGAATAAAACGACTGTGTTAACTACTCTTTTTAAACATATCTCGTGCCGTGTAAGATGTATTCGCTCACCGTTACACAGTTGGTATTGCGAGGCATGTCTTGCCGCCGAGAAATGATCGGACCATTATTGTTGTATGCAATAAGGTTAGCCCGTTGCGACTGACGGGAGTACCGTTGGCACAACTATTTGGAGCATATCCATATAATATTTTTACGGAGCGCACAAAAAAGATAGCTTGACGAGATTATTCAGACGTACATACGAAGACGAGTATTTGACATATATAAGATGTATAATCCGTCACTTTGCATAGTAAAATAACATATTACTACACAACCACTTACTACTGTCTTCCACAAAAACAGCACAGATTATAAATTTTCCATTTACATGCACTTGTACATCAGTACTTGTCCATGTAATTAACATGGACAAGTGTTATCTACTCATTTTAAACCTTATATCGAATTGTTTAAACATTACAAGTGTAATGTATCACATAGGATTGCAAACTTCACTTTAAAGTAAAATATTTTGAAACTTTGATATATCACAGCTTTTTAATGTAAAATATTTTTATGGAATTCTTAGAGACAATATAAATGAAAATTCTTTTTTTCTAACCGTACGTACAGGCATTTTAAGCAGTTGCATAAGTTTCTTTTGTCATTGTATAACGATACTCATCGTTTGTGTTGTTTTGTATGTTGGAATGTGCTACGATTAGACTCATGTGCCGTACAATTACAGATTATTCTCGTGGTGATTGCACTATATAGCACTCAGTCATTGCGTAATAAGGTTCAAATTTCCCTGCGCCCTCGACAGCGAATGCGAAGCGTCCACGTATTTTAGAAATGTACGTGTGATCGATTGATTTGGTGACGGTACGCCGTAATGTTTCATTGTAATTTACGTATGTAATTGATGACGGCGAAAGATCTTAAATTTAAATAATTATGTTGCTATATGGATTGTAGTTATGTCACATTTCTTGTATGCAGGAAATTCACATTTTAGTAGCTTCATTTACAAGTTGAAATAAAAGAATTTCATTTCATATATATACGACTATTGATTCTTATAAGATGCTATAGTTTTAATTGTATTACATATAGATTTTTTTTCGGTTAAGTATACTGAAGAAATGTTAAACGTTATTTTAAAATATATTATTATACATAGCATTCTCTTCCAGTCAACTCTGGGAGTAGAGAGTGTTTGACGCAGGTCCAAAACAAAATACGTGAAATAAATTAAAGAAAAATAAATAAAAGAAAACAAGAAAAGCAAAGGTACATTCTATAGAAATATACTTTACTCAAACATAAATACTTTACATATAATTATTAAATACATATAAATTTCAATACATAAACATTACATAAAATAAACATAAATATATATATATATATATGTACATACATATGTGTATATTAATAAATGTATGTAAATACATATGTGTAAATGTAAATAAATAATTATACTTTAAACTATATTTATATTCCATTACATAGAAATAAGACTAGCACTAAAAATAACAATAATCCTAAAATTATTTAAATTAAACTCCCATTTTAGATTTAAGCGTAAGTATAACCTACGAAAGAATCAATTTTAAAAGGGGTTCGAGCTACCTGACTGTATTCTTGGCAAAATATACAAAAGTGACGTTTTTAAAAATTTCTACTTAGATTTTAGTTCCAAAATAAATTTAAACTAATGTTTTCCAGACACAGTTTAATTATCATCTATTTTATATGCGAAAAACACGTCAGTTTTCAATATGAATGTATCGGTTATAATTTAATAAATGGCTTAAATTTACAATTCAATGTAAAATACCTGTCTATAACAATGAGTTGCAATCAATCTCCTTTCAATTATTCAATGTACGATACATTAGTACTGGCGAGTAATAAAAATGTATTCACCAATAAAAAAGATCTATCGCAATTTTTTGATGTCACCTTAACCTTGAAGAGTTCTGTGGTGGGTGATAATGTTGATTTTTCACTACTATCTCGATATATTTATTGCCGGCTGTCCAGTTTTTTACGGGCCGTGTTTGCTCCGCGAGCGTGATGCCGGTTATTCGTAAACGAAAGTGCATATCACTTCACGTGAATTGCGACGGAAAATGAGAGTGATCTTGTCACTTTTCCCCGCTATATTCGGTTGGAGTCGTGTAATAGGAACCATTGATATGTCTGCTCGGGTGTTCGAATACATCGTCGATCAACTGACCGCCTACGAATGCCGCAAGCTGGTCGCTTCATTGTATTTCGTGTCGGATGACCTGCCTAGCGTGTTGGCGGAGGCCGAGGAGAGAATACCTTCGAGTATTTCGTGCTACGACCTGCTGATTAGCTGGAACGGCGGTCGAGAGAAGTGGCAGGGTCGGGGTAAGTCGCACGGAATAGTCGCGAGGCGGCTACGCCAACTGGGGAAGTCGGAGTTAGCTAGGCGACTCTCTGTCATGGTATTCCACAATTTGGCCGAAGACATAAATAAGACTCTACTTAATTACGCCTTTGACGACAACGGAAGCAACAAAGCCGGCCGTAGGCGAAAGCTGCTTAAGAATAAACATGTAAGCGCGTACAAACACTGTGAAGTGTATGATTCAGTTTTGTGGGCCGCACTACTAAGTATGAGTGGGCTTGTACTGTTCAGTTGCTGTCGGGTCATATACTTAGCTTGCAAGAATCTTAAGATCGGCAAAGTTTCAGATGAAGAGGAATTGAATTATTTATTAAAAGATCGCCTTGTCACTGACGATCAAGACTCGTGAGAAGCAATGTTTTATTTCTAGACGTGCTTTTTACTGTGTTACAGCCCGTCAGGTGTTGCTGAGGTCTGTAAGCGGTAACATCAGGTGAACCGCTTGCAACTTTTCAGATAAAAATGGCGTAAATGATTGATACAGTTGTTTTAAAAGACCTACTCTATTTTATGAGTTTCTGTAATTATAATCCTACTTTTAAGGTGAGATGCGGGATTTGGGAGTGAAACTGACTTCCGCTAGTCAATAGTCAAGTCTTCGCGGTGAATTAATTTTGGTGTGGAGGCTTTTGGTAAACAATATTCTAATTTATCTTCTATTATGTATCCCATTTTCGATAATCTGTATAGATATTACAAAATATGACAATGTACTAATGTCCTTGTTGTATGATAATTTAATATTATCCTTAATGTAATTTTTATGTTATATGTAATTTATAGCAGTGCATTAAAATCTTTAGCGCGTATAGAAAAGGACTTAAAATTTATTGATTTATTAAAAAAATATAAATGAACCTTCATATAATAAATATATTATGCGTAAATAGATTATTGTAGATAATATTATTAATAAAAGTGAAAAGGAGTCCATTTTGATCATTATTTGCAATTTGTTGAGATATATTTTATAAGCAACATCCAAGAGCCGTGATAGCTCAGTGTCCGGGCGCTCGCCTTTAGTTTATTATACCTACTCGAGCAACCTGAGTTCAATCCCTGGTACCAATGAAATCAATTTAATTTTAAGTGCTGACTTAGCAATTTCTCAGTGGTGATAGAAAACATCGTGAAGAAAACTCAATAAAAATACGAGATAGATATGACACTAGCGCACCGAAACTGAGGCACTCAAATACCACCAATTCGTGTAATTAGATTACAATTCTACAGACTGCTATCTATTTCCGTATCATACGGTCTATATCAAAGTCAAAGTCAAAATTTGTTTATTCTACATAGGCTTATTTTAAGCTCTTATTGAACGTCAAAAAAAAAAAAAACCGGTTGTATATGAAGTCCATCAATCTGCACTGGGGCCGCGTGGTGGACTATGCCCTAATACTCTCTGTACAGAGGAGGCCTTTGCCCAGCAGTTGGATATGTATAGGCTGTTAATTTACTCAAACAATTTCGAACTATTTAATTTGCTATGTATTGAATGTTTTGTCGGAACCATGGCCGAAATAATTAGGGCTAATCGCTACGCAACGACGAGTCCAACGATTAGCATTCACGTAAACGAAGTTCGCTTTTTAATATTCCGAAAGTGCAATTGAGGTAACAGTTTAAACAGGGGCAATGAGGCGATCGTTGGTGGTAAGAAGGCGGTTCGCAATTCTCAGAATTGGACCCCTTCATAGCGGTCCGGCGGGCCATCCGCTAACAAGGCGTGTTTAGGCTCTATACGCAGCCATCGCTCGTGTCATCGCGGCACCAGTCGATAAGCCTCATTAGCGGCAGCCCTTCTTAACTTCATCAAGAGATACCGCGGGTAACACAGCATCGGCCCTCTGGATTGAGCAAATAGCCGGGCCCGGCTCGGCTGTAAATGGCAAATGCGATTTAATAGTACAAGACTTGTAACTATCTTGCATACGATTAACTGAATAATGCCCGCATTTAAAGACAAAGGAAGGTCGCAGTTGGCGGAGTTATTTTCCCATTGATTGCTATGCTGGGGCTGTGTCCATGATGTTTTGAGATATCTGTTATAAAGCTTAGCTTAAAGCTTAAAATATAAAAATCTCAATTGTGAGCCCTTAAATAGATGGAGAAAGCTATTACCAGTATTAAAGGGAGTCACTTAGTCATAATTTTAGTTGGCGGACAATACGAGTATGTAGTGTTGTTAGATACCTAAAGAAATGTTGAGATAAGAGGAAATATTGGGCACACACATCGCCATAGTCCGGATCTGAATATGAAATTTACTCAATCTTTTTTCCAATTCACAGTTGCATGACTGATGTACCACTTAAGTAAGGTACCTTAAGACTTATTTCAAAATATTAGCTTTGCATTATAGTGCAAAATATTTCTACGCAATAATCTCTTAGTAATAAACATCTTGCATGTAAAGTTGTTTTTATATTCATCCTTGAGTCCTTGAATGCTTCCTTGAGTTATTGCTATTAAATACTTTCCAGACATATCTTGCAAGCACACATTACAAACAGCAGAATATAACCTAAACCTAGTCGCTAAAATAATACGAGGAACTGATTAAATATTTCGCTTATACAAGTTCATTTATTCACGAGGGCCGCTGCAACAGGAATGTACGCATAGGTCCGATTTCCGATATGATTTATGAAACGCTCCAACCGTCTATTGGTACCATTATTTAGTACTATGTAACTGCATTCAAAGCGTTTTACTCCGGTTTTAATTCATTTGGTGGTCCCGTTCCCTGCTTTCCTTTATGCACAGAAAGCTTTATGAAAGTTTGCTATTCTGCTCTTTCTTGATTGTGCCTCAAAATCTTCAGTTGCTCCACTTTTTGCGAAATGGAAGTTTTGTGAGAGTAGAAGTTATCGAACTGTTGTGTATTATATATTAGTGTATGATGTAAAATTAGTTTGGTGTTTAATGATTTTCTCAGTTATGTTCTATGAATTTTTGTATCAAATTTTGTATTGGTGTTACAATCAGTCCATTCACGGAATAAACTTTCACTTTACGCCGGTCTTCTGTGAGGTCGTGGTACTTAACTGGACGAGCTTGCCCATTCGTGCAACAGCCGAGGCTACTGCGTGGCCCTACCAGCGTAAAAACAACGTGATCTGGTATTAAGCATTAACACCAATAATTATTACAATTAAACAATGAACGACACCCACTGGACATTGTCAACACCCGTTGCCAACTTTTTTTTTTTTCAAACTGGCCAGCACTTGACTGCCATCCCACCTGATGGTAGGTGGCGATGCAGCCTTTGTTGGTAAGCGCACTAGCTCAGTAAAAAGCTATTCACTCTTGCATTGAAGACGCGTACCTTCTAATCGGAATTTATAATAATTTTTAAATAATAATTTATAATAAACAATTGGCGGATACCTCGACCAGACGAAACGCAGAAGTATAAACACACTTCTATACGCCAACCTTCTGTGAGCTCGTGTACTTACCTGGACGGACCCTTCGTGAAACAGCAGTTAATACGATCTGTATCTGCATGATAACGAAATAGTTGCATAGAAATGAAGCGCATCGTGAAATTAGAATAGCACATTTATTAGCATCGCGAATCTGACAGACGTCGCTAATGCGAAACATTTATTTTTCGTTGTCATACGCTCCGCGGACCAAGTTGGAACTCACGCGTTAAGTGATTCCGTGATTTATTCGAGCAATCAGTGCAGAAACGTGCGACAAGCGCGTCTCGTTGCCCGGCTAGTAGCACGTGCGTCCGAGTTATTAATTGGATACAATAAAAGCGTTGATTGCGGGCATTTGTAATTTTCAAGTGCACCGGCCGTAGGGATGTTTGCATGCGATGATTGAACTATGTTCCGCTAGAGTTTTCTATTTGTGATTGGCTTGAGGTCATACTAGTGTCTGGAAAAAGAAGCGGACTACATGCTGTATGTCTAAAAATTTGAAGTTAATCTGTGAATTTTTATTAATTTACATATTTTGTCGTATATCGCCAATATAGTATAAAATATTGTGCTTTTAAGGGGCAGTGTACATACCTAGAGTACATCCTACATTGTAATTTATAATCTTGTTTTTAGTGTCCGCACTTAATAAGAAACTTATAAAATTGTAGATAATTTTTCGCCGCTGAAAGGATTCGAACTTCGCTTCTGTAAACACATACGATAACGGATAACCAGACGCTCTAATCACTAAGCTAAGCGGTCGGTATCCTCACGCATAATCTCGAAGTATTATTTACCTTTTTTATCGCATTTTAGCAATGTCTGGCGGCCATTAGTGTGCTTACTTTACGGGATACAAAAAATACAATAGAATCTACGTATTTTATGTCTATTTCTAATCAGGTTTTGTAGTTCGGATTCGGCTCACGTAGCTCGCTGACATTATCTTGGCTCAACACTACAACTAAATGTAACCGCACGTCACTAAGTTTGCCACTCGCTGTATCTTGTTAACCACTTTCGGCCAGTGTGGGTGTGTTCTTTATTAAAATGAGCATTTCAATTGCATACATTGGTACGGTTGTAGGTTTGACACGGCTCGCCGTTTGCACCGGGATCGCTGCTTAATACAAGCGACGCGGCTTATGGTGTTTTGATTGACCGCTGAATGGACGTTCATGTGACCGTAAATACTCTTTATAGATACATCCACTGTATCGTCACTGAACGAGACGACACTGAAACGTGCTTGTATGTTGAATAAGTGATTATTTGTTAATGCCCGTTTTTGTTTGGGCAATTTGCAACTGTCGTAGGGATCAGTGAATTACAATAATTTTTCAAATTGAAATTGTGTTGTTAAAAAGCATATTGAAATTATTATTATAGTACAAGAAATGGGAGTTTAGTCGGAGACTTTCGTTTTTCGCAACATAAAGAAGGCATTTTGTGACTTACATAAGTGTATTAGTTAAAGGAAATAAACATATTTTTTGTACATAGGTTGATCACTCTCCTTGGCGATAGATTTTATTTAGATTGACTATGCATTATAGACTCCATAGTCTAGATTCAGTTCTTTCCAAGTTATCCATCTCCTGTTTTGACTTATTGTTGTATACAAACAAAAGAGGTTTTCCTCTTCAGGTTCATGCTGATGCAAGAATGGGCAGGCTCGTACACAGAAGTATCAAGCTCCCAAAGACGACCGTCGTTTCGTCTGGTGAGTGAGGTAAACGGGACGGACTTGTAAAGGGACGCAACACGCCTGCAACCCCGCAAGCGTTGTAGATGTCCGTGATCGACGGTAGTCTCTTAACATCAGGCGAACCGCCTGCTCGTTTGCCAACTTTTCACAAAAAAAAAGTTGTTGATGCATGGCTAATGAGGACGATGTTGCCATTTTTGTCATATTTCGATTAGTTTAATTTTTAATACAAAAGAAACTGTCTGTTTTTATTACGACTCAGCAGTCCTAGTTATAGCAATGGTTTTTACCAAAGCTCTTATACGACTTGAGAAAGGTTACATCATAATTATGTGCACGCGTAGTGCATGAGTTGTGCATTAATTTCGCACTTCTTCACTTGATTTTTAAAATTCCGTACCCGAAGGGTAAAACGGGATCCTATTACTAAGAATCCGCTGTCTGTCTGTTTGTCTGTCTGTCACCAGGCTGTATCTCATGAACCGTAACAGTTAGACAGTTGAAATTTTCAGAGATGACGTATTTCTGTTGCCGCTATAACAACAAATATACCAAAAAACGGAATAAAAATATTTAAGTGGGGCTCCCTTACAACAGATATGATTTTTGTCTTTAGACAATGGCACGGAACCCTTTGTGCGCGAGTCCGACACGCACTTGGCCTGTTTTTTAATACTACAACCATTAGTAAAATTAGTAAAGTATCATTGAGCACATGCTACGCGGTCCTAAGGATTGGCACCCGTGGACCGGTACAGGTTACACTATCATGTGGTTACATCCTCGTAAAAATCCGCCACGTCTGTTAGCCTTTGACATTGGCGGTGTTAAATCACACGTTGTATTAAATTTAATGCCTCGTTGCGAGATCGTCGGCCATAACGAGGTGCGAGCGCGCCGTTAGCGACGCTAATATTCGGTCCGACGGGTCGATCCGATGAGCCCGATCGCCGCTGATCACATGATTTTGCCGTACGAAAATAATTACGGAAAACCGGCCCGCTCTCGCGCCCAACACTTTCCCACTCGTGAGCATTCAATTACCGGTAATAACTCTACTCTAGCGCAGCCTATCAATTTGTGGTTAGGGCTGGCCGGTTTTAGAATATCGATACTTAGATTAAGCTTGCAGATTAAGATTGCGTGTTACGTTTCATCGGAAAATTGAATCCTGATTTCGTTTGATTTTGTCAGTTTCTAATGAATGCTTATTATGTCTGTGAAAGAACATAATTTCAGGAATTTCTGTGCGATTACCCTTTGTACAGAATGTTGTTTTAGGTACTATAGTCAGTCGTATGTAGTAAAAGTTGAATATAGTTTGGTTGTGAAGACATCAGAATTTCAAATATTCAATGTATTTACAATTAAAATATTCAAAAGCTTATTTCTCGATTATTACTTTGCCTATCTTGAGCTAAATCAGAACATTTTGCTCATTAATTTCGTATCAGTAAGCTTAATTTTAAAATAAATATAAAAGTTCATAACGGTTTAAGAGCACACCTATCAATTTCCGTTCTACCGACGAACTCTACATCTTACTCGGTTATTTAACCAACACTTAAACATCTCGTCCATTCCGTTCGTAATATTTCAATCGCGCTTCGCGTTTTGAGTGACGTTACAATTTTGATACGAAGGCGTGAGTATATTAAACGCAACGGCTCATCACCCGTCGAACGTTTTTGCCGCGTTAATTAACTTTCGAGTTGCATTTCCTCGTTTTGTATTCAATTAATGAGGCCCGTAATTGCGTGCGCACCGTGAGCTCGTGATTGGGCTGCGTCAGTACGGATTACGGTCTCGTGTGCTACGTTATAGTACGTCCATTCCTATTCGACCCTGACACTCGAATCGTATACGCCTTATGCCCTGTAGTCTTTGGCTCATAGAATAGGGCTAAGGTATCCCTGTCGTAAAAGGCGACTAAACGGGGACACGGATTGGCAACAGCACGAAGTGGTCTCGAGCTGCTACAGATGGCAAAGGGATCGGAGAAGGTCTATCCTTCTTCGAGGTTTGCTCACGCACCGTACCTTGGGACACCGATGTGTTCCGTAGGAGGTCCCGGAGACCCTCCAAACGTATAGAAGGTGGCTACCGGGGGTCTTTTGTGGGTTAGAAACACCGGGTATCTTTTGAAGGATTTGCGCCGATACCAATAATAAAGGCCTTATGCCAGCAGCAGTATTTCATCTCATTCGAACCGTTCAATCATTTGTTGTCACTAATTTGGTTTTGCAATTATAAAGACCCGCCGTTACCCTGTACTAAATTCGGTCATTACAAGCTAATGATTATCTTGCTAATTGCTATCTCTGGCTACATTTGTTTGCTCTGTCTTATTATTATGAAATATAATAAAGAATGTTATCCGATATACAA
Organism: Iphiclides podalirius; assembly: GCA_933534255.1. NCBI lineage: Eukaryota > Metazoa > Arthropoda > Insecta > Lepidoptera > Papilionidae > Iphiclides > Iphiclides podalirius. Next base: position 7,918,994 of record OW152833.1, read on the forward strand.
TGTTTGCTGGAAAATCACCCCGTAGATAAATCATTCAGTTCCAAAGTAGTCCTTATAATTCATATGAATCTTTAGCTCATGTTTTAAGCAATTTTTTTTATGTGAAAAATTGCCAAGCGAGCAGACGGTTCACCTGATGTTTAGTGAATACCGCCGCCCATGTACATCTGCTACACCCGAGGGTTACAGATGCGTTGACAACCTTTTGAAAATTGGGCTCCGGCCACCTCACTCACCAGACGAAACGCGAAAGTATTATACTTCCACTTTACGCCGATCTTCTGTGAGGTCGTGGTACTTGCCCAGACGAGCCTCCCCATTTGTGCAACAGCCGAGGCTGCTGCGTGGCCCTACCACCGTTAAAATGAAAATAATAAATTAAATCGCTTAGCAACTACGCAACAATATTGGTAATGCGTAATAGGACTATATGAAAAAATAGTAAGTATCGATTGGTATAAGGTTTTATAAATGTATTAACGTCCAATGAAGTGTCAGTAGGTTATACCCGCTGTGGTCGAATTAGGGAAGGTCACTAACCTTTTGATCGCCGAACCTCATTTGCCGCCTGGCATTCCTCGCGACGTTCATCCTACAGAGGAACACCCTGTCTTCGCCGTCAGAGGGCGCTCGCGATAATTCGGACCTGACTGCCTGATGATCCTGTTTGTCTATCACGTCGTACACGCTGTCACCGTGAATCAGCAGATCCTCCTGTGAAAATAAGCTAAGATTTAGGTCTGAACTATCTCTATCCGATATGATCTAATTGAAATTAGTCTAGCGTACAAACTTTATCTTTTCCGATTTGATGTTTGTTTGGATTATCAATTTTGGTGTACCCGAAATTTTTCCAGAGAATAGTGTTAAGAAACTTTTGAAATATAATACAAGTAATTTTTTTTATTACCGGAAAACAAAACCACTTCAAATATCTCGCTCTGTATTCATTTTATAACTGATTTTCAGGAGTTACCTTATCATATCTCCGTATCTCCGGAGCCCAAGATCCAATACCAATGAAATTAATATGGAACCACATGAGAAGCATCGGCTTTCAAATAAAAAAAGAATCATCAAAATGGGTTCAGTCAGTGGAAAGCTCTGAGGTAACAAACATAAAGAAACAGTCGAATTGAGATCCTCCGACGGTATTTGGTTGTGCAAGGCAGGAATTGCCTTGAAAATCGCGCTGTTGTGGAACGCTGGACATCGCGGTGGTGTGGATGAAATTTTCGGTTTTGGCGCGATGTCCGATGGTGAAATTCAGCCGCCGGGATCAATCCAAACAATTCCTCGGAACACTTCCCGTGATAGATGCGGTAGAAGATGCAGTCATCCAACATCTCTACGCAGAGCCAAAGGATCAAGCCGATCGGAAAGACTTTGATCGTCGATAGCCTTAACTGCCCTACGTTGGATGCGGTCAAATGGAAGAAGCTGGTAATAGGGGGCTCCCGCCCAGAGGTGAGAACAGTACTCCATGTGGGGCTGAATTTGCGCCTCATAAAGGTTTAGGCGTTGAGCCGACGTGAAGTACTGTCTCGCCTTGCTGAGCACACCGAGCTTCTTTGAGGCCAATTTGGCCTTACTTTCAACTGACCGCGGAACTGGACATTGCTCGAGATTTCGACGCCAAGTATTCCGATACTAGCTGTGGCAGATAGGGGAGTGTTCTCAAAATGAGGAGTCACGACAAATGGGGACTTTTTAGCGGTTAACGCGCAACCTGGTATTTAAAGCGCTGGTTTTTACATCATTTGACGTTGAAGCATCAGCCCAAGCCTGGTAGCATTCCTACTTTCGGCGTAATGTCCTTTTACAGGAGCGACCAAACTAAGGCTGCGATTTACCACCAATGGGCACTGCAGAGAACGGAATAAAGAGTTCCATACCCTGAAGCACCACATCATTCATTGACTCAGCAACGACTTCTGGATCATCCGGCGAGAAGCAAATCTGCCCCATGGGTAGGACGCAAAGAATGACCGCATTCCATCCCAATCTGCTGACCTATAATGCCATACGCGGCGACAGCCCGCAAAATGAGAATGTTTTAAGCGCGTTATTGGCATTGTACTCCGGACACGACAGTGGTCCGCCGACGAGCCGAGGGGAGGATCGACGGAATCCAGCTCACGGCACAAAGGAATGTTCCAGTTTGTACCTCGGGTAGGATAGGAATGAGGTGTCAGCTGGAGAAGATATCTGCGTATCGGTAAGGAAGAGCAAGGCCGGCTTCGCCGTCTCAACAGGTTTTCACTAGCGGTAGACTGGAGGTTTGACGGCGAAACGATATATTCGGGAGATATTAGGGGATCATTGTTTTGGTTTTTTTTCTCCGTATTTTTAAGTAAAATTATTATCTTAGAGTTTTAGATAAATTTTGTATAAATTTTGTTTTTTCAATCAATGAATAAGCATTTATTAATATGAACATTTTAAAGCCTAAGCGTTCATCTTTTATTTTTAATCTACTATAGTCAAAAAATAAATGTGAGCAACAGATTTATTACGAGAATATATTCAGTGCAGGCATACGGCCTGAGACGAATATATGATACAAAGTGGGAATGTTTTTACAGTGTAGTCTAATTTTAGAAATGATGAAAGATTCTTTATGAAATATCGACAGATCCTAATACTATAGAACATACAATTAATTACATATCTGTATTATAGTTGTATTGGATTGAATTTGGTCTTCATCAAGCTTATGCCTTCGTATAACTATAAATAACTACATTCATATTTTATGTACCCTGCAAGATATTCAAATGTAACATTTACAAAAATTTTAGCTAAAATTCTTGTTTTAAAATTTTCTTTCGAAATCCGTTCAGCCGTTTTGGAGGCCTTTCGAGCCAAACATAGGGTCGGAAAAATTCTAAAAACATTTAGAAATCACAGACAGGTTGAATGTTTAAAGCGATATTCGTGCAATATTGATGTCACCGACATTATTGCTATACCATAGTTATGAATATTTGGTTCCTAACCGGGTAACCTTATTTTGTTGTAGACCTATAATCTTCTCAGTTATTAAGTCTCTTTGGAAAATGTCTTGAATTACGCTAATTTTCTCTGTCATGAGGCAGTGATTTGAAATGGAATCGAAATTAGGTATAATTATCAAGCGCATTACCAGTTTGTACTTAGGCTGGGCTGGGTTCGTAACATTGTAAGCTTTATACAATTTCCTATATAAACAAAATTTCAATTACCCCCGGTCGACTTTATTAACTTCAATTAAATCTTAATTCTAGAGTAAACCTCGGGAAAGCTTTCTGGGCGCATTTTACTTAGGGCTGACACTTCAATGCTTTACATATTTTCATGTATGTAATACGAAAGTTTTGCAATTGTTGAAGTTGCCATTTTGGAATTTATGTCCCACTGCTGGCTAAAATTTTTCATTTTACAGAATATTATGTTTTTGTTGTTTCATGTTTTCGCTTAAAGTCTTAGAACTTGGTTCTTACTAAGATTATAACACAATAATGTTGTCAGAGCCAGTTTGATTTTAGATTAAATAAATAACAGAAGTGCTACGAGCCTGGGCTAACACGACTTATGATAATATTTTCAAATTAAACAACATATTGTAAAGATTTGTGTTTATATTATATTGGTTTTACGTGATTTATGTATATTAAGTAATCAATCATATTCCTGGCAGCCCTATAAGTGACGTCACAGTACGTCATAACGCCCCTCCCACCTGTCGCGAGCCCAAAGCGCTAGGTAGAGCGCGTGCGGCTCTACCGCCCACGTGTAGTCTGTGGGGGGCGACGTACAAAATTCTTGCGGGAAATTATTAAGCTGTCCGTATTATACGATGTTTATTATGGTTTGCTGCAATGTTTGTAGTACGCAATAAAGCCCATCCGATGTCCATGTAGGTGGTCAGCGTAGTGCGAAGATGTCAGTTCAATTTTGTACCAATTAAGTTTTTTTTTACTTAGTGCCAAATGGCAAGAAGCTCCCCTGGTGGTGATTGCCAACTCTTATGAACGATAGCACCAGCAGTAGTAACAATGCATTATTATAACTGCAAGGTATGTACGTAACGTTACGGGCCACTAGGTTCACGCAGCTCCTACTACTAAAATTGTTAATTATATACGATTAATATAAGATAATTCAGCATTGTTACTACAAAGCAAAATGCAACTTTTGGACACAAATAAGTAACATATTTATATTCAAATCCTAGTATTCAGTAATTTTCTACAAACATACCTGTGAAATAATTTAGATGTAAAGCTAGGTAGAGTATGGTTTTTATTAAAAGGGTAAATGCTATCCGATTTTAGCTAATCGATTTATGTTCCCTGTTGATTTTTACAATTATAGACGTTGAAATAAAGTAATGAATTATTGCAGCAACGCGTCATAAAATTAACGCCAAGCCCCGGGCGGTGTTCTGTCGACAACTGTAATGAACGCTTTAGTCGTCGGAAACGTCATTTGAACGTTGCAACGTAATTATTAGACTAAACGATGAGATTGCAGATAATTGAATGAAGTCCAAAGGAAGGTTTAAATTCCATTTTACTTTAAATTGTAGAAATATAGAAGCGGAAGTCAAGAACAATAGAAATATTGATTTTTAAACATGGGACCTACACGTTCGTAGCAAGGAAGTGATGCGTTGAAGTCTAAAGAAGGCAAATGGATTTGGCTTTACAATATTTTTTCTAGTGATTTAAATGTATTATGAGCGAAATATTCTTACTCGAGACATTTAATTACGCTTCCCACTCTGTAATCTTTAACTCAATGAATTGACGATTAATTTTATTATTAAATTACGAAACTGTTGTCTGAAGAAATATAATGGGAAATCAAGTATTTTGTCCTTAAGCTACTTGAGCAAAACTAATTTCGGTCGCAACTTTGCCCTAGGACAAAATAAATTCCACTCTAGATACAGTTAATCTTGAAACATGGGCTAAAACCGCAGGGTTTCTCTGAATCTTAATACTTAAATAACAATCAGCAAGTGACCGACAATAGACATAGATAAGTTATCACACCTAGTTACGCTTTAGATTTAACAACGGGAATTGACAGCAAATTTGTTTATTGTACACTTTACTTGACTTGTTCGAAAAGTCTCGTTTGAACTTATTGAAAATACCTTTAGTATCAGTGCATAGGTTATAATAAAAAAATATCAAGTGAAGTATAAGTAACGTCAGTAATTAAAATATAAATAGTGTTCACAAATATAATATTTAATTTTTTTAAGGTTAAATGAGTGATAGCCCACATATTGGGTTGTAGGACTTGTTTGTCGGAGGTCGTGGATCTGAATCCCAGCGGCGATGTAATAATGACTTTTTTCTTATTTTTGTAAAATTAAACTAGTGTACGTTTGTGTAGTTACATAATTTCGGTCACAGCGCAAGAGGAATAGAAGTCCAGCAGTTCGCAAATACCGTAATGGCTTTGCAAATTACTTGTTTTTACAAGCACAAACATTGGTTTATTACTGAATATCAAGAACAAACAAAATATCAGGAATCACAAAAAATTGGGGGAATCCCAAAATTTTTATTTTCTCTTTCCGTAACATTCTTTAATCTTATGCCTTTACTACATATCTATTTATAACAAAGAAAAGATCGTAGCAAAATAGTTTATTTAATAACATAAACTGCAGGCGCTGCGGTAGGGCCATTGGGTTTATCTTTACATCGTCTGAAGTATTTTCAACGATGCTGGGCTGGGTTGGTATTTCGTTATTTTCAATTGATCCCGCATCGAACAATCGTAATCTTCAATTCACCGTTAGCACAACGTTTAGATTGTCCGATGAGACGGCAAATTATTGGTCCAGTTGTTTGCGATTGTGGGATTTTCGTCTCAGATGCCCACTGGAGATATCGTTCCTATGGTCGCCGAATCATAATTGTATGGACACTGGCTTGGATGATTGAGTTCTGCATTAGTTGGACATATAACTGATGGACCTATACTTGGTTCCAAATGGAAATAATTTTCGTATCGTTTTTTTAACAAAAATTTTACATATAAAATTTATTCATATAAAAAAAATATATTATGAATTATCTTGTGCTTTAGCGAAAATTTCGAAACACAACACGGAGACAAATATTAATTATAATCGGTTAATAATTATGCGAATGCCGGATCCTTTCAGAGAGCCAAAAGATATGCTTTATACCTTCCGAGACTAAACTCTCTACTTTCAGATTTATTTGCTTATAAATGATGTTACTTTCTCTAATCTTACGAGTAAAAAATTAAATTTTACTATCTGATAAACTGTAACAAGCTTTAGTGGTGAGTGATTTTATGACCCTATTTTGACAGATCGATTTAGCATAGCCTTCAAAACTAACAGCATTAAGCCAATATGATGAAGTGTCGACAACATTGAAGTAACCCTAACCGGACGGACACAACATGGTTTCTATAGTTCACGCGTAATTAATCATATCTCTCAGATCAGTGGCACGGCCGCGGAGCTGTTAATAATTGCCATATTATTAAATTCGACGTCAATTGCAGTGCTGGCAGTGAGCACCGTAACAAATGTTCGGACAAACAAACAAGCGAGCCCCCGGTCGTACAGATTGATGGGGCCAGCGGAAAGAGAACCCAAGACCCCCTAATTGTGTTACTAATGATTGTGTGCTTTGAGTTCCATTTATGATTCATTAATTTTCGATGTTCGATTTCGGGCATTTGTTAATGTTGGTAAATTGAAGCACATTTATTTATTACAGAAACCTCAATAAACGGATACCTATTGAATTACACAAACAATTATAAAAGTTGAATAAGTATTTTGAATAACTCTCTTTTATTTTTTGTTTTATATGAATAAACTAGTTACTAAATATTGTTAGATTGAATTCAGTAAGCTGCGTAATCCTTAAATTTAACTAAAAATTTAAAGAAAGGAAAATGGTCTTTATCAAAAATTTTACTAAATAATTTACACCGAATTATACTATAAATTAATGAATTTTATTAATCTTATTATTATGCAAAAATTTTGTAACAAGAGGAGATTATAAAATTTATGTTTGAAATTTTATACTTTTACCTTAGTGACAAAGATCAAAAATTTATTCAACGTATAACTCTAAAATTCAATTGAATTATTAAATTTGTGGTTGAAAAAAATATATTTTTATATTTAATTTTATGTATTCAACAGGGAAAACAATCGAAGACATTCTTTAACCGTACAAAAGGGCACATTCGCAACAACAATGATAAATACAGAATTGCCACAGGCACAGGCGGAATAAACCGCACTCACTTAGCTCCGGCCTGCAACGGTCTCCCCCACTTCCCTCAAACGAAACGATTACCTGAGAAAACGGAGATGTTGTAACGAATTAAGGGGTCTAATAACGCTGGCCGATGTTATTACAAAGGTATTAATAGGGAACATCAATAAATCGGCACCGTGGTTAGGGCGACGAAAGCGCATTGTCTATTCCATTATCGGTACATTGTTCGGTTTGCATATTGAATTGTGCGTTCGCCATTGTTTATGGTCTAGCCCATCGCTACGTGTGTGGTTTTGATTCTTCAGTTTCAGTTTGTTATCGCTTATTATGTTATTAAGCTGGAGTACCTGCGGTTTCGTTTGAATGAGATGCGTTTTGATACAGCAAAGATAGCCGTTTAGGATAATATAATCTTTGGTTCCCCATTATTTTTTTCCGTGGTACATCCACGCAGCGGCCTCTACTATTGTAAAAATGGGTCGTCTCGTTTGGGAAACCGGAATAAAGTTGGAGCATTTGTAATTTTATCATTTATCGTGTTAGTGAGGTAACGTAGACTTACGCCCGGTTTCTGAAACTCTGATCTTCGTAGATGTTAACTAATCAGCTGTCAATTAGCTTTTCAAATGTCATTTTAGTTGCCAAAAGGATGGTTAAACTCTCTGATTTGATCAGAATGATCTTCTTAATGATCAATCGTATCTAAATCTGTAGAATCCACATATGTAAGATTGTTTTTATCATCCCTTTAAAGTTTGATCACGTTTGATTTATTTAATACGGCAACATTATTTATTTGTATGTAAGAGCCGTGATAGCTCAGTGTCCGGGCGCTCGCCTTTAATTCAATATACTCGAGCAACCTGAGTTCGATCCCCGGTGCCGGCACCAATGAAGTTCGTAAAATATAGCTTGGTGACGACTTATTTTTAAAACATTGTCCTAACTGTAGAATAACTCTATCCTGTGTTGCATGGAAGTTTTAAAAACATGAATTTCACGTGAACCAAATACCCAGATCCAAAAAAAATATTTGTAGGTCACACTAATAGTTGGGAATCGAACCCACGAACCATGGCGCCGGTGTCAAAACCAACTAAAACCTATTTTATTACCGAAAAAAAGCATGATTAGGTCTTTCGAAGTTAGAAATTGTGTTTTTAAAAAAATTATGAGAGTAAAATTTTTACGATGCGCACACGCAGACAGCGACATGATGATAATTGGTAGCAAAGCGACCCACTTCGACTAACTTCATGGTATTACCATTGCAACTAATAAAATTTTTTGGACATTTACCTATAATTCCAAGTTATTTAATTAAAACTATTATCGATTGCATTTAATTAATGTATCATTATATATTGTTAACAGTTTTAAGTACTTTGGTCACAAGCGACCTAAGGGATGATGATATAGACAGGGAGCGCAGGGCGTTGGCGGTGAGGAGCAATATGATTGCCCGCAGATTCGCTCGTTGTACTGCAGGTGTCAAGATTACCTTAGTTAAGGCATTTTGTCACTCGTTCTACTCCAGCGGTCTGGGGTCATATTCGCGCCCTTATTCGCGAACCTTCAATTCCCTGCGAGTGCAATAAAAACGCTTTCAGGATGCTGATGGGACTGTCGTGGCGATGCAGTGCGTCTAAAATGTTTGCTGACGCCCACACTGATGACTTCCACGCCATTATGCGTAAAACAGCGGTCTCTTTGCTCCAGCGCCTTAGTACTAGTGGCAACAGCATTCTGAAAATGATTGCTGACAGACTTGACTGTCCATTCCAGCAACACTGGGTGGCGGTTGCTATCGGTCTGGCAAAATAATAATTCGCAATTTGTTAATGTTCACTCATAATACTAACCTAGATTTAAGTCACACTGTTATTTACAAAATGTCTGAAATAAAGATTTATTATTATTATTTAATGTTTTTTTTCTCACAAAAAGAATACTTGGCATAGAGCATGAAATTTTTAGTTGTTTTAGTTAAAGAAGTAAAACTTCTGACGAGCGTACATAAGTACATGCACGTTTCTTATGAATGCGATTCTGATAGAACTTAGGATATACACTATTAAGTGAATAAATTTAGTTTGTAATAACTATACTTTTGTTTTTTAATAATGTCGACCCAATTTTGAACGATTTAATAACCTGCACAATTGTCTACATCGATTCAGATCATTCTCAACTATAGATCTGTAACCTATGTTCACCAGTGGACTCAAACAGGCTGTAATGATGATGAAAATAAGCTTTTATTAAATTTTTGTTGTATTTAACTCGTAGGAATGGTAATTATTGTAAGACTAGTTCCTTAGTATAATACTCACTTAAGTGATACTAATATTTATAGAGTAAATTACGTCTATCAAAATTGTTTCCAAATTGTTAACTTTTTTTTTAATTTACCTAATTCCAAATTAATTATTAGTGCATAGACAATATCTAAAACATGCAAACAAATAATGAGTACATATTAGTATCAATTAAATGAAATTAATGCCATTTTATAATAATTTACAGGAACTATACGTGATAGTTAAATGTAAGATCGGTTATATTTAATAAGACTAACCCATAACGTAATTTACTCTTTTAAACGGCATATTAACGAGACGGGCATTGTTTTTTAAGTAGATATTTGGATTAAGTACTTACTGCCTCTAAAGTCTTATCATTAATCTTAATTGCGGAATAACAATAAAATATTGCCGTCAGGTTTGCCCGCGGCTGTTACGAAGTCTGCTTTATGCAGATCGTAATATGGTCTATTTTACAATTTTCGTAGTTAATCATAGAGCGAACAGATCATTGCGTTGCGGGCTTATAAGAACGGGATCGTGGGAAAACTGCCGATGCTTGAGTTATGGAGACCGATTGAGATCGTCTTTGAGACGACGTAATGAAGCTTTAATGGGGCAACAGTCGGGAAGTGCCAACTTCGAATTTGTTGGGAGGAGGTAATACATGTGACGTACGTTTGACCTTTGAATACGGCTCGTTAAGTATTTACTGCCCTCGCGATTCATCCGCGTGGATCTTGAAGCGGAGTTTGCATGCGAATGGATATCTCAGATTTCTCTAACTTTTACAAGAAGAATATTATTTAAAAAAGTAAAAAACCCGACTGCGTTTCTGTGTATTTTTTATTTTGATATACCGAGTGTCACATAGTGAATATGAATCTATCGACTCCTCTCAAGCTAAAAACCATCAAACCGTTCAGGCTGCAGAGCGTGCCAAACAATTATACATACATACATACTCTTGAAAACATAACCCTTCTTCTGGCGCAGTCGAGTAATTGAGGGGCATTTTTCTAAAAATCCTTAATTGGATTCATAGACTCACTAAAGTTACTTATCTAAATGCTTATAGAAATAGCTAATACTTAGTATATAGCTATATACTAAGTATATGTGTTTTATCTTTGTACATGATCGTTTTTCATTTATTATCGATAAGTTTAACGGCTCTCGGTAGTGTCATCTGTCTGTAGAGACTTATGTCCACCGTTGGACAACAACATTTGTGCGTTTTATCGTCTGATAATGGTAGAGTTTGGGAAGAGTTGAGCGATCATTGAAATATTCGCTTCCGATACAGAGATAAATGTGGTCCGGGATCGATGCGATTTCACAGAAAACCCAAACCAGTATGACCGCTCTAATCAATTGGCCTGTTTAAACGGTCAATAAACGTACACAAGATCCATATCAGCCAGCCGCCGGACGTGTAGATCGCATTGGATTCGTCAGCCGCCGTATCTCGTGACATCTGACAAACCACGCCGGCAAGAGATCAAAACAGAGCCAGTGAAGCGTTCGATTTGAAGTTTTATAAGACGAGTGATGAACTGAGGTTCTAGCTATAGGACGTATCGGAGCGGTATTCGTTACATTTAATTATTCGAATACAGAATTTGCTATAATTTCAAATGGTGCTTTCTTGGTTTTAGTAGTTGTACTTCTTTTGACGCGTTTGAAAAAAATTATGAGAGTAAAATTTTTAAGATGTACAAACACACCGATACCTAAAAAGGGACATGCTGAAGTTGGTTGCAAAGTGAACGTAATGACGGTATTCCCATAGCAACCGATAACAGTGTTTTTTTTATTTCTTTTAAAAAACATTGCCCTTACTTTAGAATAACATTATCCTGTGTTGTAAGGACGTTTTACAAACATAAATTTCACGCAGACAAACACCCAGATGCGAAACAACTATCTGTGGGTCACGCAAATAGTTGTCCCGTGTGATGATAACGTGTGTGATTGATACCTTGGCAACTGCGCCACGAAGTCATCAAATATATCTTTTTGATATTTAACTGTAATTCCAAGTTATCTAATTAAATTGTTATCAATTGAGTTTAATGTCTCTTTCACAAACAAAGAGTACCTACTGGCACAGGGGATAAAATTATTAGTTATTTTTCTTTTGTTACGCTAAATAAGTATAACCTCTTACGTGTGTACATAAGTACGAACTTGTTTTTTTATCTTGTTTTTTTTTATTTGGGTTTCAATCGTACATCTTGGTCGAAAACTAGAATTGGCTTATTTGATATATATGAAGAATATTCTACAAGAATTATATTTTTTAAATTAATAGTTCCTCGTTTGACTTTAAACCATGCGATTCATTTCGTCTGGTATGTGACGGGACCAGGGCCCAGTTTTTTTAATGGCTGGCAACGCACTTTTAATCTGTCAGGTGTTTTAGTTCTCTATGGGCGGCGGGTTATTATTGAATTTCGCTTTTACTTTATATAGCTCTTAAAGCGACACATCACCATCACTCGTTAGAGCCCACATAGGCCACTGTGCCACCTGCATCCGCCGACTTCCCGCAAATTTGCACAGGTCGTCCATCTACTGTGAGTCATCCTACACTACAAAGGCTAGAACTAGACTGCTACTTGAGAACCTTTCTTCGCCATTAGTTATCGGTTCATGAGCTATGGCCGGCCCATTGCAACTTTTGCATACTTATTTTTGAGCTATGTCGGCTATTTGTTTATACTTCGGATATCTTCGTGGCGTATTTAATCACGCAGAGAAATACCCAGCACAGCTCGCTCTATAGATCGCTGAGCGGCTGACGTTTATAGCCGATAAACGAATGAAATAAAATGAATATTTTTGGTGGTAGGACCACGCAGCAGCCTCGGGTGTTGCACTAATGGGCGGACTCGTCCGGGTAAGTACCACGACCTCACAGAAGACCGGCGTAAAGTGGAAGTATAGTAGTTTGTCAACGCATCTGGAACCCTCAGGTGTAGCAGATGTCCAGGGGCGGCGGTATTCACTTAACATCTGGTGAACCGTCTGCTCGCTTGGCAACTTTTCACATAAAAAAAAGAATAACAGCGAAACGACCCAAATCGCGTTCAAATTTTTCAAACTAGGACGTTAAGAACATGCTACAGACATACCATGTGTTCATATGTCGTACTTGGAACGTTATTGACTATACAGTTTTCATTAGAATTCAATAAAAGAAAGAACATTTTATGATGAGCGTAGCAGGAATTATCGATTCTTATTCCCGATGATACAGGAGTGCGATGCTTCTAATTTACTCTAGTCGTCTACTCAGTATGTAGTCTACTTTACAATTATGTGAGTGATATTTTAATTTAATAATGGCCGCAAACCCGAGACAGTTTCAATAGAGGCTTTTTGCCAATATAGCGCATTGGCTATCAATCACAGTTTGAATATATTGACTGGCTATCATTACGTGTAGATACATCTGTACTAAGGTGCTTTTACACGCAGCGAACGAAAAAAATCAAGATATACAGGCTGTTCCCAAAGTCTATGTTATGAACTTAGACATTTTTTTTTACTGTAGCTTTTAACTATATAATATAATTTAATGATTGTACTTTAATCCTTACTAACTTATTTCGTGTGTTGCTGAACGGAATTTGACTGTAGTGAGTTGGCAAATAATCATCTGTCAAATCATCTGTCACATGAACATTTATGTAAGCTATGTTATTTGAGAAAATACGTAGACTAAAACGCTTCTGAATTTTATAATAATTAAATACGATACTTAATTAATTAATAAATACTTTTATTATATACAAAATTAACAATATAAAATTAAAATTTATGGAATGCACAGTTTGGTGACTTATTGCTTCATAGTGATCTCTTCCAGGCAACTAAAAAAATACGTAAAGGAACGTTTACTGCATATGTGGTTAATAGTAATATACATAATGTATGACTAAATCAAATACACACTTACATACATACATACACACATGAATAAATAAGTATACATTTATATATAGACGTAATATTAAAATTTGTAGAAAATCTCTTCAATTTGCTAGTAAACGTGAGTTTTTAACATGGCGATTTTAGGATCGGCCTGTAGCCGGCCTCTCGTCGCGGACGCGGCCGCGCCGAACAATAAAGCGTAGTGATTAATTTACCGACGCCGGCGCGGGCTAACGAGGAACTATTCGGGGTCAGATGCGGTACGATTTGTATCCGGTGCGCCGCGGCCCACCGGCGAGCTTTGTGCGCGGAGAAAAATTGGGCGTGTCGCGGTGCTATTCCGCCTTTGCTAAATAGCCTCGTGAAAACGTATTAGTTGGTCGAACTTTGCTTTTGGTTGATAAAAGAGTGCCTACGGATTCGATAGACGAAGAACGAATCCTTTTATGTTTCCTTCTTTTCAACCGACTTCGAAAAAAGGAGGTCTCAATTAGTATGTATGTTCTTTAGGATTCCGTACCCAAAGGTTAAAACGGGACCCTATTACTATGACTCTGCTATCGGTCTGTGTGTCTACCGTCTGTCACCAGGCTGAATCTCATGAATCTGATAGAGAGACAATTGAAATTTTACACGGATGATGTATTTCTGTTGCCGCTGTGATGCGTACTCTAGTTTTAACGCATAATGATATGCAGTCCTTCTAATTTCTCGACAGGAAGTGCATTCCAAAGAAGAATAAATTGGGCACGAAACGAATGTTAGACGGAGCTAGAGTTGTAGGGACGTCAAAGAAGTAAAAAGTTGTTTGAGGAGCGAAGAGTTCTGGAGGTAGAGAGAGGTAGGAGGATTAGGAGACACGAGGTTGGAGCGAAGATTAACGTAGATTACGTGGACATGTGAAGAAAATAAGCCGAATGCAGTTATTGACAAAGTGATCAAATCTGTTGAGGAGGTCTGCTCTCAGAGCAGAACAACACACATTCACGTATAGGAAACATTTAGAGACTCCAAGATCATTAATTTATTGTTGGATAGAAGAAAGTTTTTAAGAGATCAGAGTTTCCTTAAAATGTCAGTTAAAATTGAACATACATAGTTTGCGTGAGTTTTCAACGTATATGACTGATATATTGTAACTAACCTTAAAATAAAAAGCTCAAATTTCCAATATTTTTTTTACTCGGTGACTTCTACTAGGTCCACAGAAGGAGTTTTCACTTAATCAATTTCTTCGGTATTCATTGAGATATTAGGCAATTAAAGCAAGCTGCTTGTTTTATGCTCATTATTACTCTCGTCTTGCCTTTCTCTTTTTATAGCATTGATAAGGGAATCACCTACACTGAAGCTTAATTAAAACGATGTATGAGCTGAAATGGAGGTTAACTTAAAGCTTATTTGTCTTTTTAACGGCCTACATCAACATTAGTATTATTTACGTGTTCGTCGATAGTTAACATTATAATTCATCCTTGATGGAGTATAAGGAGATACACTAGTGGTGTTCACATCTTACATTTGGAAAGTGGTGAGTCTATCAACTTATACCGGATGAAGATGTGAAAAGGTTTCTCACAATTATTAATTTGTGTTTTTCTCCCCGAAGTAATGTATAATTCATGGAAAAAATATATTTATGTATAACATAAAAACAATGAAACATTCCCTAAAATTTAGTTACAGCAAAAGCCACTAACAGTATTTAGATGTACTAATTAAATCACGTGAATCGGTAATACTAGATCTGTCATCTTATAAGATCTCGTGAAAGGGGTCTTGAATGCCAGTCCTAAGGAGACGTCATAATTAAAATATTATCTTTTACATACGGTCAACTTTACCTTTTTATATCCTGAAGAATTAAAGTTTGTAAAACGTGGCCTTCCCTTCAAATTTGTCGACTATCAATAATGATAATATATATAAGTTAAATGCTCTACAACAATATAAATGAATTAATACTAAAACTAAAAAGATAATGGAGTTCGAAAACTCTGCCTACCATCGAATGTCCGAGATATTCTGCAGCGTTATCCGATATGTAGAGAAGTTTGCCGTTCTGTGTCATCATCATCAGGAAACCGTTGAGCGCCTGTCAAAAAGAATACATTCAATTAACGAATCATAATTACTAAATGAATGATTATCACTCGTTTTGAATGGAGCTAAAACAAGGCATAGGCTAAAACAAACACATTCACGCTGGTAATGAATCGAGTTGCATTTCACCAAAACCGCTTTAATTGGACAAACGCGACTAATGGACTGGCGGAATCAGATTAAGGTACAGAACAACGGTGGCACTTAAGACTGGTTGCCTCCACACTCGTGTGCTCGACACGGCGGCGTCAAGCATAAATATTGGTCAGAAAAAAAATCTTGTCTTTGACATTGCATACCATTGGTCGATTAAACAACAGCGATAAACATTTTTTTTACGAAGGACTGAATTTTAGTAGCCGCGTAATAAATAACTTTATTTCAATAATAAGAGATTCATCGTTGCCAAATATCACAAATTCCCGGATACATACAAATAACGTACTAAAATAATGTGATTACTTTTGTAAATTTCATAATGCGTGCTTAGGTCGTCAGTAAGGTCATTATTAGCACATACATTTTGACCCCGTTGCTGAATCAAAAAATAGCAAATCTTCAATACGCTTTCGCGCATTCCGCTTGCATACGTTTTGCGTGAAAGTAAATGTAAATATTTCGCCTATTATGTATATCGGAGTTCTGTTCCCGCTCTCTATTCTATTATTCTCGACGGCGATACCTCTGAGTTATGGCGGGAATATATTAAGTTGCCACACAATCGCGTCGCCATCTCGCCACACGACGACAAGCGGGTATTTCTCGAATAATCCAGCGAGGTTGGGCCACAGCTGTTCGATTCTATAGGGGAATTAGCCCTATTGTAGGATACACTGTCATGTTGGAACGGAACGGCCCGAGTTTAATCTATTTAGTGTATAGGCGCCATTGATATCAACTGTGATTTGAACGTAGCACCGTAGCTGGGGGGTCGCCTAAAATTTCTCGGAACTAAAGCGAAGTCAGCTGGAATTTCGAGGACAATGGGAATTGTGAAGGTGTTTTAGCGATGATAATGCCGACTTAGCCGATTACTCGTTACAAGTACCCACATCCTCTGGCGCAAGAGGCAGGGTCACTGCCCACTAGTTCAACCTTAAATTTCATAACTTGCTAATATTTTACATACTATTTTTTGCATATGCTGATCCAAGAGGGGTTAATCAATTTTCTGGGCTTGCAACCTAGAATTATATGTCCATGTCTCGAACGTGGGGTTACCACTAACTGTTACCACACAGCTAATTATGGATTCTTGAAATAACGACTATGGTTATTAGTCACTCTTGTCGTCGTCACTTCATATCCGATAACATCGGCAATGAGATAAGATTGGAAGGAGATTTGGATACAGATAGATCCACAAGGTTAACAACTGTAATAAACTCACGCGAGATAACCAATGTGGCGTCAAACCGAAGACTTAGCTTATACTTTTAATATAACCCCTGAGTTTAAACGTGTGTAACTTTGTACTATATTTATAAAGCATAATATGTAATAAAGAGTTCGCACACTCGCTTTCATATACTGGCCTTTTGTCTAAAACAATTACTGTTTATTAACCCTTATATCATTTAACAATAACCCCAAGCTGTTATAATATTTAAATATATATAGTTTAACATAACAGATATACATCTACACAACCGTTGATAGAAAATGTTGGTGGTACAATTCTATGCAAATGCTTAACCATGTCTTTAAAGACAAAAATAAATACAGTCTACGAAAATATGTCTCTAAAGAACCGAGAACATTTATAAGCTTTTGCGAGTTATTTCATGTAATACGTTCATTCAGTAACGGGAGAAAAATCACTCCAAATTATGGTTAAAATCCCCAAATCAAAGTTAATGAGTGGTTGCCGCTAACCACGCCTGCTTAATAAAGGCTTACGCAACCATTTAAATTAACGTTCTGGTACTTATTTCTGTCCCTTTTTATCTTCGCCGTTTCGCTGTTGAAAGAAAGTGACAGAAAACCTAAACACTTCCAGGAGACGCCAATGTTTACCGTGGGAAATACGAAAACAATAAAAGAATTTAATAATCAAGGCAGCTTGTACGGTATGAATTATCTAACCAAATTTTGTTTTATTCATCTGTTGCTACACATATTATACTACACATACATATTATATTTAATTAAAAATTCACAGTTTTTATCGCGATTTATCACTAATAAAATTATTATTGCCAGGATTATTAGACCGTCACCATTCCATCCCGTGACCATTATTGTTACTAAATGAGATAATTATATTATATTAATAAAATAAATCATGATAAAACTCGTAAACTAGTTTTATTACAATTTGTAATGTTCGCACAAATATTAAAAACTATAACATGTAAAATATAAAAAGAAAACATACCTTAGAAAATCCAAAGTTCGATGATGTCGGAGGCTGTTGATTTATGTCGAAGCGTTTGAAAACTGGAACAAATAAAGGCTTGTTTAAAAAAGCTTTCATATTACCGATAATGAAATGATATTGATTAATGGTGCGAAAGTGAGGTCGAAAAACAATTATTTCAATTTACAACGACCAGAATGCCCATACACTGTGGCGTAAAAAATCGGCCAAGTGCTAGTCCGACTCGCTCATGAAAGGTTCTGTACCATTATCTATTAAAACGACAAAAAACCCGTCTGTCGTATGGGAGTAAAATATTTTTTTATTCCGTTTTTTTTTGTATTTGTTGTTATAGCGGCAACAGAAATACACCATGTGTGAAAATTTCAACTGTCTAATCACAGTTCATGAGATACAGCCTGGTGGTAGACGGACAGACAGACAGACAGACAGCGGAGTCTTAGTAATAGGGTTCCATTTTACCCTTTGTGTACGGAACCCTAAAAATGATTCGCTTTCTATGTCAGGTCAATCAAAGGTTAGTATATAGATACTAACCTATTTACTAACTTATTTAACCACCTGTATATAGATACAATAGGTTATGTTAAATATGGAATATGTAGAGGTGTTCATGTATTGGTGTTGTTTAAAATTGTTCCAAATGTCCCTTGTCCTTCGGTTGCTGTAAGTAAATTAAGATATCCCCACATAATTAAACAGAATAAGCGGATTCGACTATAAAGTTCTTAATTTGAACATAACCCTCCAGATCTCTACTATGTTATAAATAAGGTTACTCCATTGATTTTACGTATGCCGCAAGCTGGTTATACGACGAATAATTACCTAAATACATTGCTACAGAACTTTAGACTTGAGCCATGAAAGTAGAGACCGCATTTCGCGCTTTGCTTTACGAAAGCAGATACAGATCTATATTGTCATTAAGGTAGATTTAACTCCCACGCGAGTTGACGTGCTTTGTTCATAAAACAGTTAATACGAACATAATGCACCCGTAGCTTATGATACTAAGACAAGAAGTCGAACAGAAAGAGAAACACTCGACGTAAAGGTAAATGCATATGTGACATATTCCAGTCTTGAATTCCTGATAGTGTGGATAGATATTGTAAGTATGCTTATAATATTTTACATCCCCTCTCACCCTTTCCCACCCTTTACTCACCCTCGGCATTTTTAGAGCAACTTAATTTCAATGATGTCTATTTAATGGCGACCCGAATGGCTTAGTAGGTAGTGTACCTGCTTCCTGCGCCAGAGGGTGTGGGTTCGATCCCCACTATTGAAAAAATATTGTGTGATGAGCATAGTGTTTTTCTAGTGTTCCAGACACTGTTTGATATGTATAATATGTCTATCAGTTTTTTAGCACCCATAGTACAAGTGTTGCTTAGTTTGGGACTAGAGAACGTTGTGTAACAAATGTGTTCTAAAATATTTATTTATTAATAAAAGAAAATTCCAGCTCCAGATGTTTGCTATGTTAACTTCATAAGTGTTTTGTGTTAATTTTGTAAAAAAAAACAATTACGACCAATGAAGATAGCTGTAGTGCGTTTAGTGAACGTGAATTTATAAAAAATAGCAACTTGGACTTGCACAAACAAACATCCTCTCACCCCAAACGCATATACCGTCTCCGTTCCGTCGTGGGTAAAATTCGACCAAAAAATCTTTCAAACCAGTAATATACTCGATACGAATATGCAATATTGATTTTGGCTCTACAGACATCCGAAAATCAGAACCACATTTGTATAAGCGATTGATTATTGAATCACCTTATATCAAGAGTTGACCCATTCTCTAGTAGTCAACAAAACCTCTTTATTAAAATTAAAATATGCCTAAAATTAAACAACGAACTCTTAAAATTTTGTAAAATTAAATTATGACCTTAATTGCACAGACTAGCACTAAAAATTACAAATTAAACGAACTCTTCATTAATATTATTAAAAACACAATTATAAAAAACCTAATTGCATCGTTATTTGAAGTGACATAAATGTTATTTTTGTACTAATGACGATGAAAAGAAATTAGAGGAATTATCAACTATGCTTCAGTCATGTTATTACAGCTATGCCATTGTTAGGGTTACTAACGGAAAAAAGTATTTAACCGTCACAAATCATAAAAACTTGAACGTCAATTAATCTCAATTTAAGATAAGGCCCCTCACTATAATTATGGTGTTAAGGCAAAACGTTATCGATAAAATATGACTTCAAAGTCTTATTCCAAATATGATGTTTACAGTGATACATATTTT
Source organism: Iphiclides podalirius (assembly GCA_933534255.1). Lineage (NCBI taxonomy): Eukaryota > Metazoa > Arthropoda > Insecta > Lepidoptera > Papilionidae > Iphiclides > Iphiclides podalirius. Next base: position 7,939,274 of record OW152833.1, read on the forward strand.
GTTATAAACTCGCCTTAATAACGAACGATATATCTCGAACAATCGATGATTTGGAACGACCTACTCCATGCGATATACATCTCTATTGAGTCTCTGGACCACGCGTAAATATGAACTGTTTAATGTTGCACAATCTTTGTGTTCAGTATTACTCGATACCGTTTTGGATCGTTGCAGTGTTAGCTTCACTATACAATAATGTACGCTCGATGAAATAACTGTTCATGATTGTCAATTTCGAACCTTTTCTTATCCACAGTAGTTGATATAAATATACTTATTTGTCAAAGAATGCTCTTCATGTAAATTAAGCTGAATATAATACGATACCGTCTCTTCTATTTCTTATTCCTCGTTATATGAAAATTTTATGCTTTAAACATATTGGAGTTAAATGTTAAAATTATGTAAGTGAAATTTTTACGATGCGCTACACCAACTTTATTGTGTTTCTACGGCAACCGGTAACAACTTTTTTTTCATTTACCTATAATTTCAAGTTATTTTCTAAGCGCACCTTAGTTAATCTTAGTTTTCGTGTTTTTTGGCCATCAGCGTAAAGTGCGCTGGTTAGCTAAAATGTCTTTAGCCTATTGGTGACTTAGTCAACCCAATAATTAATCATACTATGTTATCTGTCGATAGCAATTGCGATATCGCTATTCCAATCGAACAGCCCCGAAGGCGAAATATATCTTGCATTGTTGAAAAGCCGATGTCATTGCATGCACTTACGGGACAACATTCATAATCAATCGATTTTATCTATCGATACTTTCTCGACCGGCGGCCCAGGAAATGTCAATAAACAATAACCGAGAGCGGTTACCCGATTTTGTCGATAAGATATCAAATAATTCCCCTCACTAATGGGCCCGCCATGGAGGATTTACACTTTCTAAACTATCCCGAGTGATAGCCCCTTCATATAAAGATGGGTCATATATTTTATAAGGACTAAATCTTAAGAGCTTGAATGATTCTTGTTATTTTTACTACTTAATTTTGTCTTCATTCAAAAAATAATAAGTGTTTTGATTTAATGAGTGGGTGAAATTATTTTATTGTAGGTTACAATAACATTAAAAACCAAACGGTGCATTAATTTATGATGACAAGGTACTAGGTAGTCAGTGAAACATAGGCTACTTTACTTATTAGTAGAATAAACGTTTTATGAAATAGATGCCTGGGCTATTGCATCCACTTTTTTGGTTTGAGGATGAAACAGACTAGTGTAAGTAATTTGAGTAGCGATCTTATAGTAAACTGAACTAAAGTTCATTGTTACAGTAAATAATTCACTAAATTTATAGCCTGTTATGATTAAAAGTCACACATTAGAAACTTAAGAACCAAGAGAGTAACAGTGTCGTGAAATTCGAATGATAATTACATTTGAACCAAATTATTGAACTGTTACAATTTCATGTAACTAAATAACTCATTCGTCTGAACTTTTTATATTTTAATATATAAAACTCTATCTACACAGTGAGTGTTGTTGCGTGGAATCCGCTGAATTCCTAGCGTGCTTGATGTTTATCGGACGAATCGGCATTTGAACTCTACGTAGCCATTTACGTATTTATTTTAAAGAACCGTTATAAAATAAATATGTAAATACAACATATTCCGAACATATTCCTCTAAAGGGGCTGAAAAATAATACAGTTTTGAAAAAGGAAGCTAAAATGTCATACAGCTTTTAACGGGATTAAACTTAATAGAAAGTAATAAAATTGATAAAAGTAGTAATGAAATAATTCTAGAATGAACGTTTAAATTATGCTAATAATACTTTTAAGACAGTGGCAACTGATAAGTGATTTTTAAAAAAAAGAATAAGTCGTTTTTTAAAAAAAGAGTATCAAACTCTGAGCGTGTACTCTACGCGCTAACGACAACGGGCCACATATCTCTCACTTAGAGCAAAAGCGATGGCAGAACATCGTCGGCTAATGTGTGAGATTGCATTCCGACCGACACACTGAATCATTGCTAAAACACTGATATTTCTAAATAACTTGAAAAAGGTGCTGAGAAGTTCTCAGCAATGCTTGTTAAAGTGGTATTAACTTGATTAATGTGGAGATACTTTTTGTGTTAATGCACTAAAATGTTAATGGTTGGAAACTCATCCGAAGATATTTATGATATTTCGTTTTTTGAAAAGCTATTAGACGCTGCTACTAAATAACAATAAATAACATTTTATACTATTTACTATTTCGTTTAGATTATCTTTCAGCATATAAATATGGTAATACAGGTACATGTCCTGCTTGCAATTATATTTAGCCTTTATTAAACCAAAACTTTACTTGCTGCAATAGGGTATGTAATTTAGCGTTCTGTATGATCCACGGCACGCATTAGTCTTTGGTATTGCATCAATGTGGTAGTACCACGACCTCACAGAAGACCGGCGTGAAGTGGAACTGTTATACTTCTCCATTTTGCCTGGTGAGTGAGGTAACCGGGTCCCACTTTATAAAAAGGCCTGCAACGCGTCTGAAATCCTACTGGTGTTTCAAATATCTATGGGCGGCGGATATCACTTAACGTCAGGTGAACCGCCAGCTCGCTTGCCACCTTCTCACATAAAACAATAATCCAAATGCATATTGCAAAGTGAAAGGTTGACAAACAACTAATATTTTTACATTAAGCGTTTTGTTTCACACTAAACAGGATCGCGTACCTTCGCCTAATACAAATATAATAGCGCGCGCTCTTCGAGTATTAGTCAGTGTCGGTACAAATCGACCTCACGAGCGGCACTAAATGATTCTAATGCCCGCAATATTTATCCGGACGCCCGTTCTTCGAGCCACTTATTTCGCCGTATTAAAGTTAATGATAACACGGGGGACGGGGATGTGCGTAATTAAACATCTCATCGGGTCGTTGACAAAACACGCTAAGTGTAAGTTATCGTTAGCGAGTTGCAATTTACGGACTTGAAACTGCATTTCTTCTCACATCACGTCGCTTAGCATTTATTTTAAAACAGCTCATGAAAACTAGTAACTTCGGGATAAGAGTGCCCTGCGGTTTAACATCCTATATCTAATCGAATAAATCATTTATGAAAGAACGTAAACAAGAAGGAGTTGCTTTTCTTATTCTATTCTATTATTTAAATGTAATATATTTATTTGAAATAAATCAAGAACATAAACAATAGAAGAATCTTAAAATTTATTCAGCATTGAGATGGTTGGAAGTATTTGCTTTTTTTTTTTTCTGAATTTTATTTCGGCTACGGCTTTTATATTCTTTCGTAACTTTTTATTTGAAAATTCCTAATACAAATATTTATAATGTTTCAAATCTTGAGTAAAGTCCTAATGACGTTCTTTGGATGATTTTCTATCGCTAAGTATAGTCTTGTTTGAGACTCATCAAATTAGGCGCCTGCATAGGTATAGTAAATTTTCAGAATACAAAGTGATAAATGGATGCCACTTAGAATTGATTTGCCGGTGTCCGCGAGTGCATTACTAAACGCTCTTCAACCGCCCCTCTAATTAATTAGCTTGACGTACTTCGTACGGACCTATGTATGTGGGTCCGTCCGTACATTACTACGCTGGTAGGGATATAGTAATGATCGTTCAGATATATCCAGTACAGCCAAGTAGTGTATGTCAACGTAAAAAAATTTACTTGCTACAACTGATAGAATAGTGAATTTTAACCAGAGGTCAAAAGTTATTGAATACCAAAAAAGTCAAATCTTCAAAACCACAGTAATCGCAGCCCGTATAAACCGTACTTATGGCTTAATCTTCTGTACAGAAAATATTATGACAGTCCACCACGCCATTCCGTGCAGGACTTCACATATCATGGAATTTGTTTGATATTATTGTTTCGGTTATTATGCAGGTTATTATGCACGCTTATATGTTTATGATTTCTTATATTTTTGCGTTTATGAATTTTGCGGTTTTAATTCATCAATGATAAACTCCCTTCGTTTCGCAGTGACATTGTTTCATGAATTTTCTACTTTCAGTACCAAACGTAATATATAGAATATCTAGAAGCCAGCTACTAATTGCCTGCATCATCTTGACGGATATTTACGTCAACAATAAATTTCTTCGTACGTCTCTCTGAGTGAGTTCAGAGCAACAGGATGGCATTTTACGGCCTTTGCCAAACATGACAGCAGTACCTAATCTACACATTGCCGGACTTAGCTGTTTTGAGTGTACTGTCAAGAACACGCACACACATACCACGACAATCATTACATAGTATAAAACAAAGTCGTCCCGCTGTCTGTCTGTCCCTATGTATGCTTAGATCTTTAAAACTACCCAACGTATCTTGATGCGGTTTTTTTTACTAGATGGAGTGATTTAAGAGGAAGGTTAATATGTATAAAGGTAATACATTGCGACCGTGCGAAGCCGGGGCGGGTCGCTAGTAAATTATATATTATGGTTATAAATCTTGAATTTCGTTTTTCTTATATGAACTTATTCTCCTGTAATAGTGCACCAGTGTACTAAGTAATTTCTACAATTGCATAATTTACTATCCTTAGATCAGATATATTAGAAATATTACATATATATTAAGACTTTAAATATAACACACCTGCGTCCCTCTGCCCATCTAAAAAAAATGTATTGTGTTGTAGACAAAATCTCCGTTGGATTAAGACACAAGCCTTCATTGCTAGGAACCGGTCGCTACTCATACAGAATAACCCTCGAGTCTAACGCCGAATTCCATTGGAATAGACGTTGGTTTTATTTAAAAGACTCTCTCGGGGACCTCTCAAGGCAGGTGGTTAGCTAAATTGAGATGTTCGTTAGGTCCCTAATGGTATGTATCGCGTCAATCTCGGGCCCCAGTTATTCCTGCCGCCCGCGAAAGCTGCCCCGTGTGTGATTGGAAGACACTGCGCAGTGCCGTATCTGATTCAGTTTTGAAGTAATTCAGACCTTGAATGCTCGGCGCAGCCCTCCTTTGATTTGTTTTGTAAATGCAGTGAATATTTAGACTTGAAATAATAGCCATTTCATCGTCTTAATAAGTCCGAATACGCGTCGGTATCAACTTTCAATTTATAATGTGAAATTTTGTAGATAAATGATTTTGAATAAACACTTTTGGCCCTTCAGGGATCGAACCAGATGAAGCATCTAAGTAAAGCGTTTCTGTTAATTTATCTACAAAAAATTACATTTTAATTTTATCTGAAGTGCAGAGGCTAGCACAAAAATAAATATTAAGTCTAAAAAATTGGACTGGACTGGACTGGACAGGACTGGACAGAAAGTGGACAGAAACTGGACCCTGATTGTTGAAGAACCTGTAACACTAACACTTTAAGTACATTTATGAAATTTCTACGAGTCTGTTTTTAATTCTGATATTCAAGATATATGATTCTTAAGTACTATAGAACAGCATAGTAAAAATGATAAAGAGGGAAACAAAACACTCATAATGAAAATGGGAATAAGGAACTGCTTGGAAAAAACACGTACTTTAAAATGAAATAAAGGGGAGAACTTGTGATGTATAGTTGCTAATTGAGAATACTCGAAGAAATTGAGTTCAAGTACAATGTTGAGCGACAAGAAATTTTTAAAACGATATTCAAATACTATGTAGATAAAAAGAAAACGACGATGTGAAAACTCTAGAAATCAAAGAAGTAATGAAATGAGAGAAATAGCCTACTTGGTCTGTAAATATGCACCGACATCGTCGCACAGAGGAGTCCTTTGCCCAACAGTGCCTTTGCTCAGCAGTGAGACAATTATGTGTTAGTTGTTACTTTTCTTTTAGGGTAAAGACCAGGAAACAACACCCTTTGGTTTACCGATTAAAAATTACCGATTTATTATTTATCATAATTGTTTTTCCCGGTATCTAACGAGCAAGCATTCAGAGTGTGGGTACTATGGACCTCAATGTTCACGTATTGGTTAAATAATTGAATGTTATAGACTTTTCTTGCCAATTCCCTCTATATATAATATAGAGGGAAATAGCAAGAAAAGTCTTCCTATATAATTTACTCCATAATTCGTTGAGTTATTTATGAAGCTGATCGTCTAAGTATAAATGTTTAATTTAGTAAAAAAACACGCTCAAATTTTTCTCTCATTAGCTTGGTAATTGGTTACGAAAAACTAAAAATGTAATAAAGTAACATTTAGAACATTATTAGCATCAGAGGATATAGCGAATCCAACAATTAATTTAAAAGTTTTGTTGTGACTGCACAAACATAGCGAATCATATCAAAAACTGACTCATACTAACTTATGCCTTTTTATTATTTGTCTGGTTCTTTCCGTTGCGTTGCTATATGCCTCTTATAATTCTTACCATTAGGTGAAGTTCCTCCACCTCCGACATAAAAATCAATTTAATAAAAAGCTGGTGGGCCAACTTGTGGTAAGTGTTTACCGCGGCACACTCGCATCACTGGAGGAGTCACAAACGCCTTGCTGGCCTTTGTGAAAGAAGAAAGTCGAATTGTTTAATTTGTCAGGATCTTCAAGGCAAGAGTAAATAGGCTGTCAATGAGCTAGTGCGTGTTCCATCTAAGATTACATCTGGCTTACCATCAGATAGTAGTGAAGAACTAGCCAGTTTTTGGTTAAACAAAAAGATTGCAGAATAGGGAATTTGAAGCAGAACGCATTTTTTTTTTCTTCTTTTTAAAAAAAATTACCCCTCTTACTGTATAATAACACTATCCTGCTGTGAGATTTTTACAGAGAATTTTACATATATAAATTTAATTTGGAAGAGAACCCAGGTCCGAAACAATGACCTGTGGGTCACACAAACGTCTAGGGATACAATATTTCGGTGACTGCGCCACGGAGTCATGCATCTCCGACACATCTGGCTCAAGTTCAACACTTTCGTGATTTATATACCACGTACGTGATTTTTCGTGATTCTTTCATTTAGATCACATCTGAACAGTTGCATTTTGCATTTTGTTGTTTCCGCACAAATGCGAGATATAAATCGAGCTCATTAAAAAAGCTACGGTAGAGGAAGTGTTCGCACATCGCGCCTCGCTACACAATTAATAGACGAAACGCCTGACAGACAATGGGAGTGTTTGGGCTCGTACCCGAAAAGGCATCGCACGACCGTGGCGCTTTTAAGCGGACACCGCTCGTGAACGTCGAACCCAGTACCATTTCTTTCGTGGTAATTGCCAATAGCATTTGCATAAAGGCCCCGGTTGCGGAGTACGCCGGGCGCGCCTTTTGATTCGCTCGCCGTTAAGCCCCCATTGATCGGAAGGTGCGCGAAGACATGCAGTGTTGCCAATGCGCTGTGATTTGCCGTGAAATGAGCAGCTCTTTAAAACAAATATTGTATGTATACAATCCTTAATAAAGATGAGAGATTATATGAATCGATGAACTAGTCAACACTAAACGCGATTAACGTTTAGTACTTCATCCCCTGAACTCTTTTCTTTATAACGTAGAAAGATATAGCAAGTTCTACCTTTTTAACTATGGTAGGGCCACGCAACAGTCTTCGCTGATGTACCAATGAGCAGGTCTCTGTTATACGTTCCCGTTTTGTCTGGTAAATGAAGTAACTGGAGCCTTAATTTTATTAAAAGCATTTCCATCTCCTACGGGTGTTGAAAATATCCATGGGCGGCGGGTATCACTTAACATCAGGTGAACCGCCAGCTAACTTGCCACTTTTTCACATAAAAAAAAAAAACAAAAAAACAGCGTTTCACCGAGCTAAAACAATGCATGCTAAAGCATTGAGCTAATCAGTGATTATTACTTTTAAGAATTTCGAAAAACTTAAATCTAGTACATATATGACAATGCAATTGCCTTAACCACCAATTAACAGGCTGTATTACTTGCCAAAAGACCAGCGCATACAGCAACGTTAAAATCTTCATGGAAATTAAAAATATTCACACAACTTAGTTGAATGCTGGTTACATGGTATATAAGATGAAATGTCAAGGGAAATATTTAATTCAGATATAATTGTACAAAGAGATGTTGCGGAACGCTTCTTAAATTATTAGTTTGAGGTAGGAATTAAAAGTTAATTGCATGATGAACACCTGTTCGGAAGAAACGCTCGTAAGTTTGAAGGAAAACTACACGGATGGTTATCGTTTAGTAAAACCTATTTATAACGACTATAAAGTAAACGGTTCTAATAAAAATGGTCACCCACTTACAGTTTACAGGCACACCCAAAAATATTGAAATTAATAAGATATTTATTTTTTTATTGATAAAGATTATGGGTAATATTCAATTTTAATAATGAAATATATATGTCGACATAATAGTAGTTACAAAAGTTCTCAAGGAGAGTGAAGTCAAGCAGGCGAAAACCACATAACATCAATCACATTTTGTGCAGGTTGGAGGTGGAATTAAGGCAGTAGGATGGTGATGATTTGATACAGTTGTAAATATAATGAATTGAATTTTGGATTGACTGTCCGTTTAAAAATTTACTTAAATTGCAATATAAGTAATATATCGCAATTTAAGTAAATTTTTAGTATTATTATTTTTCTTATAGTTCATGTTTCATGTCATCATTTCATGTTTATTTTTTCTGACACAGTTATACAGTGAACAATGAAAAAATAAGGCATGCTAATGTGACCAAATGTGTATGCAATTTTTTTACATTAGGATCGGTATTGGCGGTACCAATACACTTTAAAGTTACAGAAGAATTTTGATAACCAAATAAAACTGAGAATTTACAAACAGATATAAAAATAATTTATACGTTAATGGACAGTCCATAAAGTCAAACTAACGACCGATTTAGAGTTGTTTATCAAATTATAAACTATAAAATAAAATTTAATAACAAAACTAAGTAAACTTCATCGATTAAAAATCATAACCGATATTTTGAATATGAAAAATTTATTGAGATGTTCGTTATTATGCAAGAAGCGATTTATGATGTTTGAAATGTTATAAAATTTGTAAAATACTTATCAAATTAAAGAAATAAATTGTTTTATTTTATCATTCTATCAAAAAATAAAAAATATATATTGACAAATCATATAATTTTTATAATCCTAAACGAGCTCCTATAAACTTGCTTAACAGCTTTAAAGTAACAAATCCTAAATACATAATTATGTATACCCCAATATTCGATAACTTCCTATGTGGATCCCATCATGTAATGTTCCGTTAATTTAAGCTATCAGGCTTAACAAAATATTTTTCATTTCAACACAATAAGAGCTACAGTAATAAGGACTGGGTAAACTGAATTTTAGTAAGATGCTTAATACTTGGAGCTTCAACTTATTAAGCGAGTAACAAGTGCAGTATTGAAAACGCGTCTTCCATGGCATCTTCACACGAATCAACGCATTACCGTGACAGGCCAATTTGGTTGACGCGTGTGAAAAGTTAATTGATGTTCGAATCACTCATTGGAGAGGACGACCTCAGATGGATGGTCTATACATTTCGTAACGGCTTCGACAGCTGGCGCGCAGTTTGTTGTTGACTAACAAAATGGCGTCGCTTTTTAAAAATAGAACGTCAAGTTCTTTAGTCATTATTTTAAGAAATGGCAGTTACATGTTCTAATTATTAGTTAAAGGGAAGAAAAAAGTTTTATATCATGAATAACAGATATTATTCGTTCAAGCGACGGTAGACGATCAATCGGTAATTTTAATTAATCAAGCAAAAAGGCCTTTAGTTTAAGTTGCAAGAGAATAAGAAGTTTCCATTAATCTGTATAAAACTAGTGGGTAATTTCTAATATTGTTTCACTTGAAAAGTTGTGTTTTAACTTTACTTTAGGTACCGAAATAATGTGAGAACTTGAGATAAAACAAAAATTGGACCGGTCATTTAGTGTGAAGTTAAAATGCAAAGTCTATTACTGCTTATCGATTTGTACACTGCTGACGTAAGCAGATTATTTTTTGTTTTTTACCTCACAAAAACATAATTCCTTTGTTTGTCACTTCCATTCGTATGTTCGGTGAAAGCGGCGTCCCGGGATATGTCTACTCTAATCGAATTTCACAAATCGATGCAACACGTAAACACGGGCCATTCGCTTTATAAATCACGCCCGAAATCGATTTCAACAAGTGGCTATTAATTAAGTTGTTGTTAGATTAGAAATTAGATAGGATAACTGTTGGGCGTAGATAGCATCTGATATATGGATAAGTCGAGGGCATAACAATGATTTTGTGATATAAATAAGAATTATATTTAGTGTTGAGTAATGTGTTACTCAGCATGATATATGGAAGTGTTAAATGCTTGTAATTATCATTTTGATTGCGAATGGGCGGAACTGGATTATATCCGGCTAAGCTTTAAGCCTTTAGGAGAATTCCTGGAAAAGTTTTAAACAAGTTTCCGTTTTAAAAGTCGAACGAAGGAATTTATTTAACATGCGGTCACCTTTGTGGAGTTGACATTACCCGAAAAATGTAAAAATGAATCATTTTAAATGAATGTTATTGTCATTGTCAAGGTTTTTAAATGCCAGGATGTGTTCTGTTCATTTGTTCTGAACCTGTGGGTCCAGAACAAATATCTATCGATTGAGAAATCAAACCCACGACCCCATCGCTCGAGCAAGGAATATTTATAATATTTTAATGCGTTTTTAAGCTTTCGAAATATGTTCATTTAACATAGGTCAATACCATATTTTCAACACTTAATCTGAATATTTTCAGGTTATTAAAAAATGAAATTTATCCAATTTTTACAAAAACCTTCAAACGATTGATGAAAATTGAACAAACATAGCTTATTATGGCATCATAGGTTCTTTCTTAAAGTTCTTGTTTTAGTCTTCATTGTTGTTAACTTTTACTTTGTCATTGATTTTTGTCTTGACAGTTTATCTTTACGGTCCACGGCAGTTCCACAAAAGAAAACAAGTACAGTATGTATAATAATATAATATAAATAATTTTCATCACGGATAGATGTGTATCAAATCATTGTGCTTCGGAGATCAGACAATGTTAATGTCCAGAATATTCTGTAAAATAAAAATTGCTATGGTAGCATCTTCGGGAATTAAATAGGACCAATCTCATTATCATAGGATACTAATCGGTAGAATATGTTCATTTTTTGAATACCAATATATCTCGCTGTTTTAAATGAATTAATTTACGTATTCGTTCGTAATGCGTGCATTCCTCCCGCCGTAAGTACCTTCTTATATATATTATAGCTGCTCTATGAGCCTAATACGGTCTTCGTTCGAATATATATTTGTTATGATATACAACTTACCGAATGATATAATTTCATTAAAAACATTCTAACGACAAAATTAATTCATTCTTGCGTTAAACATAACTATTTACCTGTCTTACTTTGGTAACATTTTTATTCATATCATAACAAAAAATGTTATCGCCATGCAATATTAAATGCAAATGAAAAAGTCAGCCAAGTGCGTTGCGTACCATTAGTTATAAAAACGGCAAAAAATCATCATCGTTGTATGGGAGCCCCACTTAATTTTTTTAAATTCTGTTATTTAATATTTGTTGTTATGCCGGCAACAGAAATACATCGGCTGAGAAAATTTCAACTGTCTAACTATCACGGTTCATGAGATACAGCTTGGTGACAGACGGACGGACAGACAGACAGACAGACAGACAGACAGACAGACAGACAGACAGACAGACGGCCAGACAGACAGAAAGACAGCGGTCCCGTTTTACCATTTGGGTACGGAGCCCTAAAAGTATTTAAAGATTCATAATGCCTTTCGCCGACCTAAGAATTGTGACGAGCTTGGCAATTGGATCCGTGCCAAATTCATATAAATCATGGGCATACCATTTAATTGCCTGTCAGCGATCGACAAATAAAAAGAATTGGATGCATATGTGAATGAATTATGATATATCTTTTCATTAATACGTCTATCGTTAATTGTTGAAGCAGCGTGTCGATTGAGTCATCAATTTTAATTACGAATTCGCCATCATGTCATTACAATCTGACGAAATGCTATTCGAATCGGCTTTGTTACATATGTATTTCGTTATTTTTGGTCTATTGTATCGTTTGTCGCTATATAAACCGTCTCGAATTTTTTCATAGATCGAACTTCTATTAATTCATTGACCAGTACTATTTAAACTTAAAAATATATTGTTTATATACGACCCGATTGGTGTAGTAGGTAGTGACCCTGCCTCTTGCGCCATATGGTGTGGGTTCGATCCCTACTGGAAAAATATTGTGTGGTGAACATAGTGTTTTTCCAGTATCTGGTTGTTTATATATTTATAATATGTATTTCTTTGCAAAAGACAAGTATGTTTAAGAATCAGTTATTTAGTACGCATTGTACAAGCATTGCTTAGTTTGGAACTAGAAAACGTTTCGTAAAAATGTCTCCTGAAATATTTATTTATTTATATTTATTTATATACAGAACCATTGTTGTAGTTGTTTTAAATCAATAAAATTGGCTTCTCATTATTTATCTGTGGTAGGGTCACGTAGTCGCTTATGCTGTTAACTGAAGAATAGACGGACACATACCACGTCAGTGAGGTTGCCTAGGCCTATTGTATTAAAATAAGATCTAGCAGCTGTAACCCAGTGTAGTAGAAGCTCATGGCGATAATAAGTTAACTTCAGGTGAACTGCCTGCTCATGAGGTGACTTTTCATATCAAAGGCCCTTTTGGTATAAAAAAAAAACCTCCTTTTAAATAAACTCGAGAGGTGACCACTCACTTATGAGCACACTTCAATCCATTTAAAACGTAAACACTGGCGCTTATAAGGCTAATAAACATTCCCACTTGTTTATTTAAATAGTTTATTTATCTTTGGTGATGTATTCAATAAAATGCTGGCTCAAGCTTTCGAAACGTTTCATATCAGAAGTTTCAAATCGAGCGTTCCTCATGTTGAAATTATTAAAATTATATATTTATTGCTTTTACCTGCGGCTTCGCATGCGTTAAAGCAGATAAATAATTTTTATAAATATATTTAAAAAAAACAATGCGATGTCCTTTTTAATACCTCTAAGAATATGTGTACAAAGTTTCATCATAATCGGTTGAGAAGTTTTGGCGTAAAATCATGACAAACAAACTTACATTCACATTTATAACATTAGTAGGGATAACTTATCAAAAATAATAAAAATAAAATAATCTCCAATAAATTAATAAATCTCTGCCTATCCCTCTACTCCCTTTACCTTTAGGTAACAGACTAGTAAGTATTTCTGCGTATGGTAATTACGTACGTTATTATAAGATCACCAGGGTACTTTAAGGATTTCGGGGAAATATCAGGTAGACGTTTATGTCTTTAAGTTCTGAAATCTAATTATCATATGAAACAAGAAATTTCGCTCCCTTATGAATTTATCAGAAATAGTACGCTATCCTAATCCGACGGTAGCTACTGACATCAGGGCATTTAAGACGTCCAATCCATGACAATAAACGCGGTAAAAAATTCGAAACGTTGAGAATGAAGCCTCATCTGATCTTTCTAAGATCTTTGTACCTCGCTTAGCTCCATTATTCACTATTGTAATGGTGAAATCATCTTCACTACCAGCCGCAATGACCTTAAGTTTCGTAATGAAATTATTTTTTTTAAAACAATTGAAAGTGAGAATGACTAGCGCCCGACGTCTGATATTGACGAATATTGATGGGTTGAAATATGTTAAGTGTTAATTTGTTTTGACTGCACTTACATTTAATTTTGTACTATTACAAGGTTTCATGTTGCTACAAAAATGTTTTATGATTTGAGAATCATGTATCTATCAACGTTTTAGATGTTCCGTTATTGTAAAATTAAAATTTTCTGAACTTCCTCCTTCATACTATGTTTAAGAGTACCATGATATTATGTACGCGACTCCGTCCGCGTAAAAAATTTAAAAAGAAAACTTATTTATATGGGTATAACTTATCTTACGAGGGTTGCAGATGCGTTGACAACCTTTTGAAAATTGGACTCCCGCTACCTCACTCACGAGATGAAACGCAAACTTCCACTTGGACGCCGGTCTTCTGTGAGGTCGTGGTACTTACCCGGACGAGCCTGCCCATTCGTGCAACGACTGCGTGGCCCTACCTTTGGCAGTTTCTTCAAAAAATAAGGATAATATTGGAGATATATATATATATATATATATGTCCTTCTTTTCCTCACTGCATATTTGAGTTTATCAGCTGTCGAGTAACTTTACTTAGCAGACGTAAAAAAAGTCAGTTTTGTAGTACCCCAAAGTGTGAAAAAAATTATTTTGTGATTAGGTCAACGTGATTTATTTCTTTAAATGTTATTGCAAAATCTTTTCCTGTTACTTTGCTTTAACAATTTTAAAAATATTTTTAAATACTTGAGTCATAGCCGCTTACTAACTTTTGATGTGAAATAATTACAATCTACATCAAGATAAGATATTCATGCGTTTATCAATAGATAGGGTCAAAGCAACATTTTTTGTCGCGATTAAGTAACGTGTATTCAAATTAAGTTATTATTCTCGACAACTTCGTTAGCGTTGACTATCAAGTTTGACTGAGTTTGTCCCTTTCAAATTTTGTACTTATCCTGTATCTTTAATCTCTATATGTGTATACTAATTTCATCATTAAAACTGTTAAAAAAAATTGATAGTGTCAACTATTTGTATTTTATTTATTTTTATACTGAACACATCTATATTTGGTACGATTAGTATAAAAAGTAATAAATGAAATACAAATCTTTATACGAAAAGCAATAACTATACACTGAGCATATTTAAAACTGATGTATACGCTCATGCTTGCTATTGTGACTTGGCAAATATTGTAGAAAGAGTTAGTGGTACCATCTCTTTCTTGTAAGAGTATTAAGAGTATATGTCACTTCTCGTCGATACAAAGCAACATAATTCCTCCAGTCGTCAGCCCTAACTTAGCTATTTGTAAAACAAGCAATCTGATTACGAATATGAGGTCGCCAGCATAGGAACACCCGAACGCTTAACGCGTAGCATCTTTTAACTATTCGTCACGGCCATTGTGTTGAATCGCAATCGTGTATGATAATCGATTTTTACCATCGATACGAGAGATAATTATTTCCGACCTTACCGCGGGAGTCGACTGTTGCCACAACCCATGAGCAGCAGACAATTAATTTAATTGAGAATATTGCGGCACACTCGTTAAGCGCTTACATAAAGTGGTGGAACTACTGAACAGGAGGCCATGGTGTTTGATGATTGTGTGAAAAGGCTTACTGTTCGTTTTAGACACATACTACACATATACACATACACACACAAGCATTGCAGCCAATAAATAGAAAAAAAAACTGAATTCATCCATTTTGAAAATGATGTGGGATTGCGGAAGCATAATTTTCAAAACAGTTTGCGTCGTTCACCTCAAGCACCACAATAAATGAAAAAAATATAGGTATCTCTAATACTACCTGTATTCTTCCTCGAAGAAGCTTCCCCTGAAAAGTGTTTTTTGAAATATTGTAAACGAAGTGAAATGTAAATGTAAAATGTCATATAGCTCGTAGAACCGATAATTGTCGGGGAAGAAAGTTTCTGGAGTGGCAGCCTCGTACTGGCCATCGCAGTGTGGAATGACCCCCCACTAGATGGAGAGACGACCTGTGCAAGTGTGCGGGAAGTCGATTGACGCAGGTGGTTCAGGATAGTGCTTCGTGGCAGTCTGTGGGTGAAGCGTATGTTCAGCAGTAGACTCAAACAGGCTGAGATGATGAGTGAAATGAGTTTAGAATCTTAAAGACTGACCGAAATTAAATTTCATATCGGATGAAAGATGTGGTCTCAATGTCATGTCGTTTAAGTCTCAGCGAATAGTTTCTCATGAAATCCACTTTCTGCTGAACACCGTAACTATGCGAAATAGTTAAATCATTACGCAAACAACATAAAAGCCGCGCGCGTTTTGTAATTACTCCGTTAATTCACGTTAGAACAGGCCGAAGAGAATTCTTAATTCAGGGTCACGGCAGCCGGACGGCTCTCGGGTACAACAAAGTGTATTTATCAAAAGCTACATTCAATTGTAGAACGAGCAGTAATGGGCTGCAAGTAAAGCGATAAATCTCGTCGGCGATACGTACGGATAGCGGACCAGCCGGGCGAACCTTGACCCACTGCTAGATGTGACCCAATACCAGACAATCGTTTAACCCAAGCGCGTTTAGAAATGTTCACGTGTACACAAATATATAGAAAATACATCTTCGTTCATCAATCGTAGGTAATTATTGATCTACCGACGTTATATTTTTACTCACTTCCACTGACAGTATAGAGATTCAAAGGTTATATCTGGCGTTTTTTTTTTTCTTCAGAATTCTATATGACTAAATACAAGTGAATGTGTAATAAAAAATGAAACTTGTTATTAAATATGCGTAGCTTTATAACACGTGGCTTATTTCTCTATTATTTTTAAGTTTATACCTGAGATGAAGACAAAATCTAGTTATCTGTTTGGCTAACCGATGTGTATCGCAAAATTTATCTATCTACACCTGTCCTAAGACCCCGCACTAAGTAAGTCACTGAGTAATTTTCTGCCTGCTTTAAAATTCAAATTAATGTTAATGTGACACAGCGCCGTGGACGCTAATTGGATTAACGTCCGTACGCACTCATACACATATTATGTATGTATGCTTTAACTAAGTGTTAACGCAGATAAGAGGTTTCATACTGTATTTAGTTACAAATACGTTTCAATATGAGTAGTAGTGACAGTAGTAGGTACGTCATGCTTAATTTGTTAGTCATCAGAAATTAAGCCGTTATTAAAACTATTCTACTTTTTGCTTTTTGTTTAGTTTCGATAAATTAAAACCCCATCCACACAATCTGAAAAGATTTTATTTGATTTCATTAAAATGTTTTTTTGCTTGTTTAAAACGAAATTTATGCTATGGACGGCCAAATAAATCGTATTATAGATGAAATATAAAAACCGGCCAAGTGTGAGTTCTAATCGCGCAAGAAGGGTTCTGTACCATTATCTATAAAACGGCAAAAAAAATCATGTCTGTTGTATGAGAGCTCCACTTAATTTTTTTTATTCTGCTTTTAGTATTTATTGCTATAGCGGCAACAAAAATACATCATCTGTGAAAATTTCAGCGGTCTAACTATCACGGTTCATGAGATACAGCCTAGTGACAAACGAACAGACAGACAGCGGAGTCTTTGTAATAGGGACTCGTTTTACTATTTGGGCACGGAACCCTAAAAACCTGGTGAAACAAATGTTTAAGTGGTAACGCGCTACTACTTTGAAGAAAATCCCATTTTAATGGAAAGAGAACCTTATGCCGGCCAATTTTTACTTAAATTTATCAATCAATTAATTAAAATTGGAATGCAATGAATACTACCTACTTGATTTTAATCGTGTTTTCAAAAATTTCAAACCTGTGCAGATTTTTACAGCAAACAATTATATTATATCGATTCACAGCGTCATTCGAAGCGCAAACCTAGAAACAATTGCGATATCGATAAACGCTCGCTAAGTGTTGGCATTCAGGTCTGCCTCTCCCCCTGTGGTTCCGCCGTAATGATATATTGATGCGCGTTCGAAGCGTCATTACTATGCCCAGTTTCTAGGTTAGTTATATGGTTGTGAGAATAGGAGCGTAAGGGGGACGTGTTTGCGTCAATGTCCGTCATTTTCGAGGCGAACGCATATTCGCAACGACTTTCGATTTACACCGCCGCTGGCGAACATTAAACGAATAAGCGTTTACAATTTTATTCGTAACAGTCAAACCTCACTAAATGAGAATAATATTACGGATTCATCTCATTTATTTTTAATTTTAATTTCCCGCCATTTCGAACTCTATGGTCACGGCATCCATGGTCACGGGACATACTGAGGTGTTGGACGTCAGTAAAATGAATGTCATTGGTAGCGCAGGCTACCGCAATTTTAAAATATAAGGAACATAATCATTTGATGGTAACCCAAAGCTTACCGTTTAATGCTTGCGTCCCTTATTTTACATCATTGAGAGACAATTCTGTAAAATTTTTTCATGTTGAGTGTTTTATGTGAGTAAGAATATCGAGATGATAGTGATTCAAAGTGAAGTTGTTCGTTTTTACGGTTCCGTACCCAACGGGTAAAACGGGACCCTGTCTGTCTGTCTGTATAGGATAGCTGAACTTTTCACAGATGATACATTTCTGTTGCTGCTATAACAACAAATACTAAAAAACAGAATAAAAAAATATCTAAATGGGGCTCCCTTATACAACATACATGATTTTTTTGTCGTTTTTGTAGATATTGGTACGGAACCTTTCGTGCAAATCTGACTCGCATTTGGCCGGTTTTCAAAGTTTTTGGAAACCGTCATAAAAATATTTTAACAGTTCGTACGACTAGAGATGTTCAAAAGTTATCAGTCACCAAAAAATACTTTTAGACACTGCATTGTTGCTAGCACCGGGATAAGAACTATAGTTGCTTGAGCATACGTAATGAAAGTAAAGTAAACTAAAGTGTGAGCCTATACATGTCCCACTGCTAGGCAAAGGCCTCCTCTGTACAGAGGGTATCAGGGCATAGTCCACCACGCGGCCCCACTGCGGATTTGCGGACTTCACATATCTTCGAAATATATTATTTTGTTATTATTTCGAAAATATGCAGGTTTCCTCACGATGTTTTCCTTCACCGCTGAGGACGTGGTAATTCAGAGCTTAAAATTGTCAATTTCATTGGTACTGGCACCAGGGATCGAACTCGGGTTGCTAGAGTACATTAAATTAAAGGCGAGCGCCACGGACACTGAGCTGATAGAGCTGATAGAGAGATAGCTCCATATAATAAATATCTCGATAAATTTAGTTCCAATGAAATGCTCTCGCAATGAACCATATTAAATGAATTTGCGGTGTGCACTTCGAAATGGCGTAAAGATATATGCGTGCGGTTGTAAACATAAAGATGGAAAAGACAGGAGTAAAAGGATCGTGGAAGGTTATAAATCTGTAATCTACGCCTATCTACACGGGGACCGTCTATTTATCAACGCTGTCCAAGAACTGTATAAAGAAGACGACCTCTTATGGATCTTGTTATACCGGCAATCGTAGGTGTGAATTTTCTTTCTTCTCACACGGGCTAATCATGCCCGAGTGGGCGCGTAAATAGCATAGGTGAGTAGCAATTAATATCTTTGCTTTGCGAGCGATCACTTAGGAAGCATATCTCGGCCGTTCGTCGTGTAGCCATGTTCCGCGGTATCGACCCTAAGTAGTGATTATTTTATTTCGCGTTGTAAACAATTTATATTGGGCGATAGCGTGTCGAGTGTTCGCCGTAATTATAAATGAATGCATAACGCTTTAAATGTTTCTCGATTTGAATACCTCTTAAGGTAGGGTTGTATCACATCGCATTTCATATATTTACTATAACTTTGTATTACGTTGCTGCAATTTGTGAAATCTTCTTTCGTAAACAGTTTCTTTTTTCCTTATTTAGGCCAATGCAGTAGCACCACGCAATTAATCAATGTTATCGTTACAGTTATGCGTACTATTAAAAAGACTCCAAGTTTGAACTGTACCAGCAAACATCAACTAACTTACATTTACTATCCGTTTAAAATACATATGTTTTTAGTTTTACACAATATCTAAACCTAATAAAGAAGTTTATATTTTCCTTTTATAATAAAAACCAGACCCCAAAGGGTTATCCGATTCAACAACATAAGAATATGAAAAATCGAAAATAATATAAAATTAAAATAAAGAATACCACAGACTATTAATACCTTAAGATAATAAGCTACCACAAACTTGTCTGTTGTTTTTTAAATACGAAACTACGATGCTAAATAGCGTGTTGCCTGCATAAGCATGCCGGCATTCCATCGCATATTATTCACGAGAATGAAGATACGTCAATGCACCATTATCGGTGCACCGGACTGGTATTACCAATCGGCCGCCACTCGAGGGTTAATTAGGCACAGGAGGCATACATCTCGCTAGTTCCCATGGTGGTATGCAAAAATTGTTGAGAAAACACGTATCGGCTGTGCGTGCCTGTTAATTCTCGGGCCCTTTGCTGTAATTTCAGCATTTAGCCATAAGACCCAGAGCTGTAATGGACTCGCTGTTGAGATTTAATTACGTTTCAGTGGTTCGCTCGAACTTACAGCAACTTTGGAAGCTAGCCGAGCGGGTATCGCCTTCGAATTCAGAGTTACATCTGATGAATATGGGTTTTTATATATAGGGTTCTCAATCTTCTAATTGCTCACTAATCGCTTTGTTTGCACACACTGGTTAATTTACTATCCATTACGCTAAAACACATTATACAATGGCTTTCATCTATAAAATTTTGTTTGAAAATCATAATAGTATTTAGTTGTAAATGTTGTGTGTAATGTGTAAAAGTTTACAATTTGTTCGTTACGCAGGAAATTTTGATAATTTTCTACAAGCATGTATTTAAAGTTCATTGAGAATACAACATATTTTTTTACATTCTACAGTCTATCGTCTAAAAGAGTTGTCGTTGCTTATGTAATATACGAATAAAAAAATCCTTCGCAAATTAATCTGTGACACGTGACTGATCACCGGCGGTCGCGATTCGAACAGCCAGCGTTTATGAAGTAAACACCGGTGGGGAGGGAAATCGTATGCAAACAACGTTTCCCACGATCCGTGGACAATCGGGCGTTTATCGAATCCCCGGGCGGGAACGGCGTGCGGTGCCCGGGAGAGCCGATCCCGCGGGAATCCTCCCGCCACAGACTCACATGGTTCGGGGAGAATGTACGCATTTCATTTAGAGCCTACATTTCATTAAATATAACCCCATTAAAATAGTGAAAAACTGTATGTATTCCGTTTTCATTTATACAAAACACGAGAAGAACCTTCACAAAAATGGTAATGATAAAAATAAAAAAATAAAAAAAAAGGAATTAATTGCCTGTCGTGTTACAATATACTAGATAGGTCGCAATCAAGATGTAAAATATGATCAAAACTAAACACGGTAAAATCCGGAAAACAGTTTTATTTAAAAAATATTGTATCATTCGCGTAAATACTCGAAATCATTATAGAAAAAACAGATATCATCATTTATTAACTTGTATAGAATATTTTATTTTTTCTCGAATTAACTTTTACATGATCACTGAGATTTTTTTAAATATTTTCGGAAGAGAAACCACTATCAAACCAAGTTACCGGAGTACACAAACGCTCCGGTGGGGCCATGTGAACGTTCGTCGGCGTAGCGTGCATTGCGGGCGTGACATGACAGGGTTCGATTCCCCGAAGGCGCTATTACAACCAATAACCATCAGTCGGTAGCCGGGCGGACCCGCTAATTTTCTCTAATTTTCTTATCAAATACGGGCCATTACTTTCGCGCTAACAGTAACGTCACCTAACTGTGCCCAGAATCGTGTGAACTTAGTTACTTATGTAAAGTAACGGAAAAGGCGGGTCTTTATGAGTTAATAAAACTTTAATAGGTTTTAGTCAAGCAGAGCCGTGATAACTAAGTGTCCGGTCGCTTTTAATTTAGTATGAGGTTTTAGCCAAGCTGAGCCGTGACAGCTAACTGTCCGGGCGCTTTTAATTTAGTAATAGGTTTTAACAAAGCAGAGCCATGAGAGCTAATCGTAAGTATCCGGGCGCTAATCGTAGTATCTAAGTGTCCGGCGCTTTTACTTTTAAGGTTTTAGTAAACCATACGCGGTTTTGTGCCCAGACCCAGTTACTTATGTAAAGTAACGGAAAAGGCGGGTCTTTTTGATAATAGTCAAGCAGAGCCGTGATAACTAAGTGTCCGGCGCTTTTACTTTAGTAACTGTCCGGGGCTTTTTTTAGTAAACAAAGCAGAGCCATGAGAGCTACTCGTAAGTGTCCGGGAGCTTTTAATTTGGTAATAGTTTTTAGACCTGGAGCTGTGATAGCTAAGTGTCCGGGCGCTTTTAATTTAGTAAACTCGAGCTGAGTTCAAATCCCGGTGCCGTCACCAATGAAATGGTTAGCTGCAATTTTAAGTGCTAACTTATCACGTGCTCAGCGGTGAAGGAAAACATCGTGAGGAAATTAATGCTGCATAATTTCGAAATAATAACAAAAAATATCGATCTGTCTACCAATCCTCAGGGAGGTCGCTTGGTAAACTGTGCCCTGATATCCTATATATAGAGGAGGTCTTTGCTCAGCAGTGAAACATTCATAAGGTGCTACTTTAAGTGCATTTACCATCTTCTAATACAGTCAGAATAGTACTTGACCAATCGCCAGATTTTTGTTAGAAAAGCCGTCGATTTTGGTACGCTCCACTCAAGGTCACGTCTTGTACGTGCAAAAATTAAGTTTTTGTGGTACGCGGCCTTGAGCTAAAGCGTTTAATTGAGCTTGAAAATGCCTCCTAGATCTTGTATGCTTTGATTGAACGTTTTGCGAAATCCGATGAAAGTGTGTTGTAGTTGTTTAATGATTCATCGTATTCAACGTACTTGAGACTTGGGAAATTGTTATTAAAGGAACACATTAAATATAAACGATTCAGGTCGTTATTGAGTTGTTTGATGTCTTGAGCTTTAGTGAAAAGTGCATAATGTTTCAGCCGTTTAAATCGTGAATTATGGAGACCATGATTAGAGTTATGAAGGTTTGTTAGTTATGACTCGTATTTAAGGATTCTTCTGGATAAGAGAAATTAATTTAAAGGGAATTCAAAGTTTTTACTTAGTTTTTTGAAGTCTAGTAATAGGATTATATCAGTTTGGTATTAAATTTTCCTTACAATCATTGATCGTTATGCATTTAGTTTCTTTACAATGATTTCTTATATTTGCTCTAATGTCATAAACTTGTTATTTATTGAAGTGAAACTTATTGTTTTTTTTGTAATTTTTGTTCTAGTCCCTGCTCTTAAATTTTGAAGTGAATCTATTTTAGGCGCGCTATAAGTGAGGCAAAAAAAGGATTGGCGTCATGATTTCTGTAACCCAACGAAGTCAATGATTTTCCCTAAGAGACAACTTTGTATTAAGAAATAGGGCTTAAGAATACTACATCTCACCGCAGGTCACTGCACTGGGTTAATTTGCGTGCGACTTACGCGTCGAGGACTAATTGCAAACGGGGCGTTTATGAGCGTCATTATACTTGCAAATCTGAACGCCTTCGAGAGTAACGAGTGACGCGAAGACAGCTGGTACTGCACGCGTGTTAGATATTAATTTATTTGCCGTGCGGTTAGTTAGCGGCGCGGCTGAGGCAGCGCATGGTTGTTTTGTTTCGTTTGATCTTAACATTGAACTCAAAAGTCCGCTGCGGAACGAATTTAATTCCCCCCTGTTGGCGCGGCGTTAATGACGCGTTTTGCGATTTAAAGACATGACACGGCCCTGTTATCTGAACATCGATACTGATTAGTTTTGAAGACGTCAATTATAGTTCATTTACGGATATACAGTAATTTGGGAAATGTGTGGAATTGTGTTTGTCATGTTTATGATCAATATTAAATCGTAAGCGTTTTCTTCAGTTTTTAAATCTGGATTGTCTTAAAAGTCGAGATTACTTGAATTCACTTTTATTTATTGTTTAGGCCGATGTTTAAGATACGTCTTACAATTCACAATTTACAGCTAATTCAAATAGCTTAAAAGGCACATCAAAAACATTGATGCTCGCTTTAGCAGCCAACAAGAGTGTCTGATCCTTGTTTGAATTTAAATATTTAACTAAATTACTAGTAAAATTACTTATTAGCATTTTTTTTAAATGCATTGATTTTTTTTTATCAAACAAAGATCCTTAAATGTCAATTTAACCCTTGAAACAGCTTTACGAGTTAAATGATGTTTATTTACTTGCTCGTTTACTTTATAACCTAAAGTTGAGTTCAATCGCAATAACAAATAGTGATGACCCTGTGGAGCTTTTACTAGTTGTTGGCTACGGTGCCGAGTGTCGTGATGGCCCGACCCCGAAATAATATTATTATTCCTTATCAGCGTGTTTGTACTCAAGTAGGATTAAAGTAGGCAGGCAGGCGGTCGTAAAAACCTAGTCAATACCAAATTCACATGTCTCACCGACACCATCCAAGTAGGATAAAGGCAGGAGAAAGAAACAGACGACTTAATAACTGAATCGGAAACTCACCTTGCTGGAAATAGTTCGACTTCCTCACGTAGACGCAGACGAGGGCCATAAGCTGCAGCTGCGACAACCGCTGGCGAGTGGAGGGAGGCAAAGGCAGGAGGTCCCGCAGGTTGGCTATCTCCGCATTGATGAGGTCCCGTCTGAGCTTGCTCGCGCCTTTCGTCGATTTCCCCTGATCGAACCTGGAAAAGACCTGCAAAGTTAAGGAATTGAAAATTTCATTCGGAACAACTGAGGTAGCAACTGATGTGGCGGGCAATTTATTTTGATAAATTGATAAACTATTTGTAAATGATTTAAATATGGAGGACTTTTACTCACTGAAATTACCTCTAACCAGCCATAAAAGGACTACGATCGATCGAAGAAACAATTGACTTTTTTTATCGTCACTTCTTGTTGCGATCGTATGAGATTCTTATAATTGACGGCGATTACGGGTATCCCATGACGTGATACACCTATCTTGAAATAGCCTTGACTCCAAGAGAACGGAATGCGGTTAATTATTTTCGCAAATAGTTGCAATTCCCCCCTAGTAACATCACCGACAAGCGCATCGACCGTTCAATTTTCACACTCAGCTCTCAGTGTACCCCGAGACATGAGAATGAAAAAAACTCAGGCAGTACAAATGATTGTCTCTCACATTTATGTCCACTACGGAGGATATACCACAATTAGCATAATAATTTCTTGTATTTACGGTATTACACATTATAAATGAAACTAATATCTACGGATTTATCGCGTTTATTTTTTGTACAATTAGTTCCCTCTGCATAGATCGGACACAAAATTAATAATTCTAAAACTGACGGTAGCCCGGGTTAACTATGACAATCAGACGTCCAACGCCTCAGTCTGTCCCGTGACCATGAACGCTGTAAAGGTTTCGAAACGTCGGGAATTAAAATTAAAAAATAAACACGATAAATCCGTAAAAATAGATTCATTTTCAATTAGCATATTTGACTAACATAGTACCCTACATGAGTATAAGTAGTACCTGACGGCAATAAACTTCAAGGATAAAGTACTACTAGATTGCAGTACATAAATTTATAAAAAAATTTAACCATCCAACACTTCGGAATTTGTTCGTAATTAATCATCAAGAACGGTTAGAGACAACTATGTTGTCATTTTTAATATCAAAAATTATTATCGAGATAAGTTGCTCGTTCATCATGCGTCGGTAATTTTAAATTGACACTTTGACATGAATACCGGATTTATCGCAAAATAAAATTGATTTAAATGTTACACCGACTTCTGATTATTTTAATATACGTATATTTTTTCATTTAAATGTTTGTTTTGTTGTCGTTTTGCAGTTGTATGATGGAACATGAATGGAACATCTGAATATACTTTGACAAAAAAATGAACCTTAAACACTTTAATTAGAGTATGAGTATTTATGTTTTTAAGATTGTTTTTATTTATAGTGCTAGTTTCTGCACTCAAGATAAAACTTTAAATTGTAAATTTTTGTAGATAAATAAACACAAACATTCGGCGTTGCGGGTTTAGAACCCGCGTGTTCTGGTTCGCGTCCAGATGCTTTACCAGCTAAGATGCTTACCTGCCTGATGTCAACAGTGAGGTCAGACAAATACTTGTTCCTTGTGGGTATCGAACCCACTACCCCCGACGCCGAAGCCTAGCCCCGAGGCTTAGCGACGGCGCCACCGTGTCAATATATTTCTTACTAGCTGCTGCCCCGACTACGTCTGCGTAGAATAGGCTGAAGGTGTAACATTAAAACGGAAAGACAAATTTACATAAAATATGTATATAAATTATAACCTATGTCTTATTCTGATGTATAAGCTATATTATTGTAAAGTTTCATTAAAATCCATTCAGTAGTATTTGCGCGAAAGTGTAACAAACATCCATTCCATACATACAAACTTTCGCCTTTATAATATTAGTAAGGACTAACGTTATAAATTAAAAGAAGTGGCTTAGAGGTGTAATAAAAAACTAAAGTAGATAAAATACGTTGACATTTTCGTTTGTGTGAAGATAGGCCGTTGAGAAAATGAATCTATTTTGAATTAACTGTGGTTTGTAACGGCGTTAAGGATAAAGGTGGGCAAAGATTTCAAGCGCAGGACATTATGAACAGTTATAGAAATCGTACGCAAAGCTTGTATAAAACAAGCTTAGGTATAAGGGCATTTTGCTTGACGGTTAATTAAACTATAGAGTCGGCTGTACACGGACGCGGCCCTGTTCGTTTCGATGTGTGTATCAAAGGACATTCTGGATTCGAAAGTACCAAGGCATTTGGCCCACTCCCAAGGAACGGGCTGGTAGGCGATTTGCCCTAATTTTCTATATTGGTGATGTTAAATCTCGAGCGAACTATCGGCTATTTATTACTGTCTATCTGCTAAGTTAACCAAAAAAACAGTGGTTTTTATTTTATTATTTTTTATGTAGCAGAGTGGCAAACGAGCTGTCGGTTCACCTCATGTTAAGTGATAACCGCCACCCGTAGGCATTTGCAATACCCGTAGGGTTGCAGATGCGTTTCCACCTTTTAATAAAGTGACCCCGGCCACCTCACTCACCAGACGAAACGTAGAAGTATAACACTTCTACTTCACGCCTGTCTTCTGTGAGGTGGTGGTACTTCCCAGGATGGACCTGCCCATTCGTGCAACAGCGAACATTTTTACGTGCCTTACCACAGTTAAACTGAATATTATAAAAGGTATGTTCATTTGGTGTAGATAGTACACAAATCTATGTTTTAATCTTCAGGTAGCGATTTAAAGAGTGAAAGTTTTCTAGATTTCCTCAAAATAATTGAGTTATTAGCTGTGCGCTTTACCATTACTAGTAACTGAGGCACATCACTTGACGATGAAAGCTTACACATTGCTACTAGTGTCCGACCGAAAGTTCGGTTTCGGTTTTGGTCGAGTTTCGGCTAAAAAAGGAGTTTCGTTTTAATTTCGGTTTCGGCGGCAAACCTGCCGAAACTTAGACCGAAATCGATACTGTATTCAGGAATTCTCGCCCTATGATCGGTGATGTTCGACGCGTTAAATTCTATTCATGCGAGTAAGCGACGAAGACTATTGATGGGTCGTTGAAGGTTTTTTCGTACATACCGTGAACTACATCAACTAGTTAAATTTGTCGAGTTAATGTGATGCTTATGTTCATTTGCATGAAGGAACAGATTTCATTTGACGCTGCGACGTTCAACGATTGTAAATCGTCTGATAAATTACCATTTAATAAATTTACAAAACAAAACCTTAAACATCAAGCATAATTATGATAATATTAATGATAGGCCTTAAAATAATTTCTGCCCTTACGTGCAACTGTACACAAATTGTCAAATAAAAATTTAAGAAAGCAAAACTTCTTTGAGAATGTCGGCACTGTCACAATTCTTGTCATCAATAACAATTTAACTATTGCTGGACAAAGTTATTCAGACAAAAGAAGCATTCTGCTAGGCGAAAATTTTGATAAACTATTGTTTCTTACCTATAATTGAGATTGTTTTTCGCTCAAAAATTATCCTTGAAAGGAAGTTTCGGTTTCGGTTTCGGCCGAAACTAATACTATTGCCGAAATTCGTTTTTGGTTTCGGTTTCGGTCGTAAAAACCAGTTTCGGTCGGACACTAAATGCTACATTAACTTGTCTGGGATCACCGATTTTTCGAGCACACCAATCTTTGTTTATTTCTGTTCAGGTTTAATATTCGTGCTATTTGATGTTGAAACTTTGGGTTCCTCATGAGGCCAGCACATCAAAATTTTATAAAGATTTACGTCTTAGACTTATCTCTCGATGCTGATGGCAAGACGGCGGTTCGTTTCGCGCTAAAAGGTTACTTACTATAAGGCACGCTGTGTCACTATAAGCTTTTAACTAGATATTCAGCGAAGAAATACGGTAACTGTTTTTAGCGCCATGCCGCGTGGACTAGGTTTGTTAGAAAACATGTAATTTGATTAGTATTTATCATTGTTGGTATGTTTGTTTAACGGAAAAAATATAAATAATGCGAGTTCTAATTATATTTTCTTCTAATTATATTATCTATACGTCGTGAGAGGAACTTTTATATCTGAGAAGTAATTTAAAAACTAAATTAGAGATATGTAGGTATGTAATGTAAACAAAATTAGAGATATGTAGTAGAGATATGTTTGTATGTAGGTCTGCCAATTAACAGCGGAAAATTCTATTACGCAACCTTCCATTTTTATTGTATCGTTATCGGAATTTCAATTTAAGTTGGTAAGTAAGTCTCATAGTCTTCGTTCGTTTGTAAATGTCATTATTCGTAATATTATTTAATTATTTGACTTGAATATACCGTAATAAATATATATAATATACCGTAATAATATATATATATATATATATATATTTTAATTTTTTTTTTAGTTGCAAATTACAATCTTTATTGATCTAATTTTTACAAGATTAAATCTATCCAAAATTACATATTATCTAATAAACCTAATCCACGCGGCATGGTGCCAAGAATGCTAGCTGCATTTCCGTATATTCGAGTATTCCATTTGCGTATTAAATAAAATTTTGAAAATTTTTTTATGTGTTTGTGAGCCACAATTTTATAAATACTATAAACCATTAGCAGCTCCTCGAAAAGTAGTTTCACTCAATTCTTATGTGAATTACATTAAATTGTTACGATAAAATTAGTAACAGTTTGTTTCCTAGTCGTTAATTCGGTGGGCTACGTCATAATGACCATTATTCTAAATCGATCAATAAACGCGGAGCGATATTAAAATTGCCGGAATATTGTTTTGTATTTCCTAAATTTGTGGATCGGCCTTGGGGCGTAATTGAAGCGAAATAGAATGAGGCAATTGCAGTAAAGGTCAACCTTTATTCGGATTACGTTACTGCGTATTATTCGATTTCCATTAAACACATGTTTTTATTACATAAATGCTTATGTCCAAGTTCTATTTGTAAATACGCTGAAAAATCGATATTTTTTTATGTTTAATTTTAAGATGTAGTATTGATTGAGAACTATGTATTGATTGATGTTTATTGCTCTTATACGCAAATACTACTGAATTAATTTTAATGAAACTTTACAATAATATAGCTTATATATCAGAATAAGACAGGTTATAATTTATGTACATATTTTATTTATATCTGTCTTTCTGTCTGAATGTTACGCCTTCAGCCTATTCTACGACGTAGTCGCGGGCAGCAGCTTGTTATTTAATATTAGTTTATTTAAGCATCATCCGCTACACTAGAACGGACAGTGTATGATGCAAACCTTGAACAGAGTAGTGCTTTTGAAGTGAAAAATGCTTTAGGCGCGTTGAGTACTTTTTGTGTGAACAAAAATCATGGAACTCGTGTCATTATCACCGGACGCTTCCATGAGCTATTTCTAAAAATACATATGTAGATATATGTAATAATGTAATAAATACACATATGTAAATATATGATACATATACGGTTATTATGGTTCGGTGTGCCTATAAAATATCTGGCATTAAATATTATGCAATTTTAATTTTGATATTGTTTTATATTTTCACTCCTGTCGGCGGGCCCCGTGAGACTGCCTATATATTTTTTATGAATAGTTGGAATGCACGCACGCCTCTACAACACCTGACGGGTCGCAGATGCTTATAAACCCCCGAAAAAATAAATATGTATGTGAAGTCATTCCTTCACCTCTTTCACCAGATGAAACGCAAAAGTTTAGGGCTTCTCCTTCAGGTCGGTAAGTATTATATTATATATAACGCAAAAGTATTATATTGTCGCTTGACGCCGGTCTTCTGTAAGGTCATAGTACTTCCCGAGTCTGCCCATTCGTGCAACAGCAGAAGATGCTGCCTGCACTTACCACGGTAACGTAGCAGTTTAAAACAATTCAGATTATTTACAGAAGAACCAGATGTATTTATTGCAACAAAACAAGTGCAGTGCAATCAGCTAAATAACGAGTAATCTACTAATTACTTGGTACACGATAATTTATGAAAAAAATGAATAAAATGTGTTACTTAAAAGAATTACATCAAATTCAATGAATCAATCAATAGTTTTTATAGATTATATCGTGTAAGTCGCGTAAATACTTGAAATTATCAGATTATATCGTGTTTAATTTTTTTTTTTCAATTATCTAACCTAACCTAACGTTTTGAATGTTTCACGGTGATGTATACTAGATAAACGCTATAAAATTCCAAAAAATATATATTTTTTTTAGATGTATAAAAATAGTAATGTGTGGGATTCGCGAAGATCCAAGAAATCATCACGCATCAGTGTTTTTTTTTTAAATGCATTCGTATACATTGCTTTGTAGCCCGCCTTGGAAAAACAGATTTCAGACGAATGTAATGATATTTACGGTACATTATAAGTACATTCAGTGTACTTATACCGTATTTCAATGCGATTAAACAGTTCCAGCTTCACTTCGCCAGCTGTACTATTTTTTCTATTTTACGCCTCGTACCCTTGAGTTTCGAGTGGCTTATATTAGAGATTCTTAGTAGAAATATAGCGCCATCTGCATCCTTAGAAATAAGCGAATCTGAACAATATTTTCGAATGAATCCTTAGAAAATCTATATTTCAGTTATTATAGATGGCGCTAAGTCACCTTGTTGTTTTGCCTTAGTTTATTTTCTTGGATTATTTCGGTGCTAGTGATATTATTGTCTCTAAATATAAAATAATATCATTTTAGTTATGTTGGACTAATATCAAGCAAATTTGTTTTTACATAATTTTCGCTTAGAAACGTTGTCTTGTTTAGCATAGTCTATGTTGACTGTGTCATCTGTCGTTCCGAGGAGAACGGCGGTCGGTTTCGTCTTGAAGTTTGTTTGTCTTGTTGGAGCGTCTGGTGGCGACGCGTCTCCTTTCTAAGTAGGAGCATGTAGGAGAGGAATATGTGGCATCTTAGGCCACATCCGTTGACATCCTACTTGTATATGGCTTCTTGGCCTTTATATTTTGTATAAAAAACCCACATCGTTGGTAAGTTTCCTTTGTGCATATATTTTTGGGATCTGACTGTTTTCGGTCCATTATTCGTTTGGTAACAATTGGTATTTTGTTACAGGGTTTTTTTTGACTTTTTTTTTTATCTTATTCCTATTATTATTCTACTTTATCTCGCTGAGCTGTTTCTCTCTGATGGCTTGATATCGAACCACGTGTTCGCCTTATATGCAACTGCATATATATTAAGAATCTGAGGTCCTGCTGTCCACGTGCAACTTGAAGCCGCGGACTAGCTGAATGCCCCTCGGTGGCATGTGAGGACTGCTGAGCTGAGGTCTTCACCCTTATTTGGAAACTAGGAAGGCAAGCCTGGTTATGTTTCCTTCTGGTATGTGTGTTTGCTCTAATCTAACTAGCCATTAAACTCATGATTATATTTATATACTGCTTTGTGACAGTGATTAATTTAATGTATACTTAACTCTTAATGTAACTATTATTTTGCCTGATTGGTGAGATCTCACTCCTTTGAATATCTTTAAATTGATATAGTTTAGTTTTATATTCAAACCTTGTATCAATAAACTCTAAAACTGTTAAGGAATATATCTTTTATTTCCACTAAGTAAATCCCTTAGAATAAGCATTATTCTGTCTTGCACGGGGCGGGCTGGCGCCTATTTAATATAAATTCTGTCCGTCCCCGTGACTGGGTCACCGAGCCTCACCCTGTGGTCTTGATCGGTCCGATTGAGTCAGCCGGAGCGAACCCCTACACCGATCTCCCACTGGTGGAGTCGGGGAGGATGTTTCAGTGGCGTTCCCAACGTGTGGCCCAGTAAGAATTGCTATTCTATGTGGATATAGTTTTTGTATTTATTCAGTTAATAGAATTTTTAAGTTTTTTTTCTCTCATTGCTATTAATTAAAACTACTAAATTTAGTTTTGTTTTTAAAGTTTGTTTACAAGTATAAGTTTCTTGTTTATTCTATTTTTGCTCTTTAGTATAAATAGTTACTAGGTTTTTGCTTAATATAAATACAATGGCTAAACTTATTGCTTAATAATGTATGTTTTAATTTATCTTTGAAACAATGTTCATCTTTTAATTTTATACAGGTTTTATATGGCTTTGCTTTCTTTCTACTTCACAATTTACACTTTGGAAATTTAATGAGCTTATTGTTTTGATGGCTATACAAATTAATTCTTGCTTTAATATTGAGAAATAAGCTTAATAACCTCATGTAGCTAAGTGATAACTAATATAAATGTTTTGCTTTGTTTACACTAAATGCAAATGTTAACTTTTATTATAGGTTATTGCATTTTGTTACTTTTTATTTGAAACAAATATTGCTAATTTCTTTATTTGCATATGAGTGATGTGTTGAATTATTATGAATTGTAATTGGAATTTGAAGGGAAGTTTCTTTTTATAATATTAGCTTGTCTTAATTCTAGAACAATGTGGAACTATGCTGTTTTGCAATATTGAAACTTAACGGTTTAATATATCATGAAACATGTGCTTGCTGAGTATTTACTCTTTTTCTTAACTTGTTTTATTTTGTTTTTAATTGCAAGAAAAGTGGCTTTACTTTGTACTCTGCACCTGTCTTTTTTTTGTTTGGAGTTTGATTTTTTTTTTGTTGTGTGTTTAACAATTTTTTTTTTCTTCTTTGAACAATGTTTATTTTGAATTGATTTGCTTTAAGTATCTTATCTTAGTTTGTTTTTCTTGAATAATTTGTTTTAAATTAACTGTCTTATTAGACTTAGTTTTTTTTTAATGAAAGTTTTTTTTTTTAGAAGTTTTGTTTTGGTCTTAATTTAACAATTTACTTTTCTTTAGTTTTAATTTTTTTTTAATTAATTCATTTTAAGATTATACTTTTTTTATAAATATAAGTGGTGAATATGGCGGACTTAGGTTGTAATGTAAACTTTTTAACTAAAGATGAGTTGGCTCATGAACTTGCTGCTCTTAAATTGCCTATTAATCCGGGTAGTAAGTGTGAAGACCTTCGCAAGTACCTCAGGCAAACCTGCAAATTGACCCGTCGTGGTAGCCTTAGGCTTCAGTCTGATTCTGCACCAGCCGACCTCAACAATGAGCTGAAGGTTTTGACGTCCAAGGTCAGTGAGGTTGTCAGTTTGTTGTCCAGTGGCGAATGCACCGAAGCGTCACGTACCCGGTTAATTGGGAGAGTCCACTATTTGCTGAAGCGTCTATCTAGGATAGAAAATCCATCTAGTGAGTTCGAACAACTTAAAGCTACCTTAGTTAAGTGTCTTTCTGAGTGTGGTGCAACTTCGGCAAGTTCTTCCGATTCAGAAGACGAAAAGCCAAGTACCCGCGTAGATAGGACGATTATCTGTCAAATGCCGCAAACGTATAATTTATTTTCTTGGAATCTTAAATTTAATGGAAACTCTTGCGTTAGAACTTTTATCACACGTCTTCAGGAAATTAAGAATAGCTAGGAAAATTCCCGTAGATGTTGTTTTTGATGGTTTTGTTGATCTCTTGGATGGCCCGGCATTACATTGGTACCGTGCTCATAAAAGTAGTTTTTCTAATTTATCAGAATTGTTAGATCAGCTGAAGGAAGACTTCGACCTTCCTGATTATGATTACCGGCTGCGTAGGGAAATTGAATCCCGAACGCAGGCTAAAAATGAAACCATAGTTGTTTACCTTTCGATTATTTTAGCTATGATGTCGCGCCTTTCCAGAAGCCTTACTGAAGAGGAAAAGCTAGATATCATATTAAGGAATATTAGACCGGAATATAGTTCACCTTTGGCGCTTACTGAAGTTAAGTCCGTCCAACACTTGAAAGATGTGTGCAAGAAGTTGGAATTGGCATCGATTAGGAGTTCTAATTTTTCGGAACCGACATTTAATCCCGATACAGTAGCCCTTGATCTTTCTCCTAGTCCTGCTATCGCCGCGAATACTCGTATGAGGCCAAAGGAAGGTTTTAAATTCCATAAATCTAAATGTCAATTATCTTCCGTTGAGGCTAGCTCTCCTCGTTGTTTTAGGTGCCACAAAACCGGCCACGTTTCCCGCTACTGCCCTTCTAATAAGGACGTTGTTTGTTTTCGCTGTGGTTTAAAGGGTGTTAAAAGCCCTGAATGTAAAAATTGTAACGGACCAAAAAACTAATTAGGCCAGTCTCTCCGAAGCCATCGTATGGGGAGACTGAGTACTTTAAACCTTCCACCAGAGAAACCAGACCTTTCTTAACGGTCAAAGTTTATGGAGTTGGTGTCTCTGGCTTGCTTGATTGCGGAGCTAGTTGTTCTATATTAGGCTCCGAGGCTTATCGGTTATTTTGCAAATTACATATACCTATTTTGAAATTTGACAAACCTAGAATTCTCACGGTCGCTAATGGCACGGAAGTTATTTGTACCGACTATATGGACGTTCCGATAGAATATAAGAATTGTGTAAAAATTATTAAGTTTTATGTTCAACCAGACATTAATTTGCCAATACACTTTGGTATTGATTTTTGGAAAGCTTTTAGTTTAGCTCCTGATATATTAGATTGTATTCCTAGTGAACAATGTAACCTTAATGTCGATAGTTTGAGCAAAGTACCCGACAATGGTTTGCGCGATTACAACTCTTTGTCACAATCGCAACGTCTCCAAATTGAAAAGATCAAGCAACTCTTTGCGAATATCGATACCGGCAAAGTAGGGTTGGGTCGTACTCATTTGATCAGTCACAACATTGACACGGGTGATGCTAAACCGATCAAACAAAAATATTATCGGATGAGTCCAGAACGACTTAAATTCTTAACGGCTGAATTAGATCGAATGTTACAGCTCGATATAGTGGAACCTTCGAATTCCCCTTGGAGCTCTCCTGTTACCATGGTACCTAAATCCAATGGCGACTTGCGTCTTTGCTTGGATAGTAGGAAAATTAATTCGGTTTCTAAGTCCGACGCCTATCCTTTGCCTTATATTAATTATATTTTAGACAATCTAAGGGATGGAAAATATCTTACCTCCCTCGATCTTAGCGCTGCTTATCATCAAATTCCTCTTACCTGTGAGTCCAAGGAGAAAACTGCGTTTACTGTCCCTGGGAAAGGACTCTTTCAATATAAAGTAATGTGTTTTGGTTTAGTTGGTGCGTCTGCTACTATGCAAAGATTAATGGACAATTTATTTTCTGCTGAATTTGATAATAAGGTATTCTGTTATATTGATGATATTATTATTTGCTCTAATACTTTTGAGGAGCACGTTCAGATTTTGGAGAGAGTGTATAAAAAATTGCAAGAGGCTAATTTGACTATTAATATGGAGAAGTCCCTGTTTTGCAGAAGAGACTTAAGTACTTGGGCTATGTAGTCGATCAATACGGTTTGAGGACGGACCCTTCCAAAGTGGACGTTATTATCAATTTTCCTCCGCCTAAAAATTCGAAGGATATTAAAAGATTCTTGGGAATGGCGGGTTGGTACCGTAGATTCATTAAGGACTTCTCTAAAGTGGCTAGACCTCTCTCTCGGCTGACGAGTAAGAAGGTACCATTCTCTTGGTCGGCGGAAGCAGAGGAAGCCTTTCATTCTCTCAAGACCGCTCTAGTCTCGGCACCGATATTGCGTTGTCCCAACTTTAGCGAACCTTTCTATATTCATGCGGATGCTTCATCTTTTGCTATAGGTGGAGTGTTAACTCAAAGGGTGGACGGTGTGGATCACCCTATAGCTTACTGTAGTAGGACTTTGAATGCCCAAGAGGTTAATTATTCGGCGACTGAACGTGAACTGCTTGCTGTTATTTATTCGCTAGAACAGTATAGGTGTTACGTTGAAGGCGTCAAATGTTTTATTGTTACCGACCATGCTTCTCTGAAGTGGTTTCATAGCTTGAAGAACCCTTCGGGACGTTTAAATAGGTGGGCATGTCGGTTAAGCCAATTTAATTTCGAAATAGTTCATAAGAAGGGCAAAGAACATATAATACCGGATTGCCTTTCTCGCGTTAAAATTAATTCCGTTGAAATACGCTTAGACGATATTGATGATCCTTGGTATCTTAGCTTGGTTAACAATTGCAGTAAATATCCTCGTAAATATCCCAACTATCAGGTGATTGACAATAGACTGTTTCGGTTGTCCAAGAATAAATATAACCTTACGTCACAGTTTGATTGGAAATTAGTAGTCCCTGCTGGGAAGCGATCTGAGATACTTCAAAAGTATCATGACGACCCTTCATCTGGTCATTTTGGGGTAGCTAAAACGCACAAAAAGATAAGTTCATTGTATTTCTGGCCTTCTCTATTTAATGATGTTAAGTCGTACGTTGGTGCGTGCGAAGTATGCAAGGCTTACAAGCCGGTAAATACTCTTCGTCCCGGTTTGATGGGCAATCCGCGCCAGATAACCAAACCCTGGGAGGCTATCTCCTGCGATTTCCTTGGACCATTTCCCCCATCTTATAATAGGAACCAATATCTTTTTGTCGTATCTGACTATTTCACTAAGTATGTTTTACTTTTCCCACTTCGGTCGGCAACGGCCAAAGCGGTTGTGAGGTGTTTGGAAAAGTATGTATTTCTTGTCCACGGTGTTTGTCGAATTTTATATACAGACAACGGTGCTCAGTTCACTTCTCGTGAATTCCGAGAGCTCCTGGCTGAGTATGGGGTTCCTCATATTTTCTATAATCCTCGCTATCATCCTCAGACCAATCAGGCTGAACGCGTCAATAGAGATATAGTTAGAGCTATTGCTTCCTACGTGCGTTCTGACCATAGAAAATGGGACCAGAACATTCCGGAAATCCAATGTGCTCTCAACTCCGCTGTTCACGAAGGAACCAAGTTTTCGGCATATTATCTCAACCATGGGCGGGAAATTGTCACGGACGGTGCTGTGTATAATTCTCATGTACCTCTAGATGGAAAGTCTGTCACAGTTAATGTTGAGCCTTTTACTTCTGGTCTACCCAAGCTTAAGGAGGTTTATGAACGGGTTCAGAGACATCTACATAAGGCGTACAGCAGGAACGTGAAGTACTACAACTTAAGAAAGAGGCCATTAGAATTCAAGGAAGGTCAAATAATTTATAAAAGATGTTTTCCTTTGTCTAATGCCCCTAAACACTTTTCTGCTAAGTTATCTCCTAAATTTGAAAGGTGTGTAATTGATAAGAAACTGTCGCCATTAGTTTATTCTCTTAAAGGTCTAGATGGCAAACCTCTAGGAGACTTTCATATTAAAGATTTAATAGTTAGGGACTGACCTTACGTTTTTCTCTTTTTTTCTCGGGAGTTTGGTTAGTGAAAAATTTTATTTAAAATCTACATTTTAAACTAAAATTTTTCTTCCCAGGAAAGATGGTACTGTAACACTTTTTTTTTCTACGCCTCGTACCCTTGAGTTTCGAGTGGCTTATATTAGAGATTCTTAGTAGAAATATAGCGACATCTGTTGTGAACAATACAATTTAGTCGAATGAATCCTTAGAAAATCTATATTTCAGTTATTATAGATGGCGCTAAGTCACCTTGTTGTTTTGCCTTAGTTTATTTTCTTGGATTATTTCGGTGCTAGTGATATTATTGTCTCGAAATATAAAATAATATCATTTTAGTTATATTGGACTAATATCAAGCAAATTTGTTTTTACATAATTTTCGCTTAGAAACGTTGTCTTGTTTAGCATAGTCTATTTTGATGGTGTCATCTGTCGTTCCGAGGAGAACGGCGGTCGGTTTCGTCTTGAAGTTTGTTTGTCTTGTTGGAGCGTCTGGTGGCGACGCGTCTCCTTTCTAAGTAGGAGCATGTAGGAGAGGAATATGTGGCATCTTAGGCCACATCCGTTGACATCCTACTTGAATATGGCTTCTTGGCCTTTATATTTTACATAAAAAACCCACATCGTTGGTAAGTTTCCTTTGTGCATATATTTTTGGGATCTGACTGTTTTCGGTCCATTATTCGTTTGGTAACATTTCGTATTTTGTTACAGGGTTTTTTTTTTTTTTTTTTTAATCTTATTCCTAATATTAATCTTCTGATCTGCTTCTCTCTGATGGCTTGATATCGAACCACGTGTTCGCCTTATATGCAACTGCATATATATTAAGAATCTGAGGTCCTGCTGTCCACGTGCAACTTGAAGCCGCGGACTAGCTGAATGCCCCTCGGTGGCATGTGAGGACTGCTGAGCTGAGGTCTTCACCCTTATTTGGAAACTAGGAAGGCAAGCCTGGTTATGTTTCCTTCTGGTATGTGTTTGCTCTAATCTAACTAGCCATTAAACTCATGATTATATTTATATACTGCTTTGTGACAGTGATTAATTTAATGTATACTTAACTCTTAATGTAACTATTATTTTGCCTGATTGGTGAGATCTCACTCCTTTGAATATCTTTAAATTGATATAGTTTAGTTTTATATTCAAACCTTGTATCAATAAACTCTAAAACTGTTAAGGAATATATCTTTTATTTCCACTAAGTAAATCCCTTAGAATAAGCATTATTCTGTCTTGCACGGGGCGGGCTGGCGCCTATTTAATATAAATTCTGTCCGTCCCCGTGACTGGGTCACCGAGCCTCACCCTGTGGTCTTGATCGGTCCGATTGAGTCAGCCGGAGCCGAGTCGGGGAGGAGCGAAAAAAAACCCCTACACCGATCTCCCACTGGTGGAGTCGGGGAGGATTGTTTACGTTTCAAGTTAAACATATTTACATTTCAATGTTCTGTATGTATTTAGTTGGTAAGCCTTAATAAATACATAAAAATAAATTTAAATTAAATCTTTAGACACGGTATTATATCATGTTTAAAAAAAAATTTTTTTTTCAATGCAAATTTTAATTTCCAGCTCAGCTCTATAATACCGTATTTGAGATTTAAGCAGGTTATGTTACATAATATTGTCTGTTTTTAATTAAATATTAGTCCTATTTTATATTAAATATTACCTCTACTGTAACTCATCGTTTTGTTAAAGCCTTTATTTCCACACATATTTATCTGAATAACTTTCTATAAATCCTATTGTGTGCTCGAATAGAATTGTCTGAGTCTTTACAATTTAAAAAAATATCTTCAATCCATTCAACAGCATTCACATGCCACAACAATAATCCTGAACAAAAACACGGTAAGTATCGGCACCAGACAAAAAAATAACCACCTTGCGCGATATTGAAACAGTAAAGAAGACCCAGTTTTCTCCCACTTTGCTCGATATTTCACGAAATTCCAACTCTCAGTGGTATTTACGGGAGTCAAAGGTTCCCACAGTGAAAAAAGTTCGGGAAACATATTGAAAAGGAACAAAGGCCTCAATCAGTTGCACGAAGGAGCGAAATCATTGAGCACCGCTGTACGCGGATCCTTAATTGGATAAGGGAGATTTGCACGCGATGCTTTGGCGCATTAGTATTTAGCTTGAAGCACAGAGCAAACTGAAATATTCATACGGGTAAGCTACAGGTAAGCTAATGGTGAAAAGTGGGAGAAACGGCTCTTGTTATGTGATTAAAAATGAGTACAGATGAAGAATAAATTCAATTGAAATCCCGAAACAAAGTCATGACATACCCTAGTCCATAGCAGACGTTTAACAACATTAAAAGCGATGCAGAACTAATGCAAAGGCTAGATATTTTTTTTATTCAAAAAGGTACGTTTCCCTAAAGCAAAATAAATGAATGTTTACTGTAGTGTACATCACTTTTAATTATTTCATTGATAATATAATTAATCTTTAAAGTATCTTTTACCATGAAGATGGAATATTAATTTAATCGAATAGATTGAAATAACGTCTAGTTTACTTTCTCCTTTTCCTCTAATCCAAGCAATAAAGAACTAAAAAACACAATCGAATATTACAGAACTAAGAAAGCTGTTTAAATTTAAATTTCAAAAAAACTGCTTCTGTATATTTTATTTTACTGAGTTATAAATGTCGATCGAGTTATAAATGAATCGGATTCATGAGACTACCGGAAATAAAGGATTTTCTATGCAAAATCCGATTTTAATTTGCCCACGCATTACTACTTAAACTAGTTAGTTTCTTTTGTAGTTTTGGATTCTTATACTCCGGGAGTGCATTTAATAGCCCGTTCAAAGTGAAGGTGCTGTTTGAACATTGCTTAAGTGAAAACTTCCTCTGATTTCCCACGCTGTGAGCTGTTGTAGAGGCGGCCAATGATTTAGACAATTTTCCAATATCACTCCTCCTGTACAATTTACAGAAGTACAGCGTGGTTTTGATTAACTTGTTAAACTGATTATACCTTACTGTATTATTTGATAACAAAAAAAAACACTTGAAAATGTTATATATTAAATATTGTAGTAAAACAATAACGGACTTAAATATCCCTAAATTGATTATTTATAATCTAATAGTTTTTATGAAGTGGGTTTTTAATTAAAATGATGGTGAGAATATTTTTCATGCGTGTTATACTCCCATCATTCCATATATGTTGCTAACTTTTTATAGCCCTTAAACACAGGTCAACGAATTCGCAACACTTCTTTGCTACTTTTTTTAAAACAGTTAAATATTACTGATTTTTTGATTTTACAAGAATGCAATAAAATATTTATTTATAAATCATTAATAATCGAACGTTTTTATATATCGCTATTATATAAATAAAAGAAATGAAGGCTGTTATTATTTTTATGGCAAAAATTAACCACCAGTACAGTCCTAACTAAACTGTAGAAAAAATTGAGTCCTTTATTTAAAAAACAGGATATTTAATATGTAACATTTGGCATATAAAGAAGCGGAAAACTGTAAATACGCATCGCCTGTGCCTTACGCCACACATAGAGTGCTTCGCATAGAAACCACAACAGCATATCGGTTGTAGGAAGAACACGGGCCTCGCATTACTACGTATGGAGAGTCCCTCTATCTTACTTTTAGCGCGCTCTATAAATTCTAATACCATGTTGCTGAACCGAAGGCTTTATTACTACTTCATGTCTATGTTATCTTTTGTTCGATATGGTTTATTTAATTTCTTCTATATCTCGCCCGATATCGCGATATTATCTGTTTAGGCATAATTTATAGACGTCAGGCAACCCAGTCTACGGTGATATTGTGCGCGCAATACCAATGAACCTAGTTTTAAAGCGAAGGTAGAGGGAAAAATGTATTACTATTGTGTTTGTGTACTAAAGAGCGTACTGTAAAGACGTCGTGTTCGAGGTCGTCGAAAAGCGAAATTATAAGAACAATTATTCCCTCCACTTGTGACAATTGGAAAATATGATGTTGAGCCCATGCCACAAGTTTAATACATATTTTATGGCATGACAACCTTCTGACATGTTTTTTTTTGAGAAATAGTCCTTACTTTAGGATAACATTATCCTGTGTTGTAAGGAAATTTTATAACCATAAATTCATTGTCACGTGAACAAACCCCCAGATACGAGACAACTATCTGTGGGTCGCACAAATAGTTGTCCCGTGTGGGGATCGAACCCACGACCCCCGACACCGAAGCCCTGGCAACTGCGCCTCGGAGTCATCAAAATATTATTTTAATAATTATGTGGATTATCTTTAAAATATAATGAATAATATTCAATGTAAGAAAATGGTATACGTAAAAGAAAACATTATCTTTCTATTTATTTATTGTTGCAATGTGTCACAAAACACTAGGTACAAAATAAAATGAAAAACGTGAGGCTATGTACAGAAGGTAAGCTTAACGCAATACATGAGTTCTCTGCCAGCTAACCTTGTGAGAAAAAATGTGATGGAAGGTAGCTGGACATGTGTTTACTGTACGCAGATATTTTATCAGAACATGACTGTCATAACTATGCTGATATTCAAGGCATTTCCATTACAATATTCAAGAAACATTTTACATCAGAATAGATAAAACCATGAAGGTTTATCGTAATAAAGCATTATGGTAACGTTAGCAATGTCCTTATTTAGGTAAAACACCTGCATTATATGACTTAGCGTTTTAGATCAAAGCTTTCTAGCGCCGTTTAAGGTAAATGGACATTGTACAAATTGTGGCACAAGCCCTGCTAACCGCTGGACGGAATATTAAAGCTATTCACAGCTTTGTATTGAGCCCTATGAAAGGATTAAACATTTATATGAATAGTACTTTGAGACAAAATATTATTGTGAGTACACTGTGTTTATTTAAATTTAGAGATTATTTAAAATTGTTTTTTTTTTTTCAAAAGTTTCATTTTGAAATGCGATGTAATGAACGAAATTTGTGCCATCTTCTAAATATACCATGTTTTCTGTAATAAATAAATGGATAATTAATATTCCTCGTTCTATAATACAGAATTGTAATATGAACCCTTATAATTAGTTAAACTGCCTCAGGGCCATCCATGTCTGGAGGGGCTCCTGATTATCTAGTGGAACGCATTAGATACGATGTAATAAAAAATTATATTTTTCATATATTTAATCAATAACCTAACCTAAATACATAAGTAAGATGTTACTGGTATATGGTTAACTGATGACTCTATCTTCCATTAATGAAAGCGAAACCGTTCTAAAAGGCCTATTCGAAGGCACCAAATGTAGAGCGGCACTATTTTGCCAACTACCGATATCTACATAAGGTAGCACATACGAAGTGCCGGATATCTGGACGCTCTGTGTCTTGGCAGTAGTCGGGCTGAGATAATTAGCGTTCGCGAATAGCGTACTAATGAGCGTGCTATTGTGCTGTGCGCCGAGCGACGACCTCCAAGAGAGACGTCCCCCCAGGCTGGGGTCCTTAATCATGCGGCACCAACTTTGTTGTCTCATAGTCCGAGATGTATGCAACAAGCCAGGGATACGATTGCAATGAAAGAATATGACGAGATTGTATTCAAGAGAATACAACTCATTGTTAAATAAAAAGAAAGTACTGATCTTATCGCGCTCAATTTTGTTGGACTGTCAGGTAACAATCGATTCACATACGATAATTTTTGTTTAATTTCAAGATTTAATATGAAAATTAAATGCGAGAAATCCATAACGCATTTTTAT
Organism: Iphiclides podalirius; assembly: GCA_933534255.1. Taxonomy (NCBI): domain Eukaryota; kingdom Metazoa; phylum Arthropoda; class Insecta; order Lepidoptera; family Papilionidae; genus Iphiclides; species Iphiclides podalirius. Next base: position 7,982,623 of record OW152833.1, read on the forward strand.
TGAAACACTATATGTATCACATAAATACACGAAAATTTTATTCCTAATAAAAATAATACTTACTACAATAACACTCGTACTTATCATCGCTATTTATACTTACTATTTCCGTATAGTACATCTAAATAGTTTAGGTTTATGCGACATATATACATACATATGTACAAACAAGTTAGTATTATACACGTATTAATGTTAGAAGATGAAAAGTTTACAGATACTGTTGCCTTTATTTTCAATTAAATACTCGACTGTTAGAATACGGCATGGTCTACTCAGTCCATCCTGTGCCTCCTAATTGCCATGATTTCTGTTAATTTTATGACCTCTACTGGTCCACACGTCTTCTGGTACAACGCTTAGTCTACAGCCGAGCTTAGCCGACTTAACGAGAATTGCAATAGAAAGCAGTAAGAGACTGCACGCAATCACGCTTTTAAATGTACTTACAATGACTCTTTTTAATGTTAGCTACTTTCCAGAGGTTGTGTTTTAATAATATTGATAACAAGAATTTAATAGCGATATATGAAGTCATATCAACCAAAAGGCATTACAATCCCTTATTTTTCCTCAGATAATGCAGACAAATCTCTTGTTAAAACAATCGACAGTTTTTTAGGGTTCCGTACCCAAAGGGTAAAACGGGACCCTATTACTAAGACTCCGCTGTCTGTCTGTCTGTCCATCTTCCACCGGGCTGTATCTCATAAACCGTGATAGTTAGAAAGTTGAAATTTACATAGATGATGTATTTCTGTACCCGTTATAACACCAAATACTAAAAAACAGAATAAAAATTATTTAAATGGGTTTCTCATACAACAGACATGATTTTTTGATATAAATGCTAATTGCAAGGGGTTTAAAAATAGTTTACGGTAAACTCCAAGAGTAAATTTCTTTTATTTGGATTCCGTACCCAAAAGTGTAAAATGCGATCCTATTACTAAGACTCCGCTGTTTGTCCGACTGTCTGTCCGTCTATCACCAGGCTGTATTGATGTAGATGATGTAATTCTGTTGCCGTTCTAACAAAAAATACTAAAAAACAGAATAAAATAATATTTAACCGGGTTTCCTATACAGCAGATATTAATTTTTTTTGCCGTTTTTATTGATAATGTTACGGAACCCATCGTGCGCGAGTCAGACTCGCAGTTGGGGGGTTTTATTATAACATAAATGTTTTTTAACATAATTCGATTTCATGCTATAAACCGCTATCAAATACACAGGAATTTAACTATATTTATATTATATTCCAGTGTTGATATAACTGAAAGCACAGATATGAAACATGCCGCCGTCATTACTCACGGTTAGGTCTGACAGATATCTAGTTTTTTAATCGAAGGTTAAAATTAGCGGCGTTTTAGGGGTCTTACACACTTACCGATATTAAAATATTTGGGCAAGAAACTTTAACGAATGAAAATATCATAACTACTCCAATAAATTATATTAACCAAAGATTACAAGATGTATTAGATGTTGGAGCTAACTATATTAAACTGCTGAAAATATGGTTCTTTATTAGCAATGTTATTTACTCATCATATCACATCATTCAATAATCAGTACCCGGAGGACCGAGCTTTGCTCGGTTTGTTTTTTTTGGTACATCGTGTATTTTGGAAATTACATTTAGATACAAATTACTGAGTAATGAAATATGCATAATATTTTTCGATCTTACCGACGTAATAATAAGAAAGTATGAACTTATGTTTTTCACAAAAGAAAGAACTTTAAAAAAAAGGGAAAAAAAATAACAAAATAACAAATCGACAAAAAATTAAAAATATAGAAAGCAATGATCTGAATCGAAAAAAAAAGTAAAAATATAAATGTATAAATGATCGTGACGCGAAACACGGCCGTCTGTTTTGGGGCCGCCCGATTACCGACCGAGCTATTATGACATTTTCTCTTGCGGCGAAATTAACCGTCATATTCGAATTATATTTTTCATTCCCTAAAAACAGGGATAAAAGGACATTTTCTAAAAATGAAACCTAGCTAGATCGATTTTTTGCCCCCGAATCTACGCACATACTAAATTTCATGAAAATCGCTGGAGCCGTTTCCGAGTTTCCGATTATATATATATATATATATATACAAGAATTGCTCGTTTAAAGGATAAGATTTAATTTTTTTTGAGATGTTTGTCGATGCTTTCGAGCACAAACCTCTATCTCGCTGATGGGCCTTATCTATGATCTAGGCTACACACGAAAACTGCTTAGACCATTATTTTCAAAAATGTTAGAGTTTTTTAATTCACTCGAAAAATCCCAAAAATGCGTAGACAAAATGTCAAAAAAACTTTGCCGTTGCGTGGATTTGAAGATACGCCTTCTGCTTAAGTCCAGATGCTCTAGCAACTAAGCCAAGCGGTCAATATCATCGGCGCGTGAAAATATCGACGCCTTATCTACTTTGTTTTTATTTCATTTTTGACCCGGAAGACTCGTCTCTATACAAATTCTAAATACATTAAAGCGTTTCACATTCCGTTCATACATTATATTATTTTATTTTACACTAGCGGGCCCCAAAGACGTTATCGTGTACCGACGTCTTAAATGCAACTTATGAATAAAAAAATATTGAAAAACGTTTGGTAGTTGACCGAATTATGAATCTAAGCCATTCTCGAATCCAATTGGGATTGAGAACACAACCAAAAAATTTCATCAAAATCGGTCGGGTAGTTTTTATAAAAACCATTTTTATACAAGTTTTTGAGATGCGTACGGTTTTATATTGAAAACTTGGCATGTTAAATTGATTTAAATTATGAAAAATAGTGTAGTCATGCCCTTACTTACGATGCGGTGCCGACTTGCGTTATTTAACACCACCTCGGATGTATATACGATCAATCGGACGATAATTGTTTTTCACGCTCATTACATGTAATTGAAATAAATCCTTTGTCTTAAACTTATTACTTTTATATTCAATTCTTGAGCTGCGTACTTGTAAATTTATTTTTGCATAAATTAATCAACAGAACAAATAATGTATAGAATCTGTACAATAATATAGTCTATGTTTTTAATAAACATCAGCTTTAACGCTAATGAAAATGGATCAGTAGAGTTTTTTTTTTTCAAGCATATGACGATAATTTAGTATTTACGATAAACATCCATAAACAGTGAGTGAGGCTCAAGAGGGTGGGTCTATTTTTTATGTAAAAAGTTTGAAGGTAATTAGGTGGTTCATCTGAAGTTAAGTGATTACCGCTACCCATAGACATTTACAACACTTGACGGGCTGCAGATGCATTGCCATTAAACAGTGTGTCCCGGTTACCCCTATATAATACGTCCACATATATAATACGTTCTTGGACGAGCCTACCCGTTCATGCAACAGCAGAACCTTTGGCCCTACCACAGTGTCCCTGTTTATCTAACTAATCAGACGAAGCGAAAACAAATATTTGTGCTTTAAGTTTGCTGTGTGACTTTTATATCTACGATTGACCCTGTCCGTTCTTGCTACTGCAGAAGTTGCCTCTAGGATCTAGTAAAAATGTATAACTAAATACGAGTTTATTTGTTACAGACATAATTGTTTCAGCATTAAAAAATTCGGTAGATATTTAAGTTTATAATAGTTCAATAATTAAATGTCACACAAGCAAAAAAACTGTGACAGGCGTTATCTAAAAGACGTATGGGTACATAAAATTTGTCACATTGTACTCCGTTGATTTTATCAGTCAGTTTCGCTTTAGCAGCAAGATGAGTCAGCATCTGAACGATGGCCATATGACATTGCGTGGCGCGATTTGGATTAAGCTCGCCTTAAACAGTACAAAGGCCGTCCTCAAGCGTTGTCATTGTTCGTCGACCTTGAATCGTAAGTTGATGAGCAGGAAGCTTGTTGTGGCTGGCGTCTGCTAAATTTTTTCGACGCCCGGAATAACCTCGTGACGATCTAAATATATTACTTAGCCCGCTAAATACAATGCTGTAATGGGTTACGCTATTAACTTAAAGAAGGTAGGAAGCATTTTTTGGTGAACAAATGCGTTAGTGTTTTGGAGATAATTTCTTTTGTATTCATGACGTATTCATTCGTTTTTCCGATTGAAACTCAAATAAGGTTAATTTTTAATTCGTATATTTTGTAAACATTAGTAGCGAGGCGACCAACTCCCAGCGTACAATGCTTATTAGGAAGTAATCAAATAGTGTTGAAAGCACAATGCTCTCTTACAATGAGATTGGATGGTGATCAAGCACCGCTGTAAAAGAAAGATCGTGCTATTAGTTAAAGAATGACGAATTAGATCAACATACGTTTATTTTTGTTATCGCTTATGGAGTTTTAAGCATTTTGTCAATATATTTTGGTATCCAGTGTCCTCTGCTTGTATGACGCGTTTGAATCAGCGGGGACTGCACCAATCAAATGACATTTGTCGCAATCTTCTCGTCTGTGCCCTAATAGTAAAAATATTGGATTCACTGAAATTTTTAAATCATCTGAGGTAAAAAAAATTTGAGACAAGTCATCTATAGCTGCGTTATCCAAACCCTTTACGTATCCAACAGTAAAATCGTTTTCTTAATCTAATATTACTTTGATCTAAACTAAAAAACTTCATAAGCTCGCTCGATAGCTTTCGCATATTCAAAAAATGGATAAATTAACGATGATCCGTTATAATATTGAATTTACGACCATATAAGTAAAGACGAAAATATTTTACCGCCCAAACTTTAGGCAAAAGTTCTTTTTCAACCGTTTTATAATGGTAATCCTAAGCGTTCTACAAAACCAACAGGTGATTGTGACAAATTAATTAAAACACATTCGTGCATTGCATAACGTGTCTATCGATCATTTTGACGCATTGACGTTTTAGCGATGATTAGTGGCTTTTTTATTACGCGACCTTATTATGCGACGTAGCTTAATTTCTATGAGCGTTTCATTCAGTGCTGGCTTTGTCTGTTACTTCAACGGTGTTCTTGACATTAATTGCAATCGTTTTTTTTTTTTTCGCTGTCACTTATATTCTGTATGAATTGAGATATTTGGTGTTAAAGGAAAAAAATGGAATTAACAGATTTTTGCTATGTAACTATGCGTATATTAATATAAATACATATATGACTATTATACGTTCACTGCAACTTCTGCCGTTGTTCGAATGGGTAAGCTCGTTAGGGAAAGTATCACGGCCGCACGAAAGACTGATGACAAGTTGAAGTATCATACTTTTGCGTTTCATATAACTAGTAACCAAGATCTTCTTCTTCTTACGTTAAAAAAATTGAGAGAAACAATTTATATCGGGGATTAAATGAATCTAAAGTAAGAAATATACAGTTCTGCATGAGGTTCAAGGACTAAATTTGTCCACACGGACGTTTTGGTAAGACTGAAGTGTGAATTTATCATTATTTGGGGTCTTCAGAGGCTGTCGATAGTTCAATAAACGACATTATGGTATGCTAAAAGCGAAAGCAACTGCAAAATACTAGATTTATTGGCCACAATCGCCTTTGACCCCGATTGAAATGAAGTTTTGACAATTCATTTATCTTTAACTATTAATGGCTAATTACGCAAACCGGGTCGACGTTTGGAAAGCAAATAGGCAAGGGCAATAAAGTTGAGTTAGGTGAGTGCGTAAAACAGTCCGTATATGTAGAACTTTGGGTGCAGGTAATAATGTTCCGTATTGCTTGCACTACATTATCTAGACAAACGAAGAAAAGAATAGGAATAGTACGTTAATCTCTCAATTAATGCAAAAGTTGTGTAAATGCTATACCGACTTACAAATACATATCACACCTATACCTGTTGTTAATTTTATACATCGTAATTTATAACGTAGTAGTTGTTGAAAACATCAATATTTTGTCGCAGTCTGCACAAAAACAGTCATAGGGTATAATATATAAAAATCACTATAAGTCCGGCAGAGAGTTAATAACTTATTGAATCTCCTATTAAGCTTAAGATATTTCCGAGGAAGTTTCACACAATTTTGTTTGTTGAAGTCGTTGAACTACGACGATTACTTGGCTGAAATGCAAGGGGTTTAAAAATATTTTACGGTAAACTCCAAGAGTAAATTTCTATGCTTTAATAGGATTCCGTACCCAAAAGTGTAAAATGGGATCCTATTACTAAAACTCCGCTGTCTGTCCGTCTGTCTGTCCGTCTATCACCGGGCTGTATTTCACGAACCGTAATACTTAGACAGTTGAAATTTTCACAGATGATGTAATTCTGTTGCCACTTTAACGAAAAATAATAAAAACAGAATAAAAAAATATTTAAGTGGGGCTCCCATACAACAGACCTGATTTTTTTGCCGTTTTTATGGATAATGGTATGGAACCCTTCGAGTGCGAGTCGGACTCGCACTTGGCCGGTTTTCTGTATTGTAATTGCATTGCGCTGTAGCAAATGCTTGTTCTAACAAACTTATTACCAGCAGAACCCTATGCGTGAATCAAACTTTCATAGCGTTTGATCAAGCATAAGACGAGTGTATGGACGCATTCGGTATAAATAAAACGTACACTTGCTCTAATAGTTTCACTTTTAAACTCATAAAATTAGTCATAGATAACTATATTACTAAAGCAGTCCTCTGAAATTAGGCAAGTTTCGCCGTTAACAGCGTATAAATTGACAGTAATTATTACCCTGCTTCAACGATGCATATGTGTGGAGTTAAATAATTATCGTGTACACTAAGACATGTACGTTGAACCACGGAAGACTGACAAAGACTTCCATAGCCCCTAGGGCTGAAATTAAATATAATCCGATAAAGATAAAAGTGAAAAAAGATAACGAAATCCTTATCGTAAGATAGATTACGGAAATCGTGATGCGAGTGGATGTTAGGACTGAAACTAAAATATCATCCAGTAAAGATAGAGGTGAATAAAGATAATCTCACAGTTCTTTATCAGATATCTTTATAGATTAGGGAAATCGTGATGTGATGTGAAGAGTGTCTTTAAATATTGATCTTTAAATATACGCATTGCTCGCAGCCGCTTCCTGATTTAAATATGAATCAAACTTGGTACCGCGGAACGGGACCGTGATTTAATGTACTCTTCGTTATTGGCTCCCGGTAATTTATCGCGGCGGCGCGGCGGCCGTGGGAACACTGTGTGTACTGCGAATAGAATTGACCGGCACGATACACTAATGATATGTATGTATGATATCGCGTCCTTTCAAATTGGAAACGCCTACGTACATACAAGTACAAGCTACCTCGCCTTCAATCCCCACAGGTGTGAACAATACACGTACGCAAACATCCAAGAACAAACGCTTGCGCATTCTACCGTTTTGTTACTATTCTATATTATTTTGAAAAACTCTCGATAAGCTAAGGCTCCCTAAATATTTTCGTCATCACTTCAATTAACTAGAAATTGATTAATGGATATCAGAATTGCTCTAACACGAATAAATATCGAGGGTAGTTGAAGTGGCCTATATGCATAGTCAACTGGCATGAATGTAGAATTCAGTATAATCCTTGGCGTCCAGAAGTCATTGCTGAGGCTCCGTCAGCAATTTGTACGTAATGAAGATCCATGCTACTGTAGGAGGGCCACGCAACTGCTGTACGAATGGCTTCGTCATGGGAAGTAAAGAAAGAAAGAAAGAAAGAAAGATACGTTTATTTGTTAGAATATGGTACAATATAGGCTTTAAAAATTGTATAAGAATTCTAACGATTTTACCTTGATCCTAATATTTTAACTATTACTGAACTTGAATATTAACAACTACTATAACGACAAGCAGCAATAGTGGTTATAGTTGTATCGTCCGTTATGTTCTACCATTTCTGGTGTACAAATATTACATTTTACATTAAATACATGGAAAGAAAACAAAACAGAAGAAAATATAATTTACCGGCGAAAGATATTATAATTTAATCACGGCCTCACTGAATATCAGCGTAAAGTGTGTTATACTTTCGCGTTTCGTCTGGTAAGTAAGGTAACCGGTGCCCAATTTTTAAGTTGTCACCGATTCTGCAAGGCCTCGATTACAACAATCGAAAAGTCCATGAACGGTTGCCTTCACTTAACATCAGGTGAACCGTATGCTCGTTTGACAATGTTTGATATAAAAAAAATCCACGAGGTTCAATCCAAGCTGCCAGTGGTGTTAACCTCAGACCAGCTTTCAACAGACTACGGCTGTGATAATTTCTCCTTGGCTGTCAAGAATCATATAAGAGATGTCAAGAATCCATGTTAAAATTAATGTTATTTTGTTTATATTTAGAGCCGCTTACTGCTAGTAAATTTATTTATTAGTTTACAATGTTTAATATATGTATTTTATTTGCAACCGTAGTATTCCGAGGGCTACACCTTGGAATACTACGGTTGCAAATAAAATACATATATTAAACATTGTAAACTTTTTAATTTAATATAATTAATTTGATATATTACATCGCTTATTATTCTTTTCGTATAAGAAACGAATAGAGTCCACTGTCTGTAATAAATATAAAACATAAGACAATGGCAGCATCGTTTTACTTTTTTTTAACTACAACATAAAGGTCGGCAGAGTAAAAACACTTTAAAACTCCCGATCCGCGGACGACGTCGGCCGGCTAGGAATGAATCTATCAATTAAACTCGCATGGAGCTTAAGCCGCCCATTGATTGATGTATCAATAAGTACATAAATCCATTAAGGTAATACGCATGAGTCTGTTAATTGTGTATTTTCTGCGGCTGTCAGCCGCAATGTGCTTTAGTGTGCTCTCGTTTCGTGGCTTCATGATCGAATTAGGATAGTGTGGAGCTTCTTTTGATGTTCCTTTTGATTTTAATTCGATTCTCGGTGTTGAGAGTGAACTGGATTGAAGCCTTCAATCAAGTTCACTCTCAACACCATCACCAGTTAACAGTTTTTAAGTAATTAAAATTTGTAGAAAAAAGGAACGAAAAGTTACTCGTTGCTGTGGGAATCGAACCCACGTCTTCGGGATCCGCGCTCGATCCTTGACGCTCCAGGCACTAAGCTAAACGGCTGATTGCCACATCGATGAAATTCCCAACTTCCTTTATCTACATTGTTCTTTAACATTTGGAGCAATGCTTGGCGCATCCATTGTTATATCCTTTCCAGCATACAAACAATTTCGAATATCGTTTTACAACGATAATTCGAACGAGAGAGTAAGTCAAGAATAAACTATTTGCAAATAGCCAGGTAGTTTGACTCTCCATGGCGGTCTTGTATTTGCAGTAGACTCAATACGCACATTACTTATGTGCTCAAACGATGTAAAAATTGTTACAGTTTCGCTAAATAGACAGAAAATGGCTGGAAATAACAAACAGGTTTACCGTTTAATCGATTTCTTACACGACAATAACTGTTTAACGAAATATGTTTATACACTATGCACTAATGTGTCTGATGTATGGAGAAAGATTCATCCTATCACTATTCTGGAATAAATAAATTGTTTATATTGTATTTTACTATGTGTAAAATAGTCAGTGTTAGAATAAGTGAGAGTTTTTCATTTTCGGGTCAGTTTCGGGATATATTTGGTACAATTGCCTTGTGTAATAATAAAATGAATACAGATGTAAAAATATTATTCTCCAATATTTAAATAGTATTCTAAAATATTAAAGACTATTCAAATTGCTCTCTTTAATCGAAATACTGCCCGTGAAAGGACCTCCTTCGGAATGTTTAGGAATTTATGACTTATCACGTTAGTTTCTAGCCTACCGATTTGTTAGGCCCTTGCAATTAAGCGCTTCATCGAGAATAATAAAAGTGAAATACTATAAAGAGCTTATCAAAGAATAAAAGGATCATATTTACTTACTAGATATTTAGCCGTGATAGCGCTGTGTCCAAGCTATTCCACAATTAATATGACTATATCTGTACAACGTGGACCTTCGTAACATCTTATGGCTCGTATGAATAGTTTATCCGTGTAATGCTACAGAAATTTACAATCTAATATTTTAGATACGGCGATCTTCATTTATTTATGCAAATTAAATAAATTTCATGTAAATATTGCATGCGAGAGTGGCTCGCTAGGAACTGATATAAAATAAATCGAACGATGTATTTGTAAGTCAAGGTTTCGTCTTATATCCGGCTACGTTTGCACATAATAAATATATTTAAAGACACGCGTCTCACATACGTCTAAGGCTATTATGGATGTAGAGTGCAGGTATTTGTTTTTTACCCGTATGAAACCGCGACTATCAATTGGATTAGTTGATCTTAATATCGGACGTCATGTTTAGTTTGGAAATGTGGCATAAATAACCATGAAGTAAATTATTAATTTTCCATTGATTATAACAAAAAGTACACAGACTTGGTAGCTTGAATAGTGACAACGTAATTAGAATTATATAGTTTTATTGTGTCTTATAATAATGATTGTTATGGTTTATTTTAATTATGCTGATTCTAGATAGATTCATGATATTTCGAGTTTATTTTTACGCTGCTTTTTAGACTAGGGTCGCACAGTTGCTAAGCGATTGATTTCTGCGGTCGTGAATTCGATTCTCACATAGGCCAGGTATTTGTATGGCATTTATTTTCTCAAAAGATTTACACCAAATCACTTACAGAGAAAATAGAAATACTATATTATGTACAACAAAAAAATTCCGAACGAGCGATCCTAGTGGACTAGTTATAAAAAAAAGTGATGAGATAATTATAAGGTAGTTACAAAAGAAATACATAAGAATTTTTACAAAGTGTGTGGTACATTCTAACTAAGCGGTAATTACCTATATTCGGAATACAAAAGGTGTTTACTTAGGTCTATAACATAGTGGCTTTAAGATTATTGACTATTTATTATGTAAATGAAATATATTAAATTTTCTTGGGAGCATATGAATACAAATATATGCATACATATGTGTATTTATCCATAAGCATATGTGTCCATAAGCATATGTGTTTTTGACCTTATCAATGAAAAATCCTTTAAAATTTAACTTTTCAAGATTTTTTTTAAAACTGACAAGGTATTTTGTGTCTTTTATATTACTAGGTAATTTGTTATAGTATTTAGCGCCCTCATCTAAGATGCCCCTTTTTCCGTAATTTGTTCGAGACGCTCGTAAGTACAAGTTATTGATAATAGCCCTATTACAGATTATTGTCCTAGTTTGTTTCTTTTTTCCTCGTTCATTTGTTTTCATTTAAACAACTCATAAGCATAATTTAATCTCATGTTACACTACTAGGAAAGGTTTTTTTAAAAAGAAAAATATTTTCGGCGACCACCTCACAGAAAACATTAAATGCGAGATATTCTAATAAATTTAATTAAACTTCTTTTCATATAAATAAAAAGCCAACCTTTATAGATTATCGCTCATTAATATCGTAATGTGTTAATCCGTAATACAATAGTTTAATTAGTTTGAACGCGTTTATTATCACACATGTCAAAACATCCCGTCGGTTTGAGCCCACTGTCAACCCGACGTCAGAGATGTCTCACATTTTGTCCGCAGTGTGTAGAATTTAGTGCAGTACAGTCACGAAGATAATATTTCAATACTAATAGTATTTATTTTTTAACTGTCAACACTAATTTTGAGTAAACAATGAAATACTCGAGGATAATTTGTATTATTTATGTTTATTAATTGTAAACGCGAATAGTAAGAGTAGTAATACATAATAAATAATGATTTCAAATACTTTATTCCTTATGAGTTACTTACATCCTTATTCAAAACATATTGTAGTATATTTTTAAAATAAATAAATGAGTAAATAACAGATAATGAAATTGATGAATAGTTCTTGATTTAGAACACCAAATTATTTTTTGCCCTTTGTAAATGTAAAGAAATGTTTTTGACATCATTACTAATGCTCCTATGAAAGAGCATAAAGAACACTCCGACTACATGAGTACGTGGCGCAGTTGCCAAGGTATCGGATGCGGTGCCGGGGGTCGTGGGTTCGATTCCCATACGGGACAACTATTTTTCTGACTCATTGATAGTGACAACTATGACCTATAAGTCTTCCGGATCTGGGTGTAAATCCGCGTGAAATTTATGTTTGTAAAACGCTCTTAGAACACATGATAATGTTAGTACACATTATCGTATATCGTATATCAATTAAAAAGAACGGCCCTATCCGTTTTCTCCCCGACTGTACATTCACCGCCGAACAAACCTGCGCGGGATGATCGGCTTACGTCGCAATCGACGTCCCCATCGAGGGCTGTCCACGTGCCTGAATTAAATGCCATGCGACATCTGATCGTACACTTATTGTACCAGTAGGTGTATGATTAATGGTGCTGTGACGTAACGAGCAACGGGACGCCGCATTAATGGAGCGACGTGAAGAATCCATGCGAGATTAATGCCCCGCTAATAGAAATAGAATCGATTGTGAAAGTACCATCGATACTCCACAGAAATCCCGTATGTCAATTTGTTTCGAAACAGTTCACGACGTTATTCCGTCATGTATATCAGATGTTCTTTTTTTGAAGTAAAACTTCTTTAGGCTTAGGGTAACTGAAAGCTTTGGACGACCACAATGCAACGGAAACGCGTTACGGCAAGGACGCGCTTATATAGGACATTCGACTTTTAAATATTTACACTGTATACTATGTACGTATGTATCTGAACTATACATTTAAATTACATAAATTATATTATTATTAATTATTAATTTGAACTAAAAAAAATTTTACATTTATTCTACTAATAATAAATTAATTTATTATTAATTGTTTTAAATATCTTTTTAGTTTTACTTTACCTGCGTGTAAAGGTTACACGCACTCAATTTTTTATAACTTAGTGGCATAGTATTTTTTTATAACTAGTAAGCGCCTTAACTCGAAAGTATTCGTATAGTATAATATGAAAGTGGTGTCCTTCAAGGCGGTATTCTCTCTCCTATTTTATTTTCTGTTTTTATTAATTTTATCACTCTCGAACTTCAATGTGCGTATCATCTTTACGCCGATGATCTGCAGCTGTACACTCAGGCCACCACTGATAGGCTCCCAGAAATAATCAATATTATAAACCAGGACTTAGCCGCTATTAAAAAGTGGTCAGACAGGTTTGGTTTAACCGTGAATCCAGCCAAGTGTCAAGCCACCGTAGTTGGGAGCTCCCGTATCATAGGTAAAGTGGATCTGAGTAAACTCCCGCATATAACTTTCAACAGTTCTCGCATACCTATCAGTCGTAATGTGAAAAATCTCGGCTTGCACATTGACGTGACGCTCAGCTGGAATGCTCAGGTAGGTAGCGTCTGTCAAAAAGTCTCAGGAATCCTACGGTGTCTATATCGGCTCAAAAATTTCTTGCCGGCTAAAACGAAGGAATTGCTCGTGCAGGCCTTAATTTTCCCATTAATCGACTATGGTGACGTGTGCTACTTCAACCTGAATGCAGATCAACTCAATAAACTCGACCGACTTCTGAATAATTGCATTCGATTCGTTTTCAATAATAATAAATAATAATACAACATCTTTATTCACATAGACGCTTGCGCGTTCTTATGAAACGTCAAAATAATCTTCGCAAGTATGACCATGTATCTACTTACCGTGCTCAACTTCAGTGGGTACCCATACGTCAACGACGCTCTCTAAGAGCACTGACTACTCTATACTCTTTCCTGAACTCTTCTTCTTTTCCGACTTACTTATCCCATCATTTCCAATATCTATGTGCCGTTAGCAATAAAAACCTTCGCTCCTCGCATAATCGTCTTCTCGTATGTCCTCCTCACCGTTCTGATTTCATGCATTCTTCCTTCTTTATCCAGTCTATCCTTCTGTGGAATGAGCTACCTCTCAAAATCAGGTTGGCTAAAAGTCGCTTTGTATTTAAAAAAAAAAGCACGTGAGCACATCCTCAAAAACTTGTCGGCAGGTCAACTCCATCGTTAATTATCAGAATTTATTTATGGATATGTATATATGTATTTATAATTGTATGTATACATTTATTTATGTATGTATATATGATTTTATGCATATATTTAGTAAGATATTTATGTATTAGTATGTATGTACATATACCTGGTAGTATTTATTATATATGTACTATAATTAACATGTGTATATACTTTCATTTACAACAGTTTATATTTTCACACTGTTAAATTAAAGTATAACAGTGATTATCCGTGTCCATTGCCAAAACGCAATTTAATACTTAGTATTGTTCAATAATGTGTCAGTGGATTGACGCGTAATAATTGATCATAAAGGCAGGGTCAATATCGAAAACCCTTTATTCTATTTAGGCGTTTTGAATTCATTAACGTCAAAATCCGCCATCGTTTCTCACTAGGTAACTTATAATTGAGTAAAGAGAGAAAACTATGGATAAAACAGAAGTTACAAGAATTGTTACTTTCGGAAATTTGTAAGGTCTATTTGATCACGATGGTGGCAATAAAGAATATATCGTGTAGTATACGAATCATTTTCTAAATAATTTTGTAAACATTAAACATTTATTCTTAGAAAGCCATTTATGTTCTTGCATACCAGGTATCATCATCTCTCAAAACATCTCTCATCTTTACAAAATTCTTGCAAATTAATAATTTAATGTGTTGTCTTTGTATTGTATGTATGTTGGTGGAAAGAAATAGTTGTAAGTAAAAAAAAGTAACATATCCAACGATTGTTCCATATATTGATTTTCCTGCTTCCTGCGATAGAGGGTGTACATTCAATCCCCACTATTGGAAATATATTGTGTGATGAACATAGTGTATAATATGTATTTATTCTACAAAAGTATGTTTATCAGTTATCTAGTACCCATAGTACAAGCGTTGCTTAGCTTGTGACTAGAGAACGTTGGGTAAAAATGTGTCCTAAAATATTTATTTATAAATATATCAGTACTAATTGTTTCATTTTTTACGCTTTCTTTACTGACATTAAAACATAATTTTATATGGTAACAATCACTTTATTGTAGAGCTTGCGCCATCTGTGAAATGTCAACGAACTCCGAGGCACACGCCAGTAAAAGGTTATTTCATGTGCCGTCGAACGGAATCATTTAAGTGTTCTTTCCCCGCTACTTTTTGTAATGGATGTCGTATAATTTCGGAATGTTATAGTAAATACCCGTCCGCTATTAGCTTAAGAGTAAGAGCAAGTCACCACATTACCTAAATAAGTAGATTGCACCAAGGGAATCACCCTTATATCAACGATATAAGGGTGATTTCACACCCACTTATTTTAATAAAAGCTACTTTTGTTTAATTTTAATTATCTAATTATAGGAAAATAATCTAATTCTATAAATGTGGTTGACATAAATTTCGCTGAGCAAGATAAATAGATTTTCATAAAAACGTTTATTTTTAAATATAATCAATTTAAATTTTGTTATTCAGAGGAAAAAAGCTCGTACAAAATAGTTCGTATAAGGCGGATAGGATTATTAAATTTGCCTATTTTTTGTAGGTACACGTATGTATAATTATTCAACAATGAATTTCGATACGATGACGTAAAGATTACATGATCCTTGCCTTTACAAACTAGGTTTTTATCTTTGTCAGATAAAATTTAATTTTAAAGTTACAATAAAGGCATAAAAGTAAATAAAAATTATATAACTATGTAAGTGTTGTCGAGTCCATGAGATCCACTTACAGAATTTATGTTTCAAAATAAAGAGAAATTACTGACTGTTTCAAATACATATAGGAAATAATGTGCCCTTACCTTAGTCCCGTAGGAAATGTGTATTGTGTCATTTCAAGTAATTGCGGCCGACATAAAAACCGGACTATTTCATCACTATGAGGAATTCACAATGTCCGTTTTGATTAAAAGACGTATATTTATGAAAACTTGAGTAAATTAGACTACAGAATCGATGACAATCCTTTGCAATAGACTCGTATTGACTTTACTGGTGAATCTGTCTATCATGAATTTTCTCTGAGTTAATAATCAAATGTTTCCGGTTCAAATAACCCTGAATTTAAAATTAAATGATCACTTTGACAAGCTAATTAGATATTTATTTGTTTTTATTTTGGCGCATACAACGTATGCGATGTTTCTCTAATTCTTCATTATCTGATCTTTAGATAGTGCAATAGAGAATGAAAATAAAACGAATCTCAAAAATGATCTTTGAACTGTACTTCACGTTATGTGAACTAAACATTCAAAGTCGTTATAAATGCTATTTCGTTTATATTGGCAGCCAACTAATAAGTCTTGCACATATGTACAGGTGACGTATCGAACAATTGTGAGACCGCCTAATAGATAAAGTCAACAGCCCACGAAACTTTTCGAACTGAAATGTAAACGGAAACAAATTAGCTTATGTCGCGTCGGTCCTTTTGATGTGCCGATGCCGTATAGTTCAGTCCCAGGTCTCCACTTGCCTGGTTTGTTTCCCAATTTCTATCCTTTTATGTAACACGGTGCATTTTGATATACTTCCCTGTCCAAGTATAATAATTTTTTTCCATAACTATTATAATAAGACTCTAATGTCAAATCTATATGAATTGATAATTAAATAAGATATAAATATTTTAGGACACATGCTTACACAACGTTCTCTAGTCCCATAATAACGCTTGTACTATGGGTACTAGATAACTGATAAACATACTTAAATATACTTTTCTTTTGTAAATAAATACATATTATACATATATAAACACTCTGCCACTGGAAAACCACTATGTTCATCACACAATATTTTCCCAGTAGTGGGGATCGAACCCACACCCTCTGGCGCAAGCGGCAGGTTCACTACCAACTACACCCATCGTGATCACCTACAATCTCAACTACATCACGTGCTCCGCGGTGAAGGAAAACATCGTGAGGAAACCTGCATATTTTCGAAATAATAACAAAAAAAAATATATTTCGAATATATGTGAAGTCCGCCAATCCGCAGTGGGGCCGCGTGGTGGACTATGCCCTGATACCCTCTGTATAGAGGAGGCCTTTGCCCAGCAGTGGGACATGTATAGGCTGTTACTTTACTTTTTTTTTTTTACACCCATCGGGTCGTCGAAACTATTGATAAAGCTAAAGTAGACTTTAAACCAGCTCTTCTATATATGTATTTATTTCCCTGTGCCTCGCCTCATGATCGTGACTAAGAATTAATAATGAATAGAATGAAAATGCATATTTTATTAATTGAATCTGCATAGAATATATAATGTAAGTTAAATTTTATCAACAGATTAAAAAATAAGACGAAAATGTAGTTAAAGTTGGTCAAACGTTAACGCGTTATATTTAAACAAAACAGGTATATATTTTTTAATTTATAAACTAAAAAGCCGTGACATTTCTTTGGATTGGCATACGACATCTGTAACGTCGTACTTCAAAATAACGGTATTTTCAAAATAGAGTTATTAATGAATAAATAGAATATATAGTGACAAAGGTAAACGCCTCGGCGGATGATTTCCACGGCGTATGTACCACTTTTCGCATTACGAAACATGGTAACAATAAACTTAGCACGTCTACGTCAGAAGAACTATGCCCAGTAGACTCATGTGCGCAACGTCATTTATTAGTACGTTTACCACTCTACGAAATGAGATAGGTACATATCGAGCTATCATAGAAAATAATAAAAAAGTCCTTAGTACATTGTAGACATTGCACTGCCTGAATATGCTGTATGAAAAAATCATGATTTTCTTTTTGCGAGTTAATAGTAGAAGTAAAAATACTTGTTATTATTGTTCTCTATTGAGAAAGAACCGTGAAAGCTAGGCGTCCCTCGCTTTTAGTTCCATATGCTTTAGAAACCTTAATTCAAATCCCGGTCCCAGCACCTATGAAGTCGTTAATTTTAAGTGCAGACCTATCGCTAGCTCAGCGCTGAAGGAATACGCCACGAGGGACCTGCATATTTTCAAAATACCTCGACAATCTATAGAAAAAGAGTGAAGTAAAGTTCATTTACGGTTGAATCAATATTTTTTGGATTGTATGATCGAAACATTGTTTGAAATTTAATGATAAACACATTGTTTGAAAAATAATGATAAAGCTTTCCAAAATAACAATGTCTAAGAACAAAATAACTCAACCTGGCCCAGACGAGCTCAAAGCGAATCCATATTCACCTCACAACAAGTCAGTCACGAAGCACTTTGGTCGAACATGACGCCTAATAGCGCGTAATTCACCGAAAATTCGTCACAATACTAAGTAAGACAATATGCAAATTGGGCATTCGCAGGAGCTGTAACGGTTTCTTTTGTAAATGTGGTCCTTGATCACGACTGCTCGTTAAAAATTTCATTGGGCGTGACGTAGCACTACGTAGCTGTACTGTCCCCAAATGGTCTAATCACGACCTTTTTCGGGATATTTTCGAAGTTTAATTCAAATCTCAGCGTTATCAACCGATCAAGGACAAGGATAATAATTCGATATATCTTTTATTGATTTACTGACCAGTATTTCCGCAGATTATATGCTAATAATTTTATAGTTAATCTATACCATTTAAGGAAAACAGACAACAATCCATATTTAAGTTATCAACTTAAATACATAGATTGTGGTCTAATATATAAGAAAAACAGCTTATTTTTATGTATACATATTATATTAAAATGTGTAAATGTCAATCTTAAGTGCAGAGATTAGCACTATAAAAAACTTTAAAATTTATACATACTAAAAATATTGTAAACTTATTTATTTAAGAATAATCCTAGAAATATAACAATAATTCACGTCTTTTAACGTCAGTCAGACACAAATTATTCTCCCCAAACGATAGATAAACTTAAATGGTACCAATCTCGCCACTATTTAATGAATGAAATGTAATTAATTATACAAAAAAACAAAAGCATAACAAGTAACGTCTCCTCTAATATTTATGCACATGACTTTAAGACCTCAAGCTAATCATTAGTCATATTTTAATTGTTGTCGTATAATAATATCGTATTTAATTGTTGTTATAATATTGTATTCTTATTTTCTTGTGTACGTTAAAATTCCATTTTCAAGTTAAGTCTGCTGTTTTGAGTATCATATCACAAAGAAAATTAATATAGGCTTGGTCGGTCAGTTAAGAAATCAATTCAATCGAATCACCCTTATTTATTAGCGAAGATAATATAAAAAGTGCTGTTCGATATAAAACAAAACTCTAGAGCAAAACTCCTTCCATTTACCGTCGGGTATGTTTTCAACTGGAAATCTTGTCATTAAACTTCAAGAGGACTATTTTGACTTAAATGCTAAAAATTTAATTTCTGAAGGATAATGCCAAATAATTAATCAACTTTCACAACTGTAATGACAGTTATTTTTAATGAACAAAAATGCTCTAAAAATTGTATTATCCTTGTAGCTTTTCCATCAGAGTGGTCCTTATATTAAAATCGCTTTATTTATTATATCAATATTATTATGTTTAGTACGATATTAAAAACACAATTATTCCTCGATAATGCTTGAATACTTGTTTAACAAGAATCGCTCATTCATAAACAGCTTTAGAATTTTGTAAGAAATTGATATTAAATTTTCAACATGAAAATGTAATGAATCGATTTTGAAATCGATAAGAAACGCGTATTAAAATTACAAACTAGAAAAAAGAAAAAACGAGCCTACCTTGTGAACATGATGGCTGGCTGATGTCTGCAGGCGAGACAGTGACACGCTGTCAGTGGCGTCTCCCCGCGCCTCTATAGTTGGCATCATTCGATCCGATCAATGCTCCAGCCTATCAGCGACGCTCCGATGATCTGCGAAATAAAGCAAACACCTCAACGTTTATGATAAGTAGTTGCCACTCTTCTAAATCCTACCACTCTACTATTACTCTTCTATTCCATTGTCAAATTGCCCCTAGTCTATAATTGAGTCTGCTGCGGTACCTATGTGTGCGGCCTGGGCATTAGATATATAATTTATAGTTATTCTTCTTCTCTCTACCTCATATCTTTTTTCTCTCTCTGTAAAGAAATATTCTTAAACTTCTCACTCTCAATTCTGGTCACTATTGAATCGCTGCCATCGTGAGCGCATGCATACAATTTGTCAAGTTTTGATGGTATTGCGTCACACTTTTTAGCAACAAAAGTTTTAAAAAAGAAATATACATTTAAAAATGTAATTTCAGCTGTAAAAATTTAAAAAAAAATACACTCTATTATTGTGTAATTTCTTTTCGTGTGTTAAAACTTAAAACTAAAAATACGATGTACTAATTAAAATCACCTATTGGTGAAAATAATTTAGGGAATACCTTAGCTTAGGGCACCCTTAGTAAGGGAGCCTTTAACGGTACAGTGATGAAAACGGGTCTAAGGCGCAGATACACGATTCTAGATACCTAAAGGGTTCCAAAATTATCTACATCATTTACATAGCAATCTACCAGATATCAGCTGAACATTTCTCGATATCTGCCAACTCCTTGTATGGCCGGCGCTATATCTATTGTTCGTAAATGGTAAGTGTCATACTTCTGTTATGAAACCCAATGCAACGCGTACAGCCGCCCTAATGTAATAATTCCGTCCGCGCCAACCGCGCGCGGGCATTCCCGAAGAACTATACAAGGAGATAGGCGGGGCCGCTAATAAATATCGCCGAGACGAATTTGGTAAGTCAAATAAACCTCGGCAGCGGTTTGAAGTTTTCGGTCGTAAAAATGCTAACAAGCCCGATTCCTTTTTAGTTCGGACAAATCACAAACCAGTAGGCAATATGTAAAAGCCAAACGCGTTATCGAAAAATTTCAATAGTTATCTACATGAAACCCGTTATTTAAGTGGACCACAAATCCGTAGGCGTCGGCGGGTTGTTAAATTTTGCATAATGAATGTGAAAGACAAGTGACCTCAACTTTTGAAGCATCCACTGCCATCTTTCTGAACGTAATAATTATTGGTTGAAAATTGCAGAATAGCTCTAAGAGCCTCTTATTTGGTATTCCTTGTTCAACAAGTGATTTTTAAGTACATGTATCCCTATAAAATTAGGAAATGTAGATATTAAAAAAGAAAATATGTAATTTTCTGTGGGAGACCTACGTGTTAATGGTACTTTCTGTCAGGGGAATTACCGTGGCCTCACAGAAGTTGAAGTATTATTCTCGCAATTCGTCTGGTACTTCGGGACCCACTTTCCTATTGTTGGCAACGCATGTGCAACGCGTCAAGTGTTATAGATGTCCATTGGCGGCGGTAGATCTCTAAACATCAGATATATCTATTTGCAAAAATTGCACAAAAAAATCTGCAATATCACATCGTGTATTTTATTGCGTACTAGCTGTCCGGGCAGACTACGTTATTTTTTTTTGGAGTATTAAAAATAACCTTCCGTCGACTTTAAGAAACATATAAAAAAATAATTAGCCGAACGGGTCCTTTTCATTATTTATTTATGATTATTTATTTATTAATGATGAAAATTTTTGAGTTATGCGCTTACCAACATTATTTTTTATTCATGAAGAAGATTATTTATTTCTAAAGTCAATATTCAAAAACATAATTCTACTTGTAAAAATTTTAAGACACATCGCAATAGGACAAGTTATGAACAGCGACATCTTTTACACATTATTATTATACTTGCTACCCGTAACAGAATAAGGGCTTATAAGGGTGACCACCACTGACTTCTTAATTTCACGAAATGGTTCTATTTTTACAAAGAAATAAGATTTTTTACGTTCCTAAGAATATTACCATTTTCCTTTAATAAAAATACTTTTTTTTGCTTGTCTCGAATGTGATGGTAGCTGCGTGTAAAATTGAGTGAAAAAGTAAAAAAAAATGTCTTAAAATCGCTATTTCATTTAATTTCGAGTATCGCTAATGGATAGCACTGTGTTCTCATAGACAAATATTTATTCGTATCGGTGCCGTGTGAGACTGTATTTTAGTACGCAATTGAATGTAGTTCGTACCACATTAATAGTGATCTAATTAAATTAACACTCTCGAACTATTTAAATATCTCGCAAAGCAAACATGGCGCTTGCGTTTGGCTATATTTGCTAATCTTATTAAACGTCTCTACACTGTTGTATTTAAAAGAGGCTAGTTCAGACGAGCGTTGAATTCAGTTGTGTAAGTCACGCAGCGTGATTGACATCACCGGTAAGTTCAAACACGTGTCGTATATTAATACGTTAAAATTTCTTTGTGAAAAATTGTTAAGCTATTCTTTGGAAATATTTCACAAACCATTTGTCTACTTTAGATTCGCATAGTATTTGATTATATTGTTTATGTTACCAAATTATTTTTTTCAGGTACTCCTAATACACAAAATTTAGAATCTTATAAATCTGATTCCGGCCGCGCAACAATTCGCTAGTACACGAAATGGCAGATCGGTTTGGGGAAGTACCACGGCTCATTCTTTCGTCATTCACTTCTCCCTTTCGTCTGGTGAGTGAGGTAGCCGGGGCCCACTTATGAAAGGTGGCAACGTAATCGTAACCCCATGGGTGATGCAAACGTCCATAGGCGGAGGTTATTACTTGAAATCAGTTGAGCCGCCACCTCACTTGCCATCTTCTCACATTAAAACCGGAGCATTGGAATATCTACGTGTTTACAGGATTCTGGCCATCTATGAGGTGCAGCCTCACAGATGGCCAGAATCCACATAATACACTTGTTCTTGGGATGATGCCCATTCAAATTCCTAAAAATCCTTCTATTTTCTGAGTTAATAATATGATAATTGGTATCATATTAGGAAATAAAACAAAACTCGTGCTTGTCTAATGCGAAATTGTGCTGTTAAAGTGAAGGATAACGTGTGCATTGTTTTAATTTTTCTAACTACGTTTATTTGAACAGCAGATATATGTCCTGCAGAACGGGTGACGTATTATAGTTGGGTATAAAAGATACATAAGCAGGTACCCAAGCTTATTTTGATGAAACATAAATACTACTGGGTCAGTAACACAAGTCCACGATACGAATTTTAGGCAGCGTTAAGGTCATAAGATCATCGTTGACAGTCGGAGATCTACTAAATCAGAAGAATGTAAGAACACAGTTGCCTCTTTTTTCATGTCTTTTGCTTCTGTAGACATTCCGTAGACTTGGAAGTGTAAAGCAATTATCCAATATCTAATTAAGGGAATAATTATTATATTTTCATAAGCACATGTTTATATATGTACCAACAAAAGTACTAATATTTTATGCCCATCGGGCGAATCTTTTTTGATACGAAAATTACACGCTGCCCTAACTGTGCCATCGTTTACAATTACGAATATGAATACATTGTCAACATGTAATTTATCGCCATATTTCTTTCTACTAATCTTTATTGTTTAACTACGGCCCATTTTTGAAGGCGAAACAAATTACTGTATTCAACGGTTGAACAGCTATTTCGGTCTAAAGTATACTAAGGGCGTGTGTTTAAAATGATTACGTCCACTTTCGTCCGGTGATTGGACACATTTTAGTAAGTTTTTTTCAGCTTTTATTGACACAAGATTGCCGATAAAGCATTTTGGCCCTCTAATGAATTGTTTCCGTAGTTGCTAGTTACATTTTTAATATCTATACTTTATTGTTAAGACAATGAGTTCGTTGGCCTTTAATTGATTATTACGGATATTAGATACATATTATCTAAACTTAGTGTAGTTTCGGACCTCAGTTAAGTTTCATATTTGATTTGTGAAACTTTTTTAAATAACATTATATTCTTAACTCTGAATTATTCCGTTATTGGAAATATATCGCCCCCAAATTCAAATGTTTTCTATCGAACTACTAATCGATTTATTGCCAAGCCAATTTTAGTCACAAAAAGTTTACTTGTATAAGTCTTTTTCCCGTCGTCCAAAATGACACTTTGAATTAAATTAGATTTCCTTTATTATTTACTGTCATTTTTCCATCTATACTTTAATACTTGTACAAAATCTAAAACACTCATGTACGGGTAGTACTCATCTTTTCACATCCAGTCCAGTTAAAAAATATCTATAAGATTGATTCAATTTAGATGACAAACAGTTACCCACAGTTACAGAAGAATATGTTTCCAAACAATCCTATTGAAAATTTATCATCCCTGAAGCCGAGGACAAAAACAGCATTGACAAAGCGCTACTAAAAGAACAATATGATAAACTACCACGTATACTGAGTCCTAGCCACTTGGAAATCGTACAAAAGGAATCGATATTGTATTATAGTGATCTCCCGTACGTTTCCCACCTACCGTAGCTGAAAAGGACAAAGCTACCGGTTAAAATGTCGTAGGTCATTAGGTTCCGACCATGTACGGTTCGCAATATGCCAATATGGAAGGAACCGTGACTTTTATATGGTTAGTTAGGTTGCATTTCGAACAATAGATTTTAGTAAAATACGCCGATGACCCCCGCTGTACGGTCTTAGATGACATTGATAAACCAACACCGCAAGTGGTGAAATTAATTGTTTGTACTGCGTGGAAGAAGTTATTGCGCTGTTTCTATTTATTTGTTAGAGATAATTGTAGATGGGTTACTATTGTCAATGCTAATTAGTAACGACTAAACTAATAATAAGAATAAACTAAAGTACGGTAAAAGTAATTCAGATGCTAAACTTTGGCTCATGAATTCAAATTAGCTTAAGAAATAAATCGTTCGCCATATATTTACGATATAGTACAAAACAAACTCTACAGTTAACGACATGTAACATAGTTTTTTTTTATATTGCTTCAAAGTCGCTCCGTATGTCAAATAGTGGGTGATTGAACCTTCAAAATTTAACCGTTTGATGATGACAAAAGAACGGTCCACCTGCCTCGGTACAGCTAGGCGGTAAAAATTAATAACCGTATAAGAAAACATAAGTTCGTCATCCAAAAGTCATCCAGAATGTCGATTCAAATTATGATAACGCCAAGTGCATTAGTTCTGGTAGGGCATAATCGCTTACTGTTTTCCTTGTGGATTACATAGAGCGTAGAAACTCGAATGGATATGGTAAAAAATTATATGATGTTTATAACTGTACAATAAAAAAATTAAAAATAAAATTATCCTTTATTAGAAAGGAAGACCCGTTCATTTATATGTATATATGATTTATGTTTTTCACTATAACCCACCTTAGATTGAATCAGTTAATTTCTCCTATCCCCTTAATATTTACAAAAAGGATGCTATTGTATGTAGATATATAAATAAATAATTATTGTATATATACAGTATGTATATAATTATTCATCTAGTACTAAAGTATTTGTAACAAATTTCAGTGATAAAAGTTGTCCATAGTTATTAAGTCCGAATTTTATTGTTTGACTTCAAAAGAAAGATAATCTAAATAATATTAATAAATATTTCCCACGATAGCTCCTAATTATTTTTCTTATTTGGATTTAGTATAATTGAAAGGTGTGGAAGGTTTAGTAGCTAATCAGTTCTGTACCATGGGTCATGGGTTCGCTTCTCGCACTGAAATTTGACCACAAGGACGACAAGGATCTATCTGGTTTTTAGTCAAACTCATATATAAAACGACTCCGCAATGCGAGACGTATTTCGTCTTGTGTATGAATAAACTAAATTATAAATCTTAAATCTTATTTACATTACCGAAGTACGTCTGTCATTCATCTCAGGAGGTATTAAAAATAAATAGGCAATGGATATGGCAAATTCATCACGGTATGAACAAGCACGAATCGGTATTGAGCACATCGTAAAAAGCGCTCGAGGGGCACTGAATACGACGAACCCAAAAAGAAAATACGAGCCTTGTTAAACAAAGACCACCTGGTGCAACCCTGTAAGAAGGCGCTAACTGTTGGTGTTAATTCGGCTACTTACCACGCTGCACCCCTGTCATGGTCCTTCGGGCCCGACGTGCTAATGTGAGCGTTAAAAATCTGGCGTAAATATTGATAAATCAGGAACCTTATCATTTTTGTTCATACACAAAACGAACACTGGCACAGACTACCGAACGTATGATTCGGTAGGCTGCAAGTTTAAGTTACTTTTATGCAAGGTTCTTTTGAAATACTTTTGATTGCCGACTAACTTTAAACTTGCTTTGTGTTGTATGTTTGTTAAAAAAACAAAAGTTACATATGATAAGATACGAGATGGAAGATTAATAGTATTATTGTGTAAGAAGGTTAATAATATGTTTACGGAAGTGATTTATATGTTATTATTATTCTTTAGATATGTGTAAAAATAATACAAATATGTATTAGAACAAAAAATGCGCAAGCGCAAGCTGGAATCGAATTCTAGACGGAATAAGTCACTTATGTAGCATTGTTTATTTACGGTTGTGATCTAACTTTTAATTTAATGACATATTATTTACTCGTCCTTTGGTGTTTATAAGAAAATTATCTCAAATTTGCAAAGAGAAACACTAAAAAAACCGTTTCAATTTTGTATTAAACCTTTTTGACCTCCGTAACATATGAAAAGCGATAACCGTACCGGAAACTAAATGAGTTTTAATTTTCTCAGATTTTAATACAGTTATTTTATATCTTTACAATTACATATAATGTTTGAAATTGAGCAAACTGAATCATGAATGACGCTATAATTGAAATCTTTAATTAAACTGTTTCAATATATGACGGCGAATGCACGTATAAATGTTTACGATTTTGTTGTTCACGGATATCAGATATTCCCATTTACATTCAAAGAATATACTCATTCGATTACGTCACATAAAAATCGAGACATAATTACTTCTATAGAAGCTTCCGAGGATAGACCGACCGGCTTTGTGATGCATCGGGAGAAAGAAATCGCTTGGATGCAAAGTAACAAAGAAAAAAAGTGAACAAGATGCGTCGAAGTACGCTAAGATCTCGGTCAGGCGGGAGCCAAGTTCTTTTGTTTCCAGCCTCGAATCAGCCAGTGTTTCGAATCTAGATTCTGTTTTCGAATTGTTCCTTTTTAACCTCTTTTTCCCCTATGCCTTTTTCTTTATTGTCTCTGTGCGGCCACTACGGCTTTTAAGAGGGAAAAAAAATAAAACAGGCACTCGGTGGCTTATGGCTCCCCATTGATATGCGACGTTCGAATTGAAATTTAAATATTTGCTCGCGGATACCGGACGGGCCTCATCGGGTATTTTGTTTTAAAAAGATCAACGCGCTTTCATCTCAATATTTATAATGTTACCGCGTGTTTTGTTTATATATCATATACCTATATGAAACTTGTGATTCAAAGCCATTGAAACATAAAGTGATTAGTAAAAATATTTTTTAAACGTTCTGAAATTGTAATTTATTTTATGCATAATTTTATTGAATATGTTCAATTGTATTTTCTTTGAATAAATCTATTGCATAACATTAAATAATGTCAGTCCTTTACCGAACATATACATATATTACTTTAACAAAAAAGACGTAATTTTACATTTAACATCCTAAAAATACAAATTTTCTCTTTGTGCGGAACTATATAAATTAAGTTATCTGTGTATAAAAGATAAAAAGACAAAACAGTTCAGTACCTTTTTCTCGTCTGTCAACCGATCTCTCTTTTTGTTTTGTAATTATTGACGCGCTTTAATGTTATACATTAAAACATTTTGTAAGTTGGTTTTTTCTTTCCATATTATGGTAGCGAACCATTTTGTTATAAACCTATAAATAGAAACCTATAGTGTATGGTCGCAGGTGTAAAATAAATAAATTTGTAAGAGTAGATAAAAAGTCAAATTGTGAATTATGACGATAGTCGAATTACGAACATTTATTTAAAACAAATTATAGTTATAATTATTTAACTTAAAATTTAAAAATATTAACATTAAATACAATATACATGATGTTAGGTTTAACTTTTTTTTTAATAATTTTTTAAACTATTTAGGCAATAATATTTTATCTCTACGATAAGTTAATGTTGTATTTGGTTGTAACTGGGCTACAGATTTGTGTACTACGTGTTTTCAAATTTCTTTTCTATGTTGGTTTTTGACCTGTTACAAACCTTCTATTTAAAATAAGTAAACTAAGAGGTTCACACACGTTCGTACGTTATTCCTACTGATACATAATTATGAATATCGATAAGTTCAGAACCTTTCAAATGACAGTAAATTACAGCTAGAGATGGTAAGTCATCGCCAACAATTGTAAAACGTCCGATATAGCCTCTTGACCTCGGTGCCTGTCGCGTCCGTGTCGGCGCAATTAAATTTCTTTGCTCCGGATTCTCCGTGCTTACCTTTTGCGGAGAACAGGTTCCGTTTTCGGCTTAGCTTAATACACTTGGTTTGGGTTATCTGTGAGATATTTTGAAACGCTTGGTACCATGCCAATTCAAAGCGATAATATTATCAATAAACTATTCAATGTTAGTAAGATCTGTAAGCCTAAATAGAAAGAAGAAGAAAGAAAGAAATAAATATTTATTTGGTACATAACAAACAAAACATAAAATGAAAAAATAACAATAGAAATCAACGTAAAAAATGAATCCAAAAAGATCACCACTCAGCACTCAGTGTAACCTGGAGAGATCGAGTGATAACGACTTTAACAACGATAATAACATATACTTATTATTTAACAATAACAAATTATTATTTGTTATTATATATGTTAGTAATAGCACTTCTGAATAGGTAGAGACAAAAATATTGAGCATTAGTTATTTTCCTTCAGTCTCCACGACCGATATGTATTCTATATGTATGTGTTTATACCAATTCTAACAATATTTCCTCAATATATATTCCCAAATTATGACTGATCTCTATACGTCTACTCACTACACATAGCATAAATAATGCGAGTAAAAATAAGTTTGTGGGCGGATTACTTTTGTATACTGTGTTGTAGTTTGTAATAGTTTTTGTTATAACTATAATCCCATCGCCAAAGAAAATATTGACCTTTCCTTAATGCTGAAGTAGGTACGAGATCAAATCATTTGAGTTGCATCAGAACTTATTAAAAGATTTGATGATTGATTTGATTTGATGATTCTTGCTTATAGTTCATTTTTTTTACGTCAAAAGGTGGCAAGCGATCTGGTGGTTCACCTGATGTTACGTAATAACCATCGCCCATGGACATTTGCAACGCACCTTCGGCTAGAAGATGCGCTCCGACCTTTTCAAAGTGGGCTCCGGTCACCCAACTCAGCAGATGAAACGCAGAAGTATAACACTTCCACTTCGCGCCGGTATCCCGTAAGGTCTTGGTACTTTCTCGTACGGGTCTGCCCATTCGTGCACCAGCGGTGACCGTTGCGTGGACCAACCACAGTTAAATTATTACTCTCAAGCGACCCGAGTTCTAAACCCAGAATCAATGAAAAATATATTTTATAAGTGCAATTTGTGTTTTTGTTATGTTTTCCACATGGTCGATATGTGAATTCTGCCGATAAATACGCGTGGCGGACTCTGCCGTAATACAATTTCTTTCAGTTTGTACTCTTACTTTTACTTTATTACTACATTTGAATTTAATTTCCCACAAAAAATATTTATCAGCATAATAATAAGTTAAATCTCACGCATATATCATAGTCATTCTATCAAATCTAAGCTGATAATGTTTTTAACGGTTTGTGCCGAGATACTAACATTGAGTGCTCAAGTATCAAGAATACAGACTGCGAACTGAGATCTAAGTTTCACTTATACTTAGTCTTGTTTTCTCTAACTTCGACCTGGCGCTGTTTTTCAAAAACAAAACCTGCCAAGTGCGAGTCGGATTCGCGCTCTATGGGTTCCGTACCAACGTCAAAACATCATGTCTGTTGTTTGTGAGCCCCACTAAATATTTTTGCGGCAACAGAAATACATTATTTGTGAAAATTTCACCTGTCTTATCTCTGTTCATAAAGACAGCGGAGTCTTAGTAAAGCACCCTATGTCCGGTTTTACCCTTTGGGTACTGAACTCTAATTAAGGTTTTACATGACAGATGACAAATTATCAATTAAAACTGCTTTTTTAGTTTCTATTTCCTTTAAAAACGTTGGAAAGCTAGTTTTTAGAAAAATTTGAGTTAGTATTTTTTCTTAGTCATTAAAATGATTAATTTATATTTGTCAGTTTTTCATTTCTTTTTTTTTATTTGAAATAGACACAGTATCTAGTAGGGTAAAAGAGAACTTTTAAGAAAATGAAAGTGTTGTTGAATTCGAAAAGTTATCCTTATGAACAATGGGTCGCCTACTATCATAGCTACTGTATTTTAGCAATTATACAAGCTCTCATGTGATTACTCTTTTCACCAATCTTAGATATTCTCAAAGATACAATGTCCAATTTTTTATTAATCAATGTTTTCGCATCCGTCAACTACCGACTTTCAAGGCTTCATCGAATGCAGAACAGGTTCTGCTAGCCAGGGCTAGCCAGAAGTTACTGGTCTATATCGGCCGCCCAGTTTGGGTAGAGCCGCGCCTGTGCTAATGCATGCGTTATCCCAATCGCGGGGAGAAGTGTCACCTACGGGCCATAGCCGTTGATTGCATTTAATTAATCGGTGGCTGGGGGCGGTGAGCACCGCCCACGAACGCGGGTGTACCTTGCATACGCGTTGTGCCATGCTAGTAGGCAAAGATGGACTAACAAGTTTTTTCATATCATGATATGTGTGTAGTGTTGTCGGGCTGGACCCCAAGTCACCACACAGATATACGTCACCGAATTTTTATCATCAATTTGCTACAACTAATCTATTTATTTTTGCATAATGTCTTAGCTGAAAATGCTCATGCCCAAGTGTAATGTTATTCAGCAAAATAAACGCTAACAAATACTTAGATCATTTTAAATCGATTACATTGTTGTTACCATTTATATATCGGTTCAGTTCTGAGATTTTGCAAAGGTTTCTCTATTATTTTACAACTTTCAAGTGTTATCACGTTCATTTTTAACCAGCATTTAATATGTCTTATGGATGTAAGACACCTGGAGAGTTCTGATAAGTGCCATAGATATTTGCAACATTGGTGTTTGTTTGTTGCCAAGCTTTAGAATGTTGTGCCTCGGGGTAGAAACATAAAGGTATTAAATGCGGCTCTTTTGCTTCAGCAGAATTGCTACGTGACTTACCATTGTTAAACTTCTAATGAATTTGGATACATGTAGTCGGCGATTTCGAGACAAATAACTGGCGTCGTTAACATCAGGTGACCTTCCCTCATAAAAAAGTATTATAAAGGCTAAGGCATTAAGGCTAAATACATTGTGCTGTTCACTTATAGTACCAGAAGAAAACCAAATGTCGTCGTGGTTAGCAAGCGTAAAGGAGAATGATCTAAAAAAGGTTTAACTAATCTGCTTAAAGCTTATTTTTTGTACTGCTCACATTTTACTCACAGGATCTGGATGTATTGTAATAGAAAGTAGGCGACGACCATGTATATTTATTATACTTTCCCTTTCCCGTCACTTAGCTAAAAGCCCTGATGCGCTTTAACAGTCCGATTATTTATGGTCAACAGATACAGGGTTCAGAATCTCGTCATACAGATTTCATTTTGTAAAGTTGGTTGGCATCGTCAAGTACGTAATGATAATCGTCAACTTACGTAAATTTAGTAATAATTATAAATATTTAGGACACCTTTTACAAAACGTTCTCTAATCCCAAACTAAGCGTTGCGAGCGTGGTCCAAACTAGCGTTTGGGATTAGAGGACTTTGTGTAAAAAGTATAGACCTTATGGGTACAAAGTAAATGATAAACATTTTCAAACACACTTTTCCTTTGTTAATAAATATATCTTCTAAATATATGTAAATACCCAGACACTGGAACGAAATTTAAACAAACTTTGCAATTAATGAAAATGTAAAGTTAATATAAAATCCAACAGTACCCTTTCCAACAACAAATTTATCAAAGATCTTCTTATTTTACACAATAGCACACTAAGAATCAATTAGTCTTGCATAGCTGTAACGTATTAAAGAGTATAACAATAAGCTTTCTATGTTCGATATTAAATAGATCAAAAGGTATTGGAAGTTTATCGAAAAGGTACTATTTATATGGATGTTCTACGCTTTAGAGTCGGATGCGGACGCGTCCCGCAAAAACTCGCAACTACGAATAAGCCGATGCGTCATACATTTGACCTATTAAAATTAATAATGACGTTGAAAAAAATACGTATTAGTTTTCCCAGAAATGTCAAGTACATCATGAACTTGGAACTTGTATTAATGGAATTGGATAGAGATTATATAGTTACGATAAGACCATTTGTTACCTTACACAATGCTTCATTGAATCATTTTTACTTTTACTTATTTCCATATCGTTTTTTTTTTTTTTTTCACTTTATTTAATTGTTTAAACACTGGTACGTTTTGTTTTGATTATTTACATTGGGAAATCAGTTTTGAACTACTTATCGTCTCACCATTTTAACTAGTCGACACATAAGACGAACGATATTTATATTTGTTTTTATATATAATTCATTTTTTATATTCCGTTACAGTGATACAGCAATTCTAAAATTTTTATATATATTGCTTACTTTCCTTAAATTCTTAAAATTCAAAATGTATGAAAATTAAATTTAAGTTTTAATTGTACATTATATTATATAAAACTTATTCGTGTCCATTAGAGAAATGAGTTTTATAGCTTTATCAATATAATGCCGCAAATCAACTGACAACATTACAATACCCTACGTTTCGATAAAGTAGTTTCTTTCTAAATTACACCTTTTTTATTATGCCGTCATTGAACGCAGTTTGGAGGTCACATGTCATCAAGCTGATTACAGAAATACGTAATAATGTGTAGACGAAAATGCTAACCTCAAATACGCATAGAAAAAAGTATACCTAATGATTCGAATAAATGTATTTACGTAGATGTTGATGACACACAAATGATTGATGACGACTTTGACATATTACAAAATACTCAAATTACGCCGGTATAATCACTCGGACACATTTTCTGAACATCAATAGTTATTTATTATCATGCCGTATATTCCCTGACAATATTAAAAGTTATTGTTATAAATTATAATAAACTTAAACTTTTCAAATATCTTGAAATTTGATTTCTATTAAACTATTTTCTCTGCCATCGGCCGTATCATTCATATCATTCATCGGTCGTATCATGGCCGTTTCATTTCATGTATTCAGGTAGCTTAAGGAAATGTAAACGGCAACAAAAATTAGGTAAATACTGAAAACGAAAGCGAATTCAGCTTACCTCTTGTAATGGTATTTCTTTGTTATATCCGATGCTTTATAGAGTACAATATTAACGGGGGCACTTTATACCAATCAAAATCAGTTTACACCTTTTCAGTTCACACTTCGCAGCAGTCAATTTTCACGCCCTTGTAACCACTGAACTGACTAAACAAAATTAAGCAGACCTTACAGACTGTTTAGCACGAATTGGGTACACAAACACATGTACATATGATGTATTTTTTATATATGTTCAAAAACTAATGTCACTCCGTGTGCCGTCAACAGCATCTCGGCTAGCGCGCATAGTCTGTGGTGGGACTCTGGTTAAGTGAGGTCGACAGCAAAGAGGTTGGATGCCACCCGTTCCATTTTACGGGCGCCGGCCAATCCGCGTTCCGTATTCAAATTCGGAACTGTCACCCGCGGTACTGACGGCGCGTGTGCGCACGCGCGGCCGTGTGAGCGTGTGCTGCGCGCGGGCATCGGCGCCACACTGCCTTCGCGCGCTTTCCGTTCCACGGGACCCGCAGCCTCCGACGCTAGAATAGGATGTGTTAGAGCACGGCCACGCGGGCTACTAATCGAGATTTAGATAATGCGTGTCGCAATTCACGCTGACTGATTCGTCCGCGGAGCAGCTAGGCTCTCGCGGGATCGCCGCGTAACCCTTAACAGACAAGTCGGACGCTTTTTAATGTCAATGAATTTTTATAATTCAACATCGAGCCACATATTAATATAGCACGGATAGCAACTAAATACACTATTGATTTACACGGTCAATATGAGCGATATCATAAAACTGCTTTAAGGGATTTTTCGATATGTTTCACTATATTTACTTATTACTGCTAGGCCCAATAATCCTCTATAACCTCTCCTACAAATCCAATTCATGTTAAAAGCTTATTAACGTGAAATAATGAAATTTAATAGGATATATCTAGATATATATAAGGTCAACTTACATCGCATTCCTCAACAATTATTGGCCTTTTTAGAATATTCCGGTCCGGCGCAAACGATTTTCCCACGGAGGGGAAAGACGTATTAGCCGACCGCTCCAAACATCATTGCTGACTGATGCTGATGACGGCCCACAGTTTTGTTTTCGTTTTGACGTTTGAAACGTAACGTTTTGTTTTTTTTTTTCGAAACGGGATTACCCGATGGATTATGAATGCCGTGGTTTTATGGAGCGTGTTCAATCGATGACGCTTTTTGTTCTTAAGAAGACTGATCTACTTAACAGCTTTAACAGCGTTTTTTTGTATGTTTCGTTGTAATAACATAAAACATCACGTTAAGTTGCAAATGTGCTGTGGAATTTTATTGTTCGTTAACAGTAAATTTTTATATGAGTTATAAGCAATATGTTTTCAGCATAGAAATATGTTAAAGTGAGGCTCCCATAAAATAAACATGATTTTTGCCGTTTTGTAGATAATGGTAATAAACCCTTCGTGCGTGGGTTCGACTTGCACGTGGCCGGCTTTAATTTATGTTTGTTACCTCACAACTCTGTCATTTATGAACCGATTTTAAAAAGTCTCTTTGCCAAATCCCGTTTAAAAATCCCATATTAATATCATTAGTAGTGTACATGGGACTCCAAAAATACATCTGTGGAATATAGATAAAAATAAAATGGAAAATTTATAATAGTGACTGAGACATTAGCCAGTCATGGTCTCTCTCTCTTTTCCTCTCTTCTCTCTCTTTGCTGTATGTCCCACATAGAAGTGGGGTCAGCTTCCCTTATTGTTCATCTCCACTTAGCTCTATCATCGACACAGTCATCGGACACTTCAAACCCTACCATGTCCCTTAGCACTACATCTTAACCTGAAATAACTTGATTGATCATGATCTGATGTTTTAAAATGCAGCAAATTCTTAACGTAACAAATTATTCTCGATTTCTTTTTTTTTTTTCAAATTATTCATACTATTTTTTATTTTTTATTAATGATTTAGAAATGATAGAAAATGGTCAACACTAAGTTGACCATTTTCTAACATTTAAACGTATGCGCAAGTCTCATTGTAAGTTATAAGTTCACAATAAATTGCAGGCTATAATAAATATATATAATGTAAGAAATAGGGTCATTACAAATAGGTATATTATTATATACTATACACAGCTGTGACGATTTTTTCGAGCGAAAGACATCAACGCGCTCGAATTAATGATTTTCTATAATATCAGAATATACATCAAAAATTGTTTTATTCATGTTGACCCCTTAGAAGTAATTCATTTTGATATTTTGTATTAATACACACATTTGATTTTACGTAAATTATGACTGGAACAAAGTATGAACTGAATATATATACGAGTAAATATCGTACGTATGAGAACAAAATAACAACCATAGCAAAAACTAGATAATTCAACCACAATGGTATTATTACATGAAGTTGTCAACACGTTAAAAAAATAGTGCAAGCAGGACGACGATATATCCGCAGTTCATGCTGCTTTCGTCATTTCCTCTTTAAATAGAACGGCCGTCATGCGTCACCGACAAAGACAACCCACATTGAAGTGGGGCTGCGTGAATATTTTGTATCTCTTTTACTCGCGTCAGTGTTTACGTAGCTCCGAGGAACGTTTTCTTACAACTGTTCTTAATTTTTTTTTAAATATAGATCGAGTTTGAATTATGTCATTGAACCCCACTTTCAGTTCTGGTATATATACAAGAGTATTTGTAAAAAAAATATGTGAAAAATAGAGTGATAAATATTTAAAAAAATGTTATTTTCATAATTTTTAAAAAACTTCTTAGCTTTGCATATAAATCAACAGAGTTTTAAGCCGTACATCTTAGACATCACTTCCTAATTAGGTTAAATTAGTAACTTCCGAATTTTGAAAATTTGACAAATAGTTTCCGGACAATAACTTCCGGGAGCTCACTTTCATATACTCAATACATTCAATATACTCGAGCAAACCTCGGTGCCGGCACCAATGAAATTGTTAATTTTAATCACTCACTCATAACATTCATATCAACATTTCATTATATATATCAACTTTACATTTAAAAAAAGTAGACACAAGTAGCCGGTGGCCTCTTTTTTTCAGCAGACGAATCGCGAACCTATTATTTCCACTTCACGCTTATTTTGTGTGAGGCCTTGATACTACCTCGCCATCCCATTCGTGCGACAACAGAAGTTGTTGCTTGGCCCTACCACAGAAAAAATCTTAGTACACTTAATGTTCTTAACTGTAAAGAAATTTGCCATACGATAGATTAATAAATAAAATTAAATACTTGTATAATATTCCTACTTATTTTTTTAGTCATAATCTTGTTATATGGCACTAAAGGCATTTCACATTTATGTCAATACGTTAATAGTTCCAATATGCATATTTAACCTGTATATATTGAAATTTAATTTTAATTTTTAATGCTACTCTCTGCACATGTTTGTTTTTTACCTACACATTTTAAGTATTTCGCGATGCTTAAAAATTTAATTACAAGATAAAGTTCTTCACGCTGAATTTGAATATCCAGACGGAAGCCACAGGCGCCTGGCAAGGCGCTGACCTGTGATTCTCACGGTCCGTTGCCATGGCAACCGATACCCGCCACATCAACGCCGATATTGCGCGTAATTTGTAGCCTCGTGGCTGGGTGAGATTTACCGACTTCGAGATCAGCAAGACCCCGCTGCTAGGTTGCGTTTACAATGGAATGGAAATGCGATTGATATCAATAAAAGAATGATTCTTCAAAGTAGGTTCGTTGATAATCGATAATACTTTTTGGATTAACTTTATTGGGAAATGTATTGGTAAACTAATTAAACTCACAATCATAGTGTACACCGCAAGTCAAAATTATCTGGCAAATTTCGAGGAAGAATTATCACGGTTGTCTCTGTCACATCCGTTTATATTTTTTGTTTAATTGCCCTTTCTACGTAGAATAACGGTACTGTATAATAATGATGTAAGGGCTTTTTATATACAAAAATTTCACGTGGACAAACACAATTATTAAGATTCGAACAATTATCTGTAGGTAACAAATAGTTGTCTTGTGTGGGAATCGAAACTGGAGCCATAGCCAATTCCTTAGCAAAAACCATGTTTGTGTTATAATATATAGTATGTTATAATTGTGTAATGTAATATTCTTAAAACTTACTTTTTTCTAAAGTTACAAATCTACAGTGTAAGTCAAAATGACGTCTCGCATTGTTAACGTAAGAAAAATTACCTTACATTGTGTATTGAATTCAAATCTTATTCTGCACTAGGCCTTAGTTAGAAAGAGGAAACAAGAGATTTATTTCTCGAATTGGGTAAAGGTTAAACTTCTCGCTTTTACTAATCTTGTTTAAATATCTTCTAGCGTTCAGCGAAACAAATTCTAACTTGGGTGCTATTAACATTGGCTTTTGTTATAAATAATTTTATATCAATAGCTAGACTAATTAGTTACTCGCGTTCAGCTCATCACTATTATTTTATATAAGAATACACTGATTTTGATAATATTATTTCCCTGATTCTTAGGCAAAGGCGGTGTTTTGGTTATTCAACCCCTCAATCTCCCCTTGAAATATTCTAAATATTACAATAACATTTAATTGCTGGATTATTTAAAATTAGTTCGCAATTTCTCGGACATGTGCATTTTGTTAAAAATCATAATATAATATTGAAATATGTGTACTTTTTTATAATGTTGGTAATTAATTTGTAAGATAACTTTTCAATATGAGTGTCATTTTGTACATATTTTGTAGTTTTATTTTCTTGAACCCTCTCGATACTAAAATCTTCCAACGCCCGCGCCTCGATTGTTATCACCAACCATCATCATATACAGCTGAACTTCATTACGAGAAATACTTCACTGCTGCAAACGTATCATCATCATCATCATTTCAGTCTGTTTGAGTCCACTGCCGAACATATGCCTCCCCCAAAGACTGCCACGAAGCACGATCCTGAGCTACCTGTAAACATATTCAATTTCGTTATACATAATATGTACTACTAAACTAAGACATTAAAAAGATATTGGTATATGAAAATATTGGTGTAATATAGCCTTTGCGCTGTAAGGTAAAAATTCGGAGTCTTACTCAATCGATCAGCATCTGGGGTCCACGTGAAGCGGACAGGTAAAAAAACTAATTTTTACGAAGATTTTGGTAATATTTGAACATGTTATACCTATATTATGGCATATATTATAATTATCTATAGTTAACGATTTAGAGATTTAAAAATTTAATTAACCGGCAGATATGCGCTATTTCTAACCCATTACCCAGTAATAATAATTGAAAGTATTAAAAAGATAAATAAAGCAGTCAAATTTATATTTCTTTAAACGTGGTTTTGGATATTAGATACGTGGATGGCCCCATCTGAATCCGTAACTTGCCTTAAAACGCTGAAGTTAGTCACTAAACGATTCAAACAAATTTAAATGTTTTATTGTGCTAATCTCTGCACTTAAGATTAAACATTAAAACTTGTAGAAAAAGTACGAAAAGATTGTCACCGCTGTGGGAATCGAGCCCACGTCTTCGGCATTCGCGGCCTGGCGCTTTAGCCATTAAGCTAAACTGCTGATTGCCACACTGACGAAAATCTTAACGTCTTTTATCTACATTGTTTTTTAGCATTTGAAGCAATGCTCGGCGCATCTATTGTTATGTCCTGGCTTTATTGAATAAGGCTCTACTCCCGTTGGAAAATTAAGAAGTTTGTTATTTAGAATATTTAAAGAACAGAAAGAAGGCGTTGAATTCATTAAAATTTAAGGGTAAAAACTACCAATAAATTACTCTAATGCATTCGACTGTGACCGCGTAAGTCGAGCGATTCGCGTGCGTTGCATTCCGACAAATTAGACACGAAGGAGATGAAAATAAACTACATTAATTGTACCCACACAGAGCAAGCTCGCAACAGAGCATGTTAGTGTTAAACGTTATTCAATATTAACTTAATATAAATAATAACATACGAGGATGCTAATGCGAAAAATTATTGTATTTGTACTTGTTTGACCGTTTGTATTGTATATTAATTTATCTCTTAATGATTACTACTTTATACTATTAATTCTTCGTTCTATTAAATTTTTTGTTTTAATATTAAAGTATTATGTCACTTTATTATACCTAATAATGGTAGGCTTTGGTCTTATGCGTAATGAAAAAGATGGTCAGTATGCTCGATAATTCCCCAAATAATTTTAAAAAGAAATTGTGCAAGCTTAATCGCCTATTTATCTTGAATTATTTTTCTTTAAAGCCAGTCAATTTTACGAAAAACACTCAATCTGTAGTAAATATTGAATTTTAACCTAAACATCAGTTAATGAATTAGAATTAGTAATTATGTACATGAAGGAAAGGTTTTATAAAATTTCAAATATAGTTTGTTTATTTATTACTTTGAATGAGGTATAATCCTTTACTTTATTACTTTCAACATCTCGTATTTTCAATTTACAAGAAATTCTTGGACATTCCAATACCCAATCGGGCCATAAGAACTTTACTTCCGAAAATTCTTAACATTTCTTTGTCCACACCAAATTGATACGATTCAGTCAAGCCGTGTAGGTATTTATGAACTGGCCATTTAACTAAGCTCTTTTGGTAGCGGCTACTGCTCAAGTTTTATTGCGTCTTGCAAGGCTTTTATAGGCACCTCACAGGTCTATTTACACTGGATCTAATTTTATTCGAAAAGATTGAACGCTCAATCAAAGCCCTTGGACAAAAAACACTGAAATGCTCGGATTACAATAATAAGGCTATTTTATACTCTAAGGAGCCATAGCTTTAAAATGTTACTTGTATATAAGTAATAGTTTGTGAGAATTAAACAGAGACTTATTTTAGTTAAAATTGGTAAGGTCGAATATAATATCACAAAGATAGTCAGAGCTTTGCAGTCAATTACCATTCCATCTAGATTAGTTTAAAATAAAATAAATAGTTTGCTGTAGTGTAATTTTCGCAACGCTCGGAACGTAAGCATGCACGCACAATTCAATCTAATCCATCCATCTGGACAAAGTAATCGATGATATCAAGAAAATACCGCATTATGCGTGGCCTAAGGCACGTGCACACCGGATTGTTTTATACGCCATGAGGAATTACCACGCACGTCGGACGAAGCGCAGTCAAATAAAACATATGAGGACTATAGTGATGCGACAGACACTTTGGGGCGACATAATTATATATGAACACGCTCTACAAAGAATTTATCTTTTTGATTATTTCATATTTTTAATACGACAGATTGAGATTATCTTATGCCTTTCACTGAAAGAAATGGAAGTGCTTTCCTTGAAGAAAGCTGGTCAAGCACCCTACCTAAACTGTCAGTAGTCTGTATACATCGCAATCTGTATCGTATAAATAGAAAAAGTAAATAAGGAGAAGACAAGTTAACTGTAATAACAAATTTAACTTTTATTTGCGGTTACAACAGCACCAATAGCACGTCATGAACTTTTTTAATCTAATATAATTTATTCATACGTTCATACTAGAGGTAAAAATGGCTTACAACAATATTTTACTTTTCAAAACTGATGCAACCGTTTACTTTGTTACGGCCACACAACAGCTTCTGTTGTTGGTCAAACGGACAGGATTGAGCCCAACACGCGCTGGAAGAGTGCCCAGCCTGGACGGAGCAGCGCCGAGAACTATGCGCTATCGTGGGGCACGACCTCTCGCCGCCAGCCGTGGTTCGCGCTATGGTTACGAGAGAGCGAGAGAGCGTGGGGTGCTGTGCTCGCGTGCTGCGAGGACATTATCACCCGGAAGTAGGCTGCGGAGAGAGACAGGGAGGCAACTGCCACACTGGACATCCGCCGCCGGAGACTAGGGCGCAGGCTGCCCTACGCGCGCAACCTTCCCCTGATAGTGAGAACCTGAGCGGCAGGCAGGGGTGTCGGTCCCTCAATATGGGGCTCGCGACGTGTGCGTGCCAATTGCACTGGCACAGCACCATGTAGTAGAGTAGGACTAAAAAGGCCATAGTCGCGCCGGGGTCGCGGAAGATTGCGTCCACGTGTTCCCGTGTCCCCGACCGATGCGACAGAGACAGGTGCAACGTCGGTTGTTTAGTCGGTACCCGTTCTTATTGGAACTCCTACATACCCCTGCCGCTCTCCCGTACAAGTGGCAGGGTATCCCCCCAGTATTATCCATGGAATTTCACCTGGCAGAAGACTGTCGAAAAGTGGAAATATTACACTTCTGTCGGTAACTATACACACCGGGCAAATGCTCGGTGTGTATAGTTACCGAAGCCCAGTCTTTTAAAGGTTCGGAACGCGTCTGCGGCCATACAGGTGGTGAAGATGACCATAGGCGGTGATTGTTCACATTTGGTTACAAATAAAATATTTTTAATAGTCTAATTGTTAGCTACGCAAAAAGCTTTTTGAAGTTGAGAGAGGGCTACCTTACTTTCACCAACCTCAATTACTTGCAAACAAGAAACACTTCTTCCGTTTACGTCTCTCCCTATTGCCGTACTGTGCACTAATTTTTGACAGTCATGTTTTCGAGTAACAGACCCGAATAAAAAAACGGTATTTTTATTGCTTAAGATTAAGATTATAAGTTCGACTTCAGCTATCAAGCCCTCTCTGTATTTCAGGGTAATTTATAAAAATTACTCATGTGTTTATTATTTCACTTATTTCCCAACACTAGCGCAGCGAATCGCATCGCATAGCGGCGCGTACGAGGGATCCTCGCGTTACGCAGCCCCCCCTTTCCATTTCCTCACCACATTACAATGGATTTTTTACCAGGGGTCAGGTATTCGATGCTCGACGGCGTCACTTTTTAGCTTCGTTGCCGAGAAATTCCAGCTTTTACAAAACTTCCATCTTTTTTACTCAAATCCGACTCTATTGGTCATTGAATTCCTTTTTCATTATTCAGATTCCTTTTTGTTAAATCTGTTTTGAAATGAACTAATAGTAGATAATTATCATGGTTTTATAAATCCTAATAAAAGCAAGCCTTCAATCATCATCATCAAAATTTCAGCAGCTGTAGCCTGCATTTTATGCCCCTGCAAATCCTCTTCTTTTGTGTGTGTCTATATTCCATGGGGAAGTGATTATTAATTGTAGTGTTAATTTCAAGCAGGAAAAAATTACCACTCAAACAATAGACTTGCGGTGAATATTATATAAGCCGTAAAAAATAAAAATGTATATAATAGTTTGTACCGCAAAACAACCTTTCAATACTATGTGCTAAACCCGCAAAATTGGTTGGCTTTTCTTAGCCTTCGTGAGCAAATAACGTTTCAAACCATTTGCATATCCAAAATTGATCTCAATTCTTATTTATATCAAAATGTAGAGAAGGGGGGTATTTAATATAATTAGTTGAAAATATCTTCATTACTGGCCTCCGAGAGTCCACTGTTGGATATAAGCCTTTCCCAAGGCATGTTGCTTTATCCGATTTTTGGCTTTTAGTAGCAAATTGCCAGTCACTTGTGTCGATCTGCGTTTACTGTTGTAGGGTCACGTAACAGCCTTCGCTGTCGGACAAAAGGGCAGATCCTTCCAGGGAATTACCACGACCCCACGATCATATTAGACCGTCGTGAAGTCGCGAATAGTTATACTTCTGTGTTTCATCTGAATATTGAATAACTGGATGAATGAATGATGGGCGGCGGTAATCACTTAAAATTAGGTGAACCGCCACCACGCTCGCAACCTCTCACAAAAAAAAAGTCAGACTAGGTCTCCACTCATTTTATTGCATGCATTTTAAAATTAACAGCGTAATTTTTTCACACTAACCTCACTAACAAGTTCCAAGAATTTTGCGTTATTGTTATTGGTGCATCTAAGCGAGGTAGAAAATAATGTTAATTAACGTTAAAAATAACGCCGCGCCAAATTGTACTAAATACGTTAGATTGCATATAAATTGTACTCTTCGATATGGACGAAAACAATAACAGCATTCCGAATCCTCGGACTTGGCGATTTAATATTCTTACCGAGCATTAAACAGCGGCATTCGGCAAAAGGCCAGCGTCGTACATTGAAACGTATGCCGGATTCCTCCCGTTGCATCATGGGGATAAAAGGTATTGTTCAGATTGTTTATTGGACGTCCGCAATATCTTGAAATAAGCGGTAGTCGAGTAAGCGGCGCGTACACAATAAATACGCCCGATCTTATATTTACCTCGTGATATATCGATGTTGACTGTCACCGTGATTTACTGGAGGCCCCATGATGTGTAATTTAGTCTATTTTTCGGTCTTATTTTTTTAGCATAGTTCCTTATGCTTAAAACTTGACTAGCAGTGACCACTGCCTACTCGACTACTATTCCATGGTTATCGAGGAAACCGTAAATAGTAAACGCCCTATCTCATAAAAGCGTATTCACTCTTATGGTGAAGACTTTTATGCTATAATTGGATGGACTGACAGTCGCAAAATTAACGATGAAACAATTAGTTTGGTTAGGTTGCTTGGATTGTCGACAACTAAACTACTGACGAGTCTCCCTGGAAGTACAGTAAAGTATCAACCTATATATGTCCCTCAGCTGGGCAGAGGACTCCTCTGTACAGTCGCGTAACAGTCTATACGCCCTATATAGACTGCTACGTGACCCTACTGCGGAGTGGCGGACTTCATATATCTTCGATTTATATTCTTATTGTGTTATTATTTCGAAATTATGCAAGTTTCCTAGCGATATTTTTTCATTCACCGCTGAGCACGTGATAAGTCAGCACATAAAATTAACAATTTCAATGGTGCCGGCACCGGGGATCGAACTCATGTTCCTGGAGTATATTGAAGTAAAAGCGAGCTCCCGGATAATGAGCTAGAAGACGTCAATTCATTTGCAAGCGAAACCAATAAGCAGGACACAGCTAACATTAGAAGATTATTATGCTATGGGTTGATTTTAGCTCCATGATATAAATTACACAAGTCAATTTTTAGGTTACTCAATAACAGTGGCCAATCGTCAATCAAAATTATTTATAGTAAATAACATGAAATTCATGATGATATAAATTGTATTGAGTAATTTTCCTTACAGCTACGTTACCACCATCGTGAATCGAATACAAACTATTAACAATTATTATATTTCTCTGGACACGACAAACGCCTTAACGCCGTGAAACAATATTTACGATTATTTTGATTTAGTATGACACCACTAAGTGAATGTAAAGCAAGGTCTGTTTGCACCATGTTCTAAGATCTACGTGGATAATTTTATATAACAAAAACGGCTCTATCTCTTCTTATCTCCTCTTCTGCGAAAAACGA
Organism: Iphiclides podalirius; assembly: GCA_933534255.1. Taxonomy (NCBI): domain Eukaryota; kingdom Metazoa; phylum Arthropoda; class Insecta; order Lepidoptera; family Papilionidae; genus Iphiclides; species Iphiclides podalirius. Next base: position 8,027,292 of record OW152833.1, read on the forward strand.
AAAAGTGATAAGTAAATCTCTTTCTATCAAAGATAATGTTAAATATACAAATCAACGAATTTTACTTCATATACATGATGTAACCTTTGTTCCAAGTTGAATGCAAATACCTTTTACCGGATTGATTAATACTATTTATCTTAATTGTAATTGTTGCCTACTTTATTTAGCACACATTTATAGTCAGATTTGTAGAAATCTAGATATATCGATAAATTTAAACTTCGTCTTCCTTTTTTCCCGTTTTATTAGGACACTTTTAACATTTAACTTAGTCAAAATTCATTAGTACTTAGTATAAAACAAAGTCGTCCCGCTGTCTGTCTAGTCCTATGTATGTTTAGATCTTTAAAACTACGCAACGGATCTTGATGTGGTTTTTTTAGTAGATAGAGTGATTCAAGAGGAAAGTTTATATGTATAATAAATACATTGCACATGTGCGAAGCCGGGACGGGTCACTAGTTACAAATAAAATCTCTTACTAGGGTAGAGCCGCGCAGATTTTTCTGTTGTATGAATGGGCAAACTGGTTCGAGAAAGTATTACGACCACACAAAGGACGGGCGTATCTAAGAAGTAGAATTTACACTTAAGCGTTAGGTTTGCATAATTAGGTAACTGGTGCTTAAAGATTAGAAACATGGGAATTTCAACTCCTGTAGGTTTGCATTTTAAGATCACCTCAATGGGTACAGCCCTTAAAAAATACTTTTGAAGTAATATTCGATTCGCTTTTGCAATTCCAAAATTTAAAACTTATTTTCAACAAAAGTGCCGAAAAGCGAAACGCGTACGATCTCGTTAAGTCCCTTAATAAGCATCCGACACTTCATTAGCGCGGAGAAGACGATGGCCGCAGACGAGACTGCTCTATGCATCTTGTATGAGATGCTGGAGGGACATTCTGAAATATTTACGAGATAATATACTCTCACCTTTATACTCTCATCCTTATTCCTTTGTGGAGCTACTAAAGTCAACCATTCACAAAGCATATTGGATTCCAAACTCAACAGAAGATCATGTCAACACCACCCTCACATTCTTTCTTCTTTCTCTTACCCTTATCCCACCTTACTGGGATAGGCGCAACCAGGCGCGTGCACTCCATAGAAGTAAAAAAGCTTTGCATACCCTGTCATCCTAGCAAACATTCCCCAAAACACAGACGTTAATTGTTAATAATAATTTTACTTTAACCCTTTCTTATGTTTTGTATCATTCTTGTGTTTATTAGCCGTAGCCGTGATAGGTCAATGTCCGGGCGCTCGCCTTTAATTCAATATACTCGAGCAACCTGAGTTCTATCCCCTGTGCCGGCACCAATGAAGTTTTTAACTTTAAGTGCTGACTTATCACGTGCTCCGCGGTGAAGGAAAACATCGTGAGGAAACCTGCATATTTTGGAAATAATAACAAAAAAAATATATTGTTACGAGCTGGGGGTTCGGGATTGGAGTGAAAGCCGGTCGTTTAAATGTTTACTTTATTGTCGCCAACAAAGATGTGCACAATGAGCCTCTCAATAGCGTTCTAGTCCCTACAACTACCACCGGTGCGACGACTCTCCCGTTCCGCACCAATCTTACAGTGATACGACTGCCGGTGCGCTCTCTCTCGCACCAATCTTCACGTAGACGTCCACTGGTGCAACGATCCACACGTTACTGCACCAACCCTCCGCATACGATTTTACTCTACTAGTCACTTCGCATCACTGTTCACTACTATCTATACTGTCCACTCGCTATTACTTCACTTTTCCACTTTCTTCTTCCTGTCCCTTCTTCCTCGAGTTTCTCCACTGAACTACCGTCTAACGAGCTCTGAGCCCCTTTTATAGTCGGAATTTCGTTCCTTTTTCAAATAAGTTCTGGAATTCGAACCTTCTTTAAAATTATAATTATATTTTTAATAATTTAAAATAACATCTTATACGTCATACTAAACGGTCATCGACAAATCGTTGACATTTAAGATGTCAACCCCGTAATCGTAACAATAGATTTCGAAGATATGTGAAGTCCGCTAATCCGCAGTGGGGCCGCGTGGTAGTATGTAGGACTATGTCCTGATACCCTCTGTATAGAGGATGCCTTTGCCCAGCAGTGGGACATGTATAGTCTGTTACTTTACTTTACTTTTACTTTTGTATTTATTGATTCCAGTCCCATCTATTGGTGTTTTTGGTGATCATTAAAGCAAATATAATCGGAGCCTTGTTTCTTTTACGATGAATCGCGATGAAAATATTAAGAAATAGTTTTAGTGCAAATGTTTGCGCCTGGAGGTATGCTTGTAAACGCGTGTCTGTGGTTCAATGGATTTTTATACCGGCCGCCTACCTGACGTCAACACTCCTTTGGAATAAACACCCGAAAAAAATATTTTTGCTGATTATATCTGATAATTGATCAATTATCAAAATATGATTAGGGTATTTAAGTCATCCTGCAGCGTTGCCGTTAGCATCCAATTTTATTTGATTTAAAAAAGCCTAACTTTATTTACATATTTTTTTTAGAATAACCCGACTACCAGTTAGTCCCTCTGGGTATATATTGCGTATTGTGGGACTACAAATTGATTGGGCCACCGCGCAGGGGATGCCGCTTTCGCGCCTGTCACTTCGTCACTCCATACGCGTAGCACACTAGCAAAGTTATATCTGCACACCCCGAAACATATAACAACACATTTTGAACCCTAAAGCTTCCTTATAAAGCTTATTGATTGATGGCAACTTCACAATGCACGTTTGCCCATTTAAAAGCTTGCTTTCGCAATTGTCAGCGCTTTCAAATAAAACTGGACTCTCACCAGATGTTTTAAAACTAATTTCGTTTGTAAATTAAGGAAAAATAATGCGATGCAAAAATTTTCAATAAAGAAACGAATACAGAAATCGACAGACAAAATTTTTCCACCCATTGACATTTGCACCACTCGTACCTTTTAACCAAGTGAGTAGATACTAATTTTTATCATATTTATAGAAAAACTTCACCAATTGTTTTGAATATGCCAACAGCCCTAAGGACAAGAGTGGGTGTGGTCTGCGAACGTGCAAAGCTATATGCCGCGGTTTCCTGCCCATGGCGAGCATTTTAATCTTCGACCGGCACTACAAACATACAGAATTAAACAGTTAATAAATAAAGTTGTAGTATTAATAATATTGCCGCGCTTGAAGTCATTCCGGAACGTATTTTATCGTTTTATTAGAATATTGCTATAGTATTACGTAGGTTATATAGTGTAATTAAATAAGGAGAGGTGGTGAAACGAAACTTCAAAAAGGCGGCAAATAACGATGATAACACATATCTTGCATTGGCAAAATTTCTAACAAAACCCCAAAAGAATCTATTAGCCATTGCAATAGGGACACATGAAAGTTTTTAGTAGTTATTGTAATCTAAACGAAGCGACTGCAATTGCTATGATAAACAAAAAAAGACCCTAAAGGGGCAAACGGCGTATCGAGGAGAGTAAAAAGAGAACATGCGAGCGATAACAATGGTAGCGGGATGCATTCAATAAATAGCCTTACAAAGAGATGCTCGGAAGGGAATGATCGGTATTATTGCAAATGCGATATTTATGCTCGGCCCATCGCGAGAGCGTACCTGCGACCCTGTGCTACCGTGCCGGTAAAGGTTTGACAGTTGGGTCAGACCTACTCTCTAATTTCATCTATGGGAACTGATTTTTGAAATACGAACTGATTTTTGTTTTTCTATTCGCTTCCAGCAGAAATATGCAATAGTTTGATGTGGTCTAGCATGCATGTTATAAATTGTTATTTTTAATTGTTTCGTTTTACTGTTCTGGTAACAGGGTTATGGATGATATTTTAAAAGCTTGAGTTGTTGCTAATTTACAAAAACTTTACAAGTACCCAAATGCTGAATAATCGTCTGTAGGTCAGATATTTATTCTTCCCGGTGGGAATCAAAGACACGACACGCAGCACCAACAAAATAAAGACAAAAAAAATTTAAAGGCAAACTTCGTAGCAATGGTTGTTTAGCGATATTTGTTAGAATCCATAAAAAAGGTTTTAGTATCCTTGAGACTTCTTATTTATTAAATTATATTTAACTTATATGGCTGATCGGTTATATTTAAATAATTATTTTATTTTAGTTCATTAAAATCTGGACAGATTGCCTGGATTTTGTTAGATATATGATAACTTCCACTTATGATGTTTTTGCTTTCAGTCCTTAGAGTATTAACGTTTTATAGAAAGCAGAACTCGTTGCCTAGCCTGAACCGTAACGTTTGGTCCGCTCTTTTAACTCGTCAAGTAACTTCGGGAGTCTGCACTCCCTATGAAGGATTACGCTGATACCATTTAGCACTGTTTGCGAGGCGGGTGAACTTATTTCTAGGCTCTTTACTAAGCATCTAATTCGTAAAATATGGTGGAATAAGAAAACGCATTGCCCAAACTGCGCCCGCGACTTACGAGTAGATTCGCGTTTGCAAACGCCTAAAAACGTGCACACCACGTGTGGTATGAACCAGCTCGAGATAAAAGAACGCAGTGCCTGCAGGCCGTTGTCGGTGCGATACGCAGCGAAACTAATCTAATCTATCTAACTTTGAACTGAAAGCAATAATAAATACGCACTAAGTTATTGCGCGCCGGCAGCCCAGTATTGGATTAAAGCCGATGCGCAGAAATTTAACTTATGGTGCGTCCACAACTTGTTCACATACTTTGTACCTTATTACATTTCAACTAAGATTCAGAATTATGCAGTAGTGTTCTTTGATTGGTGAATAGATTTATTATTTGGACAATTCGTATTGCATAATTCCGTTCGTCTTGGCTTTAAATGAGCTTCATAATATTTCACAAGTGTCTCTACAGCGCTTAATTATAGTTTTAATGATGTCGGGCTATAAATAATTACGAGAAAACAGCCTGAATTACAACAAGATGGATAGCAATATAATAAAATAGTACCTAGTTCTGTGGTTGCACTAACAAACATTCACGTGTTCATATAATTTATAAATAAATATTGATATCGTGAAGAAATGAAAAAAAAAAGAGTTATTTTTAATTAATTTGTGTTTTTTACGTAATTTATTGAAGTTTTTTCATCCTAATGGCTTTTTTGTCATATTTTTCAATACTGTTTTATTTATTTATTTATTCTTTATTGTACACCAAAAATAAAAATATATAAAAAGCAAAATACAAATTAATATAAAAGGAAGTACAATAGGCGGTATACTGTTTTATTTCATTGTGGTATAACTTGAAGTCAATAAATAGTATAATACTGCTTTCGGACTCTGTTAATCCAAAGAACAGATTCCGATTTGAGTTCCTTTTAACAACCATTAATCGTAGAGATCTATGTAATAAATGTTATTACATCTACGATTAATAAAATAGAAGATTTAAATGATAAGAATAATGTCTATCGGCAAAATCTTCGTACCAATCAAATAATGGTTAATAGGAATGAATTATTAACACGGGCATACAGTTAAACGTATAAAATAAACCGAACACGCAATGAATGAAACATAAATCTGCGAACTTCTAACATACGATCAACATGAAATATGACGTTTACCACAAAAGACATAATAATGCAGTATTTTAAAGACCGTAGATCAACGGGAACATTATTATTCTCGTATAATATCACGAGTATCCTTGATCGGTTCTAATAACGGGTTTGCGTTAGTTTTACACTGGAATTAATAATTATTCATTCGATATCAATCGATGACTGCTCATATCCGCGCTCACATCTTTTGTTTCTGAGTAGTTGGTAGCGTGAGCTTTGATTATAAATAGCGTTAGATTCTTTGCTCCATTTTTTAAATCATACGTACCATAATATTTTTATTTTTTATTTAATTAGGATCGCAAACTGAACATTACACTCACATTACAGAATAATGGACACAGATAAAGTCGATACGGAACTTAACACACAAGTGAATGTTCTTCTATGAGCGAACACAACATGCACAATAAACACTCTCAACAATTAATAATTGTACAATGAAATAAAAAAAAATAACTTTTCAAACAAAATAAAAAATGAAAAACAAAAGAAATTAAAGCTAAATTAAAAATAATAGATAAAACAACATTTAAACTTAACTTTAAATTACAACTAATACAAAACTATTGAAATAAATTTTAAATTATAGTTTAGCCCTTACATATTTTTTAATGTTACTATATTAAAATAAGAATTGTTGTTTTGTACTGGCTTAAAGAATTTAAGGTAAATAAGTTTAAGCGTCTTATAGACAAATAGTCATGGCCACGCAACAGTCTTCGCTGTTGCTCGACCTCACAAAAGATCGGCTTGAAGTGGAAGTGTTACTCTCCAGAGTAGGTAGCCAGGGCCCACTTTATTAATAGGTGGCAACATATTTACAGTCCTACGGGTGTTGCAAATGTCCATGGGCGGCGGTTATCACTGAACATCAGGTGAACTGCTCAAACTTACCACATAAAAAAAAAGCTAAATAGCCTAAAGTTTCTGTAAATTATCATATTGAGAACTGTTTGAGTAGAGACTGACTAACACTGCCAAAATAAATTTAATCATAACATAAATAAACCATTTCAATAAAGTTGTCCCACAAAATGGAAAGGAACTAATCTCTCATTAAATTTTTTTTTATATTTGAAATTTTGATAATCTAAAGCTATAAAGGAATCTGGTGTATTCCCTCTTAGAGGAAGTAAGTGAAAAATATGTATGTATAACGCAGTTACAACACTTTTTATAAAATTCAATTATGGAAAAATCATAACAAATTATTAATAGATCTGACTATAATTAAGTTTTCTTCACATATCTTACTTTAAATCCCAGTGACGGAAAAAGAAAAAGTCGTTAAAAAATGTCTATATGAAATTACCTTCACTCGGTAAAAAGATATGTGAATTATGTGTAGGGAGTTCATTCGTACGTACATATAACCTAGTCTCTTGTTTGAACTTAGTTTTAGTATCTCAAAGGGCATGATTATAAACCATAGTTTTGTTAAATAATTATATTAACTGTTCCTGTTGCGCATGGGTTTTTCCTTAAATATTTATCTGAATGACAGAAGAGGTTGATGTCATAATTATGAGAATATTTTCTTGCTGTATACGATTCACAATTCGATCGATACCGGCGCAAGTAAAACCAAAATCTTAGACGTCATGATTTTAGTTCCGGGAATATTAGTCATATCTGTGAGTAATCAGACTTGGATTGTATTTTAATGAAAATACTCTGTAGGTTTCTTTTTATGTATGGACGTATAGTTCGACGAACTATACGCTATAACTGATGGGAAATATTTTCGAGTGGCAACATAGTATTGGCCGTCGTGTGCCCTGTGCAAATGTGCGGGAAGTAGATGGATGCAGGTGGCTCAGAATCGTGCTTCATGGCGGTCAATGGGAGTGGCCCACGTTCTTTTTTTGTAAGAAGAAGGCAAGTGATCTGGCGGTTCACGTGATGCTAAGTGATAACCGCCGCCCATTGACATCTGCAACACCAGTAGGGTTGCAGATGCGTTGCCATCTTTTAATAAAGTGGACCCCGTTTACGTCACTAATTAGACAAAAAGAAGAAGTATTACTCTTCCACTTCACGCCCGTCTTCTGTGAGGTCGTGGTACTCCCCCGGACGGTCCCGCCTATTCATGCAACAGAGAAATCTGTTGCGGGGAATCACAATATTCGTGATACGTTCAGCAGTGAACTCAACACGCAGAAATTATTATGATGACTCTATATTTGTTTCATTATTTTTTACTTCTCTCCCGAAGGACCAGAGCACATCCGTTGGGTCTCATACCAACCCCTGCTACTAAATGTTAATGCCGCGATTTTCTTGAATACCTGTACCTGAATACATTTTTCAACACATGTTTAGCCCTTAATTGAAACGCTAATTAAGGAAATGAGTAAAGTATTTACCATTTATCAATTATGATCGTCCTTAATTACAGAAGCTACAAAAGCCTTAATAAAAGCACATAACATTATAAAGGTCCGTTAGTTGAATCACGTATCGACGCTCACGAAGACTTCTCGTGAGTCACGCGCCCTTGACCTAAAGCATTGCCAAAATACGGGACATGGGAAAAAAACGTGTTTCCTCCAAAACATCAAGGAAGGAAGAGGTCATTGGGGCCTGCCTCAACGACAATGGTCTGCTCTGTTTGTTGCTCCAGATTTTCAGTAATTATAAAATCTTTTCGAATATTACAATTTACGATTGTAATCTAAAAAAAAATTGTATTCAATTGTAAATTGTAATGACATTTTATAGTCAAAGTACTAGTGACTACGCTTTTTATGTTTCTCTTCTACTATAAGATACTTACCATATAGTACCAAGGCGAAGTAAATAATAATTTTTATGAGAAACGAAGTGGTATAAAAGCAATTTTAAATATTATTATGAGTTACAGACTTGTAAAGTTACCATAATTATAATATGCAATAGAAAAAATGGTTATATAAGTAAAATAGTAGCGATTGAAGTAATTAGATGACCTTTTAAACTTACTTGCATTATTTTATAAAGTTAAGTCAAAAGACAAACTTTCATGACTTAATCACGGCGTATGAAGTGGTATTGTAAATACGGATTATAAACGAGCTCGGGGATAAGTACAAATCATTTCTGTTTATTTCATACAAATTATGACAATGTGGCCGCATAAAAGGATAAGAAATTAACCGAACCTTTACGGTCGTCCTTTCAAGTTCCCTACATTAATTATAACACCTCTTTAAGTTTAAATTTATGGCGTTGTTTTGTTAGTCATTACTCGGCTTAAGTGTTCAGTTAGGTTGTTTTTTGTGCGAACTCGCTCTCAACTCGATATTGGGTGTTTATGTTGTTATAATTTATTACCTCAGGCGGTGTTTTTATGTTTTGAGAGCCTTTAAAGGCACGTGGTGGATTTATTGTGGTACGTTTCAATCTGGGCGATCTTTCGCTTTTGTGGGATTCGCGATTCTCTATTTGGTTGAACCTTGTGTTGATGTAATGTTTCAGTTAAAATAAAATAAAAGTTGACAGGTAAGTCTCCAAATTTTTTTTGATTTCGATTTTTTTCAATCTATTTTTGGATTACATCTCTTACATTTTTAAAATATTTTTCGTTTGCTTAAACTTGTTAACATTAAATTTCTACTTGCTATGCATGACTTGAGCATTATTCTATGGTATCTTTTTCCTATCGTAGATAACCTAAATTGTGGAAAACCTTCGAGTATGTTGTGTACCAACAAGGAGACTATGTAGAATAAGTAAATCTTTTATGGGACTATGTATACGTTTTACAACAAAATCTCAGAAAACATTCAAAATGTATCAATAGCTAAATAAAAAAAAAAAGTAAAAGAACGTTTGTTTGGTGAAGGTTGTTATGATATTAATGATTATTTAAATGAAAAAACACTCTGTAAGCTTGATTGTTCAAGGCTCTATCAAACGGACTTTTTATATTGTATTTAATATAAATTCATATAACGTACTGTAAAACATGTTCACACAGTCCAAAATAGCATACTCTTTCCTGAAAAGCGGGCAACGCATTTGAGCGCCCTCTGGTTTGGCAGGTGTCCATGGGCGGCGGTGGTCGCTTACCATCTCCGAGCCTCCTGCTTGTTTCCCGCTTTTTCCCATAAAAGAAAATGGTAAAAAAATGGCCCGCTGAGTTTCTTTCAGGTGAAAGAGAAGAATATGTATTCTTCTCAAATCAGCCAGCTTTTCTTTTGCGAATGTAATAGTATTTTAAAAAACTTATATTCATATTAACTCTACAAACTGAACTGAACAAATGTGCTCACTGTAAAGGATATTATGTAATTCAAATAAAAATAGTTAATTAACTATAAACGATACTCTTATTAAGATAATAAAAAGTATTGGTGAAAATGAAATGTTTCATGGAAGTACAGTCTCTCTTGATTTATAGATTGACTAGACTTAGGTAGAAACATTACTTGCCGACATCAGTTATTAGTCAGGTTGCCATCAGAACGCACCACTGTGTTCTTCTCTTATTGTACTTCTCATAGTACAGACACTTCTCTAGGCTAGTATGTCTCATTGAATGAGAATAATAAAAGCGGTTTGCCACGTTGCCCACAGCAAAAATTTAACACAATTTTATTTTCGCGCTATTGTTACTGGCGAAGATAAAACTTTATTTGCTTCAGCGGTGTGATAATAACCATTCTTCAACGAAATGCAACGGTGATTATTGAGGCCATTTCCACGACCAAACTACTTGTTACATAAGTTTAAATGTGGATATGAATAATTCCAGTTCCGTTGTTAGAGACTGACCGATTTTAAAGTGGAAAGTGTGCAGGGGGTATTTCACCACGATCTGTGGTAGGACCACGCAACAGGGTCCGCTGTTGCAAGAATGGGCAGGTCTTTCCGGGTAAGTACCACGACCTCGCAGAAGACCGGCGTAAATTAGAAGTGTTACACTTCTGCGTTTCGTCTGGTCTGTCCTTACTCACCCGTGCTAGAGGTAGCCGGGGCCCACTTTATTTAAAGGTGACAACGCGTCTGCAACCCTATGGATGTTGCAAATGTCCATGGGCAGTGGTTAACATTTAACATCAGATGAACCGCCAGCTCGTTTGCCACTTTCTCACATTAAAAAAATCTTCTGTGAGGTTGCGGCACTTCCCCGAACGAGCTTGCCACTCGCCTGACAGCAGAAGCTGTTGCATAGTCGTCAAAATAAAATTGTTGGCTCCAATTTGAGTTTAAAGCTAAAAAAAAACAATATACAATCGAATTGAGAACCTCCTCCTTTTTTTGAAGTTGGTTAAAAATTAAGAAACAGCGGATCAGAAATAGCCCAGTGAACGTAACGTTGTCTTATTATCAGAAATAGTAGTACAAGTCTGAGCCAAAAAAACTTGCTCAGATATAAGGAATACCTACATTAATTATTCTATTGTTTATCCGCCTGAACTTCACTGATTAAACTGTTTAATAAAATTTTGTTTTAATTTATAATTCAACACATGAAAAAATGTTCGATATTATTGTTGTATGGTATTACCAAACTATGTAATTGAATGTGCAGGAAAACATACATATTATACGAACAAAATAAAAGCGCTGGCCAAAGAATCTTAAAGTGTATTTTCGAAATAATAAAGTTGGAACAAGCGGGAACACCATAAAACTGCATGTCGCGACAGGTCTTAGTTAGCTATTTATTTATGCGCGCTTAAGAAAAAGTAACTTAACGCGGAATTATGTACGCCCATTGTTGTAAACTCGAACCTGTTGTTTCTATACATATAAAGGATATATAGGATGGATATGTACGAGTTTATCGTTTCAAAACGACAACTCGAACGAGAGATGTCACCATTGCTATAAGCCATATAAAAATTCTAAAATTTATCCTAACCTTAAGATGTATTTCTTGATAATGCATGGTCTCGTATGTTTTAACCATTAGAAGTTAGGCAGCTGCAGCTTTGTGCTATCAACCTTTCTCTGACCTTAAAACGCTTTAAGCCCGGCTGTTAGGGACTGTTGTGTTAAACTGATAAACATAACTATTTGACTGACATTGATCATCCAATACGAAGGTAACGATACAACGGCATGGGCTGATGATTCTCTGCTATCATTGCCAATGACCTTGGATCGGATATCGCCGTTTCAGCATTGCATAGAGATATTTCATTTAATCGTGTCGATATAATCGACTGTTGAAATCGTTAATTAACCGCCGGCTTAAGTGCACTTAGTGGATTTACGACATCCCGAACGGAGACCGAGACTTTTCGTGTTAACAGCCAAATAGATGATTTACGGCGCTCTACTTGACGTTGCGTTATTAATTTATGGCCATTGGGTCAAATTTGAGGCTATTTAATGGTGGATAAGCTTACTTCGCGATTCAAGATAAATGTTTCCACAATAATGGCGAAGACAAGTTTCCTATACCCCTTTAAATTTATTTGGACATATCAAATACCAGTAATGTGTTAAAAAAATATTATTTTGTGCTCACAGAAAACACTTTTAGGAATGTGAATCTTAATAAAGTTTATTCTTTACACATGATGACAGTTTTTTAAGAATCCGTATCCAATGTGATTGTATTTGATGTAAAGATAAGTAGATATTAAGTAATAGCAACTTTCTAGAGCACTTTTAAAAAATATGTATGTAACTTACTGCTCCGTATAGCGTTTACCATACGAATACGTATTTGCCTGTGTATCACCTACAATACAGTTCACCACACAATTCTTTCGTGCAACGGAATGTGTAGTCAAAATTTCAATAAAAATTTTGTTTCTGCACTGGCGTTGTTATTTAAATTACTTTTGTACAAAGTAGTGAAAGTTAGCGGTCAGACATAACGCTGCCAAGAATATGATATCACATTTATTTTATGATTTAGGCATTCCTTGGATTATGACAGAAGTAATCAGAACACTGATGATGTATGCTAAACTTAAGGAAATCACTTAATTTCTCATGTCAATTCCTCCCTTACATTTCGAAACGCTGCAATTTATAAGCAATTATAAACGGAATATCGGGCAGACTAATTAATTACGATAAAATAATGGGATGTGATAAGTATAATTCAGCAGTGAACGGCAAGGAATTCGTATTGAATGACGCTGGACGCGGCCAGCGGGTTAAATGCGGGCTTGTAACGATAAATTAATTGACCCAGGTGTAAAATCTAATTAATATGTTTAGTCATTCCTGAACTTTGTCACCAGTCGCCGTGGTAGATTGAACGATACATATAACCGTGTTGCTAGCGCCCGATAAGATTAAGAGCTAGTCTTTGCGGTCACGCCTTGTAATGGTTTCGTAGTAGACAGTTAGGTTAGGTACCTACCTTAGTTAGAGTAGGTGTTATTTGATTTATGCGTCACTAGCCCAGAATTCCACTTCGATTCTCTCACATCAGGTTCGATACATTCATCGTTGGTACTGCGGTCAGCAAATTTTACCCTAAAAACTTTTTTCAGTAGAAGTAAACAAACAGGTCTTACCTCTTAAACATTAGTTAGACCCTAAACATCTGTCTCGTGACCGTGGACTGTAAAATGTGCATTCACACGAAATTCACAAAATTCAAATGTTTATTAAGTCTTAATTGATGTTAAAAAGCAGCCACAAATGTCATTTACCGAATACAATTAAAACCAGAAAACAACGTGTTATTGAAATTTTTCTACAGTTTCAGTACTCAATTAACCTTCATTTTAAACAAATTAGAACATCTAGAATTTCATACCTCAAATAGTAAACGTTTTAAAAGGGTCAAAAAGTTAAAAAATTTCTGATTATACTGACACTTGTTGGAATCTAAGATTTAACTCAAATTATATAATTAACTAAAACAGTTCGTTGGGTCAAACGCTTTATAATAAATTAATTAATTATACAGTGCTGAACATTTATAAAGAAAACAAAGAGCGTTAAATACTGCATATTGGTTTTACAACAAACAACTTGAACTGGATCTCATGTATGCAGTAAAATTTTATTATTCCATCCACTTACTCTGACGTGTATTCACTTGAAACAGGGGCACTTAGCTCTAATAGTTTCGTCGTTAAATAAACTCTGAACAGATTTTATTAAGCAAATTACGTCGTTTCACCAAGGTCCATTTAGCGCTACATCGCAAATTTTTAAGAAAGCTCTCTTTGTTTTATGAAATATTTAAATAAAAAATAATCGCGAAAGTAAATTATAATCGTTGGACATAAGTAATTTTTTCAATTTTTACTTACGGTAATAGCCTACCCTTCCATTATCTCACTATTTTATTAAAATCGTTACCACTCTGTAGTCTTCAGTAGCTTCCAGAATGCTCATAGCTAATCATGTAAGAGTTAATAGCAAACTGGTATTTGTTTGATAAGCTAACTCCTGTAGATAGACAAAGGCAGGGCCACAGTGTGATGAAATCAGCACTGCAACTGTAATAATTAATTACAAAGCATTACAAAATAGAAATATGGGTCTGAAATAAAGCAAGTACTGAGCCCATGACAGTTTATTTAAACTCTCATCAATTATAAATGTTTTAATCGTCCTTTGAGTATCAAAGTCCCCCGTAAATACGATACAAAATACCTTTATTGTCTGAGTTTAGTTTTATAAATCTGATACAATTGCTTAATATTGCGTACTATCATTCTTGTCCATCGTCAGATTCAACTATTAGATTTTTTATATTTCATTTATTTATACTGTGTACAAGCCATATATAGGCACCACATTCATTTGTTACAATCCACAGATAATCTTCACAAACAAATAGCTTTCTGGTTAACAATTAAGAGATAGCATCATTTGATCTTGAATAGCAAATCTATTTAATTCAATCGAACAGTACCTTTCTAAGGATAGGTAATATATAAATAATGAGAGTTCTAATTTATGATTACATTATGACACTATTATTTTGCACACATCTTTATAATTTGATTCTTGTTTTGGAGACAGGTGCTATTATTTATCCAAAATAAAATTTCACTGTTCAAAATAAACTTTGTTGTAATACGTGTATGAAAGACAGTATAGCCTATTGGAATTTCAATTTCTCAGGAAATTGCCACGTGTGGGAGGAAATAAGGACAACGATTTCAAAATTGGAGTTCCAGCTCCCATCTTGTTTCCATCGGCACGTATGCGCACGCGCCGGTAGCGCACCTCCTGTCTACATTGCGTATAAAACTTTACGAAATAAAATATAATAAATAATATTGATAATAAATGTTTTAAGATATATTTTTACACAACGTTATCTAGTCCCAAACAAAGGTCCATATCCATAGTACATGTACATGAGATACTAGATCACTGATGAAAACACGTAAACATACTGTTCTTTTGTAAATACATAAATATTGTAAGATTGTGTAAGCACGCACACACTAAAAATCACTATGTTCATCACACAATATTGTTCCAGCAGCGAGGATCGAACTACCCCTTTGGCCCAGGGATAGGTCCAATATCCGCTATAGCAATGGGGATGTAAAATATTTAAACATTTTTGTGTATAATAAACGGCGTCTTCTTGAAATGTTTAATTGAAATATCACAAAACTTTTGGATCGAATTAAGCTGACTGAACTTTTCTCTATCCATAACTCGTCATAAGTCAAGCTTACAAATTACACTCGAAAAATATACAGACATTAAGTTAATAACGTTTACTTGTAAAAAAATCTTGAAACTGATTAATTGATGGGGCCATGTAGTAAAAAATTGTTAGTGAGAAAAATTGCTTCATTTTTGTAAACATTCAAGTGCCCTATCCATTAATCACGTAGCTGAATGTAGCACAGTATAAAATGAAGTTAAGTACATTACCATTACAATAATTTTTGCAATTGTTTCTACTGCAATACTGTAGGAAGCCGATCTGGCGTGATTGCACAATGATTGTCGGTTAGAAACGAATGTTTTAAGAAACGATGACGGAATTAAGGTAGTCGCTGCTCTTTGGGGATAAGTCAGAGTTAGAAGCTTTGTAGACAATTTTTTTAAAGTTAAAAGCTGCCAAACGAGCAGGCAGTTGAAATTAATTGATTTCCCCTAACCAAGTCTAGATGTCCAATCTAGAACACCATACGGATAGCAGATACGTTGCTAATATGAAAAGAGAGCCCCAGTTATCTCACTCATCAGACCAAAAAATGAAAGTATAAAACTTCTATTTCACGCTGGTCTTCCGTATTTGGTCGAAATAGCTGCGTGGCCTTACTGCGGTGATTGTTTTGTTAAAGCTTTTCTAGTTTTATTTAGCCTAAGGTTACTGGTTACCGCTAGGCTTAGGCCTCACCTAAACTTTAAAAATGCTTCATTCTATATCGTTAAATTCTCTGTCTCATTATTATCATCAGATGTCGATGTTTATGTATATATATATAGTGATAGAGGTCTATCGTTGTGGCCGCTCCACGGAGAAACTGCTGAACAGATTTCACTACATTGTTCTAAGTTTTATTCCTTCGACATCTGGCATTTATTTAATACGAGCGACTCGCCCTGACTTTACATTAATTTAATGTATTATACATATAAACCTTCCTCTTGAATCACTGTATCTGGGTAAAAAAAACCGCATCCAGATCCGTTGCGTCGTTTTAAAGATCTAAGCATATATAGGGACAGGCAGACAGCGGGACGACTTAGTTTTATACTATGTAGTGATAAATTAAATATCGTGATATATTAACTTTATACACACTTATTAAAGTTTAAAGAAACAACGTGTTCATTGATGTGGATTTTCTTGCCGTGCTAGAAAAATACATTGTATTAAATAAACCTCGCAAACGAAGTCGCGAGTGAATCATAAAGTAAGATCAGCTGTTCTTTCTACTTCTTTCTGCTTCTCGTTATTTCCTGTTATTTATGTACTAAAATGTAACGGGTTTTGTTAGTCGA
This sequence comes from Iphiclides podalirius, assembly GCA_933534255.1. Classification (NCBI taxonomy): domain Eukaryota; kingdom Metazoa; phylum Arthropoda; class Insecta; order Lepidoptera; family Papilionidae; genus Iphiclides; species Iphiclides podalirius. The sequence goes on from OW152833.1 coordinate 8,043,779, forward strand.
GAATTTCTTTATTTTTTGTACTTAAAAGTTAATTAATTCATCTGGGAATTGATACCATTGTCTCAAATTTTGTTACAAATAATATCCTTGGCATTATTTATGACACTTTAACCTATTTCAAAAGAAAGCTAAGAATAATTATACGCATATACTGTTTCACAATTTTGACTAATTATGTCAAATAGGCGTATGCACAATTTTAGCGTTAAAGGGACTGCACGAAATTTTCTTTACATCGTGGAGTTGGTGAGTAATGCAACCTTTGTTTTAACACCGTCCAAAACCATTTTCTATCCGAAAATCGGTCTGTTTGCCAGGACTCTGATAGTTGCAGACGCGTCATTACGTCACTACATAACGATCTCAATTACCGGCGTCTGAGCGCTTTACCGCTGGCAGGCTCGGAATGAGTAACCGTAAAGATAATTTCGTCTTCCACAAAATTCGTTCACTTGCGATCAAATCGATCTTGACGGCTTATACGATAAACGTTTTGGTCGAATGGCAAATACTTGCAAATAACTCTACTTATAATGAAAAGTCGACAGCCTCAAGTTTGGTTTTATGATGCTAAATGTAAAGAGCTAATATTATGCGATGCTTAGATTTAGGCGGCTATATTTTCTGTTGTATTCGTTATAAATTTATTTAAGCTAAACTATGCTTATGCTATAACTATGGTAGACGATTTTAAATTTTCTATCTAAATGTCTATTTTTATACGTTTTAGTCTAAAATCCACTACAAGTATGAAATACGCAATAACTTTAAACATATATTGTTCGTTTTCACAAGAATTACATTTATCATAAGACTAAATGATTTTTAACAGATCTCGACTCAAAGGAGTACTAATAATTCAAACCACCTAAAGACTGACAGCTTACAGGCTTCGTAATTTCAATTACCACTTCAACTGCTGAAACTCAACAAATTAAATGCCTCAAAACAATCATTCCAGTTTTTTTTCACACGATCACGTTACTGCATAATATCTCTACCCACCTGACAGATAAAGCAGCCCACTCTTGACATGTAATTAAATAGTGCTCCGAGTGTTAATACTAAATTTAATATCTCGAAACCGACTTCACCAGTTCTAGGTGCGAAATCCTGTGCCCTGTAACACAAGTTCTCGTCGAAACTAAATTCGTTCGAAAACTGTTGTGAGTATTGCAAAAAATTGGTTAGGTTACGAGAATTGTGTCTTTTGTAATATTTTTCGTCAATTTATTTCAATGGATCGTCATCAATTTATTGGAACGGAATTAAGTAAACTTATCGTTCCGATAAGTCTACTCAAATACCAAAAGAATTGCGACTCTTAAATTGTTATGATAGAACAGTAGAATGCTAATAAGATAAATGTAATGAATCATACATATTTTGTGATGCCGAAACCAGTGAAATAATCAACTGCAATTTTACTCACTTTTTTCCACGTTTGTAGTGATGTAGGAAAGCGAAATCGGATCTGTATAAATAACAGATTTTTTTTTTTGTTATTAAAACTTAACGTTTTACGGATTTCCTTTTGATTCTTATTCCCGACATTTTGAACACGTTACAGAGAACATGGTATCCGTGCTTGGCTGGCCGATACGGACCTAATAATATACTTAACTCAGGCTACGGTAACCTTTTGGGACAGTTATTTTATCCGGCAGAAAGTGTATCTCAACGACTTGCAGTGTTGTTCCCATTTCAATAGGCAACATTCATCAAAAGTTTTTATAAATTTTATTCAAGGAGGTCAAAAACTGGAGACTTTTTTAACCGGGATGCTTCGGGTAAGGTATCTGTTAATTATTGCGTAATGTAGTCCTTCTTAAATTTTCTTTACACTGTAGAAATTCCCTAAAATAGTTTTATTTAAAAAAATTATTTCTTTGATGAGAAATTATTTCACGTTATTAATTTCATATCATTATAAGCAAAAATATTTCGATCGTGTTTGTCTCTGCGTGGTGGTGGACAAATACTCTTTGAACAGCACTAAGATACATGTATACGTTGTTCTTCACTTTGCTTTACATTTCAATATTGATTACAAAACAAAAGCTGTTTGCGAGAGCAAGTGGTAAATGATACGGCGTCTTCAATACGAAAACGGTTGTAACTGTAGACGCTTTGTTTTCTTAGACAGTTCCCACAGTGAAAATAATTGACTGTCGGCTCAAAGAAATATAGCTTTCGCGTTTCGTTTTTTGCCATAGTAAGTAGTTACAAGCTCGAATATTTTGCCAATGATTCGGGTTTTAATGCAAAAAGTCACTTGATAATATATCAAAAGAATATTAAGTTCTTATCTCAATGTAAACTTCAAACCTTTTGTTAGGAGAGAAGAGGACAAATGGGCAGGAATTTCACCCAATGCTAGTTATGCTGAGGTATCCTATATCATATACTTATGGACATCCACATAATCCAAGGCATGGCTAGCATTTAAAATTCCATCTAATGTAAATCGAACCAGTCACCAAAGTAATTTTAAAATAATACAGACAGTTAATTAAAATTTGGCACAAAGCCAAAGGTTTTACGTAATAGGTCCAATTCTAAATCTGCCCCTGAATTAACTATAAAGATCTCAAAATAAAAAAAACAAAAAACTAAAGGAGGCCTGAAGAATAAAAATAAGAAAAATGTTTTTATGAGGAAAGTAAATTTCTAAAACTTATAATGTGACTGATAAAATATTAACGAATAAATGGCTTTCAGTTAAATTACTATTGGAACTGGAATCACTATTGAATAATACAAATAATAATGGCAGAATATTTTACAATTATTGTTTGTGAGATCGATATTAAATGTTATTGATATGCAATTAAACAATGAGTGATGTCAAACTGATATCAGTATTGGTGTCGCTGAATATTTTCAAAACAAAATAAAACATAAGGTCGTTATCCGTGAGCTATAGCAGACATTGAAACAAAATATTCAAACTAAAGTGGTTTCTATTCCGTTAAGTAAATAAAAATCAATATCATACATCAACTGTCAGCCATTAAGCCGAATAGAGACCTTATAAACTTTATAAACACTCTTCAAGCGATTGTTATTCGATTCAGATCGCCTAGGCACCCTTTAATTTAACCTCACATTAAGTGTTCGGATACTACCGACATTACTTTACCTCTAGTGACACGAGCGCATAATTCACGTCATAGAGGCCATTACTGTAAGTCAAAATGGCGGGCAACTATCAAAGAGAAAGCTCGCGAGCTCTCACATCATTCTCCATGGTCTTGTCTATGGGGCTCTCGTAGAGACGACCATAAGCAGGAGTGGAATGATCAATTTTTGACTCTATTCGACCGAGAGTAAGTCGTAATTCGCGTGTAGATGGAAGTAATTTCTTTCATTTTACTATGACAGGACTAAATTTATCAATTTAAGAAGATTGTCCGTTGTCTTGCACTATTAACACGTTAACATTGTGTCGGGTATCGTTGCTAAATATTAAATAATGGAAGTTTCGCGCGCTCTACCGATAAAAGACTACACAAACTCAATCCAAGGTATCCGAGCGATAACTCAATCATTATACGCAAAACGCAAGCTGATAAATATGTTTCAAATTATGTGAAACACTCTCAGTAAAACTGAACATGAACACTATAGTTATCTTATTATACTTAGATTTACTTAAGTCACAAGTTGTAAAAGATAACCGATATATAATACCGCTAATTACCGACTTCGTATATATGATCAATATCAAAATCACTTTAACACTGAATCAGCCAGTTTTTGAAGTGGAAGTGTCTTGAAATAATACTTTTGTCTTTGAAAGCTTAAATAGCAGTTGCGAGCAGCATGTTTTATTGACTTCCAAACGTAGTAGATGAGGAAACTGTTGAAGTGGTACAAACGTGAGCATGTCATCTATGCATTTAATAAATCGCTCTGTTAGTAATAGCTCATAAGTTCATTCGACTGATATTATTTCCCAACTTTGTTTGGGAATGAAAGACAAACTTATTTATTAACTATTTAATTTATTATATTGCACTTATAATTTACATATAACAAAATGTACACAGAACTAAATAACTGAAGTATATGATGCATCTAATAAGCACAAGTTCAAAGAGAAACTACGATAAAAATTTAAACATAACAAGAGTAATAGAGTAACTTTAAAACTCTCAATTAAACACTAACACTACTTGGAATTAAACAACCATTATAAGACGCATTGTAATTCGCTTTACATGAGATACCTAAAACATGGTGAAACGTATGCTTAATAATCTAAACATACATAGTTCTATTAATACACAAATATAGAGTTTAACTAATTAAACTACTGATCGAACCTAAAGTAATCTCCGGTAGATATCTTACCGTTGTTTAAATCTTAATCAGGGAAAAATAAATATATAATAATAATACAATAAATAGTATTGCAACAATTTAAGAAGCCAAATTGGCACATCATACTCCTATCATTAAACAGCGTTCTTCGACGGGTTTTAATCTTATTCTTCTTGCAATTAAAGCATCGAAATATTCTAATAATAGGCTTAGAAACAACCTAGAATATTCTAATGAAAATCACGTGATCCTTTGTTTACGTATCGAAGAGTAATAATTACGAGCATTAATATAATCGAGTATCATAAGACAATTATAAAAAAACTAATATTGTCGATGGCACCATATGTTCGTCAGTACGTATTTTGACTCTTGAAGTGAACACTGTTAAAAGTTCAAGCGTAAATATTAACAGCAATCGGTCATAATTATTTCTACACAATGTTAAAATAATAAGACATATTAATTTAGTTAAACATTTTATCATTGAAATAGAAAATTTAAATATAGTTTTTTCTCGATAAATAACGTAATATTTAAATATTTAAATAATTGACGTAATTATTCTTAAAAGATATGAAAGTAATTGACAAATATAAATTATAGAGGAAATAAGCAAAAAAAAAACAAAATTTTTCGCTTTCACTTTCCATCATATCTTATAGAAAGAGAATATGAGGTAAGAAATCTTACTAGCGTATGAAAAAACTACATCTTATTCATAATTTTCAATTCCATCAAGCTATTGTATTTAAGAGATAGTGTATTTTACATAAGAAGCTTAAAGATTTCCTTAAAATTAAAACTGCATCCTAATAAATTCTTACTTGTAACTTAAATAAAAACTAACATAGTATTTTATAATTTACTTATAAACCTTATAATTAAATCAAATACCTATATTATTCAAAGGCCAAACGTATAGTAGCTATCAAAATAATAAAATTCATGAATTACATTCGCATCTTGGTTATTATTATAATCAGATTTTTTTATCATATATAAATATATATTTCATTTTATATTTTTAATAATAATAGTCCCTCGATTTGCTACTTTTTAAATTATTCGTTTAACACAAGGACTTTTTTTACATTTAAAACACAATAATAGTTACATATTTAACAAATTTTTTCGTAGATCGATATCGGAATCTTTGTAATTGTGGTGAAGTGCGGCAAGTTTACATATACTTTCCTGAAACATGAATACAAACTTATTGTAATGCAATAAATTTAATATGCGTATATAAATGTAAGATTTCGCCAAACATAAGCTCATAAATGTGTCAGCTAGTGGTTGTGCGTGTCTATGTAAAGAAAATATATTGATTGAAATACATATGATTTTTTTATCATCTGCCTAAGAAAATCTATATTATATTCTAAAAACTACAAGTAATTTAAGCATCAACATAAATCTTGTAATTTTATCTTGTTATTTATGGAAAAATTGATGGTGAATTCAATAAGTACAAAACACCAACTAACTCTAATAATTGTTTAGTGTGTACATGTTTGATGTGTGAAACTTGCCAAAGCACACATTGAAACAAAGAAGGATATTCATATAGAAATAAACTAACATATTAACTTTAACGTGAAAGACATCTGGCGTGTGCATTCGAAAGCATGGAAAATGAAAATTCTAAGGGCAATTTTACTCACAATCCTTAGACACCGGTGCAGTGCTATTATTGTCGATTGCGCCCGAAGCAACTGTTGAAATACCAGTCATAGTCGGCGTGCCGCGGTACCGAACTAACCAAACATTTCTTTAATATTATCACCTGCAACAGCCATAAGCGAAACACGCCCGGAAGGGACCAGCTACTACGCTACTACTGCTGTATCCTTCTACGCCTTCGAAAACTTTACAAAATACAAAAGAATTCTGCTCCCGAAGTATTTGACTGGCCAGTCCTTTAAATATTTAGAGTAAGTTTTAACGGTCATTTTTATGTAATAAATGGTCAAGAGAGCAGGCGCATCACTTCGTGTTAATTGATTACCGCCGCCCATGCTAACTATATGACGCCTATTGAGTGCGTATTCTTCCTTTAAAAGAGTGGGCCCCAGCTACCTTACTCACTACATGCCAATTCTAATTTAACTACAGTTTAGCTTCAGTACGACTTTATTAAAATTGTGCTATGATTTTACCCGATTTTGTATTTTCTCTAAATATCTAAGGGACCAATTTTACCAGATTGTCCAATGCAATGTCAACTTATCATTGTCATCAATGTAATAATCCTCTATTTTAAATACAACTATACATTCATACTTAGAAATTACTTCTAAAGCATTCATAGAAAAAAATACGATTCCATTTCATTGATTTGAGTAAAAAAGTATAGAAAGTAGCGTATGCTTATGATTACATTGGGTTACTCTATATACTCTATTTATTATTATGTGATTGTACATTGTCATATTTTTTTCAAAATAAGTCGTTGAGAATCAAAATTATTTAGAACTTTAGTCTTGAAAACATTTATTGTTCATAATATGTCGAAATTATTTACTTACCAAATAACAATCCAATTATTATAAGCCCAATAACACCCATTATAATCATCATCTGGAAAGGAATAAGTTAATATAAATAATAAAATAACAGTAAAAATAATGGTTTATAATAATAAAATACAGGTTCATAACCTAGAAAACGAAACGGAAAATTAAAAAAACACAACTCAAAAAATATAATGAAAAAGGTACTAATACACTTAAAGCTCATGTAAAAATACATGCAAAAAATGTTATTATGAAACTAGCGATGATAGATTTATAACATTCAATGTTAATAGTTTAATAATATATTTTATGTGAAATTTTGGCACGTGAGCAATCTGTTAACGGGACGTTAAGTGATTACCCATGGACATATAAAACACCTGGGACGATGTAGATACGTTGCCAACATTTTAAAACAGTGGGAGAAACAAATAAGTACTACAGAATTTGTTTTAGCTAAGACAACACTTTCCTATATATTTTTTATCAAAAATCCTGATTTTAAAAGTGAGTACGTTCTGGACACTCATGGAAAATAATTAATACCCTGAAATTACCTTTAAGTTTTGTAACCAAAATTTATTCTTCAAGCTCTTCGCTTGTTGCTCAAACTGTGAAGCGCCTTGCTGAAGAGCATCTGTAAATATATTTCGGCAAGGTGAAAAATTACAAAAAAATATTTCTTTAGTTAGTATTGTTTCAAACTATTCTCTCTAAAAAGTTATACTGATTCTTCTTCATATGAATAGTAATCAATAGTACTTTATTCATTTTTTTTCAACTTTTATTAAAATACTATTTATATCTATTGTTGCCGCGTGTAGATATATTGCACTTTTGTAAATGAAAAATCAAATAAATAATCGAAATTTTATTCAAAACAAAAAACCGTATACTATCCGCAAAGTGTACATATACATTTAAAATTTAAATTCCCGTCGTGTTGAATATAACAATGTATCCCAAGACCTTGCATGCTATAAATTAATAATTTAAACATTTAATATTGTAAATATTGGATCCGTAACTATAGTTTCTTTAAAAAATATAATTCAATATTTTGTAGCTAACACTCTAGTTTGCCTTTAGACACTATTCTAAATCGAAGAATCTCTTGGACAATGCGTTTTCAATGAAAATAAATTATATAGGGGAAGGTTGAATTCTTACTAGCTCTATCATCCAATTCTGATAGTTTTGCATCTCTGTCAAGTACTTTTTCAACATTGGACTTCATAATGTCCACCACCTGAAAACAATATAATTGAAATTGAACAAAATTATGTCAATAACAGTTTCTCTTATATAGCGAATATTAATAATCTCTTATGATGAATTAAGTAAGATTAATAAATTGTATGAACTCTATATCTACAAAAATAATACGACTTCTGTTTCAACCAGTTCATCTTATCAATTTATTTTCAAATTAGATGTGCTGTAATAACTATCGTACTACGTTGGTATTCTAGAAAACGAATGAGTTTTACGTGTGTGAAAACAAAAAGTACAGTTTAACATTATTATTGTATTAAAAATCTAAATAGTATTCTGTAACAGTAGATAAACTTACGAGATAGCTATAACACAAATCGAATTATTCGATATAATCAAGCAACCTGAATTCAAATCCGGTACCAATGATATTTTAAGTTCGAACTTATCACTTGCTCGTGTTGGAAAGAAAACATCGTGAGGAAACCTGCATAATATGTTTCCAAATGATAAATTATTTCCTAATAGCCTCTGTACGGAAAAGGCCTTTGCCCAACAGTGGGACACACATAGGCTGCTACGTACGTCAAGTTAATGAGTTACATTCACCTCATCAACTTGGGCTTGCGTCTGCTGAAGCCTTCGTTGGGCGGCGATCTGCTGCGGCGTGCGGGGTCCACCGATGATCTCGCCATCGGGTCCGGTCTGAGGCTCGGCAGGCGCTAGACCGCCTGGTGCTTCACCCTCAGCTGCCCTGAAATGGAAGTGGTTCAACATTAATTTAATACTAGATCGCGAATACAACGAACATCTGCTGCAAACTGTCTCAATTAAAAATTATAAACGATCGGAAGTATATTTTTTTGTGACAAACAATTAAAAAACTGTGTATAACTATTCCAACCATTCTTTCTCTCTCGAATATTACTTATATACAACTTCTTCACAGCTATATTCAAACAATTTGTATGGATTAATATTGTAGTTGCGTTTAGAAAAATTAGCACCTAAAACTACAGTAGCGCTTTTAATTATGTTTTTGCCTTTAAAATAAATAAAAATATAAATACGTACATGTTTCATATAGACGTATCCATACAGTGAACATTTAAAGGCTCTTATAAAACTTAAAATCCACTGGATATGTCATCGGTGACGAAAGTTAACACTCGAAAATATCGGCTCTCAAACGCAAGAAGCCTTAACGTGGAGCTCAAACCGAGCGTTCGTGCTTCAATATTTAATAAGCTGAGTGCCAATGAAACAGTAATGGTGTGCCAATCGATATAGCAGTTGGCAAGATGCCACACCAGTCGTAACATGATACGCTGCGTCATTACTTCTACGGCATTATGTAAAAATGTTGATGAATACATTGAAAACGGGGCTGCGGAAAACTGAAGTGTGCCCGCAATTTTATTTGAAAAGAAAGAGGTGTTTTGTGTTAAGTACTGACTTATAATGTGTTGTAATACATACATACATACTTATTAAGTTCACTTCATCTAGGACTCAAAGATTAAATATTGAGCCCTTTAAGAGTACGCAGCTCACTTCTTAAATCTAGGCAAAAATGACAAAGTAGTACTTTCCAAATATTAATATAATTTCTTAGATCCCAAATTCTAATCTTTTCTTATTTCTTTGATCCCAAAATGCTTGTGCCAATCAGTCTGCCAGGACGATTACAAATACGAGTCAACGATAAAGAAAAGAGTAGTTTCGAAATCCAAATCAGGAACTTATGCGAATTGTGCACGCGTCATAGATTCGAACTGTGAACCTCAGGCGGCAAGTCTCACTTTCTGCCCAATAGGTATTCTCCATACATGAATACTAACTTCATGGCTGGACAGCTGGACAATAATGTTTTCAAAGACCCTCATATTTAAAGATTTGAAAAATATAGTATTGTAAAAAGTGTACAACGATCATTGATATATTCAAAAAATTATACCCCAATAAACTCAATTTTAATGATCGTTTATTCTAACTTACCATTAACGAACTTTATTTATTTTTAGTTTTAGATTTAAGCTATATTTTAAATTATCTAAATATAAAAAATAGCTTAAGCTTTATTGAAGTGACAAATTGATCGTATTGTAGGGGAAATGTAAAATCCCTTCAAATGAAATGGTCATGAAATTTCAATTTCACATTTTGATCACAGCATTAAAAACACTCATGTCGTCGCAAAAAAATATAAAAAAAAATTCATTGACTGAAATTTTATTGCTATTATACATAACAAGTCAATCTTAAACTCGATTCTAAAACACTAAAAACCATTCGTTTTAAATGGTTTTAAGTTATTATCATAAATTTATCTTTCTGGTATGTCTGAAATTGTTATAACATTCAGAAGCAAACTTACATTGCTTTGCAATTATCTATCAAAGTTCAGAAACGATATTAGTACCTAACGTAACCGCTTTGTATCATTTAAAAACATTTTCATAGTATTCTTGAAATTCTCAATATAGAAATGTAATTTAAACATTTTTTTCATCAACGAACCAAATTATAAATCACAAATTCAGCAAGAAATTATTTAATCAACAATCACAAATTTTCAAAATAACGTCACGTTAGGTGCAAGCCTGTCCTGTTTGTACTATTAACGCATAAAACAAAAAAATACTCACATTTTCGCTGGTTTTTCGCCGACTACAGTCCTCGAGACGGTATCGATGACAGTGAAAGTTATATCTTCAGTTAATTACAACGTGAACTGAGGGGTATAGCTTTTAAGCTCTCACTTGAGTTTTCAGGGGAGCACGATTGCCGCATACCTCGATGGAAGTCGGCCGCAGTAATGTTGCGCGGAGAAGTATTTTTGAGTCGTTTAGTTTTCCATTCAAGTACGCAGCGGAATTTTAATGAACATTACGACTAGAAATTTTAAGATAATTAAATATATCAAAATGATAAAAGGCAAGACGATTTTTTTTTAAATTACTTATTATAACAGTGACATTGTTATACTGGTAATTAAAAATGTTCACCGGTACTTCACTCTCTAGACGAAACGAGAAAGAATAAAACTTTAATTTCACCCCGGTCTTCGGTGAGGTCGTGGTACTTCCTCAGACGAGCTTGCCTATCCGTTGCCCAGACGCCTTGCACAGCAAGACATGTTGTGGCCCTAACGTGGTACTTCGTTGGCCTGTGCTTTCATGTAGCAACAGAAGCTACTGTATGGCTGTATAAAATATTACAGGTGTTGGGGTTTTATTTTATTCTTCATATATTTATATGAAGAATATTATTTAGGTTACGTACATGATCTGTAATATACGGCCTTAAATTCGAACAGGATCAATAAGCTTACAATGTTATTGTTGTTTTAATATTAAATTAAAAAAAAATCACTAATAGCATTTGTCGACGTGACTGTACCGCATGAATCTCTTACGCATGCGCATTGGCATCGATTGACGCTACTCTTGTGGTAGGTTCGGGTTGAGCAGCACGTGTAACATCATATCAATGAAAAGCCGCCATTTTAAGCCACTATATGAATATAAAAAATACACGGCATACAACATTAATATACGGTAAAGTACAAATTGAACCCTAAAAATACGATCTATTTTAAAATGTTTAACTTATCAATTTTTATTTTAGTGGTTTTATACGTACTACTCCACATATAATCAAACAAGTATGAAACTAAATTTTGACTACCTTAACATTCAAATCATTTTTATAGAATTTTAAAGGTCATCCCAACCGTCAACAAAGCTTTTCGAACCTTAACAAATAACCTCCAAGGTCTGTTGAAGAAATTGACTTAATTTGTTCATTATAAATGAATTATATTTTATTAAACAGTAATGACACATTAATTAATTATTTATATAATATTATAAAAAAGAGAGGAAAATTATATTTCCTTCTATTGCACACAAAGTCGACGTGGTAAAATTTTCGATTTTCAAATGATAATATAAATAAATGCATTTTTAACAACGTATTATAGAAGAATTCCAGACTGGTATTATTTATACCAATCTAGAATTTTCGATCGAAATGTAATAACAATCGCGAATAGTTCAAATCGTACTATAGAATATAACATATTGCTCAATTTGGGAGTTAATAACAATTTCATTACGTCAACAATTATTTACAGAGGCCGTTTTCATAATGTGCCTAACGTATTGGATCAAATTTTAAAATGTACCCTACTAATAAAAACGAGTACACAGTGAGAATTGGTTCCTTTTTTTCCAATATCAATACATCGACCTGCAACTCGTTCACCAGTCATCATGTCAATCTAATTACAAAACGAACGTTCTTAAGCAGCGTGAACTCCGCCGGAGCGTATCCACATCAATCTCCCTTATGATAAATACATTAAAAATAAATTTTATAAGCCCATTAAAATTAGGGCGGTCGGGCCGCTAGCAAATTGTTGAGTGCGCCGGCGAGGGCCACAAAGGGCGCCGACTAATCAATTGCCTGTAGAGACGCCCGCACCGGAGCAGGGTCCGAATGTCAAAAGTGCCTAACCGCAGTATTCACTATTCAAATGAATACTCACCCAACAAATGCGTCCAAGAACTTATTTCTCTCCCACTACGATCTTCTTGTAAATCTAAAATATCTATATTGAATAATTTAACTTATTTTTTAACTTCTATTTTCATTTCAAAATAAATAACATACTTATAACATTGCAGAACAATCGGTCATACCAACTTTTATTTTAAGGAACGATACTATGGTGAATAGATAAATTTTAACCAAAATTATGTAACAAACATTTTCACAACTAATATTTCTATAAATGTGATGCTTTCCGTCGGACAATCCCCAAATCATGTTTTCACTTAACTTATATGTCATTTTTATTGAGGTGCTGTGAACGTAAAACGTCTTTTAGCCTCACAAAGAAAAACCAGAAGAATTTCTAATCAACAATTAATCTTAGCAGTTAATCTTTTTAATATGAAAAGACTGTTACTGGCCATACAAAACTTATCTACAATACTTACTTCTACCACAGCTTTTCTTAACCTAAACTGTTTTGTTAGTAAAATTGCCTATATATCTAGAAAATCAAGAATTTATTGTTAAAATATAGTATGCTAAGATCAGAAACTGATTTATAGAAAAATTAAAATGTTTAATTTTTCAGTTACATCTTTCGTCGTGTTCATATCAGGCCGGCGAACTAAAACACCGAATGCCGACTCTTCATATATTTTATTAGCGATACACTGAGAGCCATCGTAAGTCAGTATTCTAACCCATTTATTCATTTCACTTGTATTTACAATTACTTTTTCTTAAGAAGTTATGATTATTTAAAAATTATGGCGTAGAGATGCTTTATATTTTGTATTTACTTATTGTTTGTTAAACAAATGGGTTAAAATTTAAATATTTATAGAGGTGGGTATTTTCTACAAACTTACAACGTAGTGTGGATTAGCATATTCCACAGTTGAGCCTGTTCATTTATATGCTGTCTTAATCGAAACTATTTTAACGAATTAAAAAAATGCTTTCATTTTAATAGGCCTTTGTCCGTCTGTCATTCCCTTTGTCAAGCGGGATGTCGATTTTAATAGGCGATTTACATACACCTGGTACTTTGAATGTTTTAATTTTAAAATTCGAATATACTACATATTTATCGTATATCGTGTGTGCCGATAAATATTCGTAGACAAGTCATTATTAAAAGTTAATGGAAATTTTACTATTCTTTAGCAACTTCATCTCAGTATCTTTTTTTATTGTGAGTCTAAACTTACCCCTAGATACAAGACAAACTTAGTAAATTTAATTCAATAGAAAATCCTTCGAAATTACTGTAAAATATACATTCTGATTTTTTTTATATAGAACGTAACAAACTACCCAGTGGTTCCCTCAAGGCATGGTAGGTCACACCTTAAATATAAAAAAAATAATTGCAAATATCTCTCTAAAAGTAATCTAATTGCAAGTGTTGTTGCACTTGCTATTTCAAGCCAATCTACATATGTAAAAGATGATTTGATCATTCAAACAGCGGTAACCGGTAACAGAGCGCAGTGCACGCACAGTTTGATACTATAAGTTCCCTGTTATATTGTTTATTATACAACCTTTAGCCCTACTACTGTATTACATATCCTCTGGCCACACTATCAGGACTACATTTATGGCATATGCGTTGATGTTACAAACGTCACCGCCGAATCCCGAGGCAGGTGCAGCCCTTGCTGGCATTCTATCAACAATTAGCCCACTTAACCTGCAACTAGGCGTTGTAAACAAACCCCGGCTTTGTCCACCAAGTTAACGTGGCCCGGCTAAGTGCTGGCCGATCCTTGTTAACTTTTTAGGTTAACAAGGCGACCGCTCTGTTTACGCTGCCTGATATTGGTACAAGGAGCTAGCGCCTTGCCGATTGTAGTGCGGTCCAATTCGTAAAGAGTGGCGTTTTTAGGTTTTAAGCTTTTTTAGGTTGTCCTTATTTAGTTCATTTTTAAACTATCTCACGTAACAGGATATATAAAGAGTACTACAGCTCATTAATAAATGACTCTGTTATTCTAGTTATGGTTAGGAGGCCACGGGTCCAGTGTTAGATTCGCAAACTTGACGAACTGCGTGTTAACTTTAGTTGTCTGTTATTAATATAATATTCGTTTTATACTGGAGTACGTGATAATATGTACCTATCAATTATCCATACTTCCATACTAATATTATAAATGCGAAAGTAACTCTGTCTCGCTTTCACGCTAAAACTACTGAATCGATTTAAATGAAATTTGGTACAGAGATAGTCTAAATCCTAAGAAAGGACCTAGGCTATTTTTAATTGGATTTTTTTAAAGAAAGGTATTTATTTAAGGGCTTCAAGGCGAGCGAAGCCGCGGGCGATAAGCTAGTATTACATAAATAGGAGTGATATATTTTAAAGTAACTGATAATGTCGCTGACAAAAGTAAGACATTTTCTTTCGGTTTCCATTAAATTACTGTGCAAATGAGTTCATTTTCATTATAAAAATTATCATGACAAATAGGAAAATATGTTTTTTGATTACAGTCACTACAAAGGAACTAATAGATTGATTCCAATATTATTTACAATATTCTTATTAAATTGATTTTATTCATCTGAATTTGAAAATAAAAATAAAAAAAATGCTTAACTCTTTTGCCTTAAAACCGCTAACCAGAGTTTCAAGAAGAAAAAAATAATCGAATGCATGTTGTTTAAGTCCATCGACATACGCTTCATGTCCTCTGAGAAAATTAATTTGTAACAAAATAACAATCGTTGCTTAAAAAAGCGTTGCTTTGAGCGTTTTTAATTTATCATATGAAACCGAAAGGTTTTTATGAATATTTTAAGTATCACAATATTTAGAAAAGCGTGGTAGGTGAGGGAAAGGGCTGTTCAACCATCTTTACCATAGCTCTTCCCATTTGAATCTTTGATAACTTTATCAGAAACGTGACTAAATGAAATTATTTTAACCGTGGTCTAATTTATAAATATGTTACTACATGCCCATTTTAAAAGTCTACATAACAGGCAATTTGCCTTAGGTCTGCGGTAAAAGATGGACTGCCTATACTAGGGACAATTATATTAAAATAAACTAAGCTGTTGCCTCGGAACCAAATCCGCTATTGCACTTAGAGAAGCGTCGCTAAACTTTATATAAGCACTGTCAGTCAAGCTACAATTTCGACCTAACCTTTACATTTTGATGCGTAAATATTTACTAACACACAGCCGAGAGGCTTCCACTGTTTGTGAACTCTTACGTCAACATTGCTCGAACTACTCTAAATAAATAATTCTAAATATTTATGAGGCAAATTCTAACATACAAAATATTTAAAGGTATTTTTAAATGATAATATATTTCATGGACTTCCGGATACTACTGACAAATATCCGTGACTGAGCATTCTTCCGGTCTCTAATTGAAAAAATATATATATGAATTACCTGGTATTTATAATATAGATTTGCTAAATTGAGACAACTAAGCCCATGTAAAAACGAATGCTTTCAATTTCCTAAGTCAGACTGTGTCAAATAAATAATTTATGATATATTTTAACACAATGTTATCTAGTTCCAAGCAAAGTAATAACTTTATATGCATAGCTTAAATATTTTTTTGAATACGTACAGACGAAATATTATTCCAGTATCAACCGCACACACTTTGACGTTTGAGACAGGCTCACTAACCACTACGCAAATGGGATCGACTAAATAAAAAGCGTTGATTCAAGGGAGCGGCAAACTGAAATTTTAAAAACGCCAGCAATGTTGCCGGATAGCTCAGTGGTAGTGCGCTCGCTTTCAAATCTATATACTAGAGCAACCAAAGTTGAAATCCTTGTACCGCACCAGGTGGACTCTTCCAATCCAGTCCACAGAGCCAGTTCAGTAGCCTTTGCCCAGCCGTGGGCATACAGGCCGTTATATATTCGTTTTAACAAACACGCCAATGTTACACTTTCGAACATAGCTCGGCTGATGAGGCGGTGGACACACACAGGCTGTTACTTTATATTCGTTTTGAAAAAACATAAAACGCCATCGTTATACTTTCAAGCGTGGCTCGGCTGAACGCCGCATCGCGTCCTCCTCACAAATTTCGCACTGAACAACGGGAGCGAAGTCCCTACGAAATACAAACATCGGGGGGCAGCGGAGCGTTTTAGGTTCGTGTAATCATCGGCGGGCTAATTCCTGTGCAAGTAACTGTATCGTTTAGCGTATCATTGTAAAGAGCGGTGTCACCGAGGAGAGCTTTAGACGGAATTCGGCTATTCGTCGGCGAGCATTATCACGTACACGGTAATAGGTGCAGCGGGTGCGCGTGCCGGCATCTGTGCAAACACGTGGATTGTGAGAAACGGACTTTTTAGACGCCACAAATGGACGGCCCGAGACGCGCCCGACGATCGTCTTTATATTGGTATCGGCGTTTAATACACAGCACTTTACGGTCCACGGACCACGTTCTTCCCCTTTCATATATTATAGATCTCGTGAAGTTGTCTTTATCTATCTTAGCACAGTCACTACATAGTAAAGTAGTACCGCTGTCTGTCTGTCCCTGTGTATGCTTAGATCTTTAAAACTACGTAACGGATCTTAATCCAGTTTTTTTTACTAGATTTCAGGTTCGATAGAGGTTTATATGCATTGCACCCGTGCGAAGCCGGGCCGGGTCGCTAGTTTGTTCTATATCTATCGCTAATACACTTACGAATAGTAAAAACTAACAGATTTAATTTACGAAGCGAATGGAGGAATGGAGGAACGGAGGATGAAAATCGACAGAAAGGCGAACTGGATTATACACGCACAAACCCACACCCACGGTAGCATACACACGTGTGTGCTTAAGTTGATTTATAGGGTTCTATACCCAAAGGGTAAAACAGGACCCTATTACTAAACTTCGCTGTCTGTCTGTTTGTCTGTATATCATGAACCGTGATAGTTAGACAGTTTTAATTTTTACAGAATTTCATACAATATACATTTACTTAATTAATAAATAATAAATAATCTATTTAATGAATAAATAAACAATATAAGTTTAATTATTATTACATTACAACTGACGTACATTAATTGTAAAGTGATGTATTTTCTTATATTTCGATTTAGGTAATAAAAACATATTACAAAGTATGCTCTAGTAATATTATTACTTTGTATTAATGAATATAACCTAAGTGATGTTAAGAAGTCTCATACGAAATAAATCAAATAGCAGTACAAGTTCGCTTCTTCGAAATCATTCTATTTGAAATTTCATAAAGCCAATGCACATTTCGAAACAATGGATGTTTAAAAGTTAAACGTTCTTCGGAGGTGAACTTTATGAAAATGTTAGAGTACCAACGATTTGTCATCACATTCCCTTCGACCACTTAAGGTTCGATTCCATCTGTTAAAATCGCTCTACGCCCCTACGTGGGATACAATAATATCGATGCCGAGTTGATATTTCGTAAGCAGGAATAATATACGTGATAAAATAATATACTTGAAATAGATGTACTAACCACATGAACATAAAATATTTTATTTAATAAATAATTTAATGATATTTTAGTAGATTAGTTCAATATGATATTTAAAACGTGAACTTTTGTAGTTACCGGGAAGATGCAGGTTCAAATCCTGAAGCGCCGGAAGTTTTTATTGATTTATGTTTAAAAATTCATGTTTTACATTGTTTTTGTTACAAATTTAATAAATATACCAATATGTGTAAGCTATACTTTGTTTTATCGAGCTAAGAAGGTAGAAATATAAATACTTTTACCAAATCACCGTAGTTTCACTTTGCAAAACAATAACACTGGTATAATTACTTATTTTAGCACTTTAATATCACTAATGAAACACCACTAACGATTTAATTTATGATACCGATTGAGCAGCACTATCGTGTATACTTCTGGTTTGACAGCCAAAGAAGAAAACGAAGAAGACGAAGATCATGATCGATGAAGACCATAAAATCATTTATACCTCACAGAAAGTCACTTCTTTTAGTGTTGCCAACAACCTCAAGGAATGACTTACTTTAGTGTTGCCAACATATGATGACAAAAATTGTTAAAAAAATATTTTGGCATACGTACCGTGTACACATATATGCATGTAGTAAAAAGCGGTTATTTTAATATTACAAACAGACACTCGAATTTTATTTATCTATATAGATAGTGTTCGGTTTTTGTAAAATTTTACGTTCGTTAAATTCTTGAAAAAGCTAAAATGAAACTAAGTAATGAGTTTGACTTTTATGAAATGAGTTTGAACAGAAGGCGGCCAATGTAAATGTTGACTTCACCTAAAGGCTATCAGCAGCGTTAGAGGTGTTTAGAGTAATTTCTTCTAATACCTTCTGCTTCTCACTAATCTTTTTTTTAATTCCAAAACTGGCCAGCACTTGACTGCAGTGCCACCTGATATTAAGTGGCGATGCAACTGTAGATGATAAGCGCGCTAGCTCAGTAAATACCTATTCACTCTTACCTTGAAGACTCCTAGTCTTTTCTAAAGCTGTAATCCTTACTATACTTTCAGGCAAATACTACTGAATGGATTCTAATTAAACTTTACAATAATATAGCTTATACATCAGAATAACACATAGGCTATGATTTATATACATATTTTTAGGTATATCTGTCTTTATGACTGAATGTTACGACTTCAGCCTATTCTAGGCAGATGTAGTCGCGGGCAGCAGCTAGTACTTCATAATTTTAGTGGGTTACCATTTGCACATGTTCAACGTGGCTTTACTGCATCAAAATATATCTGTTAATAAATACGTGGTCTTTAATATTATGACTTGTGACTACAGATGTGATTTAAAAATATCGTCCGCCTTCACTAGAATTCATAGCATAATTTATAACTCTAGCTTTATATAGAGTCATTAAAAGTTTGATTCTTATTATACATATATTAACACCTAATTCATCCGTCTGCAAATGTTAATGTAAATTACTTATCTCTAGTGATAACGTAAGAGTAAGTTTTATCATTACTCGTGATTTATGTGTATTATAAAAATATTTTGAAAATATCCATCTCTGAGACATATATTACATAATTCCATAACATCCCATGTGGCCAAATTCAGAAAACCATTGCAAAGTAGTTAAATATGCTGTTAATTTGGATAGTATGTACAGATATAAAGTTTTATAATTTATAAAATTGAATTAAACGTTAATTAAAGATGTTACCGTGTGATTATGTTTAAATGCATTGAAATATCAAAAGCGATTCAACTGCAGAGATCGAAGTTCGTGAACTGACACACATACTAACATACGTAGGCTAATGTTTGATATGCGAATGTTGAAGGGATTTAACATTGCCGGAATGAGGTAGGTTGAGTCGAGAGGTCAGAACCAAGCGCTTTCGACTAAACTAAACAAAGCGAGCATTTGTGATTACACGGCATCTGTGGAGGCACGAGATGGACCTGAATACTTATTGCTAGGATATTGAAAATTGGAAGCCTATATCAAGAGCAATTGCGTTATTAGTGTAAAATTTAAAACTTTTAAAATAAACATAACATACGTAATTAATTATTATAGTTATATAATTACATAAGTTAAGGTACATAATTACTTTGTCTTAAATGATTGGTTGTCTTAAATTCTATAAATGGATTAACTATAAATGCAATCTAAACTTGTTAAACAGTTGTCAGATGAAAAGAAATAGTTTGTGTAAATGTCTCGTAAAAAAATGGGCGAATAAATCAAAAACAATAAATTTAAATATAATGAAAAGTAACTGTTGACTTAAGATAATTGCTATACTAAGCTATGATAACAAGTATTACAAGGAGCCCGCAGTTATAGAAACCATTACGACTCAATAGCATTATCATATTTACCAAATCACAGATGCATAGACATTTTAACGTAAGAACTTGTGAATAAAAGAGCAAAAAGGTAAAGAGCGAATACATGCGCATGTAAGACATGTGCATGGTTTAAATTTGAGTAACCAACTGTATCAAATCGCTATTTTAACGATAAGGCCGCCTTTTGTATACCCATTTTTGTAAATTTTTGTTGTTAATGCTTCTGTTGTTATAGTGTGTACAATAAAGTGCATGCATAAATAAATAAAATCAGAATACATATTATTTATAAACACTCGCTAGCTAGCGCTGTAAATTATTGTATAAACCTTTTCTGAAAATAGATAGTTTTATAAGGTGTATGCACATTTACTTTGTAATGCCAACACAGCTACTACGGGCTCAACGCATGGTTTCGTATCATCGCCAATTAACTCCTCACGTTTATCGGACCCTGGACAATGTGCTTCCTTCGCATTGCCGCGTAGGTAAGGGTATCTGGGGGGTTATTAATTGAGCATTGTGCCCCGTGTAATAGGACCGGCCCCTCGCCAGTCCAATCTTTATGAAGACGCACATGCGAAATATTAGGTGTTACTTGCGCCTACACAGATAATATTTAGTTACACATGTTAAAAGTCTGCGGTCGTTGGTTTTATTTTTTTATCTGTTTAGCTTTTTTCTTTGACGTTCGATCATCGTTTTTATTAACTAGCCATAATCCTCATAGATAACTTAAAAATTATCGGTTTCATTATATACGATTTTAATCGAATTTTATCAGTTTTTTTTTTTTTTATAAATGTAATTTTGTTTAAGATAGACTTCCGACCCTGAATATAATTACCGGTTAGCGGGATATTGAATTTTAAAACTTTTTTATTTAAAGGAAACATAAAAAAAATAACCGAAACACGCCTTTCTTTCGGTCTTTTCATGGATTTTTTAATTTTTTTTGTTAAAATTCAATAAGCGCATTCGTAGATTCAAATCAAAATTAAGAAATGTTAAGTCTATCAGTCCAATTTAAAGTAAGCGTCATAATACTCCAGTATTTATCTCGACAATTGGTCCTAGTAGGGCGAACAGTTCAGAGAATATGTAACAGTGGCTGCGTATTTGTTCGTGACGTCAAAGTTGCCGAGTTTACCAACGGCCTCCGCTGTTTGCAGTGGGCTCGGTTTGCGCAGGGCAATTCTGCAAATGAGATGATTTATGTGCGTATCTGTTTGCGTTTCAACGGAGTGCTAGCGTTAGCGCTGTTCTTAGAAAATGCTCGTATTTTTTAACTTGAACCTGCCGGTGAATGTTGGGCGAAATAATTAATAATTGTTTTATCTGTTTTTGTACGTAATACATGAATTATCTCTTTTAAAAGGTTTTGTATTGATCTTAATTAGTTATCCGATGGCAGATTTGCCATGGTAATTTTGATAAATGAAATGAACCTAAATTAAATTAGTAAATTTTGGCTTTTACTTTAAATAAAATATATGTTAGTATTAAAGATCATTTCTAGGTCACCGTGATGGATGGTGGGTCATCAAGTTTGTATGATATGGAGGCAATGAAAACCTATGAAAACAATACCTATAGGGTTGCAGATATTATGTTGGTGAACTTTTAAAAGTATGGGCCATGGTTACCTCACTCATTGCACGAAACGCGAATGTACAATAGTTCCCGAACGATCCTGCCAGTGGAGTTTCCACTAAGTCACAAAATGACAAACGAGGACAGTTTTAGTTGCATCCTCAAAAAATACTTATACTCTCTTTCACGTCATGGCTGTCATAAATCATTAAGTAGATCAGAGCTTCATTTTATATAGGAAATTTAGTGTTTGATGAAAGAGGGATAGGGGCGCGTTCCAGTATTACGTTTGCAATTGTGACAACTCCCGCCAACTCGTGAGGTCAACCCATTCGTGAGGACAAATGACAAGATTTTCTCAGAATATTTAATATGTTTTAAAGGGAACATTTTAAAAATTATGTAAGTATTTAAATTTTCGTTTATTTTTTTAATATAATAAAAAAAATTAAGAATCATTTATTGTCAAGAGACTAACGAAGACAAAAGGATATTTAACACCACATGACATTTTTCACTACATACTCAGTCAAAGTTTAGGAATGCATTCATATGTAATTAATTATAACATTTAAATTGTCACATAAACAAGAATAGTTAAACTAAAAAAAACAGTCGATAGACAATATCCAAACAGAGAACACCGGGAATTGCCCGAATTGTACATCGGTATGCTTAAAAAAACTCGATGTTTAGTAGGTGTAGTCAATTCTCGACGGTCCGCACCGAACCTCAATAGGCCATAAGCGCCACTCCTTAGCTGACGCACGCATGAGCACATG
Organism: Iphiclides podalirius; assembly: GCA_933534255.1. Lineage (NCBI taxonomy): Eukaryota > Metazoa > Arthropoda > Insecta > Lepidoptera > Papilionidae > Iphiclides > Iphiclides podalirius. The sequence goes on from OW152833.1 coordinate 8,066,614, forward strand.
CGCGGCCCTGCCCACTGTGGAGGGCCTCAAACCCGTGGGTTCTGGCTAGCCTACCGGTTCTGCGTTCGATGAAGCTTTAATAGTCTCGGGACTGAAAGCGTTAACATTATTTAATACAAGTGAATATTCTCGAAAAACTCTTAAGTATTTTTCAGTAAGAAATATGAAAAAAATTCGGTGCATAAAAATAAAACAATAGTATAAATAGTATAAACAACAGTACATAATATTATTAATTAATATTATAAATATTGATTTAAAAATATTTTCCGTTTTATTTTATTTTTTACCTAACGTAAGGTTTTTAATATTCCTACCGCTACCTCTGTCAAAAAAGTAGGTATAAAACATTAAACCAAAAGCCTGCTTACATAATACTTGAACGCTCGTTAGTATTCGAATATTCATAATGAACAAAATCAATAGATGCTGCGGTTCTTTTATTTCAAAATAAATCAATAATTTTCATAAATAAGCTTATTAAAGAAAACTGATGTACTATAAATATTTTACTTCAGGACTAGTATTTGCAATGTGTTTGATTTGTCGCTTCGCTCTTTCTGCGGCGGCTGCTTCATATCTGCAAACGTCCATTTTTACATGACGATATTCTGCAAATAAATTAAATACAAATATACATATAATCGAAGTATATTATTATTATTAGTAAACATAAATTAGTCTTTGCTTTGCACAGACAAGAATTTCAAAATATGTCTTATAACCCACAGATAAATGTTCCGGATATGGGAATTTGTTCACATGGTGGGTTGTTCTCTGACGGCTGGTCGTAAAAAATTTAGCCACTACCACCAATAACATCATTCACATGTCATACCGATGTCCACTAGGTTGTATAATAAATGCTTTAAATTCTGTCCTGCGCACATCTTCACGTAGATAGGCAAAGCATTGGATTACTCGGCCATATTCCGTCCGAATAAAAAAGGTAAGATTACATATATTTTATAGAAGAATTATAGAATTTTTTTAAAGAAGAATGTGTCTAACAAACAAGGAGCTACCTATAGCTTATGATCAACTCCATGTATGGGCAATCATACAACCCGTGTGGTTGGAATTACGTTACCTCACTCGCCAGACGAAATGCACTAAGTTTGGATGTTTCTGCTTAACACCGGACATCGGTTTGATTTTGCCATTCTTGCACAAACCGAAACTGGTGATGTTAGATCTAACTGAACGTTTTCATTGATATTTCTAAACCCACTTACGTTTCTTCTCATCGCAGTTATACTCATAAAGATCACAGTTGTCGTTAAACATTCGCGTAATCCCGAGGGAGTCCTGGCCGCAGATAGGTACAAAATCGTGCTGACATTGATCTGCCATTTTGCAGAAATTTATAACCTGTGAAAGATTTATTTTAAAGCAATTTTTTTAATTTATATGATATTTTATATTAATTTATACGAATTAGGGGAAGTCGATGGATACAGGTGGCTCAGGATCGTGCTTCGTGGCAGTCTGTGGGGGAAGTCCATGTTCAACAGTAGACTCAAACAGACTGAAATGACGATGATGATGATACGTAATATAATTTTTAAACATTACACATGTAGTTTATTTATTTATTAATTTTGTATTATCATAAATGAAAAATACTTTATGTTAGTGTTACAAAACTCACTTGCTTACGATAATAACTTCAATTATTAAGAAATTTTAACACAGTGACACATTGTCTTACATATAAACTGTACAAAAGACTAACTTACAGGCTCCAAGGGGAAAAAATAATCTTCCGCCTCTATTTCAACGTGCGCCCAAACCTCCGTAGCAAATCCTAAAATGATTAAACCTGGAAAGAAACTCTCGATTAAGAAACTTTTTGACATATTAAAATAAAGAATTTAAAAAAAAACATTTTTTGGATCGCTCACTGAAAAACCTTCGCATAAATATCATTATTTGCGCACAAGTGGTCCTCACAACGCACAACCTTGTTGTAGTTCTGAAGAACGCGTAGATATGTTTACAATGCCCGATCATAACTATGGCTGTAGGACAGGAAATTATGATATAACACGCGCTTTGGTCGAAACCCATCTAAAACATAAACTATTGATAAGCCTGGCTTGTGAACATTTTTGTGGTCGCGTACTATTAATGTTTAATCTTCTTCTCGGCTTCGCACGGGTGAATCTGTAAGGCTGTGCTTCTTTCCCGGACGAGATGATCCATTTATAAGATAGCAGAAACCATTCCCTGTTAATGTTGTAAACATTTAAATCGACGAAATACTTTCAATTATAATAATGAATATGAACTAAGAGAGACGTCCAGCTTGTTCAAAGTCAATGTTAACATTTATTCCATGCAGGTTTATTTTAAGGTTTTATTGAAGGACAAAAAACTACCTATGAGTCACTGAGATTAAGACACGTACTTCGCTGTTTAAAGAAATTTTTTTACGGATTTTAACTCATTCAATTGTTATAATATTTCACAATTAGAGAGCCGTGAGAGTTCATCGTACGGGGATTCGCCTCTAATTCAATATACTCAAGCTACATGAGTTCGATCCCCGCGCTCAGCTGCGAAGAAAAACATCGTGGGGAAAGTTGTATGTTTTTGAAATAATAACATTTCAGAAATAATAATATTTCGAAGACATGTGAAGTCCGTCAATCCGCAGTTGGGCCGCGTGGTGACTATGTCCTGATACCCTCCGTACAAAGATGGCCTTTGCCCAGCAGTGGGACATGTATAAGTTGATAATTTTTTTATTCTTTTTTTCACAATTTGATTACAGCATCCGTGTTTATTTGTTGTCTGGTAGAACAGATTAACTTCAATATGTGCAATATTTGTACTAATATAGAAAAATATTCATAAACCATGATCATCCTCCTGCCCTTATTCCAGCTAGATAGGGTCGGCACAACATGTGAATCATGTAAGCGGTTTTGGCTATGTTTTTTTACGACCGGTCACTTGCCTGACCTCCTTGGGAAAAAAATTATAAATCATGATCCAATATATGATCATAATAAAATATTGAAGTTTATTATAGGAGCCGTGATAGCTCAGTGTACGGGCGCTCGTCTTCAATTCAATATACTCGAGCAACCTGAGTTAGATCCCCGGTGCCGGCAACAATGAAATTGTTAATTTTAATTGCCGAATGATTACTATCACGTGCTCAGCGGTGAAGAAAAACATCGTGAGGAAACCTGCATATTTTCGAAATAATAACAAAAAAAATATTTCGAAGATATGTGAAGTCCGCCAATCCTGCCCTGCCCTGATACCCTCTGACCAGAGGAGGTCTATGCCCAGCAGTGGGACATGTATAGGCTGATACTTTACTTTACTTTAATATTATGCAATATACTTATGTTCAGTTGGCAAAAGTTGTTCTGCACTTTTCGGTATCTTTGTATGATAGAGACTGTTGAGAAGAAATGTAGGAAATAATTTTTAAACATACATGGACCGACCTGTCCATTCGTGCAACATCGAAGACAGTTGCGTGGCCCTACCATTATGTAATGACTTGAAGTTCAAATAAGCAACTTCATTACATGTGCCTCTTAACTAGTCCGATGTATGCAATTAGTGTCAAATATGCAATAATCAAGACAAAAAATGCAATAATCGAAAACAATCCGGGAACCTTCAAACCTCAGCCTTTATGTGTATAAACTGCACGCCATAACATTAAAACAAACATTACTGAAGACTATATTATTATTAAGTAATGTATAACATTAAATAAGTTTCTGTTTAAATCGAACAATCGAAGCCAAATGTTCGATACCTCTGCAGAGTGTCAGACAAACATATGACTTCAACCCTACAACACACCATAACACGGCCGCATCGGATATTATCATTCATTAGATCAATACCAGACCGGGATGAGTATCCTGATTTATTGTGAGTGAATATCCTTTGCATTTACATCTGCGCCATTCGGATCCGTAACATGCGATTTGCGCCTCTAATTAAAGCGATTTCGTATAAATTAGCATGCTAACGATCTGACGTTTGCTTACTAACGATGGTAATGACACCTTGATAAGGAGACTCGGCGTCTATTAATTGTACCAACTTTGATATCAACTTAATCGTATTCTAGATTTCTTATTCACCCTTTTTCATAGAAGTTCAACTGTAGTCCTACTTAGTTGTTAATCCGTTAATATTATTATCTTATCCTCTCTGTATTTGTAAATGGGACATGTAAGATACGATATGTAATTAAATATCTTACATGTTCTATTGCTATTGTAAAAATTACAATAAACAATATAACTCTGTCCCAAAGTATTTTAAACATTGTTCTCATTTTAGATTTTTTGTTGATGTTACAGGTGTAATTCTTAATTTGTTGCCCCCATTAAATGGTCACCTACCGGACTACGCTGCGACACCATCGGTAATGTGGTTAATTTATTTTATAATTAGTCTAACCTCATGCTTTGAATAATTTAAGCCCGCGCTTCATTACATTCTGCATTGCGTGTATAACTAGTAACACGTGTCCTTGCGTTCCATAGCATGCGTGCTTTAAAATGGTGACTAACCTGAGCAATACATTTTAAGTAATTATAATAGCGATACGTAGCGAATATCTTTATGACGATAAATTCGTGCACCATTAGTACCAAAATAATGTTGGGTCTATTATAGATATGATCTATATAGTAGAGACCTCTGACTAATCTAATCTATCTTTCGAATTTGTAATTCTTAGAAAGTTTCATTTAAATGTCCTAATACTTTATTTTATTCTAATAAATTTTTCCTCATCATGGTAAATGTTTGTTAATAATTACCAGTCATGTTTAATAATGTAGATGACGCATGTCCACACGGCGCGGCATTTAAAAATTGTTCCGCTTTACATTATTTGATATATATTATTGAATGTGACAGATGATATAGAACGTATTATACGGAAAGAGAAAGCAGTCTATAGAATTGCAATCTAATAACACCAATTGGTTTAATTTGAGTGCCTCAGTTTCGTTACGCTAGTGTCATATCTACATCCTATTTTTACATTATATCATAGATAAAAAATAGTTAAAGATACAGAAAAATTCTATTAAAATATCCGGGTATTTCATGTAAGCTTGCCTTTTTACACTTTCTTTTCCACGTGGCTTCTGGACATCGTCCACATCTGTTTTTTTTTCTACTTCTTTAATTTACCATTATAAGTCATTTTGTATTATATTTTAGAATAAAATTGACCAGTTCTGCCAGCAAGCTGAGACTTGTATCCATGATACGATACCCATATGTGGTGCCATGGGGGACGAGAAGAGAACGTTCTTGGACTCATGTGACTTATTAGAGTACGCCTGCGATACAAACCAAGGTATGATTTCAGCACCAAATGTGCCAGATTCAGATTCTTCAAAAAACCGAGCTTTGCTGTAATGAGTTATTTCGTATAGAGGAGCTAATTATCTCATTAGTACGTATCTCTTCCAGCAATGATAAGATTGCTAGTATTCATACGAAATCTATCCCAAAACACCAATTTTTTAAAACTAATTGCACTACAAACACCAGATGGTAGGAGTAACAATAAAAATAAAGTACCGCGGGAGTGCCGTACAAACGAGCGCGGATCAATTAAATAAAATTTTACCACAGTGGCATGATATTGACAAGCTCCGTGGACGATGCATTTAGTCAATCACAGAATATGTAGCTTAGCAATCAATTATCATAGCCATTGTATGTTGAAAATTAGGCTTCAATTTTAAAAAACTTATGCAATACTGATGATTCTTAGTAATGATAGTAAAAACTCGACTTAAATTAAACTCTTTGAAGTTTGACGAAAGAACTATTTGTTAAAATGATCCACATTGTTCTAGCTGACAGTAACAAAACGGACGTGGAACACGACCTAAATCATAAAGGAATAGTTATAATAACAGCCTAAATATGCCTTTCTGCTGAGTAGCCTCTGATATTAGGGGGATGTCCACCACGCAATCTCACTACTGACTACACATACTTTTTATATTTTATTGTTTTTATTCCAAAAATATGCAGAAAAGAGCAGTAGAGCATAAAAATAATTTATGCTACTTTTAAGGTTATTCCGCAATATTTTAGTCTCGTATAAAGTCCGTCTTTTCACTCGCTACATTATTGTATTTTGATTATTGTTTATTTTTTTATTTATAGTTTACTCCCACGTCGACGATATGGATGGTTGTCCAGTTTTTAAACACAAGCGATAAAGTTCCAGTGCAAGCAATAAACGCCCTATTCACCACCACATACCACATGCGTTACTTATAATAATTTCCCTTGAAATCACCTGCAGGAGTGTGTACTCATACGTTGATTTTTACGCAAAAAGAATCTTTACTTAAATATGTGTTTAAGTATCATTATGGTAATGCGCTTCGGTCTGACCCGAGATCGGTGAGAGGGATGGCAATTGGAGCGAAAAATAAGTGGGAAAGAGGCAGACACATATAGGAGGTTGACCGGGTAACAGGTTGGAGCAGACAGAATAAGTATAGCGAATGCAGTAACGTACCTTGCGGTTCCAGCGCATCTTGATACGGTGCTAACGAAAAAGAAAGCAACGATTAAACTCGGATTAAGCGAAAAAAGTGTCTATTGTTTGTACTTTTTCCATTTATATGTAATGCTCATCATAATAAATATTTATGGTCCTGAGATGGGTTTTTAAATATTCTTAATCGATTAAGACTTTTATGTACACTGAGAGTATCTAAAGTATTGCGTGAAAAGTCAATGTTTGAATGATTATATAACTCGCAAGTACTTTCGCCTAGCTACTCATCTTCCTTGCCAGCAGTCCAACCAGAGATATTCTTAAATATGACGGGTCTGGCATAAATTAAAAAAAAATATATGTATCGAAAAGCGAAAGAGGTGCGGTCGGCCTGCCGTAATCCGTGAGAAAGCTACAATTTGAACAAGCCATAATTAGCGTGTGCGGTATTAAATCACGGCCGGTGCCCCTCCGCCCCATCGGAGCCGGGCCGTTTGTGGCGATTTGGTCGATTAGCCCGATTTGAGGTCGAGAGCGGCGCAGGTGGATTTCAGGGGTCAAGGACACCTAAAGAGACTCTGAGCGAGTGTTGAGTGGAGCATACGGATTGGTACAGTCTCAGTTCGACGTTTGAAGTTGGATCCCTTACTAACCATATATTTTACTTTCATATTATGTAATGTACTGTATCCTCCTGTCTTCATCTTCATTAACCCATGGTAATCGATCACCTTGGTTTTAACTGTGGTAGGGCACTATGTTAAGTGATAAACGCCGCCCACGGATATTTTCAACATCCGTAGAGTTGCGAATGAGTTGTCAATTTTTAATAAAGCGGGCCCCGGCTACCTCAATCACCAGACGAAACGCAGAAGTATAACACTTCCACTTCACGCCGGTCTACTGTGAGGTAATGGTACTTACCCGGACGGAGCTGCCCATTCGTGCAACAGCCGAAGCTGCTACGTGGCCCTACCACAGTTATTCCAGACAAAATAAGAATAGCTATCACGTGTATAGAAATAGCTAGCTTTAAATGACTTGAAACCTTGTCGCTTTATATAATATCTGTGTCCTAACGTCATTCATATGGCGATCAGCTATGCTTTGTAGAGATAACCAACTGAATTCTGAATAACATGTAAATAAACTCCCAACAGTGATATTAAAAAGGTACAACTTATGTCATCTAACGCTAATCCATTAGATGACATAATTTTATATTTCATTCTGTATCTACATTTACATATTTTTCAAAGTTCATGGACAAATATCCACATCCGTAAACGATCGCTGCAAGAGATCCTAAAACATTGGAACAAATGAATCATCTAATCAATGGATGATTTCACGAAACTATGGTATCAATTGCTGAACAGGTTTAGAGTATTAATCACGAATATTCTTCGAACGCTCATAATCTCTAAACTTCGGCAAATTTTAAGATTATACGTTACGAGAACTTTGTTAACCCTGTTGTTAAAGACGCATCTTAAGTGTGGTTCGCTAACCTTAGTAACTCTTAAAAGCCAACCATTTTAAAAGAAAAATTTGAAAAAACAAAATAGTGTTGAGAACATAGAAATATTCAGTTTTCCAAAGCAATAGTCAGACATAAAAAAAATTGCCCGAGATAAATCATTATTTGTTTATTGGAGTAATTTAAGGATGTTAAAAAATGATGTCATTATCATTGTTGTACATTGTTATGTATTTTTTAATTTACTATGCCAAGGTTCAGGAACTACACAAGATTTCAAAGGCTATAGATGCCATGTCAATTTTTCGTTTGCTTGCTTAAAATATCTATATTAAATAGTCACTGTTGCCCTAACAAACCTATACACAAATTTCAGTAAAAAAACATGATAAATAAAACGAGAATTGGTAGTTTACCGGCTGCAAATGGCTTGTAGCAGCAGCCTAAACATATACGTATACATTTTCGGTTCCTGAAGCATTTGACCTTAACCTTGACCTTAAGCATTATTGGTAAGCACTGCCAATGAAGCAGTGAGTGTTATCGCATGCCTTAACAGTGGTAGGGCCACGCAGCTTCTGCCGTTTCACGAACGAGCAGGCTCGTCCGGGGAAGTACCGCGGCTGACCTGAAGTCTTCTGTTTTTTTTTAAACGCTGTCTTTACTGTAGGATAACATTATCCTGTGTTGTAAGAACGTTTTACAAACATAAGTTTCACGCGGAAAAACGGCCCGATACGAAACAACTATCTGCGGCTCGCACAAATAGTTGTCCCGTGTTGGAATCGAACCCACGTCCCCTGATGCCGAAGCCAATATCTTGGCAAATGCGCAACGGAGTCATCCAAGTGGAAGTAATTCGCATTGCGTCTGCTGAGTGAGGTAACCAGGGCACACTTTAAATGTTGGCAACGTATATGCAACCCGTCAGGTGCTATAAAAGTCCATGGGCGGTGGTAATCGCTTAAAATTAGCTGAACCGAAAAATGTCGAGAGATCGGCGCACCGTGATACTATCTCAGGCAGCCGCTTTAGCCCAAAGTACCAGGTCGTCAGCACCCTTGCGACAGTGCGGGGGTTTCCAGTTAGTCGGCCGCCAAGGGCTCCCCGATCGTAATCGCTTAGCCTAATAACCCGGCGGGCCCTTTGTCTATTGTTTACATTGGGGAGGCTGTACGTGGTTTTGTAAGTCACGCCGGCACCTTTGGCGGGACCTCCCTGCTGTTACTGTCGAATACGTCGTCATTGTGGCCGCACGCGTTATTACAGCGTGCTCCGTTAATCAACGTTGTCACAATTTTATTCCACCATTGTTTGACAGTTAGTACCAGACAATGCTGGAAAATAGAGAATGCCAATAGGCATTAAGTCCACCCTTTGTAACCCTTTTGAGGTGTTTTCAATAAAGAATAAATAAATAAATAAAAATAAATAAATGCTGAACGATAACAATATTGTGTAGAATATCTCTCGTGAAGAAATAGAGTTTTACGTTAGCTAAGGAAAGTAAGATCATCAGGACATCTAGTGAACACACAGAGACTCACAGGCGTTCAAATAGATCTCAAAGTAAGTGATCGGAGTTTTTTTGATGACTAGTCCGAGTCGCAGTTGAAGTCCATAAGTAGCTACATAAACGTTACGTTGGAACGTTGCTGGTAACATTGTGAACTGACTTCAATAATTTTAAAAATCGAACTCGATAAATGTAAAAATTCCCTCTTCTCTAAATCGAAATTTTGAAAATGGAACACGCCGTAGACGCAAAGGGTGCGCGACCCGTCGCACGCAGCACGTGGCGCAGTTTAGCCGGCGCGTGAGTCGCGCGCTAATGACACCGCGTCACCACCCGCCACCGGCCGCCCGGATACGGATTTCGTACGGCCGGCGCTTTGATGTTCCGATGACACTCGAAATTCGTTCATTCGTTCAGTACTGTACGACTGAACGAATGGAAAACATTTGGATTCAAACAGTTTGCACAACAGCGCGGGAGAGTTCAAATGAATTCAAATGAATCCTTTATTTTCCATTCTCAATCCTAGATTAGAAACCTTCTTAATATTACAGTTAGTAAGGGTATTAAGGGAATGCACAATACTGCACTTACAAAATATAAATGTCTTACAAATTTATTATAACAATTTATTTAAAAAAATAAAATTTCTGTCACAAAGACAAGTGAATAACAAAATGGGTTCTTAGCTATTTTTTAGTTATTTTTTAATTTGGATAGAAACGACAAAATTGACCATTTCTGGCAATTGCTCTTTGCCACTTTAGAGTTTTTATAAAATTCACATAAGAAGTTTCTTCTTGTTATGCAGGCTACCGAAAAGAGCTGATGGCATTATAGATTATTAGAGAAAAAGACGAATACCTAATACGCAATGAAATAGTGGCGTAGGACTATAAGCTCCATACCAATTTACATTCATCTATATTCAAACTCAATAATGCAACATTGATTCGCAGTAATTTGGCTGCGTCGTTTAAAATTTCCTAAGAAACAAGCCGTTCGAACAAATTTAGAATAGCCGATGTCTGTATTCTACTTTCAATTTATAGCTTCTTAGTCGTGAAAAGATTCTCTTAATTGGAACACCACTACGATACGTTCCTATACCGTTTAGTTGAAAGTCTATCATAATTAGCACTAGACATGTTTGAGATTGTTTCTTCAGTAACGTTACATTTTACTAAAATATAAATTAAACATACATAATCAGATCGTTTAAATTCAGATAATCACAAATATAAATATAGTGCAAGTGCAGTTTCGTTAAAATTGTTTTAGTCTTTCTTTAGTTTTATTAATTTGATGTATATAATGATTTCGAATGTACGTAGCGGTAAGGGTCTTTAGGTGACGGCACGCATTGGGTGCAATAAAGAATATTCATTCATTCATTTAAACTATCGCGTTTCTTTTAGAGATAGGGGTAGCCGGTGGCCACTTTTTAAAAGCTGGTAAGTTGCAGAGGAAGTTGTAGAGGTCTATGAGCGGCGGTAATCACTTAACATCGGGCGAGCCGCCTGCTCGCTTGCCAACTCTTCAATAAAAAAAATAGATAGAGAGTAGCTTAAGAAATAAATGTATAACAATAATAATATATACAAATAAATATCCCCACCATAATATTAAAAAAAAAACAAATAAATATCCCACCAATAATAAAAATAGCCATTATTCGATTATAATTAGTCGAGTGTGGTCGCCCCATGGCCGTGGTGGAGAAGATTCTCAGTAAAACTGTTTTGCGATTAGTATTCATGTTATTGTTTTCTTTTAGATAAAATTTTTAAATAAGGATCCCAATGACATATTAATCACCATTACTTTGTTGCCATGACTAAAACTGCGATGTTTCTAATAGGTTCGCTGGATTTACGGATTTAAAAATGAAATGTTGAATTTTTATACATCATTATTAATATCTAAATAAATATTGCTACAGGAATTTTATTTAAAAAGTTTTTGATTTTTTTTTTGTTTAAGTCTGTAAGCATAGAGTAGTTGTCAACTCGTTTCTCAGTCATAAGTCTAAAATGTTGACTATATTATTATTTTAGAGCCAACTTCGACTATGCCTATCATATCCCCATTGCTCTTTACATTGTTTAAGCTTGACAGTAAGCAAAACATGTTCAATAAACAGTGAGTTTTTGAATACACCGACCATTTTCCATGGTTTTTTAACTAACCATTGATTGGGAACAACTTTGATGTCCTTGGTATTTGCCAAACTAATATTAGCTTTTAACGTGAATAATAATAAAAACCAAATTCAATCCGCGCGTTCGGTACAAATCACCCGTTTCTGTTTCGGCATCCCCTTATCTCCTGAGGGCCGATGATTCAATCGCGAGGTGTTCCCACATTAGCGTGTAGATGTCGAGATTGCTGTGTTTATCAGGCGTAGTCCGGGAGCCGCCCGCGAGCTACACGCTCATCTTCAATTTAAAATCTCTACCTGTTATCCTCGCCGTATCACGATTTTGTTAATTTGGTCAAGATAAAGAACCAAACGTCCACCGTATTTTACGGCAGCACTCAAAAGGATTTACCTTCCCATGCTTTATCGAGTTTCAAAACTACTACGATTTCTGTAGCAACATATGTATTAGGAATAAAATATTCACCTGAAACTGCATCGATCATCGATAAAGCATAAGTCAGAACACATTAACACATTCTCCAGATGTACAAAAGAAGATGGGAATTATATTATTTTATTCATTCCTTGTATCACTGTAGACCTTATATACATGTTCAAAGTTAATGTTTAAAGGTATTTTAAAACTTAGATCCTTAACAATACGAGCGAATTTCCTGATGAGGCTGTCAATCTGTCGTAATTAAACACGACCTAATCTAGATGCGCGTGCGCATGGCTCCGCAAATTGCGGCGACGCATGAAAATATGCTGTTATCAATTACTGTCATTTCATCCAATCATCATACTATCGTCCCGTTTGCGCCGAGCCGTTGTAATTACCGCACAAGTACCGTCTCTTTCAGGCCCATTAATTGACCGCTATGTACGCAAGAAACAACTCTTTCCGTTTCTTTCCCGCGAGAACGAATCCAACTCCAACGCAAGAAAGAAACATACACCCGTCTCTCTTCGACCGCTTTACTTCTCCATGTAATAAAGTCGTACTTCATTCCGTTTTTTACCTTTTTTTTTTATCTCAGCCTTTTTTCCGAAATGACAAATTAAAAGTGTTTTATACAGTTTTGAAATTGGAAGTGTCCCCCACGCTACGGGACTCGTTAAGGCGCGGGTGCGTGCTGTTTCATAAAAAAAAACTTAAGGCGGGAAAGAGAGGCTTCTCGGAGGCTTTTATAGTTGCTGTCCCGATGCGCTCGCGCTCGGTGGTCAGAGCTTCGGGATAGTTACTTAATCTCATTATTCTAATAAAAGCTCACGCATAAGTTGACGTGATATATTTGTTTTATCCGCTTTTTTTTAACGGGCTTACCATGATCGCCCGGTGTGTTTCGTAGTTTATTAATTATGTTGGACACGTGCCGCGTATGGTTTTTATGGGCTGAATTATAATATTAGCATTGTTTAGTGTGCAGGGTTGTTTGCCCATTTAGTAATCATTGACACTTCATCGCTTCATCAGTGTGGTCGTGTTTAATTGATATTTTACGGTATTAAAAAAAATTGAAATGGATTAAATTTAAGTTTGTGCTAAAGTGTAATTTATAATAAATTAACAGCAATCGAAGGAATTTATATTTATAAATCAAAATGTTTCTGAGGTGAGTTTTTCTTAATTTTTTTTTCATATATTGGTCTACATTGAATTTTTTTAGTGAAATTTCACCTTAGAAACAGTGCAGGAATAATTTTTTTTTTAATTTTAAATGTAAAAGATATTTTTTGCCATTGTCACCAGAAGAAGATTACCTGCATTTAATCTGCCGACGGAAAAGTTAACGTAAATATATTAGTAATATTTTGGAATATTACCAGAATATATTTTTAACTCGGCTGGTATATTTATTTTATTTTACAATCCAACCTAAAAAATTTATCACAAAATTCTAATTCCATTATCCCATCTGGTTGGATTCGCAATTTTTTACACGTCTGTTTAATTTAACTGATTTAAATTTATCAATCCTCAAAATAATTTAAGCTTTCCACAAAAAGGCGGTAATATATTTTACAACACAGATGATGTTTTTTTAATTAATTTCCTTAATTCATACATACAAGCTGATATATTTCATATAAATCAAGTTACAAAAATTCTACTATCGTTATTATACTAAAATAAAGTAAGTTGTTTATATAGGAAAAATAAATTTAGAAGTGTTGTGTTAACAATACTTCTAAATTTATTATATTTTATTTTTTATACAATTTTAAGTGACGTAAAAATTTACATTAAGATTGATTGACTGATTTTATATCCGTTCTTTATTCGCTTCTGTTTATTTTTATTTTTAAGCCGAAGGTGATGAGAGCTTAATCACCTGTCACTTCATTTTAAATAAGCTTCAAGGGTGCTTCATTAAAGCTTTTTTGGATCAGGCTTAACTACAAAAGCTCCTATGTAAATCTAACCGATATTTTTTTTATTACGTATCCAATATGTGTTTTACCGTAGAGTCTTCGCTAGAAATTAAATATGACAAATAGAAAATCAGTTCAGTACGTTATTTACATAATGTATCTGTTAGGAAACAAGACAAGCTTTCTTATGTTGATGTCTAGTATTTCGCGAATGCTATTCATGGTTAAATGAAACTATTTTCTGAACCTTCTTTTAAATCGCACGGGACAGACTGAGTGAAATTAAAAAAAACGCTTTAAAATCCGTTTAAATTTAAAATATACATTTTTTTTCAAAGTCAAAATTTCTTTATTCAACATAGGCTTATTTTAAGCCCTTATTGAACGTCAAAAACTTCCACCGGGTTACTAAACTAGACCAGCAAGAGAAGCATTCTTACAATTGTTAGCCATGTGTCGTGACATAGAGCCTTTTGACGATCCTCCACAGCACACAATCAAATTAATTGTATATAAGTAAAGCGAGATCATCTTCATGGAATATTAACAGATTTGCGAAGTCTCCTATAATTTACGGATTTAGTCAAAATGTAATAATTTTTATTGGCAACAACGTTGTATGTTTTCTAGAAGTTTGCCTTAAAAAAGATTTAATTAATGACGACGACGTTACGCAGGCCGCTGGTCGTAAAATATCATTAACAATTTGATTCACATCTTATGCAGACCCCAACAAGGTAGGATAAGGACCGGGGAAAGGAAAGCAAGTGTTACTATTCTTAACACTGTGCGATAAAAATGAAACTTTAAATAGACTATAGCTCTCATACTAGACGGCGCCTTGGAAATCATTATGGCCATATTTTCAGTGTCATGTTTTATTAAAATTACTATTATTAAATGGGCTATACACACAGCTTACGTCACAAATAGCAAGAGTACATCCAACCCCATTACGAAATAGAGCCATTAATTCCCAGTGAAAAACAAAGCACACAAATGGACAAGTTAAAATAGAGTTTCATTATTACCTAAGTGCTAAGTGTCCGCGACGCCGACAGCCAGATAAGTACAGCAACACAGCATGCACATTATTACTCGAACCATATAAGGTAATATAGTCTGAACCTATCTAATAATAGGAATCAAAGCTGCTTGCTCTTTAACCATCCGCATTGGGTCACTTTGTTGCGGAACACCATGAAACTATTATGTAACACTGAAACAGCCTTGTATGAAAATGAAGTCACTATGTACAATCTGTTACGTAGTTCTAAAATTTAATTCGATTTACACTTTATTCAAGAGCTTGATCACGATTTTTCATTTGCTTTGCCAAAATTCATATTCATTACTACCTTTTGATTATTATTTTCCTAGGCACAGCCTTTATACGTCTTACTAGTGGGTGAAGGCCTCCTCTGTACAGAGGGTATTAGGCCATATTCCACCACCGACTAGACTGCGGATTGGCGGACTTCACATATCGTTGAAATTATTTTTTAATTTTTCGAAAATATGCAGGTTTCCTCACGATAATTTCCTCACCGCTGATCACGTGATAAGTCAGCACTTAAAATTAACAACTTCTTTGGCACCGGGGATTTAACTCCATATTGATATGAATTGTATATAGAATTGATTGGTAAAAAATATTTTTTTAAATATTTAATTATTAAATTACCAAATTAAAAAACGTAAGGCTAATTATTCTCTCAAACACGTATTCTTATACATTATATTGAATATCTAAAATGATATATGTAATATTAATAATAATGTACAAACGAATAATAAATCACTTATTTGTGTAAATAATAATCAGTGCATAGCAATATTAATTCGTTTTATTTGAATTTTTATAATGAATTTTGCGAAATTAAATCCCTAAATCCGCGCTTAATTGCTTCGAACATGTTTAGTGCCGAACAAAATATGAACAAATCAAAGAAAAATATACCGCCAAATATAAACTAGTAATTCTCAAGTATGCTGCTTAGGAAACCTATCAAAACCACGATAAAAATCGAAGTAAATCCAATTATATTAGCTAATTTGTGCCTCAATAACAACAAAGCTTGGCCAACCGCGTCATAGCAAAACCCAACGCATCATCGGGAACGGGAACAACAAAAACGCATCGAAATCAATCTGATTATTTCGTCTTGACTTTAACTATTGTTAGCGCGCCGATCTGTTTCTTTGATAGCGAGCGATCGGATCGATTAAATTTCCTTAACGTCATTATGTCGAATGTCTTGAATTTTTGACGTACGCTATCGAGTGCGTTATCGTATAGCGGCTGAGAACGTCTTCTTGGTAACGTTTAAGTATCAACTCATAAAACTATCAATAAATAATGTTCCTTCTTGTCTTTGTTTTAACGATGAACTGCAAGGAATTAAATATTAGTTCACAAATTTTAGTTATGATTTCCGATAACCATTTGATGTTAAACAAATTATAGAAAACTCATTAAATTTAAAAATAATTAAAGTATAAATTTGAAAATGTTAAGGTATTAATTTCAAAAAAATTGTCGGAGATAAAATATGATCAACGTCGGTTGTGTAAATAATAGAACCATTTACTAAATTATTTCTTTTACGATGAGTGAAAAGTCCGAGTAATATAGGAGTTTCAAAATATCTTACCGATGTACTTATCATATAAACTTCAATTCTCATTTCACTGGTCTCATACAAAGATTTTATTTTAAACCATCTACTAGTTTAATTTTTAATTCGAGTATTCGTATCGCGTCACACGGAATTACAAAACATTTTATGCCAATTAGATGCAGACTGGATTAATTGTCAAAAATTCTGTATCCTGTTATAGGATCGCAAAAATGTGGTATTGGGCATACACTGTGTATATTAGGTGTGGTAGGATCACGCAACATTTAGTTGTTGCACGAATGGGCAGGTCCATCCGGGGAAGTACCACCAACTCACAGAAGACCGGCGTGAAGTGGAAGTGTTATACTTCTGCGTTTCGTCTGGTAAGTGAGCCGGGGCCCACTTTATTAACAGGTGGCAACGCATCTGCAACCATACGGGTGTTGCAAATGTCCATGAGCGGTGGTTATCATCAGCTGGCGATACGCCAGCTCGCTTGCCACCTTTTCACATTGAAATAAAACACTAAAATGCTCAGCTTCCCCAAGCTCAAAGTGAAACTTCCTTCCACTTTGAGTTTTTTACGGTGGAAGCAAAGCTGAAGTGGAAGGAAAAATAAATATCTATTAATAGAAGTTATAAAACAATATAATATTCTGGCCATAAACTAATGTGTCCAAGAAGAATTTACACGGTCCACCCGATGAACCACCGTGAACATCGGCTATTTCACGCCGAAAAATATGTTAGGAATGCTCGGCTTTTTGTCCGCGGCCGACGCGTAAACGATTACTTATTAAACCGATACATTCTCGATTTGTCATGTGATGAAAAAGCACGGGTCACTTTCTTGCAACCGCCGCTGTGACCCCCGCGTAACGGCCGGGCGGCTCTGGAAAGTTCCACGAAGTAAATGACTTCGTTCATAAGGACTTTTATAGTTCGTTTTTTGTTGTGTTTTCTTCTTTTCCATTTAGCTTCAAGTTTTGAAATGTTGGACAAACTTTTATGAGCAATTGAGAGTCTAGGTTAAGGTTTTTTATGCAGTCAAAAGAAAACAAAAGCTTATCTAAGCTTGATCAAATGCCATGCCATTAAACGTTTAAAGTTAAATCATTCAATTTAACGATTAAAATATGAGAATTTGTTATGTTTTCGGTTACAAAACATTTTTCTATTTTATAACTAAACGCCACGCACTTGAGGTCAGTAATGAGGAGGGGAAACTTATCTTAAATCCAAAATTAAAATTTTATAAAGTCATACATTTATTTGTCTCACGACTTCTTTTTAATGTTTTGTAAAATTATAAAAGTGTACAGGAAATTTAAAAAGGTGAAGAAAAGATGAAATTAATTTAACTTTCGATATGACTTTTAGCCCTCATATTGAATTACAAACATCGGAACTGATCAAGACAGTTTTGTAACGCATTATTTCTAGCGATTATTACAGTAGTACGTACGGAGTAGATATCGACGAGAGTCCTGCTCCCAAAATCAATTCTACACCTATTATAATCACATTGAATTCCTCTAAACATTATTAAGCGCCGTTTAACGCACCCAACCTGCCAAGGGCCATCTGAACATAAACAATAAAACAAACAACTGAATACGGTGCTTAAATCTTTCATAATGCACCCACGGCGGCCAATCATCCTTCATTTTTTCCCACAATCAGCGCGACGCCGAAGAAAAAAAAAAGGCCAATCACTCGAACAAATAAAAATGAGGGACGGCGTAAGGACTCCCAGGTGAGATGAAAGCGCCGCGGTACAATGCTGTGCCGCGACTTCAGCCGCATACTAACGCGACAGGAAAGCGGTAAAGGAAGTGTTCTTTACCGTTGTTTTTTTACCGTTTTTCGGTAAAACTTCCAACTGCAACACGCTACACATCCTGATACGTTTTACGCCATGTGTGTTCACAAAGCAGGAGATGTTACATGCGTGACAGACACGTGTTTATATCTTAATGGTTTCTTGTGTCACGGTGTAATGGTGAAAATATCCATATATTAGTTGCATTTAACAATTGACAACTTTAGTCATGTTTCCGTTCATGCATTCTTGTCCTACACAGAAATCAAAATACCTATTGGTAATTACTTGTACTTGTATTATTTATGGATATAACATGTTTGCAAAGAATATGCTCCTTTCTTATGACATAAACAACAAAAATTATTCTATCGATAGGTATTATGATCAGTAAACTACCTGGTGATTAACGAGATGATGAATAATGCAAATTTTTGCTTCCTTCAATTTTTAAGTGACTTTCAAGAAAAAATCAAAAAATCAAAATCAAATCAAATTAAAAAAAATTATTATTATTTCGAATGTTCAGAATAACTTATTTCGAATGATGTAGGAAACAAATAAACGCAAACAATGTATTTCCAGTTAGCCTCACTGTAGCAATAAATCGAAACATCCTGTGTCCGCTAAGAAACTAATAGGTCCGCGGATTATGGAAATACCAATCACATAACACCATGCCGACCAACGACACCTGTCCGGAACACTATATCCGTGCATTGTTTCCAATCCTAGCGTATCTCATTTTTCTCGAAGGCAATTTATTGTGCATTAATAAAATCAACAAAAAAATATAGACGTTTCTTTACCGTTAACGAGTGCAATTATTCATATTTTATTTTGTCATTTCCATATATTACATGTATATAAATGTTTGTAATATTTGCATCCCTAGCAGCACCTACCATAAGCTCTTTCATTCTGACACTTTTTGAATTAAGGTTTGCAATAAAACTTAAATAAATTCTATTAACGATAATTGAATAATAATTGGTAATGGAAAGTTCTGGAGTCCTGAAATAAATATTTATTTAAAATAACACATGATTTTAAGATTTTATTCATCATACTAGGGCAGCAGATCTAATCTCTTATATTCGCCAAAACTAAACAAGTTTAAATGAAACTGTTTTCATCGAGTTATTTTAAGTTTTACGTTTCAAAGACTGCAGTATTCGTGGTCGAGGGACTAAACCCAAGGGCAGTATATTTTTATGCTTATCTTTATTTAATTAATTAATTAAATAAGAACAATAATATGACCAGATCTTTAATTTTGTTAGATAAATACAAATACAAATACAAATTACTTTATTTCCAAAAAAAAAACTTCTACGTTTATGCCTTATGAACTGACCCCCACACTAGGCTGTTTCCTGTCCTGTGGGGAATAAATATTACGATCTACAGTTTGATTTACGTTAATATAATAAATCGTATTACGTTAATATAAGTTATGAAAAAAAATTTGTTCCGTTCTTTAAACGAGATGTTTCTGTTATTCAAATTACGAATTTGAATAACTGAAACATCTTGTTTAAAATTCATAATGATAAAGATAACATTTCAATGCAGCAAAAGTAATTAAAAGCATTTCCTATAAATGAAACTATTTTTTACAGATTTCTCGCGTTTATTTTTAATTTTAATTCCCGACGTTTCGAACCGTTTACAGCGTTCATGGTCACGGGACAGACTGTCTCGTAACCATGAACGCGATAAGTCCGTAAAAATTAGTTTCATTTATACTATGTAATCGCGTAAATACAATAAATTATCAAGCATTTCCTATGACAGAACGATTGATATCACACACACTATCTTCTCATAAATATCAAATAGTGGCACTATTAGACTCGATTCATCGAAAGCATAATTTTTCGCTCGTTTGAATATAAATAGTAAAGTATTTATAGTAGAGGTAGTAAACTACCTCCTATTTGTGCGATTACTGAACATGTGAAAATATTAGCACGACTGTTAACATCTACATAGCTTTAGAAATGTTGAATTTTTACTCAATAAGGTTCGAGCCCACAAAGTCGACGAAGGGCGCTAGCAAGATGCGCAGAGACCTCATAAACGCGGAAATCTCTAACTTGCGCGACCTGCTACCTCTACCGCCCTCCACGAGGCAGCGGCTCTCACAGCTGCAGCTTATGGCCCTCGTCTGCGTGTACGTCAGGAAAATGAACTATTTCCAGCAAGGTGAGCGTTTGGAATCAATTTTAGGTGTATAATAGTATATAGTATCAGATAAAAACTACGGTAGTTGGAACAACGTAAAATGAGTGATCTGCATTTAATGATCTGAAAAAAAACTGAAAAGTCGTCGTCATCATCATTATAGTCCAGATTTGGTGATATTTTTATGTGTATTCAGTAAAGTAAAGAATCGTTCGTACAGAAAATCCTTTTTCGAAATAAAATGGATCTTAAAAATGTGTAGATAAAGCGATCATAAACTCATAGATTCGAATCCTGGCGGGGCGGCTAAACATTTTTCTAACATTTTATCTATATATTTTTATATACTGTTCCGAGTTAGTTTGTCACATAAATCGTGAATTATTACAACTATTGGATTAACGTAAAACGTTACTGATTCGCAAGAATTTAATAACATAAGTAACAACAACGCAATTATGTTACCACGTCATTGCAAATAATACCACTGACATTGTATTTAATACGCGACGTTAATAAACATCACAAAACTTTTCCATCTCTGTATCCGCGTAAGATTTCCCCGCATCTTTTCCCATGTCCCAAATCTTCTCCTAACCATCACGTGCTCTGTTATCCTAAATCTCGTCCCGTCTTCGAGCCGTCTCCCAAACTTTGTCAGCTCACCTCCAGTCACGAAAACGCATATTAAGACGTTTAAAATACATTTAGTCCGCTATCTTATCTTGCTTTGCTATTACTTCACCCATAATTCCGTCTTTCTTTCTGTTTTAGTGTTCAAAAGTCACGACTTCAGCTATCAGTATCAAGAGCAAGCGAGTCCCACACCTAATATCGGATTTTCAAAGGTATATGTCTTTTTCAAGTTTACGACCCGTTGCAGTGAAACCATTAAAACAATATTGCTTACGTTTACAATGTGCGTTTCAGGCAATGAACGGTTTTATGATGATGATGACACAGAACGGGAAACTACTGTATATATCGGAGAACGCCGCGGAATACTTAGGACACTCAATGGTTTGTATTTCGAGAGCAACATTATTACTCGCATATTAACAAGATAGATTTTTATTATAAGATAAGTTGGTAAACGAGCTGGCGGTTCACCTGATGTTAAATGATAACCGCCGCCCATGGACATTTGCAAAACCCGTAGGGTCGCAAATGCACTGTGACCTTTTAATAAAGTGGGCTCCGGCTACTTATTTACCGGATGAAACGCAGAACTACAACACTTCACGCTGGTCTTCTGTAAGGGCGTGGTCCCCGGATGGACCTGCCCATTGGTGCAACATTAAGACTACCACATTAAGACATTAATTAATTGAATTATTGATAGAAAATATTAACGAATTACATATTTCAGGAAGACTTATTAATACATGGCGATAGTGTTTACGACATTATAGACAGACAGGACCACCAAACTGTCCAAGTCGAGTTGAATAGAGGCAGCAATGGCGAGACTGAAAACGTACCAAAGAGTAGACATTTCTTCTGTAGGATGAACGTTTCAAGAAACGCTAGGCGTCAGATGAGATTTGGCGACCAAAAAGTAAGTGAAGCTCATCGTTGCCTATTACCCCAAAGTTAGACCACCGATAAACTTGTTATAATATTTCTAACATTGAAAGTTCTCGTTCAGCTTTTCAACCATTGTACGCTGTCTTTTTTATCCTTGATATTCTTACTTTTTCATAATTATGAATTCGTAACGTAGGTACTAATACGTGAACTTTGTTGCCGTATTAAATTTATAGAACGACTGCGAATCAACTTAGTTTTTGTTTCAAATTTTAAATTTAATATCTTCATAGATGATCCAGTGACGGTTGATGTATGTTTTAGGTAGTTCTTGTAAGAGGCCACTACGTGTCGTACCTGCCGCTATGTAGTCGAAATGAACCAGTGTTCCTAGCTGTTTGCACACCCCTCGCCATGCCGGAGACCAGGGAGTGCGTAGTCAACGGTGCAACCAACGTCTTTACAACCGTCCACTCCATGGACATGAAGATCCTACACATCGACGCTAAGTAAGCACACCTTTGCGAACATAAACAACTTCAAAGTCATTCAAATATATATCGTACTAAGTGGTAACACAATAATAATAAATGACAACTTAAAATATATGAGGTGTTAAATACTGGAAGTTGAGGAAAACAACTCGTTAAACATAATGCATTATAAAATTTACTGTGCAGTGACGTGAATAAGTGGATGAATTGGCTGACTAGCGATTTTCCCAGCCTGGCCCTTCGATTTATGAGTAATTCACAACATGATCAATTCGCCACTACATAATGTGCAAGCGATACCTCCTAAAACATCATAATTGTTTTGTTGTAACCAATATTCTTTAAAGTACTAAAGCTAGTTTACTAAATCTTCCATAAAAACAATTCACCACAATGAGATCTCAAAATGAAATAATCGTATCTACAACAGGAACCCGCGCATTGAACTCGATTAAAAACCGCAAAAAAAAAAAAAAAAGATTAGCTAACGGTCCGATATCTTATAAAATGGCAGGCGCTTTCGGACAACGGTATTCTTAATCTACTTTGGGGACGAAGATTAATTGATAAACTAGTTGTAAAGTGATTACGACCGAAAATAATTGTAGAATTTTAATTTTGATGAATTTTGAAAGCAAGACGTTACAAAATGCATGTTTGAAAAAATTCAGATAACGAAAACCAATAGTCCCATCAAAATAATTATAAATAAGTCATGATTAGCCTCATTTTAACAGTATCATTGGATTATTTAAGATTCTGTAAGTTAAATAATCTTTATATTGCAATAACACAATATTTAAGCAGTTTGTGCAAATATAATTTTTTTTTTAATTATGCTTGTTTCAGCGGAGAGTGGTATCTAGGTTGGAAGAAAACGGAACTAGCGGATGTATCGTGGTATCAAATACTTCATTACGACAGTTTACGAGAAGCGCAAACGAAACACAGATTAAGTAAGTAATATCTTGGTATAATAATTTTTATATTTAGTTTTCTAAAAAGTTATGGTAACACTTGCTAGGAGATCTGTATACTTTTTTTAAAATTGTTATTATATTTAGTTCACCTAGCGTTTAAGTATAATGTAATGTATTAATTTTATGTATCTATTATACCAATACATACCAATTATCTTCTATATTTGGTGTCAAGTTTGACTGATGTTATGTACGAGTATATTATTATTGCAGTTTTAACTTTAGATGCACGAAAGTACAGACAGGGCGTCTCTTGTTTTTATTTTGATTTGTATTGTCAAACATTCTTTAGCTCGATAGAGAGAGATGTCTGTCTCCTTTTTTTTTTTTTCTTTTTTTATGTGAAGAGTTGCCAAGCGGATAGACGGTTCACCTGTTTTTAAGTGAATACCGCCGCCCATAGATATCTGCTACACCCGAGGGTTGCAGATGCGTTGAAAATTGGGCTCCGGCCACCTCACTCACCAGACGAAACGCGAAAGTATTACACTTCCTTCCACTTTACGCCGGTCTTCTATGAGGTCGTGATACCCGGAAGAACCTATCCATTCGTGCAATAGCCGAGGCTGCTGCGTGGTCCTACCACCGTAAAACCTTCCCTTCCCTCCTCCTCTCAACTGATAAATCTTCCTGATCAGTGTCTACATAAAGCTTCTAGAGATCATTTCATTGCTGCAGTAACACAGTCGGAGCAGGACAAATGCTGTATATTGCTCGTGAAGCTGCAGCAAAGGAGCGGCCAATTCCTGTGGGTGCACGTCGTGCTGCAAGTGAAGGATGCAGCTGACACGCCCCGGCAGTTCATTGTCGCTACTAATCAGATCCTTAGGTATGTGAGTATGAAAAAAACAATAAACATTTAATAAATCAAACTATATTTACGGATTTATCGCGTTTATTTTTTAAATTGTATGGTGACCATGAACACTGTAAAGGGTTCGAAACGTCGGTAAATAAATAATGTGATAAATCGTTATAGTTTAATTTAATAATGTCTAATTGCGTAAATAGACGAAATTATCAATAAACATTTAAGACACAAAAAAAAAGCTTACAAAGGCCAGTTAATCGCAGGAAGCAAAAGTATCCAATAAGTTTTCATTTAATTTGGTAAAATATGTGACCGGGGCTTACCCTCTCGGAGGTTCATTGCCAGTGCTAGCTCCAGGATACTCTGAACGTCTAGAGAAAATATTTACCGATATCAGTTATTCCGCCAGCACATGCGACATCCTCGTATAAATTATGACCATGACAAGACGCGATGTACAAAGCTAAATTAATAAAAAGTCGTTCGGGCGTTTTAGTGAAGAAGAAGCTGCCATAATGCTGGCCAACTCCTGGCTGTACCAGTACTACGGCTACCAGAACCAGCCCTGCGGCATGATAGACCCTCGCTGCCAGAAGTTCTTCAGGCGGGACCAATGTTACCAAGAGCCGTACCAAGAGGGGTATCCGTACATAGAGAACACAGAAGTAGACTACACGGGGTATCACGTTTCTTCGTACGTGACCCACAAGCCTGAAGAATATGGATGCGAAAGAATATACACTGACAGAGGTCCCGTCGATTACTCAACCCACTCCCCTCAATCGACGATTAGTGAAGAGAGGTACGTTCTCTGATAATCTTAAGTAGAGGTTGGTTAAATGTGGTAAATGAATACAGCAATGATCAATCTCAAGTATTTTTTTATGTGAAAAAGTGGCAAACGAGCTGGCGGGTCACCTGATGTTAAGTAATAACCGCCACCCATGGACATTTGCAACACCCGTAGGGTTTTAAATGCGTGCCACCTTTAAATAAAGTGGTCCACGGCTACCTCACTCAGAAGTTTAACACTTTACGCCGGTCTTCTGTGAGGTCGTGGTAATTACCCGGACGGAGCTGCCCATTCGTGCAACAGTGAAAAATGTTGCGTGGCCCTATTTCGTAAATTTTCAAGAAACTTTACACAACATTTATACACTCTACTTTCAGTTAAAGATCTGATCCTAATAAAAATGTGACATGTCCGCAAACATCAAAAATCAAATCATTATATAAATTATAATACAATATTTGTTATATAGTCGCTTTGTTTAAAAATGCGAACCGAATGTGGATCGACTTCAAACATGAAAAATGAACACAAATGAAATCAAGCGATATTCATAAAAGTATAACCAAGTAGCGTAACATTCAGTTACCATTATCGTTCACACATAAAACTTTATCTAGAGACATAAAAACAAACAAAGTACAAGGTCGCTAAGCACAATTTGTACTCGTCATGTCACAGAGGCAGGCGATGGAATATAAATAAGAAAATCATCACCCCGCCCGTCCGCGTGTCCGTCCGCGTAATTTGACACCTTTCATTACCATATTTATTGTAAAGCCTCTCCGACAAACTAAACTTAGATGTGCTTCAAATTATAACGATACTTTAACACTTTGTAATAAGGTCTCAAATTGAGCACTTGATTATGTCGTAATTGAAAAATTTAGCTATCGAGCTGACCAAATAAAAAGGCAAGTTGAAATGAGTCCGAATGGAGTGACTTGATAATAGAAGTTAAATTTAGAGTTGCTTCAAATTGTAGTCATATTTTAGTATTTTTTACAATATTCTTTGGATCTTTTCGAACATTTTTCTTTCGTAAATTTTTAATATTAAGTATTATTTAATACGTTCATTGGCAATCACGCGGTATTGCGAGATAGGCCGCGGTCTCCAAATGGCCAACCACGCGATATCTAGCATCGTGATAATATGTAGCATCGTATTTATATACATATAAAGTTGAGTTATATTGAGCAAAATAAACACTAAATAGAAGAAAAAACCACATGGCAATGAACGTGTCAAGACTATGACTTGAAAAAAAAAACTATGAAAGTAAACGCCTTTATTTAATAACGATAATCTTAGTACACGACTGCCCAAACTGGACTTCTAAACTGGAGTACTAATTTGTAGGCTATAGCGCTATACTTGTCAATCTTCCACAGATCACCCCACCACTATGAGGTGGCATCGGACATCATCGTTAACAGCAACATGTACATGTACCCTCATCAAGGGAAAAGGGAATACTATGAGCAATACCAGAGGGTGAATTATACCAACCAGGATATATGTTCGACAGGAACCATCGAAAGTAAGTATTTTACAAGTCCAAAGTGCAAAAATATACTTTAATTACATAATTCATATTTATATTTAATAAAACTGGTTTACGGGTATTATCGCGAAATAATAAAAAAAAAACATTCAATTTAAATTTCTAAATCTTTTGTTTAAAATCCATTACCACTAAGCATCTTCGCCATTGTTGATCCTGTAAGACTCTCCCTAAAGCTTTTTCAAATAGAAAAACTAAGCATACAATTCGCCTCTCACTTCGCAAGGTATGGACTACCCAGCGGCGAAGCGTATGCGACTGGCGCCTACTGTCACCCTCGATGGCACTGACGGCATGGAGAGGTGGAACCCTAGCCCACCGTGGTCTGACACAACCCTAAAGCTGACAGACTACGGGCAAAGGTTCGCATACAACATGCTACCGATGCCGCCGGAAAGAGCGATGGTCACCTAAACAATTGTCGTTAATATTTTGTTATATATCATCAATGTATGTGTTCCTCTTATGAACTAGAGTAATTTGTTTCCTATGTATATGATATATCCGAAGCGTTTTGCTGTGTGACCGTGAAAAATTCCCCACGCACATTATCCGCCTCTTTCTTTATTACTATTGAAGGGAGATAAAATAGCAAATATGGATTATTTAGTTGATTTCTCAATAAAACCGCAAATTTCATCTTAATCGGGATAAGGTTAAAATTGTCTTACTCGATAACAATACATAATCAGTGATGTTCATTAAAATATGTAGTGATGTTCATGTTAATCAATAGGGATTGTCGATTGTATTTGTTTATTGTAATCAGTTTTTATGAACATCGGTCGATAATTTTGATTTTTGATTACTGTTGTAATACACATTAATCAAATGCCGCTTTTAATATGAGTCATATTTGAAGAAGATGAGGTTATAGGTTTTTGGTAAATTTGACGCCATATAATTCATTTAACTGGGCTGTAAACGCCCCACACATTCACAAACCACCTGCCTTGTAGTCACACTCATAAACTTAATTAAAATTATGCAAAAACGACGAGAGTATTGTATACGGTAACGGCTGTAAAATAATATTGTGGATACAATCTCGCCAAAGGTACAACAAGGCATTGGATATTGTTAATAAACAATTATTTCAAAACGGTCAAAGTTTAAATAGATAGGATAAAAGAGCATTTATAGTAAAAATATTAAAACTTTCGAATTATGAAACATTGATTGTTAGATAGTTATTAAGCATAAAATGAAATATTTGTCAGTATTTTAATTTAAGAATTTTAAATAATAAGATTTAGCTTTGATTTAATTTATATGCGTAGTGGAAATCGATTCCATCCAAATATTTGTGCATTGTATTCCAAAGGAATAGTTTAATTTAATACTATTATGTAAATATACATTAAAACGATAATGTTGTTGTGTAAATATTGGTATTAACTTCAACATCAGTGCTTTTAATTGAATATACCAATTAAATTTATACATAAATCCACAATTTTTTATTTTTTCCCTTCCTACAAAATAACATTAAATCTATATTACGTGCTTCAAAATATATTGTTAAGCATATTAATTATTCAACAGACGTCTGCATATTTTGAACTAGATTTATAATTTGCGATGTTATATTGTGTTGTACTTTACTCTTTTGGGCTAAATCAGGAACTTCCCAGTTAAGAAAATATTATTATATTAATTTTGTCGTCTCATGACATAATTACCAATAAATCCCTACGACGCCACTGAGGTGACGCTCGGCTGTTTAAAAATATATCAGCGAATACAAAGTTCCACTTTACAAACCGTTTAACACCCAAGGACTGGAGCCTAGTATTCTGAACGCAAGGTCAAATAAATTAGTATGTACGTCTGGATGCAAATTCGTTAGTAACAGCAATTACTTGGTATTGGCCAGCACGTTAAAACCCCAATCGATACCGATGGAATTGCATAAGTAGCGCGAATTATTTAGAATGCATACGAGACGCATTAGCAGTCACAGTATCAAAGCTGTTAATAGATGTAAAGCGCTTGTCAAATCCAGTTTTAGAGATCTCCAATACAGCCGTCCTCGTATAGCAGGACCGCAGCACAAGATCTACTTTGAGGAAGCGGCCTGGATCAATTTACGCTGGTAGCGCTACAGCCGTCAAATAGACAAAAGCTTAGCCCGCTGAAGTTTGGTCCAATTTAAAAGCTCGTTTAAAAAACTCAATAATTATAGAGTAGTATAAGTTACACTGTTAATCTTAAATAAAAAAGTTAAAAGTGAACGTGTAATAAAGAAGTCGTGAAAGATTTATTAATGATGAATTAATTCGTATTTCCACATAACAATCTATGTGATTAAAAATTAACAGAACATGCTGCGCATAACTAATATTATACTTACCAAAATTTTAAAATAAACGTGGAGTTTCAATATTACAATGTGCAGAGGAAATATCTCAACTTACTAAAATTATGTAATAGCAACGATAACTAAGCTTGACATCCGCTTATTACGTACAATAATCATACAATAATCTTAGGAAAAACATATAATATTAGTGATTATCTTTCAATTTTCTTTTTTCTTACTAAAAAAGCAAATTTAACTACATATGATTAAATATTTGCATTTATTTCTTTAAGAATAAAAATAAAATGGTACTATAACATAATATTTATCATTCCATACGTAAAGAGCACAATAACGAGGTGTTTCCTTTCGTAATAAGAATATGATAAAAAAAAAGTTCTATTTTGTAAAATAAAATAAGTAATAATTAATAAATAATTAATTTTAAAAAAATGAATACAAAATCCTAGAACGTCATCGCTGACGACAACAATGTGTTTCATTAACCGCAGTCCGCTTGTGACTTAAACCATAAAAGCTCCGGTGAGCCCCTGATCCATTGTTATTGCAATCTTGCCTGACGGACTGCGGCTATGATGAATTATTGATGTGTAGGAAACTACGTGATCCACAGCCTACCCTGGATTACCTACAAAGCGGCTAAGGGCGATGTGGCCTATACGATTAATTATAACTTCAATTGGAATAAACAAACATCACTTTCTGGACATTATCGATAGTTGAACAAGTTAAAAAGCTTTTTTTAAATTATGTTATACAATGTTTTTTATATAATATTAACTACTTTGTCATGGGTATGTGCGATTTATATAATTGTATCTTGATATGGATTATAGTGCGCTTTATGAAGCAATCATCTTGTCATTACTTCTATCAAGATTTAATACTCCATTTGTAGGGAATTTTCTTGTCGGTTTTTCTGATGAATGGAGTAAATTTATAAATCAATCTGTTAGTTTTTCGACTTAGCAATCAAAACAACCCTTAAGTTATTTATTATGACTAAGTATGTGTTTATAACATTACATAACAAGAGAGAGATTAACAGAGCATTTTTCGCCAAAATAGACGTTTTCAGGAAAGAGATAAATTCAAAAAGGACACTAGACTTTGGGAAAAAAAAGATAACCTGTGAAAGTTACAAATACAATTTCAAGAAGTAACATTAGATAGTAAATAAAACAACTAAATTTATAAATAATATTCAGCATCGTTGATTGGGCTAGTTAGGTCGTTTGTTTAGTTTTTGTTATAGTTAAGCAATTACGTTTTGTTTATACTAACCAGTACTAACATTACGAAATACGTTGCGACATGATTTGGAACAATCTAACTTATACTAACTTTTTATCGCGATGCAAGGAATAAATCCCAATACTGAACAGAGTGAATTTCATAAAACTTAAATTATTTGAGCTTACTACAAGCCCCGTTACCACCCTATAAATATTCAACGTTCCGATTAAACAGAAGTGAGTATCCAATAAAAGCGATCATCGTTACATATTGCATGACCAATCCTGGCACTTTGGTGGCGTTGACTGCGTTTGCATAGAGGCATTCGTTAGCTGAAAACAAATTAATAAATTATACCCAGCGCAGTTAGGAGCGGGGCCCGTGGGAAATGCGAGGCGACCAGCGGCTAATTCATTTAACTGGGCTGTAAACACACAACGTACGTGATTAGTGTTTGTTTAGATTAGATCTGTTATGGGTTTTGTGATTGCCATCGTATATTCTGATCACTTATTATTGTTTATAGCCCTTCGACTGTTGCTGAGGTATTGCGAGTATAAATTACACTGTATGTCTTAATAACTAGGTTCAGATACTGTATGCATATAGATCTGTATATTTTTAAAAATAAAAATTGTGCTTTGTTACATTGATGCTTATGTAAGATTTAATTCATTTAATTGATGATGTGATGTTTGTTAATTGTTGGTAGGTAGTGTGTGTCTGTTTCAGTAGTTGTTCATTCACTTCATACAAAATTGAGTTAAATTATTTTTCCTTTTTCTTTCCTTGTATTATGTTTGTTCAATCAATTAATCTTAACATTGTTACACTGAATAACTAATTAACACCAAGAACCAAAGTACTTCGCTTACAAAAATGTAAAACAAAATCATTGATAAGAAAAACTGTGATCAAAGTATATTAATAACGCTTCATATTTTAACTGGAACAAGTCTCTACACCAAAGAAAATACTAAATTCAGTGGCACACGTCACAAGGGTTCAAACCAGCACTTTGATTTATTGAATGTTCTTTAATGCACACACCATGGTAAAAAAATACGTTAAAAATAACAATTACGCAAGGATTGTACAACGGGCGGCCTTATTGCTTAAAGCAATTTCTTCAAGGCACTTTATTACTATATGAGGGTATTCTGTGAGGTTCCTATGACTACTCTGTAATGAAACGACTCAACCCCATCGAGTTTCGGCTCATTTGATTCGTCTTGGCGAGTACTTAATTTTTAGATGGTTACCAGGGTCTGATCTCACGATGGAAGTGGAAGATAGTCATATGAACTCAGTAAAGAAATGACGCAACGCTATTGCGTCTCGGCTCGTTTGATTCGCCATGACGAGTTCTTTGGTGCTAGATGGTAACCAGGGTCTGATGACAGAGCTGGAATGTGGCCATACGAATTGAGTAATTAAAGAACACAACTGCGTCGAGTTTGATTGGTCTCAATGGGTGGGTTTTTGATGGGTGGTGAGATGTCGTGGTTTAGTGGACGTGAGTGGGTATGCGAGACCATCTTTGGGAAATAAAGTTTTCTATGAATGTGGATTCTTAAATTTGTAGATTCTGGACGTGGATTCTGTCTTTGATTAGATGGATTAGAAGCGCTGAATATTATGAATGAATGAATGAATAGATATTTTTTTTTGTTATTTATGAAAATTTTTTTAATGTGGACGATGTAATTTTATTTTGTGTACGGCTATTTTAGTTTTCATTTGGGTTGATTATATATTATTACTAACCCGTGTCCCGATAGTCCCGTCTTAGGCTACTTTTCATTAAATTGGAGCCAGCGTGCGGAGTAGAGGAATAGAAAATATTATAACCAATACGACTACATAAAATCTGGTAACGAAGAAATAAATAAAATAAATTCCAAAAATAAGTAAGCCCACCAATAGCTACTCAAAAAAATACTATACAAGGAGGCTTTTCTAAGTGTATCCATTTTTTTATCAAATACTAAACATTAATAATGTTATATAAATAATAAAAGTATACGACGCATTTATGAATGACTACCACATTGTCAACAAGTTTGTTGTTGTTTTTAGTGAATAGAATGCCAATTTAATTTTTTTTTTATTTAAATAAATGATTATACTGCCGAGTCTGAACCTCCTGTGTGAATTTGGGCACCTTTATAAAAGCCACCTTGTATAACATATGACAATAAAAACCAACGAAATGTTACGAACAAAAAATAATTTTGCAAATCCGTCTATATATGACGAAGCTATGCCCGAACATACCTAAATAAAAAAAATATAAAAATCCGAATTGATCCTCCTTTCGAAATTTTTAAAACCTTCTTTTTGAAGTCGGTTAAAAATAAGTACCTACTTTTTACTTATATCTATGATTATAAAAATTAAATTATAACTACTTATAACTTGACCACGACTACGTGACCCCCCCCCCCCCCCTGGCACTAAAGCTGGATCCGCCCTTGTTCTTGCCTTAAATATCCTACAATAAAAATAATGATCATTTAATAAGGTAATTTCCCACATAATCAACTTCTCTCAGTTCTCTCGCTCTTCTTCTCGCCCCAAGCCCCTTAGCAAGCTATGGAGCGTGCTCTGCTCGGTATTTCTCTGCATGACAAATTCGCAAGTAGGATTTACGCAAAGAACAAAGGTAACCGAGGATCCGCAATAGAACAAATGTAGCGTAAAGGATGAGTACGCTGTAGTGGCAATAGGCGGGCGATACATCTCGAAGAATAGATAACGCCAGATTCGCGAGTGGCAGCCTCGTATTGACCATCGGAGTAAGGACCTGTACAAGTGTGCGGGAAGTAGATGGAAGCAGGTGACTCAGTGCTTCGTAGCGGTATGTCGCCGGTCTATGTTCAGCAACGGAATCAAACAGGCTAAAATGAATGATGATATTTCCATCAAATTCTAGTCTTCTTCAACCTCAACTACTGTTCAGCGCAGGCCTGAGCATGAAACGTATAATCGAAAAATTTTTATCACCATAGAAAAAAAATTAGCAATTTAAATAAATGCTTCATTTATATACGAGGCATATAACAATCTTATTAGTTTAATTCGTTAAGCCTTAATTTTATCCACCTTCAAGAGGCAAGGACCGCATCTAGCCAGAGTCACGGCATAGCTAGGGAAATACACGAAATAGCACACTTCCAAATTGCATGAGTCCACTTCCCAAAGCTCATGGGAGTCAGAAGAACCAGTGCCAACAAGCAGCAAGTCTCCAGAATCCCAGCACATTGACTGTGTCTCCGCCGCTCACCCCGATTTTGTAGTGAAGGGTAGGGAACACGCCGCATCGTAACCCCACAGGGAGAGTGGCTCTACTTGCACCACCTTCAACGTGTCTCCTGCACTATTCTTGCCCGCATCCAGAGTGTGCTCTATGATCCCATGACTACTAACTCTCTGCTCGACGACTAAGCGAGTAGTCCGTCAGGGGGTATCCATGCAACACTTGAGACGTTGTAGGTTCGAACATTTAGACACAGCGAGCCTCCTATCGAAAGGGAAAAGTTTTTTTCCAGTTGACTTGTTTAATTCTTTAGTATTAATGATATTAGAAATTACATAACCGTATTAAAGTTCGGAAATTAACATTTTAATTTCTGAAATAATTATTTAATGTCTTCCTATTCATGTGACTAACATTGGTTTTCGAATGCCGCAACCGGCGAACATTTTGTGAGCTGTTGTTAAAAATTCTATATGTACCATCCTATAAGGGAATGAACAAGTATTTATTATTGTCATTTTTATTCTACTTCACGCTAGCCTTCCATGAGGCCGTGGTACTTTCCAGAGGCAAGCCTACCCATTCACGCAAAAGCGGAAGCTGCTGCATGATCCTACCACAGTAAATATGTTTGTCGGTCTCTCCACGAGATAACATGGGCTATCTATATTGGCAACCGCTCGTAACTAGAACCTGACTTTTATTTCGTTACCATGAAAAAGACAAAAACATACATAATTACAATTATATTGGAACAAACAAATTATCGGGTATATCTTTCTTAACCCTTATGAGATAAATAGAAGTAGATTGAGTGCCGGTTTACGAGATGAGCTTGTCAACACACCGGTGAGAGAATGACTTCAAACGTTAGAAATGCTGTAATCGAAAAATCATCCAACACGTGTCTGAGATTCAAATTCTTTATAAAAAAAATTCTAAGATCACAAGGCACCGCATTCAAAGTGGCATCATAGTCTAAAAACATTTAACGCTAACGGGAACAGATTAAATTCGAAACCAACACCTACAGAGACGACAACCCATAAAATCCACAAGGACGTCGTAAAACCTCTTCGAAACGGTCGCAAATAGCGCGGGTCTCACTAACGAAGCCGAGTGTCAGATAAAAATGCATTGAAATGCGGTTTACGACATAACCGACAATATCTGTGATAAATATTCATGCAAATATCCACACATCCTGGATTCCGTTTAAAAAGGAAAATAGGAACGCGGATAGATTATGCGCGGATAGTGCTTCGGGTGGCTATTCTGACCATATCATTGTTAACGGAGTCGACCATTATAGCTGTTAAATTATTAGCACTTTGGGGAACTAAATAACTCAAAGAGCACTCAATTCTCACCGTCCGTTCATTATACATCATGAATTTTTTACCATTATTATTTCAAAAACAGATCTTTCTGATCTTTAGATGATGATTTAGATTTTATCATCGTCATGTATTCTTTTATTTCACCTTTGATAAAACTAAATTTCGGGACAAAGATAACCTCAGTCTGCTTTACTAACAAAATTAGAATTTACTTGGATTAGGTATTATTATTTAAAACTTTTATTTAATAATGTAACGTTCATTCAAAATTAATTAAATGGATATAAGAAAAACATATGAATTGTTTACTTATCACAAATTTAAAACAGCAAAATTGGTACCTAAGCTAGAAAAATATTATCCTAAGCATTCACACACACAATATTAATCAATGTTGAACGCGTGAGAATATTCAGTTTTAAACCAACAAAGTGGGTAAAAGAAATGCGTTTACGCCAAACCCATAAATTGCATCCGATTGTGGCACTCACAATTGAATCGGTGAAAAAAACTCCAATAAGGAACATAATTATTGTAATCACGGGCCAGAAATGCGGTGCCGGCGTCCAGCAATGTGTCACAATGAATACAAAGTACATCGCCGTCAAAGCACCAGCAGATTTCTTTATTCGTGTTAATCGAAATGAACCGATATTGAAAACAATCGGCGGGGCAGAGCACGACGCCGACGCCACTATCGCGTAGTGTCGTGAAACGTAAGTATTATCGATGGTATATAATTTTAAATTATATTTTTTTTAATTAGTGAATCAAACGATTACTTCAATTTGTGGCCTGTCCAAAAAAAATTACGTCATATCCTTCTTTTGAAATCATTTCTTTGCTTAAATAAAAAAAGTGAACACATTAGTAATATAAATTGCGAATTCATCTCTTCGTTTCACTTTATTGATGCATTTCGCTATAACTTAAGTTTTTACTACACTCATATGATGTTTAACAACAGATATTATTTATTACATCGACATCATTAGAAACCCAACACTTTAGACTTCTTTTGAACGCACGATTTTCATGTCCACTGCCACGTGTTCACCGCTCATACACGACCAAGGCCTACAACCTGAATTTGTGATTAGGAAATAAAATTATTCTTCGTTTTCACCCTCTCTATTACTAATCGCTTTATACGCACGCTTCTTCAACGCGTGCCCAACGACGGAGCTGAATTTAAATCGATTTAAATTTTCGTTATCCATACAAGCAAAATAGTACGTATTAAGTTTAGATCGTTTGTAAATGTCAGTATAGTCGAATGTTTTTCTAAAACCATCCTTTTATATAATATCATCTATGTCAGAATTCATTCATTTATTTAATCACGGGAACATAAAGACGAATTGCAAGATATTTAAATATTAACACAAAACTATTATTAGGTATAACAGTTAGATAACTGTGACAGCTGTCCATTCCAAACATGCAATGACAGCAAGTATTAAATGACATATATAATAAGAAAAAAAAACAAGAAAATTGATGGAATATACTAACAAAGGGAAAAATACCCTTTATGGTAACATGTTTAAAAAATGTATTAGATCT
Organism: Iphiclides podalirius; assembly: GCA_933534255.1. Classification (NCBI taxonomy): domain Eukaryota; kingdom Metazoa; phylum Arthropoda; class Insecta; order Lepidoptera; family Papilionidae; genus Iphiclides; species Iphiclides podalirius. The sequence goes on from OW152833.1 coordinate 8,103,172, forward strand.
AGACACTTGTATAGCTACTTTCAATCTCCGTTTGAAAATACACAGATCGGCACACAAAATAACCAGCACAGGGTGCTTTAGAACCTGAGTTATAATTTTTGCGGCCAACTCTGAAATAAGGTATGGTTTAAGTCACGTTGGTACGACGAGTTGGAATGTAAAATAATTTACAATTTTTTCAGAACCATCATTATCATCAGCTAGAAGACCTCGACTATAAGATCCCCCCTTTGAATAGTGGAGGTCCATTGAACGCCACAATGAACGATTACGACAATTTACCATTTGCTTCCTCCGGTTGCCCACGACTATTACGAAGTCGTCGATTCCTGGTTACCACTTGAAAACTTTACTCCTCATCATTTGTCAGCTCTTCGAACGATGTTGCCTGCCGAAATGCTATGATGTCAGTCACTGGTTTTTCGGCGAATTTCCTTTGTCAGAATAGGAATGCTTTTTTTATTTGAAAAGTTATCAAGCGAGAAGGTGATTCGTGATTCTGATGTTAAGTGATTACCGCCGCCCATTGACATCTGCAATATCTACAAAGATGCTTTGACAACCTTTTAGAAAAGTGGGCCCCGGTTACCTCACACACTAGAGGAAACGTGTAAATAATACTACCCCTTCACGGTGGTCTCCTTTAAGGGTGTGGTACTTCCCCGGATGAGCCTCCCCATTCCTGCAATAGTAGAAGCCGCTGCGTTACCCTACCACAGTAAAAATAATATCAAGTCCCAAAACGTAACAGGTGCAAGACCAGACGTTATCAGGTCAAGAAAGACATTACACGAGAAAAACAAAGTTTCTATTAAATTATCGACAAGATACTACAACTCCTTATAGTACTTAGATACTTTATTCCGCCACAAGTACTGCATAATGATTAATGCCGTTATCACTATCTTTTATTACATTAATACTACAATAACCATTTATTATATTAAGACTTATACGGTGACTTTATAAGAAAGTCCAAGGATCAAGATATCGAAATCCAGAATGATAATTATAAAGTTCCAAAATTAAAACTTAAGAAAACATTTTTAGCATTATATGCGGAAACTAACGAAACATCGTGGACTGTCATAACCTATTAAAGTTGTTACGAAAAAAATTTTACAATGGATAGGTGTGTCCGGATAACTATCTTAGAAACTGGGTGCATTGTGTAAATTGCTTTACATGGAGGCATAAACAAACCATGCCGCACAGCGACAGGAGTTAGTTTCTATTTTTGTCATTTTTAGGCAAAATTCTGCAGTTGTTTCATGATGACAAAACTTTCATGATGCACGCGGGTTCGATTCCCACCTGGATGGGGCCCAAAACATTTTCCGGATCCGGGTGATTAAATTTAGTCTAGTAAGGTAAATTTGTATATAGTACGTTCTAAAATTGAAAAATTTACAATCTAATTTAAGATACCTAGATATATGTTAATTTGTACGACTTGTATGGCTAAGGTTTGACTTTAATTTTACCTAATAATAAATAGCGAGGGGATCACTAAGCTATTGGCTTCGGCGTCGGGGGTCGTAGGTTCGATTTCCATACGGAACAATCAATTGTGTGACTAACAAATAATTCCGGATCGTGGTAAGGTTTATACGCGTATGCTTAAACGTAAATTACCTAGTTACCCACTTTCCCAACTTGGGAAAAATGGCAAAAGACCACCTGGTTGGTCTCCGTTGTATCCGTTGGATCCGTTGGTCTGATCAAGTGAAACTTGTTACCGGGCTCCTGATTCCACTGCCTTGAAGAAGGCCGACGACTGAGTGGTATGGAAGCAGCTCGTCGCCGATGTTCTCGTGTTGCAAATGTTAGAAAAAACAGGTTATCACTTAACATCACGTGACGCCCAGTTTGCTTGCCACCTTCCCACGTAAAAAAATATCACTAGGTATTCAGATGATTTTTTAAAAATAAAATGGTGATATTTGGTCAATGGAAATGTAGGGCGTGGGAAAAGCAGGTGAGGTGGTGTCGAACGACCTAATCTAGCGCACAATACGCTGGTAGTCTCGCTTTAAATGGTAACAGTTGGTCAGAATTGCGAATTGTACTACTCACCAACTAGATCTACGCAACCTGTTTCAAAGGTTCTATTCAGCAACTAACACAGTTAGCACTAATCAGATATATTGCGACTTTGTCGCGATTTACTACAGAACTATCAACGCACATTTTAAGCGGCCCTGATTGACTATGGGAGTCATTCTCAACATGTCTAGCTTATGTATTTTTTGTTTACAATCTATTAATAGTTACCTAATGTTTTATGGCCATGTATTATAATGTCTATGAAAAAAGTAACATTCCTCATTAGTGTTTTTGACACTAATGAGGAATGTTACTTTTTTCATAATTAATATTCTTACTGGATTTTTTTTTTGCTTTAATCACATCGCACGATTCACGTAAAATCTTAAGTCAAGTTTAAAGCGCTAATCATTAAATTAAGTGCTGTGAATAGTAAATTAAATTGGCTAAAAACTAAATGTGACAGATTGATAAACACACTTCGTAGTCTAGACGAGAAACAATTACAAAACTATTAATAATAATAATAATAATAATAATAATCTTTATTTCAGACAATACACAAAATTAAGTACATTGTCCATAGTTTGTTAGTATTAGTAAATAACATTGTGACTTAAATCTAGGTAAGTAAAGTATTATTAGTAAACATTAAGAAATTGCGTATTATTATTTTACCAGACCTATAGCAACTGCCACCCAGTGTTGCTGGAAAGGACAGTCAGGTCTGTCAGCAATCATTTTCAGAATTCTGTTGCCACTAGTACGAAGGCGCTGCAGCAAAGAGACCGCTGTTTTACGCATAATGGCGTGGAAGCCATCAGTTTGGGCGTCAGCAAACATTTTAGACGCGCTGCAGCGCCACGACAGTCCCATCAACATCCTGAAGGCGTTGTTATATTGCACTCGCAGGGAATTGAAGGTTCGGCGCGAATATGACACCCAAAGACCGCTGGAGTAGAACGAGTGACAAAATGCCTTAAATAAGGTAATCTTGACACCCGCAGTACAACGAGCGAATCTTCGGGCAATCATATTGCTCCTCACTGCCAACGCCCTGCGCTCCCTGTCTATATCATCTTCATCCCTTAGGTCGCTTGTGACAATGTGACCCAAATACTTAAAACTATTCATAATACTCAATGGTACATTGTTGAGAGATATTGATGGCACACAACGCGGCTTCTGCTTAGGAGACCGAAAAACGAGAATAACGGACTTTGCAGCATTATATTTTAAGCCGTGTTCAGTCGCATACGTCTCGCAAACGGACAGCAATGTTCTCAAACCATTTATCGATGGACTAAGCAGCACCATGTCGTCGGCGTAACTAATATTATTGACACAGGTACCATCGATGTGACAGCCAACATGAGAGCTGCTTAGCCGTTCTACAAGCTCATTAACATATAGGTTAAAAAGCACAGGCGAGGTTAAGCCGCCCTGCCTGACACCGCATTCCATTTTGTACTCGTCAGACAGCGCTTCGGCCCACCTCACCTGATTCCTCTGGTTCGCATACCAGTACTGGAGAAGGCTAATGTATTCCGCCGGTACACTCGTGCTCCCTAGCTTTTCCCAGAGCCTGTCATAAGCGACTAAATCAAACGCCTTTGTCAAGTCTAGGAAGCACGCGTACACCGACGTTCTTCTCGTCGTATAGTACTTAACAGTGTGCTTTAGGCTAAGAATGGCACTCTCAGTCGATACTCCCGCTTTAAAACCGTACTGTGCATCGTGTATACTGATATGTTCTGTTAGGAAACCGTTCAACACACTGTCAAGCACCTTGGCCGCCGTGGTAGCCAGAGAGATGGGCCGGTAGTTTTTCAGATCTGACGTATCACCTGTCTTGTTCTTAATAATGGGTACCACGATAGTCGTCATTAGCGCCGCAGGTAAATAAGAATGGCCGATGCACAGAGTTAAAAATTCAAGTTTTATTATTCTTTAACAAAAGTTCTTATGTCCAAAAACTGTTCTTGCAATTTAAAACCGGGCCATCTTATGCGTTCATTGGATGATCAGATTCTTCAGCACGCGTTTCTGCCACAAAGTTATGTATTGATCGTAAAAGGTTTTTAGCGCCATCTTGTGCAAGGATTTAAAGTAACGTAGCTTGGGAGAACTGGAACTTTCAATTACAACCTTTTGCTACCTCCTATCAGGGTAAACGGTATAGATTTATATGAATCCACACAGATGGCGCTAGGTTATGTTTCTCTAGGAAAGTATATTAAAGTAAAATATAAAAAAAAATATAATATACAATATCCAAGTTTGTATAAATGTTTTACTATTGAATGATTGCACATATTCCATTAGTAATGCACGTGGGTAATGGTTTAGAGAATAAAATACGATTAATCTTTTAATTTTATTTACTCTTAACCTTTATGTGCCTTATATTGCTACAATAACTTTTTCTGTCATTCAGGTAGAGCTAACATTGAGGTGTGCACTTTGTATATGCGGTCGCTGTGAAATCTAAAATAGATTTAAAAAGATTTTTAAAATTCAATGTCCTGATATCAAACACAGTTATTTTTTTTTTTTGGTAAATGATTATTTTTTAGCAGAAATAAACTTATTTACCATCAAAATAACGACTAACCGTGATTTTGCTCGCAATTATGTCTGTACATTGTGCAGATGTCTTTAAAGATTTTCTTAGCTCCAAGTCTAAGATCTCGCGCGCATATTGGCCCATTAGTGTTCGAGCAAGACTCAGCTCGCCAACACCAATAATCGCCAATTAATGGATGACGGTCATTCTAAATATAAATTAGAGTACACTTTAATCGAATATATTTCCTTGTAAAGTTTTTTTATATCATAATAAATCAACGTTTGAAGAGAAACACACTAAACCTTATGCATTCCGACTATCTCAGGTGCGTAGCCAACATTAAGAGATAGTCGGAATAGTTACCAGTTACCACTAAGGAGAGTGGACGTTCGTTTTTGGCTTTTGACATCGATGAACTTCCCACCTCCGATCCATAGACAAACGCCGCGTAATCTGGACAGTGTTTATTCATATTTGAGATAATAAGAATAGGAATAGGATGAATCCTAAACTGCGGAAATTTGTTGAAACCTCACGCCATCTTGTGACGTCATAGCTGTCAATTCAAACCAGTTAGGTAGGATAAGTGAAACAGATGTTGCAGGAATAATATTTATTAATAAATAAATTTTGTATTCAAAACGTGAAAACAAAGTTTTAATCGGAATTCCGCTTCAATTCCGCTCATTTCTGCATCGTTGTCCAAATAGTCATCGTATTCACCATCATCGTCACCATAGGCGTATACAGCAGGGTGGCCGGGTAGGCCATGCCCACCCCAGTATCGTCTAATGCCCACTCCAGGATTTTGGGTTACTGATTCGAAATTTAAGGCAGAAACTTCATAAAAAAATCATTGAAAACGAAAAATTATCTACAGCCGAGAAATCTATGTACATACGTAGTTTTTACTACACATACTATTTTACAATACATTCCTTTTATTTACTTATGAATACACAACGTACTAACTACTAATTAGTTAATACTACTATTGTACATTAATAAAAATTATCAACGATAACGATACATAAACAACTACGTAACTAACGTAGTTGTTTAAAATATTTCACTGATTATTATTTAACAGAAAATAGGCGTTTAATTACCTATTTTCATAATAAAATTAAAGTTATCGGTCATTTAAACGATGGAAATAGAAAAAAAAATCTTCAATATTACTTCAATAGATTTTTGTATAGATTTTTTGTATTGTATTCCGAACCCACCGGTACCGGGGATCGAACTCAGGTCGCTCTAGGAAATTGAAATGAAGGCGAGCGCCAGCACATTGAGCAATCGGATCAATTTCAATTAATTTATATAGTATAGTATAATATGGCTAATTATTTCATATGGTAAGAGAGAAACAATAATAGATTAATCAGTTTTATTAATGCAGTCGGGATTTGTTTCATTTCATAAAAAATAAGAATAGATATGTTGCTAATAATATAATTTATTCTACAAATCTAGAGAAATAATAATAAAACTATTTTTCATGATTTTAGTTTTCTTTATCTTTCTTCTCATTGACTTTAAAGACCATAGTTATTTCAGATTTATTCAGCATTCAGTGATTGTGCCTCATCATCATTATCTTTGTCGTCTATTTTATCAACGTCGTTTACTTCTGACGCATTGTTGTCCGTAATTTCATCATTGTCCCGATTGTCATTCTCTTCTATATCGTCATTATCTTTTGTGTCATCTTTGTTGATACCTTGCTCTTCATCAGCATTCACGTTTTCATCCATTACTTCTTCCTCCCGCACTTCTACTTGCACCATAGCTTCTTCTGCCAACTTATCTTCTTCATCCACCTTGTCTTCTTCTTCGATCCTGTCTTCTTCCACCTTGTCTTCTTCTTGCACATTGTCTTCTTCTTCCACATTGTCTTCTCCTTCCACCTTTTCTCCTTCTTCCACTTTGTCTTCTTCTTCCACATTGTCTTCTCCTTCCACCTTTTCTCCTTCTTCCACCTTGTCTTCTTCTTCCACCTTATCTCCTTCTTCCACCTTGTCTTCTTCTTCCTCCTTATCATCTTCCACGTTATCTTCTCGCTTTAAATCGTTATTTTTACCTTCCTCTATTTCCTTAGCATTTGTATCTTTGTTTAGAGGTTTATTGCTAGAATGTTGCTTTTCTCTCTTTTCTTTAATAGGCGGTAGAGACGCACATTTTTCATAATTAGTTTTGATAAAATCTGTAAATTATTTAATGTATTGAATTGATTCAAAAATATTTATCGAATGTTGTTAATATTGTTTGCGCGTGAGTACATTATAAAATAAAGTTCTTAACCGCTCACCAGTTCCTTTCAAACAGTTGTATTCCTTTATATCACAAGAATCGAGAAATCTGCGAAGGGTGCCCTTTGTATCGATACCACACTTTTCCACGGCGTTATGAACACAAATCTTGGCATGATAACAAGCCTGACAACGTGATAAAGCTTGATAGTAAATAAGTAATAGTTAATTAACAAATCGAAAGCATTTACTTTACATTTTATTCCGTTGTACTTATTTTACTACAATTTAGCAAATGAAGTTATATTGAATAAGTTAGCCAGTCAGCTTATTATATATTAAAATGCCAAACTAAGGCTCGGTGGCACAGTTGCTAAGCCATTGGCTTCGGTGCTGAGGGTCGTGGGTTCAATTCCCACACTGGACAAGTAATTGTGTAATCCACAGATATTTTTTCCAGATCTGGATGCTTGTTTCCAAGAAACCTTCCTTAGGAGCGAAGGTCAGACAAGCGGCCGGTCGTGAAAAAACCTAGCCACACCATTACCAACATGAATCACATGTTGTACCGACCCAAGAAATAAGAATAAGAAAACTGTCAACACAACTGGCTTAACCCAACAGAAGTTTCCGCTTGGTGAAACAATATTTTAACATTTGGTTTTAAATATTAATCTGGGGCTTTGCTCTAATATTTGTTAAAGTCTTTTCCATGAACCCGTAATAATAAGGGTTGCTAAAAAGCAGTCACTGCCTGTCACTATATTTCCTACTCCCTACTAAAAAATAAAAATTGTTTTACCCGTCCTGGTGAATCGCTAAAGCTCATGCCGATACACGTACAAACCGTCAGAACTCGAAGGCCTGAAAAAAATATTTTAATCGTTATAACTGATTGATTAAAACGCAATAATAATTTAAAGCGAATATCCGCCTCATACCGTAAGTAACAAACATATTATTAATCAACTTATAATGTTATAAAAAAGAACTTGTATTAAATTTTTAAACTGTTCCAGCGATTCCAATTCATCGCAAACTATTTGTAAATCTAGTTTATGCACTCAATAGAAAATCACCATAACTTTATACGTTCGCGATAAATCAATAATATCAGTAATAGATTTCGTAGTTAATATACTCACGTTAGTTTATAGTTATGATCTGAGTTGGATTTATCCTATGGCTGAACGGCTTTATATATTTTTTTTATGTGTAGGACTTATCCTTGATATAAATGTCGGTCAGTTGAAAAGGGAAGTAAGCAACTATTTTTGTGTGGTTATAAATGTCATATTTATTTTTGATTTTATTTTTTATGTGAAATGGCGACAAGCGCACTAGTGGTTCACCAGATGTTAAGTGATAACCGCCGATTGATATTGGCCAGGTCCGTAGGGTTGTAGATGCGTTGCCTTTTACCTTTTAATAAAGTGGGCCCGGGTAAACTGTGAACTAAAACACAGCAGTGGCGGATTCTCAACGCCCGTCATATATCTTGTTATCATCAGTAAATTTTTGTTACGATTGGCCGCCCCTAATATATAGCCGCCCTAGGCCCGGGCCTATTGGGTCTTAGGGCAAATCCGCCACTGCTCACCAGACGAAACGCAGATGTTTTGTTTAAAAGACAGGTTAAGAAGCATTATCTCTCTGTCTAGCTCCTTTCTATCTCTCGATGTCTTTCTTCTCTTTTTATTTCACTCTTACTTTGATGATCACACACAAGAGGTATGTTTTTCTTATTACTTTAATTTTTGTTGCAACTTACTTTTTACTTAATTTCACGATTGTGATATTTCTTGTACATCCTACCCAATAAGAATTTCTTTTGATTCATTTCTGAGGTTGCCTGGAAGAAATTGCTGTGTAGCAATAAGGTAGCCTTTTGATGACCAATACTAGATAAATATTTTGTTTAGTTCTGTACTTTTTTCTTTATTGGTGTACAATAAAGCATATTATTATTATTATTATTATGGGGGGATATTCATTTGTTTCCTCGTCTGGTTGGGTTTATAAATAAAAATATAGATACATATTGCATATATAAAATAAATATTATGGATAAAAATAAACATACTTCTAAAAATATTTTATATAATACATATATAAATAGGACCCAACCAGACGGAAGCCCTCGGCAGGGGAGACCAAACGGCCGAGGGTTAGGGCGATAGGGAGAGAAACCGGCGGACGATGCGGGCGGTATCGAGGAACACCGCTTTCTGCATTTGAGCTTGGAGCGATCCGTCCCGGAGTCCCAGTCGCCTCAGATGTTTGGAGAGGCTGACTGGGATTAACCCATTCGCAGACACGACTATCGGGATAATTTCGGCCGGCACACCACCCCACATGTCGGTCACCTCGTGAGCCAGGTCCAGATACTTTATCTTCTTATCTGTTTCGGCTTTCACGAGGTTCTCGTCATATGGAATGGTAATGTCGACCAAAAATACCCGCGACTGTGCCCGGTCCATCACCACGATATCAGGATTATTATTATTATTAAGTTTAACACTTCTACTCGTACTTCACGCCGGGCTTCTGTGAAGTCGTGGTATTTCCCTGCGAAGACCGTTGCTTATCCCCACCACATTAACTTATTTATTACACAGTTATTATGATGACTCCTCGGCGCGGTTGCCAAAATATCGACTTCACCGTCGGGAGTCGTGGGTTCGATTCCCACACGGAACAAATATTTGTGTGACCCACAGCTAATAGTTTCTCATCTGGGTGTTGGTTCCCGTGAAATCTATGCATGTAAAACGCCCTTACAACACATGATAATATTATCCTGAAGTAAGGGCAATTTTTACAAATATTAATTTTTGATAGGTTTCCTTTATTTTACCATTATATTTTAGAAACCACCATTCGATGCTGTTTTGGTAAATTTAAGAAGTCATATTTGTGTTAGCCTTACTTGTTAAGATGTATGCCGTTTAATTTAAAGGGTGCTTTTCAGAAAACATGCCTAGATGCGTTTGTGTGCGCTCACACAAAAGAACGTATTTGTGGCTTAAACCCTGTGACTAGAGAAGTGAGAAGATTTTTAGATCACTGTGACCTTCTGGAATTTAACTGTGAATACAAAGCATGTATGTAATTGTATTATTTAACTCCTATATTGAACATCGGAACTTAATGTTTTGGCTTCCTTATTCAATGCAAAAAATCGGAACAACAAGCAATATTGAGTTATTCCACAATCTTGACACGTATTAGTCAATATCCCTGACTATTACTATCATGTTTAAGCAAGTAACTAAAAGTGTTTCTGGTAAATTGCCCCTTACGTCAGTCTCGTCTTGAAAATTGTCAGACGGACAGGCAGACAGCGGAGTCTAAGTAATTGGGATTTTAAGCTTTGGATATGGAGCCCTACAAATCAAGTATTAGATGGAATTCTCCTTTACAGATTTCCAAATTACGAAACAACAGAAGTGCGATCATGTTCCACCGATCTAATCACAACGCGTAGCATTGTTTCATAGCTATTCACCTTTTCACGTGAAGTTTGAAGTTACCTAGTCGTTATAGGTAAGACCAACAATAGACATTATTTGTAAACATGACAGCTGCTAGACAAACCTATCGTACTGTCATTTATAAGCAACTCCTCGAAGCATCTGGTCAACGGTCGGAAAAACGGAAGAAAATGGAAAAATATACACTTGGTATGTTTTATTTACTTCATAATTTTTTTATACATTTGTCTGCAATTTACAACTAAGTTGAAAGTATTCATTCCTAAGAAGATAGTACACAAATTTCTTGTACTTTGAACAAGTACTTGTAACATCTGATACGACCAATGGATACATTTTATTGTCTGTTTTTAAATATTATAAAATTGGAATATTTTACAGATTTTTAAAAATCGTGGCCACTTTTTTCCTCAATGCTACTTTACCAATTGACATAAGACATAAGAGTAAACGCACGATATAGTGCTTAGATAGTGTTGACTATTTGAATCTCAATCGTCGCGGTTTGGACTCAATGTCTGTCTCTCAATGTTTGTGTTTTTAGTCCATAGAATATATAAAGCTTCATAATAAGCAGAGCTTGTACGAAAGGCGAGCTTTCTCCGAGCTTGATAGACCATACCAAAATAAAGTCTCGCATGTGGACATGCTTGCATTTATATAATTGAATAAAACAAGGGATGTTCGGCTACCTCCCGGGTATACGTAATTAATATTGATGGTTTTAAAAAGGTTCCCACTATTCGTGCCCCTAACCGACGAAATTCTTTTTGTCATTGTCAAGGAGCTAAGACTATGTAATGAATATCATTCTAGAACATTAATATAAATAAATTAATTTATATATTAATAGATATAATAAGAGCCGTGATAGCTCAGTGTCCATGCGCTCGGTTTTAATTCAATAATGCGAACTCAAATACCGGTTTTTTTTTATGTGAAAAGTTGTCAAGCGAGCAGGCGGTTCGCCTGATGTTAAGTGAATACCGCTGCCCATGGACATCTGCTACACCCGAGGGTTGCAGATGCGTTGACAACCTTTTGAAAATTTGTCTCCGGCTACCTCACTCACCAGACGAAACGCAAAAGTATAATACTTTCACTTTACTTCTGTGAGGTCGTGGTACTCACCCGGACGAGCCTGCCCATTCGTGCAACAGCCGAGGCTGCTGCGTGGCCCTAACACAGTTTAATTTTCCCGGTGCCAATGAAATTGTTATTTTAAAGTGCTGAATCATCACATACTCAGCGGTGAAGCAAAACATCGGAATCATGCATATTTTATAAATAATACGAAAAAAATATATCTCGAAGATATGTGAAGTCTGCCAATCCGCAGTAGGGTTGCGTGGTGGACTATGGAATAATGCCCTCTATGCAGAGGGGGACTTGCCCAGCAATTGGACTGCCAGCTGTAACTGTACTTTACTTTTAGTTTCATAGATATAATTACTATTTGTCATAATTTTCAGTTGTTCTGTTGTTGTTCTTTGTGACGTTTGCCATCGCTCATGGACCACCTATGGAGCGGGATAATGAAGACGTCGTTATGGGGCGGAAGGTAAAAAAAGTAATGTATCCGTTTGATACATTTTTAAGGAATTGACTTCAAAGTTGAAAGGGACTTTTAGAATTCCTTTATTGTCTGCATAGAGCCTAATTTTGTTAATCTTTGAAAGTCTTCCCATTTCAGGCACCTTTAGAGTTGCAAATTATTATCTGCAATGTTCATGGACTTATTTATTGTGGCATGAAAACGGTTAAATATTTTACTTTTAAAATAGATTTTATATTTGAGCTAGCTTGATCTGCACCCATGGGAAGGGAATCTAAGCAATATTTAAACCTCCTTATCAAATTTTATTAATAATTAATTTAGTTGACTTGTTTAGAGTCCACTAAATTAATTATTAATAGTAGCGGAGGCCAATTTTATCAAAAGGTGGCAACGCATCTGCAACCCAAATTGGGGTTGCAAATATCAATTGGCGGCGTTTATCACTTAGTATCAGGGAACACTGCCAGCTCGCTTACCAACTTCTCACATAAAAAAACAAAAAAAAATTTTAATCAATTTCAATATAAGTGATTTTAGTTAGAGATGACGTAGTTGTAGCTAAAAGCGAAATACTTTTAGATATAAGTCGCTAAAAGCATACATACAGATTTCATCTCAACATGTAAAGTTTATCTGTTTGTATAAGGACAGACTTCACTTACGTTCGATTTTCTTTATTTGTTCGTAAGAAATGTAATATCTACATAATATTATTTAGATAAAACACTGTACTACAATATTAAATAGTATTTAATACGCAGATAATGTAATAAATAAACACACAGCACTATCGTGGTACTGGTGCGAAAATTATATGTCGAGTATCGACTAACAGTGCTCCGAATAAATTCTTAAGTTTCTATATGGACCCAATCTTCATAAGAATTTATTTGGAGCACTGTTTATTGGTAAATTACCATATGTAATCTCATTATTCCGTACAAGAATGTAACTCGTAATTTAATTCACAGCGGTCTAATAAATAGATTACAACTGTGCTCTTTAAAAACACGAACAACGATGTAAATTTGAAATTTTCCATGCAAATTGCGTACACTCAATTTCCATGTCATTAAACTTCCAACCGTACTCCGCCGAGCGAAGTTGTTATTTGAGTTGCATTTACATTGACGTTATTCAACTCGATAAATTATCATTTAAAAATATCCTATTCCAGTACGCTTCTGGCTAAAAAAATTCTCGAAGCGTCTTCCCCAAGGATATGCGGGACGGATTTGTCTCAAAGTGTTTTCTATACATATTTGAATCAGATTCTTTTAACTTTGAACGAAATACACAGCGCTCTTGAATCTTGCAAAACGGTAACTAATTTGAATTGAAGATAGTTTCGAAAGTAACATAATTTAAATCACTATATTAATAGAAGAAAACCATACTTTATTTAATTTCCGATACCAATTAGCTCGTAACGTAGCCCTTTGATTAATTCTCGGGTATCAGTTTCTTCCTAGTAATTCGTATTTACTTTTACCTTTTACCCTCTTTTTGTGTTTGTATGTAAAACTTTCTACCGTTGCTGTAGCATAAGAATATCTTGTTTTGTAAGGACGTTTTACTTACACAGATTACACGTCGACCAAAATCCAGATACCCGGTTGGAACGGAACTGTCAGCGTGTCGGTACTGTGTTCAAAACAGTATTTTCAATTTTTTAACGACGAAACAAATTTGTTTATACATGAAATTTCGATTTATAACAATTTTTTTTGTGTTCATGAACCTTATAAATGAAACTAATTTTACGGATTTATCGCGTTTATTTTTAATTTTCATTCCCGACGTTTCGAATCCTTAAACGCGATAAATCCGTAAAATTAGTTTCATTTATAATGTGTAATCGCGTAAATACAAGAAATTATTCATAAACCTTATTATATTCAGATCACACAAATATTTATCCTATGTGGTAAATAAAGCCACGATTGCAAGCGCCCAAGCTATAAGTGTATTCACTACAGCAGTGGTTGATTTAATTTCATCCGGGATAAGCACACACTCCAAAGGTAAACAAAAATGGCTTTCTTTAGATGGGAGCCAAATGGTGCAGTATGGCGAAGGTATGCAACCATGACCGCGTGCCGGTGTGTGGAGTCAGCCACGCCGGTGACATCATGGGCTTCCGTGACCTCTGTGACATGTTCGACTTCAACTGCATCAGACGTCGCAGTTAGTATATCAGTTACAAAACTTGCAGCAAACCATTAAATTATTAATTATCTACTAGTGACAAAACAAAGATATATCAAGTCTAATAGTCAAAATGTTATATTTCGCATAAGTGTAATTTTTTTGGTAGCAAACGAGCAGGTGGTTGACCTGATTTAAGTGATAAATGCCACCCATTGACGTTTGCGACAATCGTAGAGCTGCAGAGGCATTGCCACCTTTTAAAAATTAGCTACCTCGCTCACCAGACGAAACGCAGAAGTATAACACTTCGATTTCTGTAGACTGTTTTCAAATGGTAAAATTTGGCATTTTCCTTGCTTCATAATGCAAATCTTGGTTATGGTTTAAGTTTAAAATTATTTACTAGTTCATCGGAAGGATTAAAGTCAATTACATAATTTGCTTAAGATGCTTATTTAACATTAGGAGGAACTTTCATGATCATCTAAGTTTAGATTAAGATGTTCATGGAAGACATATTACGCTTACATTACAACGAATGTCTTCTTTGGGCAATATGGCGTAAAAAAAGTCAACGTCTGAATTTCAATAGGCTTTATCAAATACGAAGTAAAAGGGAGGTTTGTTTTTATATGTTAATGTATAATTATTTCAGATTATAAACAGACAACATGCCCGGAGGACAAATCTGTGCTCAGCGTATCACGACGGCCCACAAACAGTTACTACGACGATTAACCGTGTCAAATGAAATTTATTTTCTATGTCATATTAAATGACCAACATAATTATAATAAACAGTTTTTTTGCAGTTTTAAAATGTATTCATTATTTTTATAACACTATATAAGCTACTCTGTATATTAACTGTTATGTTTATTAGGAGAATATGAAATTATTTAAATAAATTGTATCGTTTAAATTTAGTTGTTTGATTCCCGATGACCCGTTCCATATACATATTTAAAAAGAAAAAATTAATTCAATTATGAAAATTTGTAAATCATACTGTCATATTTTTTATAAATTCTTGTACATACATACATATCCGTACATATTTTTGCACCGTTCGGTTTATGTATATATACGATATATATTTATTCAGAGACATTACATGGGATGAGCAACACACTTTTTAGGTGTTCTATCCATACAATACATTCCTCCTATACTTAATTTTCCCAGTCACTTGTCACTTAATCCATTACATATCACAACATGTTACAATAAAAAGCATTAATATAAAATCCTTTTAAGGATATATGTACCTATATATAATAACACTTGATGCATATTTTAAAGAACAAAAATTAAATATTAACCTCTTACCCCCGTTTAGTACTTATTAAATAAAATTATTGAACCAAACAAAAGGTTGTATGTTTTCATAGACAAAATCTGTTGAACTCACCAAAAGGAGGCAAGGAAAAAAAATCTTTTTAATTTATTATCTAACTGTTTCCATAAATGATGGAAAATGTATGACACAATATTATGGATATAATAAGGAAATTATTGTGTAATGTTTTCATTCCTACCAATAAACTTCCGGAAATCATGTTGTACCAACTTATACGCTATTACTGTCTATCGGCTACCAAAGTTCGACGAAAAGACACTTCACTTTAAAAGGGACCATTGTTATTTAAATTCGAATCATGCATATGTTATCTACATTTCTAACTGTTAGTTTTTTAGTAACAGTTCTACAGTCGCATCTTGTTGGGGACCGGACTCATGTGGTAAGTATAAAAGTTAGCACATTGTTTGATAAAAATTTGAACAACAATATTTTTCTGGGTTGTTAAAAATCCTTACTGAAGCATTACTAGAAAATTCCATAAATATAACTTTTCGAATAAAACTTATCTTTGTTTATCACAATTCTTATTATTAACAAGAATTAATGTCATTTGTATTGCTAAAAAATATAAAGAACCACAAGGCAGTCTAGATATTCTTGAAACTGAGGTAAAGTTATATAATAATAATACTTATATATAAAAACCGACCTCTGATTAGTAAGTAAAAAAATTTATAACCACATGTCCCTGATTAACACAGTAGGGTTATGATTATACTAAAGTGATAAAATAAACGATTGTCATTACACTTTATAAGTTTATTAACTCATGGTGGTTGTGACAAAAGAATGTTAGGTAATCTTTTCTAAATAGCATTGTTGTATTAATTAAAAAAATTTCAGGCTGAATTGAAGAAACTCTGTGACCATGCTTACACGTGTTTTCATGACACGGTAATAATTTGCGGAAAATCTGTCAACGAAGCGAGAACGTTCCTAGATCTGTGCGACATGTACGAATTTTCCTGTGAATATAGCATGGGTGAGGAATCATTCATATTTTGACAAAAATATTCACCATGTTTTTAATCAAATCTTAAAAAGGCACTTCAACTCAAATAACACAAAATATATTGAGATTGAATTTAATTAAAAGTTTTTTTATAAATAGTTTTCAGGCATGTTAAAGAAGATGAAGGTGTGTGTCCAAATCCAAAGGAATTGGGACCTGGGGTTGGATAATTTAATTTTTAATAATTTTTTTAATTGTCATAAATTATTATTCACGCATTATTTATTCTCGATCATATCACTGGCCGGCAAGAAGGCACAAGAGCAAAATCTGAAAAGAAAAGTAAAGAAATAAAAGTTTCTTATGAAACATCAACAATAATAGCACAATAATAATCCATAGAATTTAAAAAGTACTTACTGTACTTCCAATAACAATTAACCTGAAGCATGTGACAGATATCATCGAATTTCCCATAACCAAAATTATCATCATAACCACAGACAGGAGAATACGTTCTATGACATAGTATAGCAACGGAACACCATGGGCTGATCTTATTGTTCGGCTGATCTACCAATGAGACTGGCTTAGAGGAGAAGGATCTTCGTGACGTTATCTGAAAATAAAAAAATATCTTACGTGCAGAAATTGTAATATGAGCTATTATGAATAACCAAAAATATTACTTGTTATACTAACTTATTCACTTATTAATTTCTTCACATAAAAAATATGCTCTATTAATAACAATTAGTAGATAAATGATGATTAAAACGAGTAGAAAATAGAAATGTTAGTAGGAACCAAGAAAAAAGCAATTAAGGAGAATAGATTTATTGATACAAAAAGCTGAACAGAAGCGTTCACGGCGTGAATCTCAATTATTATATTTTAAGTAGATTCTTTATCCACAATGGAAGTTGCTTCGGTATCGTTTTTAATTTCGTTCAATAGGATATTTCCAACCAACATTCCATATTTTGTCATGTTTTTCCCAATTCTCGCTACTGGATGATCGGGTTGCTCATCCTCTGTATCAATAGTTCTACGCTGATGATGTACCTCTATCTTTTGGGGCAACATTGGCTTCTCAACACGGTTGCTCAAGTTTTCGAGCAACTGTCTAGTCGTTTCTTCGTTCGCTTGCACCAATTTTACTAGATGCTCCAACGCTTGCGTGTGTTGAATTAATTTATCTTCAACGAATTCTTTAAACTGAACAGAACTCTTTGCCTTAGGAGAATCGGTATCACTTATTTCGCGTTTTCGAATTTTCTGGCAAAACAATGGAAAAATCTCATGCTTAGGAAGATATGTCAAATTTATGGAGCGTTTAAAAATATTTGCTTACCGTTGCGGGTTCAACAGCATAGACTAAGACATCTTCCAATCGTTCTATTTGAATTGAACTTATAATAAGTGTTAAACCAACAGCCACTGAAATAATTTAAATTTGAACATTAAATAATAGTAAATGCAAAGGTATTTAATTTTTCCCGCTAAATAAAATCCTACCAAAAGTTAGTAGCCTCATAGTGTCCGCACACTATTTGGGACGTTCTTCAATTAGGTTATTTTGTATGGTAAGTGCAACTTATAGCGTACATAATTGTTTACTACTGAAAGCGATTTTGATATTTGACTTTGTATTGATTTTAAATATATCTATGTTTTAAAAATGTATTCTGCTTCTTATATACTCTAAGTGTAAATTTATTGTTAATAATCTAGGTAACATGTAACTTTAATAACATAAGCAACTGACACTGAAACTTTGTACCTACTTCAATTAATTGCCGATTTAAACCAAGTTTTATTACTTATTAGAATATATTGCATATATGTTGTGGCTAGTAGACTGACTTCATCTTGTTTCAGATGAAGCTTTAATAGTCTCTGGACTGAAAGCAAAAACATCAGTTAAGTATTGCTTAAAATTGGTATGCAAATCAACAATAAGTAGAAATGCTCACATTAAAATAAAGCGTGTATTATATACTAAAAATTAATCTTGTTTCTTAAAGTGTAATTTAAAACATAACTTAATGTATTTATTTTTTAAATAGAAAGCTGGGGAAAGGTCAACATGAATTAAGTTGAATTCAGTAGACGTTTAACTGTTTCAGCGATATTAAATTTTGCGTGGGAAGCTTATATTATTTTTCATTCATTTTGTTTGACGTAGATATTCATCGTAGCGTTAATAAATTGGTTTATACTTTTAAGTGCTATTCGTGAAAACATTCTTATAATTATATCTTAATTGTATATTTTATCTAAATTTATCTGAATTTCATATCTGATATGCTCTCAGATTTCACTAAATCATAAATTTCTCACCAGCATGATGCTTCGGTTAGTTAATTAATTTCTTTTGGCGCAAGGATTTAAGAATGGCTTTTGAAAAAAGAAAATGATGAATGAAGAGTCAAAAGCCCCGAGCTCAATGGTGGAGGGAAACCTTTATATATATTAATACCAAGACAATATTGTATTCTTTCATAAGACTATAAAAAGCGAGCAGCCGGCTCACTTGATCCTAAGTGATTACCGCCACTCATGGACATATACAACACCTATAAGATTGTAGATGCTGCTTAAGGGGCGTCTAATAAGTCCGTGAGGATATGGCCGAATCTCACCCAATCTCACCCAATCTCACCAAATATCACGTAATTTCTTTGTCACAAATATTGTGTAAGTGCGAAAAAATTGAGTTCAATTAAGTAAAAATTTGTCTCCAATGAAATATGACTCAATCATGTATAAAAAGTTATTAAGCTTACACAAACGATACAAAATCGGCAAAACGCTACGGCGTACGAGGCGAGTTGCAGCAACGCATGGCATGACCACAGGTTCTCCGAAATGGTAAACTCGGCTTCTTGTGGTCAGCGACTATGATGATGAAGTCACATCGAACTCCACACCATCCGCACGTCACACTCCAATATAAGACATTATGAAAGAAAAGATTGCTAAACGGCGCTGCGTGTAGAACTAGATTTGACGGAAAGGCGCAAAGAAATTCTCGTCTCTGAATTAAATAAAAATAATTAAGCCAATTACGTTTTCTGTTAAATAAATCCAACGCCATCAAGCATAGATTAACTTACTTACATTAAAATACGCATTTTAAAAAACCTCACGTGAATTTAGGGGAGGGGGTCGAGCGCAATCTCAGGACATCTCACCAAGGGGAGAGTGGGAGTTGAAAAATCAACTCACTTAATGGACGCCTCCTTACCCACCAGACAAAACGCAAAAGTTTAATACTTCTATTTCAGTCTTCTGCCTGGTACTTTCTCGGAAAATTTTGCCCGTAATTCGTGTAACAGCACAGACACAATCAATATACAGTTGAAAATTGTAAAAAGTAAGCTTAAATGAACTTACAAAGTATCAAGACGTGATAGTCCAGTATAAACGCCGCAGATGATTTATTAAGCGCTCAGTGATTGAATTACGAACGTTGATACGCCCCTTTGTTAATAAACTGTTCGATTGGTCCCATCATGTTTGCAATGCTTCATTAAAACGAGTCCGATAAATATTTGTTGGAATTTATTCAATATCGTTAACCAAAAGTTATTGCTATTTAAAAGAATAAATAATGTAAGCTATTTAAATATAAAAGTTATTTTAATACAACGCAAAAGTCTAATGCTTTTAATATAAAAGTTATTTTAAAACAACGCAAAAATCTAAAGTTTTGATTAATAAGTGGGATCTTTTGATTTTATGAAAAATATTTATTTTTAGATCATTTTAAAGGGATAATTGAGCATTATTAACTTAATTTTCACTAACCTTACAAGAATTTGATGGATTTATCTGAGAATTTTATCGAAGTTATGTCTTCTTAATTAAATACAATTTTTTGTATGGCGGAAAATCCTTCAAAGAAAGCCGATCTCTTAACAAAACTACCTCAAATTGACTAGACGGATCTGGGGTGTGCCGACGGATATTGAGCAAAAACCCCGGAAATTACTCGGTCATCGTAAGTATAAACCAGGACAATGGGATATTGTGTTCTAAATAATAATAAAAAATACGAAAAGAATATGTTGTTCAAAAAATTGTAATAAAACTATTGTAATCTTTAAGTGCCATTTGCAACTCATGACTATTTGTTTATTATAAATTTTATGTTCAAACACGTCAAGTGTGGCGGGCAATCGAATTTCGATTTTTGCGTCATAAAACATTTCGTAGAGTTTACGACACAGTGAAGATTGCGCCGAATTTTTTCCATTTTGTAACATTTAGCTATTGTGAGCAAGATTTTACAGATTATGTGACTAAAAAACATGGAATACAATTTTATGTGATGATGACGACACTATGTTCATTCTACTTAGTAAGTAATATAATACCAGATAATGTTAAACTTAAACATTTTTAACTCCACTTCAAACGGAGGAGCTCAGCACAAGAAAAAAAGGAAAATTTTATAGGAAAAGGCCAGTTCTCTTCAAATTTAATTACACTTCAAAAATTAACAGTTCTGAAACATCTCGAACCAATAAAATTAGTATTTAATTAATATTAAAATTAATTAGTTTTAGATTATTGAATTATTGTTGCGTATAATTATATCTTAATACAAATTTTCTTTAATTTTAGTTCTATTGCTGTACGCATCTGACGCAAAAGGACACAGTGAATCAATAAAGGTAGTTTAATGTGATACAAAATAATACATTGTTTAATAAAACTTTGGTAACACATTGTTTATGGTCAATATTGGTAAACGTCAAGACTGGTCTACTGATTCCCTATGTAAGAAAGTAGAAAAAAGTACGATTAAGTTACATTTAAAAAATCTCATTCACATTTAATATGTCTCACATAGACCGTAGTTGTAACCTGATTAAATTAAATCAACACTTTATAACAGCCTGCCCATTCGTGCAACAGTCTCTGCTGTTGCACAAATGGGCAGGTCCGTCTCGGCTACCTACCACGACCTCACAAAAGAACGGCTTGAATTGGAAATGTTATACTTCCGCGTGTCGTCTGGTGAGTGAGATAGCTGGGGCCCACTTTATTAAAAGGTGAATTCATCTGTAACCCTAGGGGTGTTGCTAATGTCAATAGGTGGTTACAACTTAACGTCAGGTGGACAGCTCTCTTGCCACCTTCTCACATAAAAAAATATGCTGTTTTTGATGTGGTTCCCTGTAAAAGGGTAACCTTCACATCGTGAATAGAATGCTGTTCTGATAAAAATCCTTTGTTGCAATTTTAATGATTATCTACCCTGAATGAGTGCATTTCCATAGAACGAAGAGGAGTGCAAGATTGCGGATCTCTGCGTCCACGACAAAGTGCCCATGTGCGGAATAGACTCTTGCGGCGAAATGAGGACATTCATCGACACGTGTGACATGCACGAGTTCAATTGCGATAGCAAAAAAGGTATTTTCAGTATCTCTTTCACAGTAGTGGCCTAAACTATAATATTATAAATGTGAATGTAAGTTTGTTTGTAAAGCGTTCACGCCAAAACTATTATCACACGATTATCATGAAACATTGTACACATAATCTTAGAGGTATTAAAAAAACCCCAAAACAAAAAGATGTTTTGAAATTACTCTTGCCCTGCACTTGCAAGTCCCCTGGCTCGTGCTAATTTTATACTTAAATACTTTTGTGTAGTTCCAAAAAAAACAAGAAAGATAAGACCGCAGAGTTTCTTGCTGGTTATTCTCTGGACAGGTTTAGTTTAGTGAACTGGTGGTAGTATTTTAATGTTCAATAAGAGCTTAGAAAAAGCCTACATTGAATAAAGAAGTTTTAACTTTGATTTTGGCTCGGCTTTTAGAAAGAATACAAAAAAAAGTCCTCAATGCAAGATCAGAAGCGGCCTCATTACTCTTCTTGTGTTTACTTTTCTCATGCCATATTAAGTAAGATCACTACAATACTATTATAGATAAGAAATAAATTCTTTTTCAGATTTCAAACAGCGGCCTATCCACGAATGTTGGGTAACGTGTAAAAGGGGCCGATCCTTCAAAAAGCCAGAATATCGCACGGACTGCAACCTTAATCTGAAATCAAACAGACTATAGTAAATCTGTAGCAATGTTTTATTTGATACTAAACTTACAAACAATTCCTAAATTCATCATATCCGTTTTTTTATGTATACCTATAAACAGACAAACTTGACATACATACAACTGTGTACAATACATACAATTGTGTACAATTGTATGTATTGTACAAGTGTCGTGTATAAATTTAAATCAAAAACAAACAGATCTAGTAAGGCGCAGAAAAAGAAACAGAGAAAGCTTGGTGAAATGTCTCACGTACAAATGTGAATTGTGTACAACAACAAATCATGAATAATAAATATCACATCTACACGTATTTCATTGTAAACAGATTTTGGAATTAAGCATTTTTCAATATAAGTATGAGAAAAAATACCCAATCGCCTTAAGTGGTTTTTATTATGTTGGTAATTATTATGTCCAAGTTTGCCCTTTTGTGTCAAAGTGTAGCAAAGAATTTAATTTCAATAAAATTAATGGCCATATACGAAACAAAACACATTAATTTAGATTAATAAATAGTGTTCAGAAGCTGAGGCCAACTAAACCGCGCTATCACTCGCGTAGAAAACGATTTCGGGTAACAGACGAGACAAAGTATACAAATAGTATTTATCTTAAATCAAAGACAATGTAAAAAAATATGTTTTCTTTTTTTGGTTTGACTAAATAAAAGAAAAGAGACAGAATTATCAATAGCAGTTACTATTCGAATGTTTATAAAGGCGAGGTCAGTTAATCATGCAGGCATTAAAAGAAATATTTTTGGCCGTTCAAGTAAGAAAAAAATATTCCGAGTTAAAAATTCAATAACCATCCACAAATAAAATGACCAGTTATGGACATAAAACGTGAAAAGTTAAAACCGATGATTCACTTGCTATATTTTCCATAACATTGTTTTGACTCAACGACATGCAACATGAGAAATATTCTTAAAATGTGAATTAGAATTTTACAGCTTTGTAGAATATGTTCAGAGTAATTTTTTTTGGAGGCATAATGTTATTTTTATTGCGGTGTTGTAACGGCCATGTCGACAGCGCAAAGGTAATTTTATTTCATGTATTTTAAAAAAGTCAAAAAGACAAAAGTAAACTTTTGTCTTTTTTTATGTGGGATAGCAAGCTATCTCACTGACCTTCTGTGAGGTCGTGGTACTTACGATCTGCCCATTCGTGAAACAGCGAAGTTTTTGTTATGCGGCCCCACAGTGAAAAGTTAACTTATATTTGTGATCAATCTACACATACAGGTAAAATCTACGAGTGTAAAGAAAGTCTTTGAACTGAATGAAGTGGGTGGAAAGGTTGTAGGAGGGACAGCTTATTGGAATAACTTAGAGAAAATACTTTTCGAGTTTTATTCTCTAAAGAAAACGTGCTTGAAAACTTAAACCTTCTGAATCAACAAGTATAATGTTATTTACATATTGATGTAAAAAATAAAATCATAGAGGTCTGCGGTAGTGCGCGCATTTAATTATTTCAAGTTTTATTTACTAGACAATTGACCCTTAGGGCCCTATTACTAAGACTCCGTTGTCTGTCTCTCGGTCAGTCCATCTATCTGTCTGTCTGTCTGTCCATCTTTCACCAGGCTGTACAGTTGAAAGATTGTGATAACATCATTTAATATAAAGCTATTAAAGTTTTAAACACGAAGATTTTTCAACGATTTTTATAAGCACTACGTGTTCAGCAATACGTGTTCTCTTGTGGCGATAGATAAAATACATAAATGTAGTAAAAAACAAATTGCAGACAAATTTGCAGAAATCTATTACTTGTAAATATAATACAACAAAATTCACTTTGTTTTCTCGTTGTACGAATTCTAAAAATATCCACGAGCACAGTGCATGCTCTGACCTATATCTCCGGCTTATGTGTGCTTTTCTCTAGACTTGGATTTAAAAACAGATTATATAATGTTCACTATGTAACTATCGTAGATGGTTTTAACGGATTATGTAATGTTGTTAGCAAAATAGCGAATATCCAAAAGTCTCTCTCAATATCTTTGAATGGCCAGATCTGGCTAGGTATATTTTCAGTAATTTATTCCAGTAACTACGCTGTCGTTTAGGTATATTTCTTTTGCAAGTAGTTTTCCCTTTTTTTTCTCTTAACATTTTAACTATTTGCATTTTATATTTATTATGTACAAAAATACACTCCAACTACGTAGCTACAATATTATAACATTTTATCTAGTTGATATCTTGAAATATACTGTATCCATTATTTACTCTATAAAATGACAAAGTTGAATTTTGATCGGGCTCTGAACAATATCACGTATCCTTATGTATAAAAGAATAGATAAATGGGGCTACCCTTATGCTATTCTTAATCTGACAAGACAAATTAATTAATCATCAATCTACGCTATGTATGCAATATTGAAAATAAACAGCTGCTAAAATCAATTGCTTTTTACTCCTTTTATCAAAATAAAAATTCTGAAAAACTCGTATAACGACATTCAGTTGAAAATTCTAACGAACGGCCTGATGTGACGTGCCAAAAGATGAATTTCAGATTTCCGAAAGCGGGTTAAGTGAGCTTACGGACTGGGCGTCTTTTGTCTCCGCTTTGATCCACTTCCGCTGTTAGTGTTTAAATCCACAGAAAACCGGTAACAAGAAAGGAGCAGTAGGCTTTGTTGTCTACTCGTAAGAGTTGTATTCTTCATTTTTGTCCACACAGCACGGTGACATTAAGAAAACTTAAGTCGCTGGAAACATCTACGATTTTTTCAAAATTTATAAAAAATACGGTACGGTTCTAAAAGAATTCGCTTTAAGTAAAAACTTTATGTTACAACAATGTCTTATAATTATAATTTCGGGTATCGTAAGTTGTTAATATCATCTGGAGACTAAATATCGTAACTTTTGTCGATTACGTTTGTGTTTTGTTTAAAAAGACATCAAAAGTAAGGTAAGTAAAAACAATAACAAAAAAATAGAGCTATATAGAGGATAAAAATAGTTCATACTTTTTAATTAGAAGAATCACATCAGTGCTACACCCTAACCTTCAGAAATATGAAAGATAAGACAAGATAAGATAAGATAATCATTTATTGTCTTAACTGTGTACAATAGGTGTTACATACAAAAGCTGCTACAACTAAAAATAATACGGTATCAAAATCAAGATGCTGAAAAAAAAGTACCTACAATACTTTTTTTTGCTTTTCAATTTATTTATAATAAATCATTATTCTTTAATTTGACGCCAGCTGGAAGAGGAATGCAAAATAGCGGACATCTGCCGCCATGATCAGGTGCCGATGTGCGGAATAGATTCGTGTGGAGAAATGAGGACCTTCATAGACACGTGCGACATGCACGAATTCAACTGCGATAGCAAGAAAGGTATACAATAAAGTAACGTTAACTTAAAGAAATTATAACTAGGCACATGGCGGTAGACTATTATTATCTGTGTCTAATTATCCACATAGTCATAACTACGAAACTTACTATTAGTCGTGTGCTCAAATTCCCTAGTGTTATCGCAAAATTTTTTGTGCGAATTTGGCAAGTGAGATGTCGGTTCACCTGATGTTATGAGATAACCGCCGCCCATTGATATTTGAAACATCCGTGGAGTTGCAGATGCTTTGCTACTATTTTAATAAAATGGATCCTAAAATGGGTTACTCACGAGGTCATGGCTGGAACAGGATGGGCCTACCCATTCGTGCAACAGAAGAAATTGTTGTGTGGCCCTACCACTTTTAAGAATAATGAAATTCATGAAAGATATAAGTCAAAGTCAAATATCTTTATTCAATATAGAAGCATTCACTTACTTATTGATAGTCAAAAAACTCTACCACCGGTTCGGAAGGTAAGCCACTGACCTGAGAAGAACCGGCGTAAGAAACTCAGCGGGACATTATTTTTTTGTACTTGCCAAAAAAATTACAAATATGTGTACAATTATTAAACTCGATCAATTCATTTCCAGAGTGTGTTATCATTCATATAATCACTAATACTATAATAGCCATTAACACACAAACGTTCCTTTACAAGTTTTTTGAATTTAGCAACGGATTCATTTTGAACGTTTTCTGGGATTTTGTTGTAAAAGCGTATACATATTAATACTACTAAAATATTTACTTATTCTACGCAATCTAGTTGAGGGTAGAACTAATTTATGCTTGTTCCTAGTATTTACATCATGCACATTACTATCTTGAAAAGTCATTCTTATTTTTGTGGACATACATAACATTAGCAAGTATGTACTGAGAAGCTACAGTCAATATTTTTATTTCTTTAAACAGGTTTCTTAGTGAGTCTTTGGGGCCCAGGTTATAAACCGCTCGAATAGCTCTCTTTTGCAGGATGAAAATAGTATTTATGTCGGCTGCATTTCCCCAAAGTAGAATGCCATAAGACATTATACTGTGGAAATAGCTAAAATATACCAGACGAGCCGTATCCACATCAGTCAACTGTCTAATTTTTTTGACTGCAAAGACTGCTGAGCTAAGTCTACTCGACAGTTTATTAATATGGGGGCCCCACTGCAATTTGGCATCTACGGTTATGCCAAGAAATACAGTCGAGTCATAAAGATACTAATATGAATATTAGTACACAAAAGACATCTATTTTCGTTTACAAATCTTCAATAGAAAACGTGATAGATAATGACCACGCCCTAGTTATATAAGGAACCGTATTCACTACGACTGTTTTGTACGAAACTGGCGTAGTACTGTTTTCAAAGTTTAACGTAATTCTACGGCTAAAAACTACAGATTTAAGAAAATAATTACATATATCTGTTATGCTAATTCGTTTCATGTGATCCTGCTTTGAAATTCTTCGTGTTTTCTTAATTGAATATAACTAATATTTTACTTATAATTTACCTTATTGACATTCCTATTCAACTTGAATTATCAACAACATAAAATTCATTGCAAATTTATCTTGTCATCGGATCCAAACAAAATGGACTTTTTATTTGCTTCACGGACCACTTTTTTTGATAGGCAAGGGTCTTACCAAAAAAGTGGTCTTGCCGTGTATAAATCTGATATCCAAATTTTATATGGACATATACAACTCATAAACAGAACATTTGAAATTTTATCTACACTTAAAGTCAAAGTTGATTAACAAGTGAAACAATTCTGACAACTTAAGCAATTACAAATCCCCTATGACTGTAGCCTACTGACTAAGTGCTTCTAATAAATGAAGCCCGGCTTAACCAATTATAGCAGATCCATGGCAACACAATAGACTAATGTAAACGTACCCTGCACAAAGCTCATTTTGTACTGGGTAACATTACGCCCACACTTTCTACGTAAAATAACGCGCAGTCAATACAAACAAGGGCAGTACTAAAGAATCTACGAACCTTCGTACCGCCTTTAGGAAAATTCCCATTCACTTGGACAAATTTTTTTGTTCATACGTACAAATGTTTAAGCAAATACACTTCTTATTTAAGCAAAATCATTCCTGTTTTATATTTTAAAACCTAGAAGGTTTGATAAAACATATACAATGACTTCAGTAACTGTAATGAACTGTTCATTCGCTTAATAATATAAATTAATGGTTGTTTTTAATGAATTCACAAAAACTATTTAAGTTAATTCGACTTTTGCCAACTGCTGTTTACGCAGTAAAGGTTTCCTAAAAGAAATTACTACTAATTTTAATTTTTAGAATTATTTGATTTGATTTAATTATAAATATTTTTAATTATTATTGAACTATTATGTAATTAGAAATATTTAATTAATTTAATTTTTAGAAATTACTACTAATAAGGCCGACCGTTGTACCAATCATTTCTACAATAAGTTTTTGGTTCGTATTTATTTTATTTTGGTGTATAATAAAGTATATTCATTCATTCATTCATTCATTCACAAGTACCATTATTCTAAGTACCGCACTTCTTTGACTCATACGACACTTCCGATCCTTAGATTTCATTCAAAAACCAGTCCACGAATGCTGGGTGACGTGCAAACGCGGAAGGAGCTTCAAGAAACCGCTGTATGGGGCTGATTGCGATAAGGAAAACTTCGTGTAGCAACGTTTGGAAAACAATATTGTTTTATTAAATAAATTAACGAAACAGTAACTTACAATACGCACTTATTGCTTCGAGATCACAGTACACGTACACAGCTTACGAAAATGTTATAAATAGCTTATGATTATATTCAACCATACCTTATCGTAGAATTAATTATAATATAATATACATTCAGATTAATATACATAATAAATTTTATTTAGCAATCTTTAAACGTTAGAATAAAACGAGACTTAAAAATAACTTATGACTTAGGATTTAGACGAACGATATAAAAATTGATAACATACAAACTCCTATTAAATGAAGTCGATTTCTGTAAATGTTGTATATGGGAGCAAACACGCGCTCACTCGTCCTTAAACTTAACAGCTAACAAGTACTAAGGTATACAAGGTGACGTTATTAAGTAACATTAGCATGTTTATCTACAATGCATATACATTAATTAAATAAAATATCCGCTTTTCCCGTGATAAACTGAATGTAATAATACATTTAATATTAACATACATTATTTGAAATAAATTATTTTTCTATAAACTGTATAAACCTTTAACCTTAAACCTAATATCGAATATAAATTAGACAAAATAACATTTGCTATTTCAAAAAACGTACCATGAACGATCATCGTAATTTACATTTACCTTTAAAGCAAACACAAAATGTATCTTTAATAATTTTAGTTCATTTATCGTTGGCATTTGTTTATCAATTCGAAATATATACCTAATGCCTGTCCAAGAATCCCGCGTTTTTAACGATGCTATAGATTTTCTCGCGCGGTATCTTCTCCGCCTCTCTTTCCACCACCTGCATCTCCTTGTTGGTGAACCACGACTCTTTAGCTAGTCCCGCCGCGACGGCCGGATTGTCGTAGAAGCTTCTGGATTTCAGTAGTTCGGGAGGGAGCAGGGCCTCGCTGGCTGAGTTCAGCTCAACCGCTGGATGGGGCTGGACCGCCGGCGCCGAGGGATGGGCGTATTGGATGCCGATCGGTTGCAAGGGCTGTGTGAAAATCAAGCCCGGCCTCGCTTCGGTCACGGCCAACATGACAGCAATGATGCACAGGCAACGCATTTTGATCTGTAAGCGATAGAATTTAGTTGCATTATATAATGTGGATTCATTGTAGATAAATTGACAAAAACCTTCGGCGCTGCGGGATTCGAACCTGCGTCGTCCGA
Organism: Iphiclides podalirius; assembly: GCA_933534255.1. Lineage (NCBI taxonomy): Eukaryota > Metazoa > Arthropoda > Insecta > Lepidoptera > Papilionidae > Iphiclides > Iphiclides podalirius. The sequence continues at coordinate 8,132,913 of OW152833.1, forward strand.
TATCTCTATTAGATTTCGACATCCCAGACGCTTTATAAACCTTAAAATCATATTTTAAGTTTTCGTCTTGAGTACAGAGATTAGCACTTAAAGTAAAAATTAAATAAAATGCATAATATAATCTTCATGTTTATGAATTTCTCTTTCTATAATTGGACTACAAAGATAACAAACATCCACAAACAAACACTCACACCCGTCGCTCAGAAGGCAGACGTAGGTTACGAATTGCGACTCTCCACGACCCTTGCAAGCTTTTAGCTACATGTATGGAAATATCCATAGACACCTTCATGCGCATGTTACGATCAAATGACATAGTTCCGTCTGGACTACCTAATTATTATAAAGTGTACAAATCTTATTAAGTAATCATTGTTCAATAAGATTGCAAGGAACGTAATTAATCTTGTTCCCTCTTAAAATGTTTTCTTTTCTCTGTAAAATCGTATTTTTTAGTAATAATACTTTCTAATATTATTTTATTCGAATACTGGTCATGTAGCGCCATCTTGTAAAGTTTTATGTTATCAGTAAACTATGTTAGTTAACCACTATTGGTTGTCTATACAAACCGCAAAAATTTACGAGATGGCGCTCTGGTCATTTGTAATGAAGGAGTATATATATATTTTTTGTACAGAGTCTCTTTTTTCAAGAAAGCCCCTTCACAAAGCATATATGAAGTTTATGATAAGTAAAAGAATTCTTCGTTTAAAGTTAAAAAATGTAACGAAAATAACAATTAAAGATAGAAATGGATCCCTATGATATGTAATAAAATATGCATTGTAAGCGATTTATATAATAACGTGGTATATGTACATTTATTTTAAACTTGCATGCTGCATGTCGTCATGAAAATATTAATATTTTTAGTATTTTGCAACCACGTATTTTCAGGTATGAGTTACACTAAGACATGTTTCTTTACAGGAGAGAGAAGAAACATGTAAAATAGAAACGTGTAGCTCGTTACTCTACGTGGTAATAATAGTGGAATATTCACTTATGTATATTTTTAGAAGTATTTCTAATATTAATTGAACGAAAATGGAATAATAAGCTAACAAAATCAATTTTAAAGCATTTCCCTCACTGTTATATATAAGATGAACTTCAAAACACTCCCACATCCGACACTATTTGTAAACCATACCAACTACCGACAAGTGGGTTTCGAACCCACGCTCCGCGGCGTCACGGCGCACCTTTCTCTACTAACCTATTATTATTCTTATTCGCACTCAACAATAAATGAGCCTTAAAATGTCAGTCTGGTCTTTTATCCATCGACTTAAAAGATATACATACATACATTCACTTTAAACTCCACCAAGTCATACGCGAACCGAATGTTAACAAGAAAGAAACATCCGAGACTACACACGTGGAACCGAGACAACGACACTCCAATCAAAATGTACCCAACTACTCACGTTTGTTCACAAGTCGCCGGTTTGTCAACGCAGCGCGGTACTGACTGCGCGGGCGCATTCAACGCAGTCTATTTAAACGAGCACTACATCGTGGTAACCTTAGCACGGCTTCCGGGATCAGTACGCCGGCCATTCCGCTTAGACGAAACCGACCCATTAAGGAAGCTCGTTAAAGACAAATAAAGAAAAAATTCAAAAACTTTAAGAAAAAATTACAAATATAATTAAAAACAACATATGATTATGCAAATAATAAATCATCGATATCAGTTTAGTATATTTCAATTTATCAAGATTGGTATTCAATTAATTATGAAAATTGTTCTCATATATCTTAAAAGATACCACAGGATAGAAGCCAGATAGCATGTTGGTTAATAATCTTTCTCCCCTAGATGCAGTATGTGGCGTGCTGAAACGCTCTTCTGGAGCCCTTTTTCCGGGTTCCTGAGAGCCTTCCGCCTGGGCACAGATTGCCTTGGCCAATCTGGAAGTCTTTAAATAGACTTCGAACTCAGGTTGGCCGTAGCAAGGACAGTATGTTCAGGTTTGGACTCTCGGAAAACCCAGACCTCGACTCTGTGTGTGGAGCAGTGCAATCCTTGGTTCATCTAGTGTCCTGTCCTGCCTACCCTTCCACCTATTCGCAGAAGGATTTGTTGGACGCCATTAATTGTGCAGTCGAAGTGGCTCAGTTCTTGGTCATCGACACACAAAGAAGCATCCTTCTCCAAATTGTAAGTTGTCGGGTTCACTTTTACCTTAAATACGGCGATAGGGCGAGGGTAAATAGGTCGAAAGCTAAACCCTATGCATATTAGTATAGATAGAGTTAGTTACTTTACAGTAGACTTAAAAATATTTTTGTTTTACTCCAGTAGGAGTGTTCAGATTCAAAATGACACACAAAGCGAGCAAAATATAATATAACCGTAACATTGCATCAAATGAAAATATAAAGGGACCATTTTTCTGAACAGCAACATTTCCACTACAAAGCTGATTAAAAAATCAGTTTTCATTGCGTGCGTTATTATGAAAAAGCGCTTTTGTTCCACGTACACGAGCGAATACTTTTTAACAGAATTAGCTGTCGACGGAGTGTAATTTCATGTGAATTTTTATCCCGCTCCGAACCAGCGGCTCTTAAAAAATGACTGCACCATCCAGTGAATCATTTACAGTTAACTAGAGTTTTTTAACCAATAAATTATGTAGATTTTGACTTTTAAAAATCTTGTTTTGCACACAATAACAGCTTTGAAGATCGACACTTAAAACCAAACAGTCTCCTAATTATCTTCTAACCTATGCGGGATTGGGCATCTAGTTAATGTTCGATAGACTTCCATCCTTTAATTGATTACTTTTCAAGCACTTAAACCCAAACATGTCAACTCATTCAGTCATTAATTATGCGCAAAGCAAAGGAATGTAACAATGTGCTGGTGTCTTTTCGTGCGAATGTAGCGTTGGAGCCTTAAAAGTGAAACTAATACACTGTTGTTGAGATAGTACTTTTACCATCTATAGCGGTATCGCCTCTTACTGGCCGGTTTCCAATAAAAATAAATAACCTATTTTGCAAAATTGACCTATATTTGAAATATTCGAACCATCTTACTAGACATCGTCCCGTAGCGCCTTAGGCGCTCTTCTCATTCATGACCTCATAATTAGCCTGACCCCTTTAGGTTTGCCAAGTTTAAGCCATTCCGCGACTGTCCCAGTTTCATTCGTCTCCAGACCTGCCGTTATACGCATGTCCCGAATCTGTGTAAAACTTGAAGGGTAATTTTTAGTGGTAAAAGATCTAATTCAAGATATGGACTATCGATTGAAAAGTTGTGTCGATTGAAAATGAAAAGTCCTTACTAACATTATAAATGCGAAAGTTTGTATGTATGGGTGGATTTTTGTTACTCTTTCACCCAAAAACTACTGAATAGATTTTAATATTAAACTTTACAATAATATAGCTTATACATCAGAATAACACATAGACTATAATTTATACAGACATTGTGTGAGTTGTCCAAAATATAGGTAATCATAAGTGTTAACTATCAAGCCATCAAGCCTGAATTTTTTCCTACTTAGTCATATTCTGGTGTATAATAAAAAACTCATTGCAAATTCTCTTCGCGGGCGAAGCCGCGGTTAACAGATAGTATAGTATAAAGTAAAGTAAGTAACAGCTTATACATGTCCCACTACTGGGCAAAGGCCTCCTCTGTACAGAGGGTATTAGGGCATAGTCCACCACGTGGCCCCACTGCGGATTAGCGGACTTCACATATCTTCGAAATATGTTTTTTATTATTATTTCAAAAATATGCAGGTTTCCTCACAATGTTTTCCTTCACCGTTGAGCACGTGATAATTCAGCACTTAAAATTAACAATTTCATTGGTGCTGGCACCAGGGATCGAACTCAGGTTTATTCCTCGATTATATTAAATTAAAGGCGAGCGCCCGGACACTGAGCTATCACTGATTATGGACGGAGAATCAAGTTTAACAAAACATAAACAACAAAATATTAAAAACATTCTCCCTCATATCTCAAAGAGAACGTATCTGCGACTGTTTGATTTAAATTAATGGCTTGCACGGTACAAACCATTTGGTATTTCGACCGGCTGTACAGACGTAGCCCCGGGCGCGTACCTAGTCGGCACAATAATGAATGATTTGACCTTGACTTGTTGTTAATAAACGAGCGCGATATTGTTTCAAGACGAATAACGACCGGAGTATGTTGATTGCCTTGCTGTCACTTCCTAAGGTGTGGTCAATCATTTCCGCGAGCGATACACAACTTCCGAGATCAATCGCTAACAAACCGAATCATTGCAAATTCTAAATACTTCTTAAACATGGTTATTGAGCAAGCCGGCTTAGTCACTGTAAGCTGGCACGCCACTTCACATCTTATTCTTTGCACTATAGACAATATCTCCGAATCACTGCTTTATTTCATACAAATAATTACAGTCAACCAGAAATAGTAAACAATAGAGCAGTAATAGTCAACCAATTAATATAAAGCGCCTTAGTCACCATGAATATTTTAATATGCCTACCAAACATAATCATCTTATTAATCATTTTTAACCCTACAAGAATTAGCCATGTTAATAATATCTCTATCGTTTAGTTATAGATAGTTTGCGAGATTGTCGCCAGAGTCGGTGGATGTAGAATTTTTTTTATAATTTGAAAAGTTGTTACGCGAACAGGCGCTTCACTTCATGTTAAGTAATTATTGCCTCCTTCATGGACAGCTACATCACCTGAGGGTTAGCAGATTCTTGACAAGTTTTAAAAAGTGCGCCCCGGTTACCTCACTCGCCAGACCAAACGTATAATACTTTCACTTCACGCTGGTCTTCTGTAAGGCCGTGGTACTTCTCCGCCTGCCCATTCGTGCAGCGTCGTTTTTCGCTCATACATTTTAATATCAAGGATAACTGATATTTAAAAAGACCTATGTCGGTTTTATTAAAACTTTGATTGTATAACTTTTTGTCTAATATAAAAACACTGTTTGGGCCGTTTGCTTTATATATAACCACCTTTTTGCTATAATTTATAAATCGAACCTTTCATCTATCACTTTTCTTCCTTTTTTCAATTTGACTTTATATTCAGACTTTGACTTCATACAAATTTCATTTTGTTCCCTTATCGAACAAACACCCATGCATTCTTCAAATATGTGTTTCAAATTAGTTGAGTATATACAAATAGGTAATGTATAAAATTACTATTAAATAATAAATATGCAATAGTGCGTTAACTAGCAAGTACAGTACTAAAATATACATATTGAAATGAATTTAGCAATGCTAAATTTATGTTAGGCGCCAGTTTTAATGCAAAGTGATAGTACACAGACATTTTAACGGCTGCCAAGTTTGGTTTTATAATTATAATGGCGTTTAATAAGCAAATTAAAACACGCAATGTGTTTAAATGTAAAAGGTAAAATCCACTAGTTTAAGCGAGTTGCGAAAAATATTTTGACACAATTTTCTCCATGGATTATTATTATTATTACTTTTAGAAAAATTTCATTCCAGCTTATGTCTTTTCGAGAATTACTGCCGAAAACAACTGCCGTGAGGATATGATATCCACATGGATAATTACCGTTACCACAGAATAATATTAAAACAGAAACATTAATTTAATTGAGAGATATGTACAATCTTTCTCATCACGCTTAGATTATATCAGTTACTTACTGGCTAGCGACGTAATGTCCTAGTCGGATTTAACACTTTTACTAATTTAGAGCATCCGAATTCTATTAAAACAAAACAGCAAAATTTACCTTTACAAATTTTACAACGATCCTAATAAATAATAAGAGACAACCATTTAACCAGTTTGTCCAGAAAAAGAACAACCTAAACGAAATTCATTACAATGAAAGCAGTCATGTGATGAAGTGTACTTGTTTAATGAAATCCAGGGCAAGGTCCCTGCGATTAAGGTAAGTTGCATTTAAACTGAGATGTGGAGCGGCTGATTGACAAAGCATTCAACATGTTTACGATAAACAACGATAGTAATAGAATTCCTGTGGTGAGATTGAAGTGTGGTTAAAAAATGTATTAACAAAACGTATCAATAACCAAATTTAATGTTTATGTAATGTGATCTTCGTAATCAACGTTTCGCACTGACAAAATCCCGTTTGTGACCTTTGTAGTTTTCACAAAAAAATTGTTTAGTGGAAAGTGAAGTTTTTTCCTTTAGGGCAAACGAGCTTAATAAACTTAAAATGAAGTATTAGACGTTGAAATCCATGTATAATAACCAGCTCTTATTGCCCCTGACCATCAAGGTGGTAGGTTAGGGTAGAGTCGGGTGGTCTGGTACTGTGATAGGTCCGTAAACTATGGTAGAGTCCCGCAACTGTCTTCGCTGTTATACGAATAGGCAGGTCCATGGTCCAGGGAGAAGTACCACGAGCTCACTGAAGAACGATGTGAAGTGGAAGCGTTGTACTTCTGCGTTTCTTCTGATACCGCCAATATCGATCCATTATTATTTATTTGTTAATTCCACCTACTTCTTCGAAATGCTACCAAATTATTATTATATAAAAAATCCGCAAAGCAAGTCAAACAACAATACTGCGATACCTACAATGAGAAGTATGCACTGGGCGCATACTTTCTGGTTTTATCTTTCTTTTATCGTCTTTTTCCATTATGAATAAGGTGATTCCAGCTACCACGCTGCTTCATAATAGACTAACAGACCATATATTTAAGTCTCTTATAATGCTTTTCGTCAAATATCAGCACATAGTTTATCACCATGCACTTGATCATTATCACTAGTGCAAATAAACTTGGATTATTATAGTGAAGTAAATTAAAACGAACTCCCGCACACTGTACTAACACGGCCCTCTGCCGTCTGTCGCTTGTTATCGATTGTACGCAAAGCACGTGATACGTATATTCAGGTCAAGCGGGAGCCGAATTCATGCATGAGGTAACTTTTCTTGCAACATGACAACTCCTTCGTCCATCTCTAATTTTTATTACGCTTTAAATACTGTGCAATATATTAACCATGAAATTTAAATATATGCATTCTAGAATATGGGGTGAATAAAATCTTTAAGTTTTCTTTGATGTACTAAATTGCAGAACTTTAATATATAGGTACTAGATTGCAAACCAAATACTTGACTTGCATAGTGTTTAAAGTCTGATAAAGCAAGGGAAATCAAATCTGGTTCACGGTCAATAAAATTCAGAAATGTGCAACAATTTAGAAAATATGATTCAAGGAAATGGATTTATTAGGGTGTTGTAAAGGCAATTAATTCAAAGTTTATCCCGAGAAAAATAAAAACTTTAAATATAACTATAACCACCACTCTATGATGTGATTTTTATGTAATAATAGAAAAATAACAATAGTTATGCGAGATCAACTCACGGCTAGAGAATTAAAATTTCAAGACATGCTGATTCTTTTTTTTTTGCTTTTCTATATTGCAGTCACGTAGAATTACGCTGCATCCTTTTAAATTCATACAACGCAGCTTTTACAATGTGTTAACAAACACAAAAACTATTGTGTCCCGGTTCTGGTACAATTTTGAAAATCTTTTGTGACTTACAAACCATAAAATATATTTAACGACATAAAATTATGAAAGGAAAATTTTGGACCAAAGGTATTTTTTTGTACTGTTCTCTTTTCTATTTTTTAGATTAAACTGTATTAATTCTTTATAACAGAAATCTTAAACAGCCAACATGGTCGTAATCATAATAGGATGAATGCAAACCTCAAATGATATTTCAATGCAATAATCATTAATAAAAATTTATACTCTCACAATCTTAAAACCTAGTAATTAAACACTGCATAAACTGAATATCTCAAACGACTGAGTTGTAAAATGTTCGCGGGAAAGTTTTTTGAAATACTAAATCTAAACATTTTTAAAATATGCTATTACTGAAAAATAATATCATATAAAACATATTTGAGACTGCGAATATGAATTTTTACTTACGTGATTACTTTGTTATTAAGACTGTTCACTTATTTATTTCGTTTACAATTCTAACAGTAATGCCCCAGCCAGGCGAGCAACATTATGAACCCGTATGATTTGTTTTTGATTTTTTTGGTGATTCTAATATTTTTTTGCCTAACATAGATTTTTACAGGACTTAGATGTATGCACATTGGCAAAAATTTGTAATCACACTGGCTCTCCGGAATGTGGGAAGGAGAAGAATGATTTAGATAAGAGAATATTTTTAGATCAATGTGATAGGTTTGAATTTAACTGTGACTACAATAAAGGTAATTATGTACATTTTACACCATTTAATATAATTCAAAAGGTGGTGATTATTGAAACAAATTGTTTATACTTAAGTTATGCATTTAATGTTTAAAATATTATTTCCACAGAGTCTTCAAAATACAAATGGATATATGCATACCATAGCTGTAGCTAAAAAATATTTCTAGTAAATGAAATAAAGTTCCAAGAATCGAATTTTTGACCACTCTAGACCGTTTTATCAACCTCTTTTTCAGTTAATTTAAAAAATATTTGTTATTAATGTTGAAGTTATTGAGGATGTTGTTTAAATGATTTGACATAAAAAAAATCTTGGTTCTTTACAGATTACATTAACATACCATATGATGAATGTAAACAAGATACTGAGGAGCGATCAATTAATAACTTGTCCACAAAGGAGATATTTACTACGTCTGAACTCCTAAACACGACCGAAAGTAATTTCGAACGCCAATCGTCGAAGGCACCTCATTCTGATTACCCTTCGAAGACGAATCGACTGAAGATTCCAACTCAAGAGTTCATATGTCAACTACAGTTATTGAAGAAACCACAGAACATGAAGAAAAAATTATAGATCGTTGCACATGTCAGACTACAAGTAATAAGTTCCTTACGACTGGAAGTCAAACTATTACATCTGTCACCGAAACGGCCATCATAAATGAAAATACCAGCACATTCACAACTGAAACAAACGGGGATATATCAAAACTAAATTCTAATGAAAACAAAACGACTCCATTATACGAAATATTTGATACGTCCACTACAGAAGAAGCTACAAACAAACCCCTACTAAACGTCACGTTCGATGGAAAATGTACACGCCTAAGAAATAGTACCAACACTGTTATTAATAGTACTAACACCGCGCAAAACAGAACCCAGTCTACGCTTACAACAACTCTATCAACTGCATTGACCGTCACGAATCGTCATACAATGACAACAACACTTTTTATAGACACGACAAATTACTTATCTTTAAACAGAAGCGTACCTACATCGACAACGGAAAAAAGTAGCGCAGAAACAAACACTGATCTTTCCAAACAAAATGAAGTTACTGATAATGCAATGACAACGACTCAAATGAAGTCTAAAGACGTAGCGTATACCTCACCTTGCGCCACAACTTACCCAAAAAATTGCAATAGACCATTCTCTTGGGAAACTACTATTAAGGGTGAAACAAGAGATTTACTGCAGATATTAAGAGCTCGTTACGGGGATAAGTTTAAAACATTAAAGGGTACAACACACTGGCCCAGACGGTTGAATTATTTTGATAGAATAAACTACAACTTTTTCCTCAGTCGTCATAATGAAAGTTAAACATCAAAAAAAATTCCTTTAAGACTTTGACTATTTTAGCAAACAACAGCTACTGGCCAAAGTTAGATCGCAAGCATATTAATAAAAGTGTGAATATAATAATCTAAATTTATTATACCATTTATATAACCACTTCTACGTTCGGGTATAAACAACAAAATTACTATACAGTCTATACAGTCAGTGGCTATACAGTCATTTTCAATGTCATAAAAGCAAATTATCTTTAGTTTCGAAGAATTTTTCTTATACTTAAAAAGCCAATGATTCGACTGTTTTACGTCACAATTTGGTACCATAACTAAATCTTTTCAAAGAAAAACTAAAAGGGATAAATAACTTATCTTTTATAGATACGTCAGATCACAATTTCAATTTTAGAGGACTTTTATCGGATGAAATCATTTAATGTCATATACCTAAATACTAAAACGCTCAAATCATTTAGCGAACTTAACTTACTTTTCAAACAGTGCCTCAAGTACTGCTATCGATTTTAGAAGGGTGTAACTTCAACTTCACATGCTCTCCAGAAACACCTGATGAAACTTCACGTAGTGCAAAATAACTTCTTCGAGAAAGCCGACTAACATTCCAATCATTTCATTGTAAACTCAACAAATTACCAACCAGAGCCTAACGTGACCCTTCGCAAACGCCACCCGCCTCTTCCTCGACCCGGTCTTAGAAGGGAACGAAATTAAGATGGAAACACTAGGGCTCACCGGACAAAAGCACTACAGACACATGTAGAGTTAACTTACAACAATGCATTTCATCCTCGCCTATAAACACGACAAACCTAACAAGGTTGTAAACGAATAACACCATCAATGATGATAAACCTGATGTCAATCCCTCTACTAAGACTCTGCTTAGGTAGGTATTATACGTGTGACAGTTGCCGGGGCCCACTTTTTCAGAACATGGCATCGCATTTATTACTCCAAAATGTTTTAGATGTCCATGGGTGGCGATAAACACTAAATATCAGATGTGTTTCACGTAAACACAAAAAAATATAGTACTAGTAGTAGTAAAGTATACCAAAAAAAACAGCCAAGTGCGAGTAGGACTCGCGCACGAAGGGTTTCTTACCGTTATCAATAAAAACGGCAAAAAAAATTATGCCTGTTGTATGGCAGCCCCAATTAAATATTTTTTATATATTTTTATGGCTGTAGCATGCCTTTTCACATATGAAAAAACAAAACCTTAGTAGTTTTCAAAGATTCAAATAAGTTAACTATTTGTTATATTGCACTTTAACGCATTTATATAACGTCTCATATGTACCTGAAGTAACACTACGTTCCCTTATTAGGCATACTCCTCATAACACGATAGTCCCCTGCATATAACAATTGGATAGTGCCCTACGCTTAGGTTGCCAACCATACTTTATAAAAACGCATCCTACTTTATTTTTGGTAAAGATACTTTATACTTATGCATAAAAATAAAGTATGTGAAAATACTCTATTTTCTGTCTTTACTGTGATCCATAAAATAAAACACTTACAATGTATGTACCTATATGGATAATTACTGTATTTTATCGATACTTCTAACTTGAAAAAGAACACTTTCAACTTAGCAGCTTTTTCTGTTAATTATATTATATGATTTAAGAAAAATACTTTTATCCAAAGTTAATTAGTAATTTGTCACTTGATATATTTTTAAACCTAGAATCTTTGTGGGAAGAGTGTGTGTGTTTCATTATTTATTTTCCTAGATCTTCATTTAAATAAAAAGTTACTTTTATTTAAATTTAAATTGGGTATATAGCTTCTAATATAAGTAAGTATACTTCTAATATTTCTAATATAAATAAGTATACTTAAATTTAATTTAAGTATGAAAAAGTGCGAGTGTGTGCTAGAAGTATACAAAAATAGACCTTCAAGAGGAGAAATAAACACAATTTTGCTTTTTTTTTCTTCGTTATACTTTTTTTTATCTATTTGATACATGTGATACTTTATTTTTCTTAAATACAGTTGGCAACCCTACCTACGCTATTCTTTTTCTAAGTAAATATATATAAAATATTAATTTATCCTTTACAATTTGCTTGTAAAGATGTACTTATTTTATCCACTGAGGGTTTACCGCGTCGTGTCGCTGTAATAATGAAGCTTTTAAGGTCAATACTTAGTTTGTCCTTGACATGAAGAAACATAGGTATGTAAGGAAACACGTGTAACAGTTGGCTTTGTGGAAACGTTTTAGCTGTACTTACGACGTCATTAATAATTTGATAAGATTAATACGTATAACCTCGTAACATGTCGTTCTTCCAGTAATGAAGATCAAAGGTTAATAACGTGAATAATTTTATATGTTTTGTTTCTGTTTTTTTAAGTTTCAAGTAACGTTTTTTTTAACGTTTCGCAAGGCATATTTTATATTTTTATATATCTACAGGGAATTTAAAAATTTTCATATTAGACATTACTGGCTAAATTGAAGCACAGCTGATACGATAAATTCTTAAAGTAATTAAATACACATGGACTATCTATCTTATTTAAGAAAGTGAAGACCAGTTTTCACGAAGATTAAAAACACTGAAGATAAACACTCAACACTAGTAACAATAGTAACTAATAACCCAATGTTCCTAATTGGATTGTAAGCCCTTGGCACTCGCCAAACTCTCTCGCGGGTAGGTCAATTTAAGTGTGATAAATTATTCCGACGTATCATCCAATCAATAAATTAATTACTAATCTAAAAGGACTCACAGCTCTTAACTCAAAACCCTTACATTCTAACGAAAGATTACTCATAGTTGTTGCTAACCCTCATCACTACTAAGTTATTATAAATGATCCATTAAAATTTTTCCACACGTACAGAAGAATTATAGTACAGTAACGTAAAGTAACAGTCTATTCGTGTCCCACAGCTGGGCAAAGGTATCCTCTGTACGGAGGGTATTAGGACGTAGACCACGCGACCCCACCGCGGATTTGCAGACTTTACATTACAAAAACGTTTTGATAGGAGAACTGCATTTCCCACTGGCTACTTGTACTAAAGTATAATTTATTTTAAGAAGTGCTAAAAATTAAAAAAAAAATACAACAACTTTCTTTTCAGTTTTACTTCTGGACTATTCCCAATTATGAATATGGCTTAGACATAGATGTTTATAACAGCTTGATCTTTCCAAAGTGAAAAAAATTAAGTTACAACTTTGTCGTTAGTCTGTTCACTCTTGCCTTAATGACTACGCACATAACAATCCAGAGCTTTTCTCCCCGAGTCACTTTCTCTGTTTTTCGTGTATTAATTAGTAAGAAGTCCAACTATTTAATAATTTCTTGTATTTACGCGATTACACATTATAAATGAAACTAATTTTACGGATTTATCGCGTTTATTTTTAATTTTAGTTCCCGACATTTCGAACCCTTTACAGCGTTCATGGTCACGGGACAGACTGAGGTGTTAGACGTCTGGTTGTCAAAGTTAACCCGGGCTACCGTCAGTTTTTGTATTATTGATTTTGTGTCCGATCTATGCAGAGGGAGCTAATTGTATCTTGTCTTGCAGTAGTGGTTCTTTTGGGCTTAGATTTAATTTTATTGATGATAGGATCCCATGCTGATGGTAGTACCGAACCCTCTTCTCTATTGAAATTAGGGTGTTTTTTAATTTCAATAGCCTCACGAATCATCCTCGGGAGGAATCGGTGTTCTTTTGCAAGGATCTGTGGTCTATCAAACCTGATGTAGTGGTTGGGCCGATTTAGAGTGTGCTCACAAACTGCAGACTTGTTTAATCTACTATGTTTTATGTCAGCTTTATGTTCTTTCACGCGGGTTTTTCGAAGTTTTCGCGGGTTTGTTTTTTTGTTCGAAGTTCGGTACCGAAGTCTAACCTCCCCAAAGATGAATTTAACGCGTTAAACAGCTTACGCAACAACAAAGATTTAACTGTTCTCCGCGCAGATAAAGGAAATGCTACGGTGGTTATGAAAACGTCGGATTATAATTTGAAAATACAAGAACTGTTGTCGGATGTAAGCACGTATAAAAAGGTCAAAACAGACCCAACCACTAAAACGCTTAAATTAACTAGCGATCTCATTAAAAAATACTCCGAAAAATTAAATCTAGACGTGAAATCGATGACACCTTCATGTGCTAAACCCCCTAAATTGTATGGGTTGCCTAAAGTACACAAACCAGACTTGCCATTACGCCCTATTGTAAGCCAGATCGACTCACCAACTTACAGACTGGCTCAACATCTAGTACAAATTCTCTCACCGCTGAGAGGACACACACGGGCATACACAAAGGATTCTTACCATTTTGTTAGTGAGATAAAACAACTATGTCTTGCTGACAATGAAACAATGGTCAGTTTTGATGTACAGTCTTTATTTACATGCCTGCCATTACAAGACTGCATCTCAATTGTAACAAGGAAGCTAAAAGAGAATAACATGCCGGAAGAGTATGCATTACTACTTAAACATTGCCTTACATCTGGCTATTTGCTTTGGAAGGAGGAATTTTACATACAGATAGATGGTGTAGCAATGGGCTGCCCAGTATCTCCCATTGTCGCTGACATATTTATGGAAGACTTTGAGAAGAAGGCCCTTCGCACAGCTCCCATTTATCCAAGGTTTTATAAGAGGTATGTAGATGACTCCTTCACCATTTTACCAACAAGTAAAGTTAATGCATTTTTAAATCACCTTAACTCAGTAAATTCCAAAATACAATTCACTATGGAATTAGAGAATAATAACTCTTTAGCTTTCTTAGATGTTTTGGTCATCCGCAATCCAAACAACACTATAACTCACACTGTGTATAGGAAGGCAACCCATACAAATAGATACCTAAACGGTGACTCTCACCACCATCCATCCCAGTTAGCTACCGTGGGTAAATCTTTGTTTCAGAGAGCACAAGGGATCTGTGACAAACAACACCTGGCCGCTGAGCTTCAACATGTCAAGCAAGTTCTGCATGACAACAAACTTCGAGCACCGCGCCTACGTCACAGTGACCGAGTGAAACCAGCCACAGTGGAGCGAGTACCTGCTGTTCTACCATATGTCAGAGGAGTCACCGACAAGATTGGCTATATCTTAAAGCGGGCTTCAATTAATACATTCTACAAGCCGCTGAAGAAGATTAGTCAGTTTTTACCATCTGTCAAGTGTAATATCCCTCTGCAAGATCCAGGAGTGTACAAACTTGACTATGAATGTGGGCTCTCTTACATAGGACAAACGAAAAGAGCTATAAAAACCCGCGTGAAAGAACATAGAGCTGACATAAAACATAGTAGATTAAACAAGTCTGCAGTTTGTGAGCACACTCTAAATCGGCCCAACCACTACATCAGGTTTGATAGACCACAGATCCTTGCAAAAGAACACCGATTCCTCCCGAGGATGATTCGCGAGGCTATTGAAATTAAAAAATACCCTAATTTCAATAGAGAAGAGGGTTGGGTACTACCATCTGCTTGGGATCCTATCATCAATAAAATTAAATCTAAGCCCAAAAGAACCACTACTGCAAGACAAGATACAATTAGCTCCCTCTGCATAGATCGGACACAAAATCAATAATACAAAAACTGACGGTAGCCCGGGTTAACTTTGACAATCAGACGTCTAACACCTCAGTCTGTCCCGTGATCATGAACGCTGTAAAGGGTTCGAAACGTCGGGAACTAAAATTAAAAATAAACGCGATAAATCCGTAAAATTAGTTTCATTTATAAAGTCCAACTATTGCAAAATGCTATGTTCATTTTACCCATGCAATGAGTTCCTTCGTTTACATTACTACTAGCGGTCAAAGGGAATTAACTAATCAAATATAATAAAAAAACTACTTGTTTTTTATTATACACCAGAATATCTCGCACATGGCTTTTTCCTACTTAAAAAAAGTATCAGCCTATACATGTCCCACTACTGGGCAAAGGCCTCCTTCTGTACAAAGGGTATCAGGGCATAGTCCACCAAGCGGCCCCACTGCGGATTGGCGGACTTGACATATCTTCGAAATATTTTTTATTTTAAATATTATTTCGAAAATATGCAGGTTTCCTCACGATGTTTTCCTTCGCCGCTGAACACGTGATAATTCGGCACTTAAAATTAACAAATTCATTGGTGCAGGCACCTGGGATCGAAATCAGGTTCGAGTATATTAAATGAAAGGCGAGCGCCCAGACACTGAGCTATCACGGCTTCTACTTAGTTGACACATCATTATTACCTATATTTTGACACCTATATTTATTACCTATATTTTGGACAATTTACACACTGTCTTTATAAATTATAGCCTATGTGTTATTCTGATGTATAAGCTATAAGTATTGTAAAGTCTCATTAAAATTTATTCAGTAGTTTTTGCGTGAAAGAGTAACAAACATTCATCCATACATACAAACTTTCGCGTTTATAATATTTTTAAGGATATACGCATCAATACCTAAGCCAAGTCAATTCAGTGCGGACTTCGATGAGTTTGTCCATATTGATATTGGTAAAACGCTTTTAAAAGCATATAAACGTTTTGACATTATGGTAAAGTGGCAAAATATGCGGAAGAGTCGTCGGAAGTCCGATTTCAAAGCAATGTATACGATAGTTCCGACGGCGAGGTTAACAGGTTCCGTTTACTGACGCCATTGCCGCTCGACATTTCTCCCATCTTAATATTAATACGAGTATTATATTTGATTATTTGATTTCTCAACAATGAAAGATAGACGATGGAATTAAATTTCATTTTTATTACTCAAACGATAAATTCAAAATTTCAACTAAATTTTGAATACAAGTGGTCAATGAAAGTGGCCTAGAGGTTAAAGACCCCGAGGTCTCGGACTCAAATACCAATCAAGACCAAGGTTCGATCGTTACACATCGTTTCGTATGTCTTATAGATATTTTTTATTCTCGTTTGTAATCCATCCTCCATGAATGGTAAATTTTATATTTTAGCTATTAGTTAATACACGTAACTAAGTATAAATATACAATCATAATAATTCTAAAGTGGATGAAATCAAATAAAGTTTATTGTTTTACTAACTGATACGCCAGCTCAAAATACTATAAGTACATTAAGAACAAAAGAAAACAAAATTCACTGAAATGTATTTTAACATAAATATTGTTTTTAGATATTCGGTATATATATAAAATTTGTGTGTCCACTGGTACACGTGAATTGTTGTTTTTCGACATGAACAATTTAAACGTAAAGCCAAATACGATTATTATACTAAGTTAAGGATCATGTTCATCGTGAACATGTACTTTTTAGCTTAAATCAAGCATATATTGAATAAAGAAATTTTGACTATGACTTTAACTTTGAACATCATTTTAGTTTGTTAGAGTACACTGCTGAACATAGGCCTCCCCCACAGACCAGCCACGAAGCACGATCCTGAGCCACCAGCATCCACCTATTTCCCGCACATTTGCACAGGACGTCACTGCATCTAAGGGTCATCCAACATTACGAAGGCCTATACTCTAGAAACTTATCCGGTATTTTTCTGCGTGATAGAATTCGAAAGGTTTATGTTGTTTGTAAAGAAACAAAAAAATATAAGAAACCTATATAAATATAAAACTAATTTAAAATAAGTGATGATTTATAATAATCTCCGTTTTCCATATGGTCGTAGGGTCAGTCAGCCTTTCGTACTTTTCTCCTCTACTTCTAGTTTCTTTTTTCTAGTTTTCGACATCGTACCTGTAACTCATCCAACCTTGTCTTTTAAGCGTGCTTCTGAGTCTTCGTCCGAGGCGAAACCGCCTATTTCGTATTCCGGCGCGTAGTCCGGCGAAACCGCCTATTGCCAAATAACCGAGCTATTTTGACGGACACTTTTTTCTTCTTTTTTTCTCTTTTTACATTTATTTGGTCTAGTTGGTTTTCATAGGGTCGCGTCACCGAAATGCTATGTTACTTGTTTTGATATTGACTTTAAAATTATTATATCCTTTGATTTTAATCTTTGTGAATCAATTTTTTAGTTAGATCGTATTTTTGTTGCACATTTTAAAATTAAAATTCTATAAAATGTTATAAAAAATTTTGTTACTTGCCAAATGTCATGCTTATTGTCATTAAATTTATTGCTTATTGGTTAATATTTTCAGAAAGAAAGTAGGTAATTTGATATTTAAATTAGTGTTTTAATGTTTGTAATTTTTTAATTATTCATACCATTATTAATTTAAAACAAAAAATAAAACATTTGTTCCAGTTGAGTTTTCACGTGTATCGGCAGTCTCCATGATTGCTTATTTTCTTTAATACCATCGCAGCCCATCCTCAATACTGAGGCGCACAACAAACCACCTCAACGGTTCTAGTTGCGGTTTTTATCTTTAAACCGCACGTACAACTCAACATCATCTTATCGGCATGGATAGTATGCAGGTTCTTTAGAGTCATGGCCCAAGTTTCGGTAGCGTACATAAAGACTGGCCTCATAACACTTGTATCTTGATTAACTGATGTTTTTGCTTTCAGTCGCGAGACTATTACAGCTTCATCTGATGCAGAACCGGTAGGCTAGCCAGAACCCACAGGTTTGGGCCCTACGCTGTGGGTACAGCCGGGCATATGTACTCATGCGTGCGTTAATTATGGTCCTCAAATTACACGGGCATCCTATAGCGAGAAACATCAGTTCATCATATTCGTTACGCAGCGACTACTTGGGTGTTGTATGCCGCTTTCCAAATTCTCAGAGTCGTGTATTGTATCATTGAGATATCACACTACACCACAATTTGTCCGAAGATGGTAATCGGTGGAAATTGCTTTGGATGATTAAAAGGTAAGTAGTGGTTCTCGATAACAATTAGGAACACATTTCTGCAACTGGTGTGTCTAAATGATGATATAATAATGAATATTAAAAATTATGAGTTTGTACTTTATCCGTTTTTGACGTTTTTATTACGCACATAAGTTTTTTCGTTTAAAACAATATTTTGTTCGGAATTACTTAGAAATGTATTTGATTGTTGAACTTAAAAGTGGCACACCTTCCATTCAACAGTTAAAATTATGTCAAAATCCTCGAGAAGACTTAGAATTAAGAAATCAAGGGCTGCGAAAGACATTGATGTTTTTTTTTTTCTATATTACAAGCCCAGGTTGCTTAGAACACCATTCTATTCTTATTAACATGTTGTGAATATTGGTATTATTGTTTAATAATATTAGACCCAATTAGATGTCAGTTGTCGACACAGTCTTGTCTATATCATTACGTAACACCTTCCCCCTTCAACCTCCCACGTACCCGAGGAATTGATTTTTGTTCCCACAAAAGTGTTCAAATACGCATGCGCCAAAAGCTTTACTCATACACCCACAAAACCAAGCCTCACACATGCGTACTAACGACACGACTAGCTAAGGGAAATCAAGCTTTATTACTCTACGATTAGGTCCGTATTCGGACTGTGTTATGTCATATTATTTTTAGACCAATCGTACCTATTATAGAAAATACTGACGCGCCCTCTACCATACACGTCGGGAAACCTATTCGCGGAAGGTTTTCTCCTCCGACTGTATTCTGTGAAAATCCGTACCTTTTAATACTTGCCGACGTTTCTCCGAACCATTTCGCATCAAAAACCGGGGCGGCGTCAGCGGGCGTCTATTCCGTTAAAGAAAAACGTTACCTTTTGTTCGTGAAAGACCCGACTAAAAATAGATCACCGGCCGATACTTGTTGGGGAATCGAGTGAGCTGCCCATTCATAAAGTACATTCATTTGGTGTACAGCCGTGGTGGTACATAGGTCGGGAGAGGCTACACCGTTCCCAGTGAATGAACTGCTGTTTAGAGAATTCCAGACGTCTGTGAACGTCAATCGATAAGCGCCAGTTCAGTTTTCAACGGCGTACGGCGCAAGCAGACTATCGGAGAAAATGTGAGTCCATTTTTATTTTCCCTTATATGTTTCGCAATCGTGCGAAAAGTTTATTGACATAATTCGAACAGCCTGAGTGACGAATTTATTCATTATTATTACTTCTCTATAATTTTATCCGTTACTTAATGGTTCAATCGATAACGATACGACATGTGTATAAATTCAGCTGTTAGTTATAACCTACATCTTTTCATTTTTTATAGTATTTTATATTCTACATCTTATTAAAAATTTAAAGATGTTTAACTTTTTCTCATAAACAAAATGTGTAGAAATTAATATATAATACCCTATTTGCTAAACGATTGCGAAGCATCAAAGTTGCCTTGACCTCGTTGACGCCTGTTGAAGTTTTGCCTAGACCTTACGCTGTACTTTTAGGTTATTTTTGTGTCTATCACTTAGTATAGAAAAAAAATCACAAAAAATGAAACAAAGCTTAGCAAAATAGTTAGTGGATCCTTGCTGCAAATTGCACAACATAATATTTCAATTAAGATATTTGATACTTAGAGAAGTTGTACAAAATACCCAATGTTGAAATTAACTTTTGACAATGCAATCTTAAAGGTGGCGTAGTCTTAGCAAGGCGCAAGTTAGTATTGATTTTACGGAGGGGTCACCGCACTAAATGCACAATAAACTTGCCACGTGAATGTATGCCTTGCGACCTATGCCGTATGAGTTTAATGACGTCATAAGTATACAGCTTTTCTTAGATCCTGCCATCTGAAGCCTCCTAGGTAATACGCAGTGAAAATAAGCAGCTTAGACAATTTGCATATAGAAAAAACGTCTTAAATTTCCACAATTAAGTCTTATTTTAAACCATATTTGGGACTAAATTTCGCACCGATTTGCTACAGATAGTCCAATGTTAGAAATGGATATATCAATCTATATTTTAGCAAGTTATTCTAAGGTTGCACGAAATAATATTAAGAACTAGCTGACTCGGCAAACGTTGTTTTGCCATATAAATTATTTCTAGAGGAATCGGAACGCTGGCATAGTGTTTGACAGGTTACACAGACATAGTTGACAGGTACAGTTTGTATGGGAAAATAAAATTGTTGCAATTTTTCCATAATTTCTCATCGTTTAAACCTTCCCTGGGCTGCCACAAATATTTCAAAACCAAAATTAGCCAAATCGGTCCAGCCGTTCTCGAGTTTTAGCGAGACTAACGAACAGCAATCCATTTTTATATATAAGATAAATATTTCGGTATATATTTTTACACAACAATATAATTATAGAGCCAACTTAGCAAATTTTGTATTATGGGTACTAGTTAACAGAAAAGCTTTTCATTAGTAAATAAATACATATTATAGATATATAAACACCCGGACATCAGAAAACCACTATGTTCGTTGCACAATACAAAAACCAGTTGGGGAACGAACCTGAACCCTCTGTCGCCACAGAAAGCTTCACTATCCGTTATGCCAATCGGTTGGTCATCCATGAAATATGTTCTAACATATTCTTAATTATGTTAATCTTAATATAATTATAATCTTATAATTATATTAAGATCAAGTCAGATCTAAGTTTTGAATTTGGATTTTGTAACCATAGCGTTAATAAAAATAAACGAATTAACGTGAATTGAGAGGGTATTCATATCTGTTGATCTGAAAAATTTTCCTAAATAGGCAGAAAAAAATCATTTATGAAACTTAATAAATTTTATCTTGATTCAATAATAATTATACATTATTATTTTAAATATTGGATTAATTACACTTTATAGCTAAAAATAACATTAGTAACATAATTTTAAAAGTCATACAAAGTAAAATAAAATTTGCTACAATAATATTTTTTAAAACGCTTTAATATTTGTGATTGTTTATTTTTATTTATTCAAATTTTTTATTTTATTCAAATGACAGCATCCCAAAAACTTAAAAATTATTTCACTCACATGTAAGTTATTCTGACATCTTCAATCACCAAAATAACTTACATATTTTCTTAACAACCCGGCTTACATCGTAAGAGCTAAACATTAAGGTAAAAATTAATCTTCAAAAAATATTTTTGTTATCATTTCGAACTTATGCAGGCTGAGCTCGTGATAGTAATTCAAACCTTAAAATCGTCAATTTTTTTAGTCCCGGCACCGTGATTTGAACTTAGATTGCACGCGTCCGGACACTAAGCAATCGCGGCTCTTAATTATATCTAGTTAAATAATAAAAAAGATTAGAATTTATGGTAGTTATTGTAATACGCCTCGCGGAGCAGTTTCTCACTGTAACGAAAATTCCCATCGACAATATGGTTTCACTACTACCAGATAATATTAATAATAGGTTTTATGCTTGCCCGTACTAGCCCTAATGAGATATGAAACTGACGTAACACAGTACCGCAAACCAGAAAACCCACAATAAGTGGCTTGATAATGGTTAACAAATTTTAATACATTTAATTGAAATGTATCCATTATCTTGATCATATGTAACTAAATAATTCTCATTTTTTATTGATTTCAATACGTACTAAAGCAATAAACATTGACACAAAGGTAGATATACAAAAATAATCTGAATATCGTTTCATGTGGTCTACATATTATTTTAAAGTCTATCCCACCGTGACCACCAATGCCATTAATCAATATATAAAATCAATGCCATATACAGCGTGTCTTTACAATCGCGACAATAAATGAACACTAAAGAATTAAATATTTACATTCTTTAAACATCAATGTTTATCGAGAAATCAAATTTTCCAAAACAAAGAATTTTAGGACATCCTTACGTATAAAACTGTAACGTAAGGTTCATTTCTAAAGGTCACAAAGCATATGAATGGGTAGAATGAATTTAAAAGAGACAAAACATACTGTTAGAAGGAGAGGCTTGTAATGCGACGCTGTGGCAACGAATGAAAAAGTCTCTGAATGTATGAATCAGTAAGTTGTAGTTGTATAGGATGTTACAAATTTTGTTTCTATTTTACTTAATTAGTGTGTTTGAAAAATATTTTTTTGTAACTATGGATTTTTTTAACGTTAATATTTTTTGTGATTATTGGCAAGTAGCGTTAGACGTGTGTTCATTTATTGTCGCGGGTGTAAAGACACGCTGTATATGTACCTATATTTTACTTTTTTAGAAACAAAAATACTTTTATAGAAAAACACTAATTTGACGTTTCTCGCGACACAATTCACAGCATCTTTTGAGCTTCCGAGCCGTGAACTATAAAGAAGAACCTTGTGAAGGGGAAATGAGAATTTTGGTTTTAATCTGAAAAACTTAGAATATTTTATTCTAGGTTTTTCAGATTGCCATTTATTTCACATTGCCTTTATATGAATACGAATGTAAATAAAAAAACCATTTTGTTATTCTAGGAGCGAATACATAACCAGATCAACACCTGCCGATGTACCAGTAAATGGGAAAATTAATCATGAATATACACGTTTTTTTAAATTAATGAAGCTACAATACTTTACATGTACTTTGATACCATAAAATATGCCTTTATATTAAAGTTTATGTTTCATGTTAATGAGTGAAGCCTCTAAATTAGCTACAATGGTGTAAGGGCCTTATGGCGATAAATCTATATTTTTAAGACTATTGATTATTTATTATGTCCGACCCGATCTTTATCTGTTAACTTTCGTGAAAATACAGATATTATTATGCAATATTTCGCATTTTTTTTTTTGTCTGAAATGCACGGACCTATTATCAGTTTAAGAACATAATAACCCAGTAATTGTAAGAAACCGCTTGAGTTCGCTAATGAACAACTCTCTACAGTAAACTATACACAATGTAATGAAATTCCATTTTCGCTTTATTATAGCGCACATACAAAGAACTACCATTTTACTCGGCTGTTGCCTTTAAAATCGTATTAATTCAAGAGAAAAAAGCCCTTTGGCTTCGTTGCAATTTCTGTGCAAATTTGACTTCGGTGCACAAACAGATTATAATTGCAAAGGGGTGAAAACAACTTCAGGAGCACTCGAAAAATTCAACTTAAGAGGGCACTCAAATACAACGACTCAGAATTAAGTAAGGCAAGTAAATGAAAAAGAAACTTCATAACATTTTTGTCAAACGTAAATGATTTGTTATTTGTAATGGTCGATGTTATACCATTAGTCCGGAAATTTTTTTGAGTCGCAACCCGTGAAAAAGTCCAAAAAGTAATAAGACTAGTAGAATTGCACATGTGAATGTCAAATGTAAAATGTAAGGAAAACAAATATAATGAAAGATAATCGTTAATTCGATTTCCATGAAAGTCTCTAAGGGCTACCTACTACCATAGCATAAGAACTTGAATCTTAATTATTTTATGGCATTAATTTCATGAATATAATGCGGCAATGAAAGAAAAATGTTATGAAAATACCATGATAGAGAATATTCTTATTCATTATATTTATTTGCTTTCATTTAAATCGTAAATATAAATATAAATATAAACATAATAAAGTGTGAATAAAGTTTCTATTTGCAAACGGTTTTTGACGAAACTCATGATTAACACATTCATTTTTAAATGATTAAATATGAAAAACAGGAGATAAGAAGAGAGCCTACTCCTATTTCAAAGAATGTCGTTACTCTTCTGATGTGTGTCCGTGGGCGGCGGCACTAGCTTACCGTTTATTCGTTATCTCGTTTGCCTCTTTTTTCATAAAAAATCTTTTCAGTATTAAATATGCAAAGTTTTGTATTTACATTACATTTCTATGCGGATTAATTAAAACGACAACTTTAACCACTTAGCGTTTGGTGCCAATTTTTAAGTGCAACAGTATTTGGCAAACTGCCGTGAAGCGTACCTACCTTCTACTTTTAATGGCCACGCCAGGCGTACTTGTAGCACTCTCGGCGGAAAATTCTAGATATATTCAACATGTGTTGCACTGATTTTCGTGACCTTAATAAAACTGTTGCTCATAATTTTCTTTAACAAGAAATCTAACTTTTGCAAAGGTGGCTAAAGTTCCAGATTCACCATATTGCATGGTAACATAAAAATACAAAACTTCAAACTTGCAATCACAAAAAATATATTTTCTTTTTGTGATAACGGTATACCGTTAATTGATGACTCCGTGGCGCAGTTGCCAAGGTATTGGCTTCGGCGTCGGGGGTCGTGGGTTCGATTCCCACACAGGACAAATATTTGTGTGACCCACAGATAGTTGTTTCGCATCTGGGTGTTTGTCCGCGTGAAATTATGTTTGTAAAACGCCCTTTACAACACAGGATAATATTATCCTAAAGTAAGGGCAGTGTTTTAAAAAAAAAAGAAAAAAAAAAGAACAGTATTTTATTTTAAAAAATACCGTCTGTTGTTTTTATAATACTTTGTACTACCGTCACGTTCCCATATATTTTTACTTGAGTAAGATGATATGGCTTACTTAAGTCACATTTTTAATACGATTTTGGTCTGTGTTTAACCATTCTTCCAATAACACATTCTTATACGCGTGTAAGGAAGCTTAAAAGCGTTGTCTAGCACATCTCCCAAGCTCATTCCATACATATTCCGATGGGTTTTGAGGAAGCCTCTCCATTTTTTTTATGTGAGAAGGTGACAAGTGTACAGGTAGAGTTTATCTGATGTTAAGTGATAATCGCCGCCCATGGACTGCTCTTTTAAAATCTCTTTATCTATTATAAAACTATCAAAGCCCCGCTTTCTGTCACCAATAACTTCGTACGACTCTCTGAAGATATTCCAGCCCACACCATTATCGATCCTCCGACCAATGGCACCTTTTCTTCAAAATACGCTCGCTGATAGCGATCTCCTGGTCTTATGGATACTCTTCGTTCCCGTCGTGTATAAATTAACAAAATCTAGACTAATTGGTAAACATAAACCAAGACCAATTTTCATCTTTCCGTTGGACTTGCTCTCGAAAAAACCATAACTGGATTGCATCTGAAAAGTGTAGGAGCATTTGCTGCCATATAAAGCTTTACTCAGCTTCACTTCATAATAGAATCGTTTCAGAGCATAATAGCACAGTCGTGATGGATCACTAGTATTAAGTATAACATATAATATTGATAAATATTTTAGTATTAGGGACGTATCTATGTACCTAATATCTATGTACCTAATATTCAAAAAATATGATATCAAACAATTAATGCAATTGTGTGGTTGTTCTAATTTTACTATTTATTACATAAAAAAATAAATCAATACGAATTCAGAAAATAACTACAATAGTAAAAAACATTTCTGGACACATCATAATACAACGCTGTTGAGTCCCAAACTAAGAATAAACGTTTTGACGCTCCCGTCGCTTTTACATCGCGTCGGGGCCGTGGTGACACTCTGGAAGTACCGAGGTTTAGATTGGCTAAAACCAGAAAGTCGTTTCTTGGAAGATGCATCAACTTTTATAATAAAATAGGTGACATCCACAAACAACTAAGTATAAACAATTTCAAACAATTTGTAAAAGCTACCTTAATGGCAAGGGCCTACTATAATATCCAAGAATACATTGAGGACAAGGATGTTTAGAAATGACTCGTGCTCTGCACTTGCAAGACCCCTGGCTGCTGCTGATTTTATACCTAAATAAGTGTGTATAATTGCATCAAAAAAAAAAGAACAAAAAGAACAAGACCGTAGAGTTTCTTGCCGGTTCTTCTTTGTGCAGTTCTAGCTTAGTGAACCGGTGGTAGATTTTTTGTTGACGTTCAATAAGAGCTTAAGTTAGACCTATATTGAATAAATATACTTTGACTTTGACTAAGACAAGCTTATACTATGTGTAGTAACTGATAAGCTTAATTAATTTTATTCCATGCTGTTAGTTTGTAATTGACTACATATTATGAGTGTATAAACACTCTAGAAAAATATTATGTTCATCATACAATTTAGGTCTGCTTTTCGCGTTAGCAGTGATCCAACCCACCCTCTGGCTTAAGAGACAGATTTACTATCTATGACACCGTTATGGTGTCAGTAAATAGAAATAGGGTAGTGGACAACCCTATCTGTCACTATCTACACCTTGGGGATTAAATGTTATAGCTTCTGTGTTGCCAAAGGGCTTACTTCGGTCCCAATTCCAATGAGTGGACATCAATTACTCGGGTCGGTCAAATGGAAACAGAAATCATTCGTGTACGAATTGGAGTAATCGTGAAATCGTACCGAAAGGTTTGCTCTCAATTTATATGCGTGCGCGTGAAACTAATCTCCACTGACCCGTTTATTTAATCGGTATTCATCAACGAAATGGCCTATATTTTCAATATATATATCCTTTATATATATTCCTATTTATTTTTTCATTTGAGTAATCTCTATAAAGGCAAAGTCGTCAAAGTTATGTACACAGACAGCACTAGCAATTGCGGCGTAGAGGGCGCTTGCCTTTTATTCATTATTGGTACTCGAGCAACCTGAGTTCGATCCCCGGCACCGATGAAATTGTTTATTTTAAGTACAGACTTATCACGTGCTCTATGGTGAAGGAAACATCATGATGAAGCCTGTATATTTTCGAAATAATAGCAAAAAAAAATATCTCGAAAATGTGTGCAGTCAGCCAACACGCATTGGGGCCGCGTGGTGAACTATGCCCTAAACTCACCCTCTGTACAGAGGATGAGTTTACCCAGTGAGTGAGTGAGACTTATATAGATTGTTACATCACAATTTATTAATAGCAAAGGAATTATGTTAAGCTATCAGCAAGTCATGATGTATGATGTTCGTAATTTGGACCGGTTGAATTTCTCGCTGGGAAAACATTAAGTTTCTTTAATTAACGCGAATGGCGTGATGAAAACAAAAGAAAAGCACGTCGCTCCATTTTTCGTTTGGGTGGATAAAGTTCAGTATTAACAATTACCGCAAATTTACATTTTAATGTGTACCACCAAATCCGAAACTGTCTGTATGTCGAATCTTCCCACAGCGGCGACAATCTTTTCGTACTTTTTCTACATGTTTTATGTATGTCGAATAAATAAAAAAATCAACATTGTATATTTTTTATAAAATACAGATTTTTTCACAAACAATCTGCAATGTTTTAAAATTTCTAATAAATTAAAATTTATGTGCTTGAAACAATAACGATTGTTGAAAGCGGCGTTACTATCATATGCGAATTTTATCAACCGACTTTAAAAAAAGAGGATGTTACACTTTAAATGCACATGTTTCTCAAATTATAAAGTTCTGTTTGGGGATTGCACAGAATAGAACGAATTTAAAGGTTGTAGCATAACTTCAGGTTAGGTATAGCCATAACTATCACATATACAAGTAATTATAGCGTTTATGAAACAAAATGTAAATTGAAGTCCAAATATTTAAGGTAGGGTAATAAATTCTGGATCCTCTTACAAAAGATAAAATTGTTGGCCTTTTCTTAAATTGCTTCCATCTTTGTCATTATCACGCGCCGACAGAGCAATACGATTGTTTCAATTATGATATCAAATGAAATTATAATGTTTATCTCGTGTTCAACTTAGTCTCGTAATGTTTACAATTTTTAAAAATTAGTTTCATTTATAATGTTTGCAATTTGTTTTAAAATTATTATTGAAAGCAGACTGGCATCAAGTTGAGGTAATAAACCTGGCTAATTTCGTTTTGTATTTGTATTTTCCTTAAAAAAATCCTCGTTATCAAGTGACTGAACAACTTGTTAGGCCTTTGGCTAAACGTTTTTACGTGCTGGTAGTCTTGTCTAACCGTGTTTCAGCAATAGCAAAAAATATCGTCTTATTACTTTCCTCCATTACAAATAACGCTATTTGCCTTTATTGTGCGTTATTTTTCTTTCTCAGTCAATGTCAGTTCAGTCAATATCCATGTTGGTTTGGTAATGCGCAGTAAAAGGTTTATATAGAGACAGAAAACTGCTGTAAACGACGTAAACATTGTACTGTAGTTTGTGCCAGCTTTGGGAATCGATGTGAATACAAATAAGCATATTGATTGTAACTTAAAATAAACTCAGCAAAATTACAAACACGTTATCGAGCAATGTACGCACTTCAAAATGATTTATGCACTGTCGTTCGATGAGATCATAAGCGATCACGTGAAATATTTGCACATTCCTCTTCATTAAAAAAACGCAATCGTAAAATAATCACTCCATCAATTTGGGAAGCGAATTTGTATTACAATAAAATCAACTTTTAATAAAATTCTATTAAAATGTCATTTTTTCTCGCCGGTTGTTATTCAGAAAAAAACACCTTTGGTCACTCTTCCGAAATTTCATCCTTATAAAAGTATTATACCTATCTCATAAGAATATTATAAACAGATTATATTTCATTTAAGACGGAGGTAGTGAAATTTAAAATACCTAAAGAAATTCGTATCATCGTATGATCGGATATTTTCGCGACAAACTGGGTCGAAAGTAAAAATCGACGAGTATTCTTAGAGCGGTTTGAGGGTAACTACTTCAAACGAGATACGGGCTTTAATTCCGTCGACCGCTGGTTGGTAAAAAATGGGAAACATCGAATGACGTAAACAAATTGATCGAATTAAAAAAATAAAAAATCCACCTTCGTAATACAATTTGGAAAAAGGCAATATGCCGTATGAAGGAACATTTTCTAATTTCTATTGTTACTTTCGTCAATATTTTACCTGGTTGTCACCATATTGGAAAATCCTTACTAATATTATAAATGGATGAATGTTTGTTACTCTTTCACTCAAATATTAAAATTTACAATAATATAGCTTATACATCAGAATAACACATAGGCTTTAATTTATATACATATTTTTATGTATATCTGTCTTTCTGTCTGAATGTTACTCCTTCAGCCTATTCTACGCTGACGTAGTCGCGAGCAGCAGCTAGTTATTTAATAAACTTTTAATTCTTCTGTGTGTACGAGGTACTGAAGATGAACGAACTTGTCTCAATATAGTCAAATACTGTTTTGAAAATCTGACGTGATTAATATAAATTTGAATCCTTTGAACATATTTTTTTTAGTGCTAATCTCTCTGCACTTAAGATTTAACATTAAAAGTGGGTTCGATTCCCACAGCGGCGACAATCAAAAATTTTAATGTTTTATCTTAAATGCAGAGATTAGCACTATAAAATAATAATGGTAATAATTTCTAACAAGCAATGGCGACATGTCTCGTTCGAATTATCGTAAAACGATATTCGATATTGTTTGAATGCTGGAAAGGATATGACACCATTGTCATATTCTTTCTAGCATCCATATGCGCTAAGCATTGCTTCAAATGCTAAAAAACAATGTAGATAAAAAACGTTAAGATTTTCGTCGGTGTGGCAATCAGCCATTTAGCTTAGTGGCTAAAGCATCAGGCGACGATTCCCACAGTGGCGACAGTCATTTCGTACTTTCTCTAAAAATTTAAATCTTCTGAACAATGAGTAACCAATTCAAAAGAAAATGTTTTTTAAAAATATTTGTAAATGATAGTTCTTTAACAAAAAGTGACATATAAATGTTATGACAGGGCGACAGAAGGCGGCTTGGCTCCCAGCAGCGATGACATGCCCGTGGGTGGACCCAAGACGCCCCAGCAAATCGCGGCGCAGCGCCGCCTACAACAGACCCAGGCTCAAGTCGACGAGGTACTCCTACGCTCTTTAAAAAGCATTAGCATTAAAAAAAGCTATATAATACTTCAATGTATTGAGAGGGGGAGGGGGGTAGTTACGAATTTATATATAAGGAATTATTAGAGAGATACCTACGGAGTTTCTTCCACCTGTTCCTTCTCCGTAAAAGAACCTCATACGAAACGGTGATAGATTTAAAGATAGCTATCGATAGATGAAATGTGTATTTATTGTCGATGAATAAATACTGATTTTGATCTTTTTGATTTTTGATTCAATATCAAAATCTAAAGCTAACGATCAGAACTAACTTGTAATCAGTACGAACAATTTTTTTGATTATGATCTTGTTTGTGATAAAATAGAATAGATTTCTTGTGTAGAAAAAAAAATTTTTAAAATCAAAATTAGACGAATATAAGTCCTTCAAGAAGCTTTTAATTGCTTGATAACTACATGAAAACTTCATGGTGTTAAATGAAATTGTTGTACTTTATTTTTAATGCTAGTAAAATTAATGGCCATTAAAATAATATAAAAACATTTCATGTGTTTTTTTGTACTTGTAATGTATTTGAGTACGAAATATTTTTATTTTTAAATTAAGGACATAATTCATAACGAT
The DNA here is from genome assembly GCA_933534255.1 of Iphiclides podalirius. NCBI lineage: Eukaryota > Metazoa > Arthropoda > Insecta > Lepidoptera > Papilionidae > Iphiclides > Iphiclides podalirius. The sequence goes on from OW152833.1 coordinate 8,163,770, forward strand.
AAAGAAGTTAATTAGACAGAGGTAAAAATAAAAATGATTATTAAAATAATTTTCGATCAAAAGTTTCTTTGATACAGGCTTGCATAATAAGGAACTAGAAGATATTCTTGTTTTAGTATTTAAGGTTCTCTGCAGACAGATCGTACCTTTGGTTATTATATATTTTTGCAGCAATAAATATATTTCTTTTCTTGTCTTTTAAAAAAGAATCGTTTTGTAGGTGGTTGACATTATGAAAACAAATGTCGAGAAAGTGCTGGAGCGAGACCAAAAGCTATCGGAATTGGATGACCGAGCCGGTGAGATAATCTATTTAAACATCAGCTCTAGATCAAAAAACGGTTTGAAAGTCGACATCGGCTTGAGGATAGCAAAGATCCTCGAAAACGTCTTTAATTGACTACAATTACCACACTTCTAACCTCACCTTATATTTGTATAAACTCTAAATAAGCTCGACTATTATTTAGAATTTATTACAAAAAATGTATGAGTTAAACTTACGAATTGTATGAAAAAAAAACTAAAGTAACAGCAGATATATCCTACTGCTGGGCAAAGGCTTCCTTTGTACAGACTTTAGCTGAGTTCTCTTTGCAATCCCAACGCGGGACGGACTTCCCATATCTCCGAAATTGTGTGAAATGTTTTTGTTAATATTTCATTTATATACGTTACATATTATATAGAGTTCCTCATGTTTCCGAACGAAGTTGAGTAGGTCATAAGTTAGCACTTAAGATTTCAATTGACAATTCCATTGGTGCCAGCACCGAGGGGTTTTGAACTCAGGTTGCTCGAGTACATTGAATTAGAAGCAAGCACCCGGTCACTTGTAAGTCATATATAGGCTTTGTTAGTATCCTCGTTTCTATAACTATTACCCACAAGAAGCATAATACCTACAGTTAATAAATTACATTAGAACACTAAAAAACTTTTCGTGAAGAAGTACAGTGTATTATGGTCTATCTTAAAAGAAATAAAATTGCTAATGCATGCGCGCTAATTATTATCTAAATGAATATCTAACTCGAGATACTAAACCATTATTTTTCTATTGGATATCAAAAAACTCTATAAATATTCTGTTAACATTGCAGATGCACTCCAGCAGGGTGCTTCGCAATTTGAACAGCAAGCTGGCAAACTGAAAAGCAAATTTTGGTTGCAAAACTTAAAGGTAACTTTGGGTGAAAGATAAGAAGCTTGCAACAACTTACATTAGAGTTTAAATTGCATCTCAGTGTTCAAAAGTTGTTTTATACTTTTATTCTAATGCAAAACTTCTTTTTAGATGATGATAATCGCTGCTGTTATTGGAATCATCATATTGGCTTTAATCATCGGTAAGTAGAATATAAAACATTGTTTTCTCCCGCGCATCTAGAATGTCGCTCTTATGTTCTTTATAATTGATTGTTTTAGACTAATCATGCCATTATTTTTTCCATATTTTCAGCCAACTTTGTGTGAACAAGTTTCGGTAATCGAAGTTTACTTTAGAAGTTAATTGTTATAACGTTAAAGAATAGTTATATTATGACGTATGTTGTTATTTTTATATTTACTATGTTGGTACTAGCCTTTCTTGGTAAGTGGGCATAACGTGCAATGTCGTTGTAAATGTTGGCTTTGTCTGTTCTTATTTCACTTCGTATGTATTCGTCTCTGTCGAAATGCTGTTTCCGAGTCTTAATCCGCTACTATAAGTTGACTATTGAGTTTAATTTGATCAACATCATCAAATTATTTAGAGACTGAAATAATTGTATAACGGTCATTATTTTAATCATCATATTAATAAGTAAGCATATTTTTTAAGCCTCCTTTGCAAATAAATCATAAACATTAACACCCAGTTTTAACTCAAATAGTTAACTTATAGAAAACTCAAGCTTTATTTTGCAGCGTTGTTTTCTTGTGTCAAAATTGCTCTATACATATAATATTATTGTACAATGTTATATCGATTATAATCGACCCTTATAGTGAAATATATAAATATAACTTAGAAGTTATAAATTGCTTGTAAAAAAATGTTCTCCTATGGTGCGATGCTTATCCTGATCTAAACCCAGTCTAGTCCTGCTTAATTGACTGTCAAAGTTAATTTCACAGTCTGTAAAGATTTTCATGCATTCTACGACAATATGTTTAAAAAAATACTATCAAAAATATATATCAATATATATCAAAAAAAAAAATACTATTAATAATTTACCCGTCTTAGGAAAGAATTTCCCTCGTGATTACTTACTTTAAACGTTTTGGAATATGAGTTAATATACAGCGTGTCGTTACAACCGCGACAATAAATGAACACACATATAGAGGATAACTTTTTAAAATTGTATTCAGCATTTACATTCTTTAAACATCAATATTTACCGAGTTATTTAATTTTACAAAACAAACATTTTTAGAACTACGTATAAAACTGTAACGTAAAGGTCACAAAGCATATGAATGGGTTCAGATAAAACGTAATGTTAGAAGGAGAGACTAATGCGACGTTGTGGCCACGAATGAAAACGTCTCTGAATGTATGAATCATTCAGTTGTTGTTGTATAGGTGTTACAAATTTTGTTTCTTTTTTATTTAATTAGTTTGTTTGAAAAATATTTTTTACGTATGGAATTTTTAAACGTTTTATATGTTTTATCATTATTGTCAAGAAGCGTTAGACGTGTGTTCATTTATTATCGCGGTTGTAACGACACGCTGTATTTACAACCATTTCACTCACATACACTCTCACATTTGCTTTTTCTGTGAAAATATTGTGTGAAAATCTTAAATAAACCTTGGAATACTTACATTCATCAAAGCTTAACAAAAATATGTTACTAACACGATACTACCAATTGTAACACCTGAAATAGCATGTAAGCCGTAAAACTAATTAAATGAGATAATGCACAAATGCTGCAAAACAATTAACATTTACAATATCTTCTAGGTCTGTAAACACCCGAGGAGGATCGGCGCCGCGTACGTACTTTTCTTCTCTTTATTTCATTTATTATTATAATCATATTTTTTATGTTATACATTTATTAATTACGTACCAGGATGAATGTCCCGTTTAAAGATTGGCAACACAGCAACAGACTTTGCGGTAGCATGAATGTGCAGGCTCGTCCGGGTAAGAACCAGGGCCTCACAAAATAACGCCGTGAAGTGAAACTATTACACTTCTACGTTTCGTCTGATGTACTCATCAGTGCAGTAAGGTAAACGCAGCTCACTTTTTTAAAAAGCGACAACGCATCTGCAACCCCACTGGGGTTGCAGCTGCCCAGGGGCAGCGGTAATCACCTTTTAAACATGAAATTGAAATGAACTTAACACATTATTGATTTTTGACAAGATAATGACCATCCTTGCGAGCGAATGGTGTAAATTCACTTATCATATTTTCCTTGACACACCCAAAGAAGTAAGACTTAAAAAAACACTGTTTTCTTGCATTACCATCATACTAGAATAGTTAAAATAAAATTTAAGAAACTATCTTTACAGTATGCTATTTTAGATGACTGCTGATGTACCTACATTATGTTTCAGGCACCATTCAACATCGACATCTTGGTTCCGGCAATATATTCTTTTTTTTTTTACATTAGCGTTACTAAGATGTTCTCAATAAAAATCAATAACAAATTCCAATGTTTCATAAACTTGAAGTCTATATTGAAATTATCTTGTTTAAATATGTGTATATTTATCTAACAAGCATTATTTATTCATAATACAAATCACGCGTCCTAAAACTTCTTTTGTCACTATCATGAAAACTGTAAACGAACTATATAGAATATTTTTAGATGATCTTTCCTTGTTTAAAACTTTACCTTAAAATCAATGTCCTACTTTAACTAAATCATAGTTAAGGCTTACCAATTTTTACCATATCGCAGAGTTGAAATTTGTTTTCTAGTAAGAGATACTTTATTTATATATATATATATATATATATATATATATATTTAAGTTTAAATCTATTTAAAGAAATGTGAAAAAAATATTCATCCGTAATTTACAGCATCGAAATTTTATTCACTAGTCAATACTTTAATTATGCGTAGAACATAAAAAAATTGAAAGCTTATTTCTTCTATTTATTTCCTGACTAGAGAAAGAAAAGACCTGCCTTGGAGGTACCACATTCACTCTCTTTGCTGCTAGCCTAGTAGGAAAACCTAAATTTCATTTTTTTTCTACAACATGAACCTTTTTTATTTTTCTGATCAGGCTACAAGTTCCATTTTAAAATCTACTGTCATTTTTCAGATAATCCATATGAATATCTGTATTACATATTTAATTAATATAGTCTCTGTTTAACGTAATCGTAAACTTTTTGACAAACCTTTAGTGTACAACAGCTACATAATATGTTAGTTACTATTAGTAAACTTTTATGGAATTAAATCTCGAAAATGTCTGCTCGAACCGTGTAAAAACTGTATATTAGCATCAACGTCGTTATTTTTATTACTTAATTTATGCCGAAAGCTTATCTTATAATGAGTGATGGCCCCAATAATAATAAACGTAAAATACTTTTTAACTTCTTTTTGTAAAACAACCTATTTCTTATACACAAAGTCGACCACTGAATGAATGAACACCACATAAGTCAGATGCCATGTGAAAAAGTAATCCCAGAATTAAATAATATTGACACACATTTAAATTGACTTTAATATCGACACTTTTAATATTGACACAAATTTGTATTTGTGTCAATATTAAAAGTGTCGGTCTTTTAATATTGACACAAATTTGTTATTTAAATGTGTGTCAATATTATTTAATCGAATGATTCAACATTTTTTTTTTGTAATTCAGATATTTGAGACCATCGCTCATTACAAAATTAACTTTGATTTTATTGCCATTAAACATTGCTGTAATTTACATCAGATAAATTCAAGTTAATACAAATCCGGTATTTCAAATTGATCTAAATCCCGAGTCTTAATTTGCACATTTGGTAGTAAGTTGCACAAATGGGCAGGCTCGTCCCGGGAAATACCACGGCCTCACAGACTAGCATTTTATGTTTTTGTTCTGGTGAGTGAAGTAAACTGAGCCCATTATTTTAAAAATTGGCAACCCATTTGGTGTTGTGGATGTTCATAGGTGGCTGTAATCACTTAAGATCAGGTAAACCGCCCGCTCGCTTGCCGAGTTTTCACAATTTGTGTAACTTTTTTTCTTCCTTATTTTTTTCTATTGCACTTACATTATATTAAGTAGTGGCTAACGTGCTTAAAACAATATCTATGAACACACCACAGAATGATCTTTGTGTTGTATGTAAAACTATAGTGAAAGATTCACGCTGAGAATTGTATGTACGATAAGTGAATCCGTTGCTTTTTTAATTATACATTATTTTATTAAAGAAAATAACATCCAACAATGGCAACTTTGAATAAGATACATTTAGTTCTTTGTTTAACAAGAAAAGTCAAATTTCATTGTTACAATATTTGCATATTCAAAACTATATTTTAACGATACAAATGGAAAGGATAGTCAAAAAGGAATTAGGGAAATACGCATTCATTCCCCTCCTATCTATTTATTTATACATTGCGTTGAATTGTAAACAATTATAACTTAAATATGTAAGAGCTTAAAAGCTACTTGTTTTAATTTGAAGCACTTTGTTGTTGATAAAAACCCTTTAGGAGTATATAGTTAAATAACATGCATAGATAGTTATATTTCGGCGAAAAACTTCGCAACATATTCTGCCATAATTTTGAAACGCGCGCGTATGTTTTCTCTTTTTAAACTTGGTTGATGATGGCATTTCTAATATTTCATATTTTTAACATAATTATATTTACAAAGCTAAGAAAAGTATTATTATCCTAAATTATTTGATTTGACTGTTTTTATTCTAAGTAATCGCTTGTACCGTGTTTCAAAAATTATGGCTCGAAAATCACTGTAAGGTATGAAACAAATACACCAGAAATGTATGTCAGGTTTAGATTAAGATAAAAGCATTTCAGTTCTAAAGGCATAATGGTGTTAATTGAAAACAATAAATGTTAATTAGTTAATGACTAAGGTTGTAACAGTAATTAGTACGTTTATGTTAGATGATGGTCTCGGTTTTGTATACGCATATTTCTTTTGTTAAATATGGATTTGCAAAAAAAAAATACTGTACACACACAGGGTCTTTGCTATTTTAACATTTACTTTCGTTAACATTATATGTCTTTGAAACAAAATGCACTGAATACTGTTAACCTAATTATAGAGATTGTGCAAAATTCTTACTGCCTATCATTTGAAACTAAGGAAACAATGCAATTTATGCAAAGAAATAAATTAAAGAATATTACGTAAATATTTTGTTAAAAATTTCATTTAATACTGTGTTATATACAATAACGAATTTACATAAATGAATATTTCAAATTATTATTTTTATTTTTTTTAAATCACATTTAATCTCGATAAATAGATTAATATTATTCGAAAATTTAAATACTTATAGATTTAATCAAGTACGAGTTAAAATATATAACGAATCAACTAACCTACATATTTAGTGGGAATATAATTATTCAAAACAAATAGTGTATAAACGATTGTAGCACATGTTTTGCTAGTTTACTAATTTTAGACCTGGTTGTTACATAAATGTGTCATGAAGAGATTTGCTGAATTGAATCTTAGAAACAACATAATTATAAATTAGCATCGTATGAATTTGTTCAAGAGTTACAAAAATCTATTTAAACAATTTGCTTTACTAACTTGTAACGTATTTAGACCAAAGGTTTAATATACTAGTGAATTAAACATATTAAATGTTTATAACGTGTAATTTTATCGAAAAAAGTTTTTTGTAAAGTTATCAGGTTTAAATTATAAAGTTTCAAATTAATTGTGTGTCGAATATGGTTAATTGTTACGATTATAAATAAATAAAACATAATCAGTGTAATCATTATTAAACAAGATCGTAGATACTTTTTGATCCCTAGGGTATATAATTATGTATGTACCTAAACATAATATAAATTATTGCTTCAGTGGAATAAAGCAACTTTAAATACAAACAAATTGTTGTTTCATTGACATTGCTGTACTACGCGAGACCCCCCCCCCCCCCCCCGAACGCCCTTTTACATAGTTATAAGTTTTTAGTGTCTTTTTAGTATCTTTTTGAATGGTCGTTGCCGAATTTTCTATAATGTCAAATTCGTAACGACATACGGTAGGCAATTTATAGATAACTCGATTCATATTTAAACAGGTCTAAATATGACTCCAGTTGTCACAAATTATTTACTTATGTGTGTGCATTGCTAACACCACTTTGAAAAATATATATATCAGAAGTTGATGCCGTTATAGCTCATTGTACGTGAGCTCGCTTTTAATTCGATATACTCGAGTCATCTGAGTTAGATCCCGGTGCGGGTGTCGATGAAATTGTTAATTTTAAGTACTTACTTATCATGTCCTCAGCGGTTAAGGAAAACAACGTGAGGGAAACCTGCATATTTTCGAAATAATAACAAAGATATTACGAAGATGGGAAATAATAACAAAAAATACTACGCAGTGGGATCGCGTGGTGGACAATGACCTCTGTACATAGGACGCCTTTGCCCAGCAATGGGACATTCATAGGCTGTTACTTTATCAAAAGCTTGATAAATATATACCAAAGTCTATTCACAATCGTGTTTTGAAAACTGCTATATTTTTGTATGACATCCTTGCTCCTTATAATGCTTTATTCCTGTTTTCCTGAAAATCACTAAGAAACAGGATAGCAGTTTGATTGATACACGTGACTTACCCATACGTAGAGTCCCAAGAACTTCCAAATACCGGCAGGAGTTGACAAAGAAATGTTATCGAGGATATAACGGCTATTAACGTTGCGTACCAACTGATTACATCGATTTCGGACTAATTTATACTGAGACCAATTTTCATCAGAGCGTAGTTTTTTAAATTTCCTAAAAGCACGGACTCTACGTCTCATAGCAATCTGAAAATCCTTAGTGATCCAAGATGTCGTCGGAATTTAATAATCTAGCTACCAATCAGTATAAAATCTTTTTCATAATTATAATACTTTAAACAAAAATAACCTATAGTAAGGAATTCGTTAAAAATTGTGGTAAAATTGATTGTGGTAAAAAGGCCATTTTGAAAATTATTTGTAACACTATCATTAAAATTTTTATATTGCTAATATCTGTATTGCTAACATACATCTCTATATATATTTCTAATTTGAACGAAAGGTGCCACCATTGCTATTAGGAATTTCAATTGTTGTATGTATGTATTAACTGATGTTTGTGCTTTCAGTCCCGGGAATATTAAAGCTTCATCTGACTCAGAACTGATGGGCTAGCCAGAACCCACGGGTTTGGGCCCTACGCTGTGGGTAGAGCCGCGCATGTGCTCATGCGTGATTTTAACTACGGCATGTCATCTAAGGGCCATCGAGGTTGTGGTGCGGATCGAAATCCCAATGGCCGTCGACTGTGTCTTTAGCTAATCGGTGGCTGGGGGCGGTGAGAACCGCCCTGCAACGCGGGTGTACCTTGTGGGTTTGTTCGGAGGCGAGGACGAACTAATGTGTTTTTGTTGCTACACTAACTGTGTGTGTAGTTTTATCCGGCGGGACCTCCGACGGTGGGTCCGACGTACCTAAGTCCCCTTCCTGGACCGGGTCGATGAGGACGTTTCGCGGGCGACGCTTGTTGACGCTCGCGTTTGGATCGGGTTGGTAATTTGCTGCGCTTACCACCAGAGGGTTGGGATGATGTACGGCTCTATCGAAGAACCTTTTGAAACCTTCAGGTCTTTGAAAAATTCGCGAATCGTCGGGAGACTGCAATCGCTGTGCATGTCAACGGCGGATGAACTCATTTACTTGCAACTTGTGCAAGCGAGTAGGGTCTGTGTAGGCGAAAATCATGCATGCGTAGGACATGATTGGCCGATCGCAAGCTTTGTATAAAAGTAATTTGTGTCTTAGGGACATTTTACTTGACTGGTTAGTTAGTTGGTTGCTTAGCCGGCCGGAGACGAACGCGGCTCTGTTACGGACATTATAAATATGCGTTTTGAATGACATACGCGAGTCCAAAGTGACTCCTAAATATCTGACCTTTTTCTCCCAGGGGAGCGATCAATTGTTATAGTGCTAATCTCTGCACTTAAGATGAAACAATGTGTAGAAAAATAACGAAAAGTTTTTGGCCATCGTGAGAACCCACGTCTTTGGCATTACGCACCCAGACGCTTTAACCACTAGACTCGAAAGAGATAATTTATAACAATAAAATTGTGACACAGTTTCTGAGTCTTACACTTTAGTGTACATGTTTCTTTGTATGAAACTCAAACCAAACCTTTTGTAAAAACTAATCTTAAGTATTTATCCATTCTTAAAACATTCCACTAGATGATAGAAATTCCACTGATACATAGATCATTAGTTTTAGTCAAAGTGACTTATTAAAATGTTTTATATTCAGTCACAAGATTGAGCAGTGGAGGGCGATTAAATTAGCTAAATCTAAATATATAAACTTTCACTGCGTTATGTGTATGTCTAATATAAACGTAGTGATTACATTCTCTTTGTCTAATATAATGAATATTCAAATAAGTAAGTGGGCACGCTATTGACTATGCTTAAGATAATTAAGTGAGCAAGGTTGCCATCTTAGGGGTTTCCCCCAAATTTAGGGGATAAACAAACGAATTGGGATGTTTTTACGTGCACTATATTTTAGGGATATTTTAACTTCTTGTATTTTTTCCTACGTTTGATTTTTATTAAGAAAAATAAAGAACCTGGAATAACGCAATCTACCCAATCATATTTATTGATAGAAAGAAAGAAAGAAAGAAAGAAAACATTTATTGCTCAAATACGCCACATGTACATTTAAACCATTAACAAAAAATACATACTAAGAAGAAAAAAAAGAAGAATAAAAAAAATATTAAATACATTACACATTTTACGCACACAATTGTGTGTGGCGTATACGGCAAACAGACCACACTCAGCTTAATGCTGCAGTCAATACGAGACTACAGCGCTGGTTTTCAGTGGGCCTGTGAATTAAGTGACGTAAGGACGTTAAAACCGTCATTCAAACACTAGTAATAATTAACATAAATTACATGAATAAACTAACTGGATCTAATGAAAAAAGAAAGGAAAAGAATGTCCGAAACATTTTAAAAAGTGTTGTTATCACCATAAGAGTCATGTATATTATGAGGAGTTGGAGTTGGAAATAATATAAAAGATATGCTAAATGATGGTACCCTACAAAAATATTTTCTCACAGGTATGTAATCATAATCATAATCTTAAGCAACAATTTTAATTAATAGCATGAAAAAAAAAAATTTTTTTTTCAGCATTTACGTATCAAAAAAAAAAAAAAAAAAAAAAGTTCTATGCACTCTCATGTGCTTTTCGTATGAACCCACCGGACAGCGCTAAGTGTCTGTAATTATTTAGGTACGTAAATATCACGCCATAGCTTTTTGAACATTAATTAGGTGAGCTTTATATTTTATTTTAAATGTATTTAATGTTTTCAGACTACGAAGCGGTGGCGGCAGGTTATTCCAGCATTTAGAGGCAGAATATTTGAAACTTCCACGAAAGCCGATGGTACGATGGTAGGGAACAACCAAAGAGTAACATGACGAGCGAGTGATCTTTGATTGTACGTCGCGAGACCACACTAATTTGTGATATAGATAAGGTGGTATATTATATTTAATTAATCCAAATAGAAATGTGGCTAGGTGGTGTTCTCGACGATACTGCATTTTTAAAATACTGTGCTCGTTTATGTACGGCGTGACGTGAGCGTGTGGAGGTATTTTAAAGCAGAATCTCGCACAGGCATTCTGCACCCTCTGCACAAGTTTCTTGCTACGCACAAGCAGACGAGGGCCATACACTATATCCATATAATTAAATTTAGACAAAATCAAAGAATCGCACAGTCTTATCCGCATATCGGTATTTAGGCAATTACTAATTTGATATAATACTTTTAATTAAAAACATGTTCTTGCAGTATTTATTATGTGACTTTCAAAGTGTAACTTGTCATCTATTAACAAACCCAAATTGCGAGCCTCAGTCACGCGTTCAATTCGTTCGCTCCTAATGGTTACCTTAGCTTCGTGTTTTGCTATTTTTTGTATTTGCTGAGCCGTACCTAGAATCATATATTTAGACTTGCTTCCAAACTTCCTTCTTTGATCTAGCGATATCTAGTACGGTTTTTAATTACTAAGAATGCGGTGTTGAACTATGGAGAGTAGAGAAAAATAATCAAAACGCATTCAATAGCGGAAGCGTAGATTAATTTTAAGGTCGATTTACACCGGTCAAGTGTTTAGTAAAGTAAACAAACACAGTAAGTGCAGTAGTATAAACCGTCCAACTAAGAATGCGGTGTTGAACTATGGAGAGTAGAGAAAAATAATCAAAACGCATTCAATAGCGGAAGCGTAGATTAATTTTAAGGTCGATTTACACTGGTCAAGTGTTTAGTAAAGTAAACAAACACAGTAACTGCAGTAGTATAAACCGTTGGACAGTGGTGAGTCAACTTGGCTTGCAGGCTGCCTTACAACTAAATTGAAATAGAATAGCTTTCTATTTTTTATTGCAAGTGCGCCCTCGCGCGCCTGCTTAAACTACAAACTAATGCCATTTTCTTGTACATACAAGAGCAATAATTGAATGCAATAAACGCTAACTGCCCTCATTTGTTGCTTCAATTTAATTGTATACAACAGGCAAAAATTGCACAAATTTTTAACAGGCAATAAAATTGCACATATTTTTAGACTTTTACTTCGTCATTTCGACAAAGAAATGCTACTGGACTTATTGTATAAAGCCACTTGTCTGGTGCCCGCCACTAGCTACTCGGCACTATCCTTGACTAATGTCAATTGGACTTTAAAGAAAGCTCCAAATTAATTAAAATTCTTTATCATTTATTATTAATCATATTTTTAAAATTACGGTAAAAATATTGGTCGCCAAAAGAAATCATAAGAGACAATTTTTTATAAAATTAAATTTCCTACAATTTTCTTTTAAACACTTTTTATATGACCCTTATTTACGCCGCAATATCCTTTACTGTATTATTCCATTCAAGTGGAAGTTAAGGCAAAAATCTTTTTGATTATGATGAAAAATTTTATTTTATTAGGGGTTTTTGACTAAAATATATATTTAGTTTAACCTAAAATAATTAATGACAAATACAGTAATATGTTCAACAATAAAAAATACCATCTAATTCACACTATAGTTTTTTTTCTTGAATGGTAGATGTGGCTAATGGGATCACTTCCAAACCAAAAAGACACTTAAAGACTGATTAGAAAACTATTTATTTTAACTTAAACATTTTGAACTTATTTTAGACGAAACGTAATGATTATGAAATTTATGTAAACTAAAAGAGTTATGTCAGATACATAGACATGTTACTTCTTTAAGTGATTTTTACCAGTCTGGCGAAACTAGGAACAGAAAATTTTTCTATGGACTTTACGCGGCAAATAATGGCGGACATTGCTATCACTCTCCCTGAATGCGGTTTCACTTTCTTGCAATCCAAGAAGTGCCATGTTGTTTGTCGAAACTTAATTTCGCACCGCGCATTTTGAATGTAAATTTATTAAAATTAAATACTTATTTCATTGTAAATTTACATTGTTTAAAGTAAACTTTCTCACGAAAACTAGTGATAGGTGATCAGAGTTGTACTTTTAATTCAAAATGCCTAAAAGACGGTTTATTACCTGTGAAATTGATGAAAATCGAGCAAGTCATTCGAATCTTGAAAAAAGGATGTTTATGGCGAGATTTCCCTTAGATGAAGCCCATGTAAGCACTTAAATATGATACTTTGCAGCCATATGTAAGTAGATCATGCTAAGAACAAATAAAATTAAAAAATTTATCTCATTTAAGTTGTGTGCTAGTGATGTACTGCAACTGTAATATCCACATATCGATAACTACGTTAATGTTTATCATTGAAAAAAATAAAAAATAAAATGTTGCGTGAAAGAGTAGGGGCACAAAGTTTTACATATTTGAATGGGGTGCCTACATAAATAAGCAAGGATCGGAATAGGTGATATTTGCAGGATTTTGAAACATAATCTCTGTAATATTGATACGTCATGTAATTAATTTCGTGCGCTGAGTATGCAAGCAAACTAAAATAATTTTTGGATTTTGACTCTATTTTTATGTTTCAATTATTTCCAGACTCGTGTACAGCAGAAAAAAAGCTGTTGGCTGAAGAATCAAGAAACTAATTTGATTTCAGTAATAAAATTTTATTTTAATTAACAGAAACCGTTTTTTATCTTATTTCGGGTCCGTATTCAAGTCCAATTTTCTACCAAATATCCCCTCATCAACATTGGACATAAATACGGACTCGATACTTACCTACTAAAATTAATAAAAAAAATATTAATAAATAAATAAAATCATAAATTCCCAAAAAAAAAAACGTAGAACGTCACTGTCAGTGTCAAAGTCAAGGAGACGTACGATTGTACAGTCTAACTTTTGGAATTTTGGATTGATTAATAAAAATAAATAATAACGTGTCGTAAACGTAACTTCTTTTCAGTTTGTAATAAACATAAAATAATAAAATGTAAAACTATCCTTATTTAAAAGCAATATAATAAGCATATATAAAACATTATATATAAGCACCGAACCTATTAGGTACTATTTGTATTTATTTCGACACTCTTAATACAACCTTACGCCAGTTTACTTACATATATTTAATAAATCGATAATAATTTTAATGAACATTTAAAATATTAATGAAATGATATAAGTACACTTTATCGTTATCTTTTTTCAGATGTAAATTATGTTGGAACTACCTCGTATAACGAGAGCTCTAAGAGCACATACACAATTAGATAAACCTCGTTGTCTTAAACCTTCAAGTAACTTCAAAATTGGAAATCAATTTGTGCATCAAAAAAGTCAAAAAAGGTATGATTTTAATTTTTGGTTCTGTAATAATATTATATAAACAATGTTATAAAAAAGTATAAAACACTTGTTAATTGAAGCTCCTCATTTTTTTTTATTTTTCTATATCGTTTATGAGTAATATTCACTGTTCATACTACTACTTAATTTAAAACAAGTTAGCTTTAAAGTAAATCTTGCTGGCCTAACATGTTTAAACCTACCCTTATGCCCAGTATTGTAACTTAACATTCAGAATTTCATTTAATTTTTACGAAAGGATTACCCTTTTACTTATCACAACAATTTAAAAATAAGTAGGGATGAGGGCATACATACAATATAGCATAATTTACTGAAATTGGGATTGAAATAAGATGTACTGTCTGTTACTACAGAAAAATCTTTTTTTTATCCTCTTTTGGTTTTATTTTCTTTGTATGCAATAATAAAAAATGTTTTTTTTTTGCCCTAAGGTACAAGAGTTTTAAAGACATTTATAACTTTGTGAAAGAAAATGAACCAAACTATGACTACTTGTTGAAATGCCTTAATGATCTCAAAGAGTCTTGTAAAGTTTTAACTGGTGATCAGCCTGATGAAATGGTAGAAGATGCTGCAGTACTCACACTCAGAATGTTTTTGGATCAGGACATTGTTATGTTAAAACATTTGTCTCAACTTCGTCAAACATTCGGAACAGTCCTCTCAAGTACAGCTAATAAAATTTGTGAGGTAAAAATTCTATGAACCTTTTTACATAATGTTGTACATACATAGTTGCCTAAACATAAATATCTAAACCAGGTATGAATACCTTGACCAGTATTATTAAGTACACCTTAATTACCTAGTGTATCTGTGTAATCTAGTTTGTTAAATTGAAAGGATAATAATGAATTATAATTCATTAACAATTTTTCAAAAGTTTTAATATAAAATTACCTTATGAACATACATACTAAATAAATAATATTATTTTAAAGATTTATTGGTAGATACCAATAAAATGTTAATTTAAAATAGCATTCTTACATTATGCATTTCCAGCTTATAGAAATTTGTATTCCAAAAATTTCTCTTATCTCTCAAATATTTCACATTTAGGTTGTCGCAAAAATTTCTGCTGACATAACAGAAGACACTAAAGAATACATCAGGAAGGAAATTAATGAGGAAAATAAAGAAAACACTAAGATCTGGGGAGATCACATACAATGCAACTATATTCCATATAAGCCAGCAAAGAAACCTCTCACTAAGTTAACCAAAAAACCTGCTACTGCAAGTGCATTTGTGACAGATTTTTCCATGAAATATACTAATAACAATTTTAACACAAACAATGCTACTGTTCCAAATCCCCAGCTAGAATCTAAGGTAAAAATCTGTATTTTGTGTCATTCATTACCAAAAATAATGTAAGTACTGATTTTGCTATCATATGCCATAGTTAAGACTTTTCAAATATTTTATCTACATTATTTTTTAAGCAATGTTTGACGCATGAATCGTTATGACCTTTACAGCATCTTTACAATTTAAAATATCGTTTTGAATGTGTGTGTAATGATATTCGAATAAGAATGTCGCCATTGCTATTTGAAATTTGAATTTTTAATGCTAATTACACACTTGCACTTAAGATGAAACATTATTTGTAGAATAGTTCTGCTGGAACTTTTTTTGTTTCCATTGTCAACAATAATCTATGATAGAAATAAAAATGTTTACAGTTCGGGAAAACCTGGTTGGAGACAAAAGTGCAAGGGCTTTACAACAATGAAGGTGGTATGTCTAGTGCAGACATTCTGCAATCTATAATAACGTTACTAAACTCGCCAACAAGCAATGATGAAATGCAAAACGACCTCTTCGAACTTCTCGGCTTCGACAAGTTTGAATTTATTCAGGAGATATTGGAGCACAGACGCGAGATTATCGATAGCTTAAAGGCACCACCACCACAGCCAACAATATCAGAAAGTAAGTAACAATAATTTAAAAACATTTCTAAAATCTTTATTATGTTATCAAATGTAGCCATCAGTTCTTGATAGGAAGTATAGAATAAATTGGTGCTATTTTATTAACATAATATTCAAAATGTATTAATAGTGTAGTTAAATATATACTATATTAAATATTTACTATATAAATGTGTGTATATAATACATTTCTATTATCACTTTTAAATATTAATTTATTAAGCACTTGATATAATTAATATTGGTTTCCTAGTTACTTTGTATTTATTGTTATGTTTATTTGATATAAATGTGATCGATATCGAGTTGAAAGCACCCTCTCCACAAGCCGCCGCCTCACGGCCGGCGTACCACAAGGCTCCTGCCTCTCACCTTTGCTCTTTACGCTCTACACGAGCGATATACCTAAAGACCCCCACTTCAATCTCGCGCTTTTCGCGGATGACACGGCGCTCTTTTATTCAGACCGCAACCTTAGACAACTAACCACTCGACTCCAAAGCGCTGCCGACCGCCTCGGCGATTGGTTCCGCAAATGGAGAATAGAAATAAATCCCGAAAAGAGTGTGGCGATTCACTTCACACGAAGTACTTACCCGTCACATCTTTACAATGGCCCTCGTCAATGCAGAAAGTTGGGGCAATCCTTTTATTCCCCTGGGAGAAAAAGGTCAAATACTTAGGAGTCACTTTCGACTCGCGTATGTCATTTACTACGCACATTAATAACGTTAGCAATAGAGCCGCGTTCGTCTCCGGTCGGCTACACAATTTAACTAACGTTAAAAGTAAATGCCCTTAAGGCACAAATTATTATTATATAAGACCTGCGTACGACCTATTATGTCTTACGCATGCATGACCTTCGCCCACACGCACCCTACTCACTTGTACAAGTTGCAAATAGTACAAAATAAGTTCATCCGCCGCGCAACCGGTGCGCAGTGGTATCAACGCAACGTTGACCTGCACAGCGATTGCAGACTCCCGACGATTCACGAATATTTTAAAGACCTGACCAAACGGTTCTTCGATAGAGCCGAACATCATCCCAACCCTCTGGTGGTAAGCGCAGCAAATTACCAACCCGACAAAAACGCGAACATCAACAAGCGTCGCCCGCGAAACGTCCTAATCGACCCGGTCGAGGAAGGGGACTTAGTGCAGTTTAGTGCAACAACAAACACACTAGTTCGCCCTCGCCTCCGAGCACGCCGAGACCAACACAACGCGTACACAAGGTACACCCGCGATCCGGGGCGGTCGTCTCACCGCCCCCAGCCACCGATTAGCTAATTGCACAGTCGACGGCCATCGGGGTTTCGGTCCGAACCACGACTTCGATGGCCCTTAGATGACACACCATAGTTAAACGCACGCATGAGCACATGCGTGGCCCTACCCACAGCGGAGGGCCCAAACCCGTGGGTTCTGGCTAGCCCACCGGTTCTGCGTCAGATGAAGCTTTAATAGTCTCGGGACTGAAAGCAAAAACATCAGTTAATACAATACAATATAACAATATAAATGTGACCTTTAAAAACTGAAAAATCATAAAAAAGACAGTACTAAAAATAAAAGGATTTTTTTTAAACTGTCTCCAGTTTGAATTCTTCTTAATTTTAGGATTGTTGCTATACTAATCTTAATTTCTACAGTTGCAGCTTTACTGCCAGAGAACAAAATGCCCCAATACCTATGTCAAGTGTCAGTTTTATCCGAGCAAGAGAAAATGTTAGCAAAGCTTGTGCGAAAGGAAGAGAAGAAAGCTAGGAACGCTAAAAAAGTAGAAGACGACGAAGAAGAACAAGAACTGAATATTGCTCAACTAAGGGCGAAGAGGTAGGAGAATAATTATATCTCTAATTAATGATTATTGTGATTTCCCTAAATTATACCTTTAATTACAAATATATTTTTATATTATATTACTTCTATATGAATAAAATACTATAAAACACATTGGCAACACCAATACCCATTTCATATTTTTTTTATGTAAGATGACTAGAAATCACCTAAATATAAGTGTTAACCGCCGCCCATAGATAACACCCATACGGTTAAAAATGCCTTGCCACCTTTTTAATAAAGTGGGCCACGGGTACCTCACTCACCAGACGAAAAAATAATCAAAATCATTTATTCAGCGACATAAGAAACTTACATTTCATCTATCGATAGTCATATTTTTTTAAATCTGTTTCATAATGAGGTTCGTCTAGCGGAGAAGAAACTCTTTCGTATCCTCTTTTTTGTTATTTTTTTTTTTCTAAAAAAAATTAAAATATTATACTTACAACAATTTTGTTTTCCTTTTAGAAATAGGGGTTATTGTCATTAATGTATTCATTTATATTATAATAACCCTTTTTATAAGGTTTGTCTTTAATAAACTTCTTAAACCAGTTAAGAGGCAGGTTTTGCGCATTTACTGGGACATGGGAAACGCAGGAGTATAACACTTCCACTTCAAACCGGTGGGCGGCGGCTATCACTTAACAATCATTTAATATTAATCAATTGAACCACCTGCTCGTACCATCTTTAAAAAATCTAATCTAAATTTAAATACCCTTCCGACAATGACATAGTCCGTTTAGCATGTGCGAGTCGTAGGATATTGCTCCTTGGGAAAAGGAATATTTATAAAAAAAATAATTATTATAGAGAACCCTTTCAATGAAAGGGTTCAGAAGTTTAAGGTTCAACAGATATGATCGCAATCCACCAGTGGAGTAAGCTAGCGTCGTAGTTTTCGATTTATGAAAAAGACTGCGTCAATGCTTTTAAAGTATTCGATTATCAACTTTTGATGAGACCGTGACACAGTTGCCAAGGTGTTGGCTTCGGCGCCAGGGTTAGTAGTGGGCTCGATTCCCACAGGTGACCGCTATTTGTGTGATAATTGTATCCGATTTGGCTGTTTATGCACGTAAAACGTCCATCCGACACAGGAGAATGTTGCCCTACAGTAAGGGCAAAGAGTAAAAAAGTTTTTTTTTTTTTACATTTACAGAATAGCAGAACTATCCAAGCCGGTGGTGCCATTTTCTACGTCCAAATCTGCGAGTAAAATAGATCCAATACTGCAGAAAATATCATATTTCCAGACCAAAGTACAATATCCGAATGTCTACGATTCGTCTATAGAAGCCAAAAATTCTGCTGGTAAGTTTGCGCCTTTTAAATATTTCATAATTAATACAACAGTCGCGCAAAACTAATTATTCTTAGTGAATTTGGCTACAAGAGTTAAAAAATTTTACAACAATGTTGTTCGTAACTGTACATTCACATTTAGTAGAGACAAAAGTAGTTATGACTGTGGCGCGAAAGAGACGGCATTCTCTCTCACATCACCGCATATAGCCAGTAAACTGTGTAGTGCACAAAAACTTTGAAGAAAATCAAAGATGCGTTTATTTCTTACGTTTTCAATTTAACGCCTTATGTTTAAAAACACGTAAACAACTGTCTATTTAAGTGTCTGTTTTAAATGCATCAAATAACTTTCGATATAATATGAAACTCAAAACAAACCTCACACTAGCCAGACGTATGACTTTCCATACATATTTATCGCCTTAGCACAGCCATCTTAGAGCGTTTTTCACACAAGTTTCGATAAATAGCTTTGTAAATTAAGCGGTTATAATAAAATGAAAATAAATTATAATATAATCTAATTAATTTTCATTATATTATAGTATAATAAAATTATATAAATTAAGGAAAAGGTTCAGACGATTGTAACCGACATAAATTTTGCACAAAACAACTGCAGGTTTCGTGTCAGGCCTAAAACTGTTGCTACCAGAGAACGCAATCAGAAAGGATAACAAGGAGTACGAAGAAGTTATCATACCGAAGAACGAGCCGCCACCGTTGCAAATCGGGAACAAACGCGTACCGATTTCAGATTTGGACGAGGTATTACTTGAAACTGTTTAAAGCAAATCAGACCCAATGCCTCGCAATTATTGTCTATCTGACAAGGATATTAAAAACAACCATTCATTTTTAAAATATTAATATAACTTACCTAAAGTACCGTCCATATAATTTCATTTTATGTTTTATATGAAGCGCACTCCAGCTCCCAAGATACGTATGATATGTAACTATACATTCCCAAGATATGTAACTAACATTAATTAGATATAAATGATCTGTACTGATATTATTATAGAAATAAATAAATAAATTAAATCAAATTAAAACTGTGGTAGGGCCACGCAACAGTCGCTGTTGCACGAATGGGCAGGTCCGTCCGGGTAAGTACCACTGCACCACGGCATATTCACTCTCATCATTGCAAACGCACCAAAAGAAGTAAGTAGCAACAAAGTAGATAAAATTCGTTGAGATTTTCGCCGATGCGAAGATAAGACGTTTACGTACGCGGCGAAAAACATTTCGTCCATTTTTCGACGAACCATTAAATCTTCCAGATCGGCCAAATGGCCTTCGAGAACATCAAGGAACTGAACCGCATACAGTCGGTCGTGTTCCAAACCGCGTACAACACTAACGAGAACCTCCTAATATGCGCGCCCACTGGTGCCGGGAAGACCAACATTGCCCTGCTGACTGTGGTGCACCAGATCAAGCAGCACATCGAGAATGACGTCATCATGAAGAACAAGTTCAAAGTAAGTGGAGTACCGCATCATTTCTAAGAGACTTTTTTTTTTCGACCTTTCTACGTTTCTACGCGAAGGAGGCGATGGCACGCAATTACGCCTTGGCTAATTGTGGTTTTTTTTTTCGATTTTTATAACATAAGGAAGTTATAGATAATTTTTCATTCTTTTTCCTTTTTTAAAAATTGCATTATTTATTCCCCGTTTTCGACATTGAATTTATCGACAAGCTCATCCGAATTCCGAATCCTTCGAAATTCTTCTCTACGCCAATTACACTCTTTAAATACATACTGCACTTGCCTTTGCTTTTTAGTGTCCAATAAATCTATATTTATCCATTCATCCATCCTATAATTTTATGCCATTGCTTTTAATTGAATGTACTCAATCGACGTGAGTTGAAATCCCAGTGCTGTCACTAATGATTTTTTTTAATTAATTGAACATTTAATTGGTCACGCATCACTTCACTCATCACACTGAAAGAAAACATGATGAGGGAACTAGTATATTTCCGAAATAAAAACAAAAAAAATATTTCGAAGGTATATGAAGTCCGCCAATTTGCGATGGAATTTATACAATTATACATACAAAAGTGTCTTCCACACAGAGGGTATTAGAACATCCTAATACCCTCTGTGTAGTAGTGCATGGAGGATGCCTTTGCCCAGCAGTGGGACATGTATCTACACTGTTACTCACTCATGCGGTCATCTGTACCCGAACAGATCATCTACATAGCGCCTATGAAGGCGCTCGCTTCCGAAATGACGGCCAGCTTTGGGAAGCGTCTACGCGGCTTGGGAATATTGGTGCGGGAGCTCACGGGCGACATGAAGCTGACGAAGGCAGAAGTGCAGCAGACCCAGATGATAGTTACCACGCCCGAAAAGTGGGACGTCGTCACTAGGAAGGGGGCGAGTGAGTTAGCCGCGACCTATCGTGTCGAATTTTAATAACTTTTTTGGTATATATAGATCTATATATACAGGGTGGCTTTTCTAAAGGTGCCCAAATTCACACAGGAGGTTCAGACTCGGTAGTATAATTGTTTATTGTAATAAAAACAAACTTTTTTTTAAAAAAAAAATCCAAAAATGGAACTTCTCAGAATAATTAAAATATGTAGAAAAAAAAAAGATTTAAATTTGTCAGAATAAGAAAAAATAGAGTCTAAAAAATATAACTTGTTGAAAATGCGGTAGTCATTCATAAATGCGTCGTATACTTTTGAAACAAACTTGTGTGCGTGTTAGTTATGAATGATCGCGCGTAAAATAAAAGAGTTGCCCATAAATCACGCACTTTTTGAGAGTAAGTAAGTATACGAATCCGGGTCAGGGTCTTAATTTAAGAAACAATATTCTTTGACACTGTGCCATCTTTGCTTAACTTTTATAGGTCTTCTATAATCTTCTCGACTCGATAACTCGAACTTCTCGTTTTCAGCCGATACCGAGCTGGCCTCTATCGTGAAACTCCTAATCATCGACGAGGTCCATCTCCTGCATGGAGACAGGGGCCCGATCGTGGAGGCGATAGTGGCAAGGACCCTGAGACAGGTCGAGTCCACGCAGAACATGATTAGGATCGTAGGGCTGTCGGCAACGCTGCCCAATTACGTTGATGTTGCCAGGTATGTAATGCCAATTCAAGAACAGTAATTTAATAAATGTAATATATTCACGCGAACACCATTAAATGAAATTATTTTTTATTAAGACTTATTTCGTGACGTTTCCGACTCGGGATTGTGGGGCCAAAGTATTAGCATATAACAATCAACAAGGAAATGATATGACGATGCCTATTTATGCTATGCATTCAATATTCAAAGTGATGTCTAACTTTATGATAAAGTGGTTTCCCGCTTTATATTAAAGTGATCTCCGACTTTATAAGAAATTCATATCTGGCTTTATAATAAAGTGAACGTCTAACTTTATAATAAAGTGATATCTAACTTAATAATAAAGTCGTGTCTGACTATATAATAGTGATCTCTGACTTTATATTAAAGTGATCTCCGATTTTTAATAAAGTGGTACTTTGACGATTCCCATTTTTTGACTTAGATTCCTGCGAGTGAACCCAAACATCGGCCTGTTCTATTTCGACTCCCGTTTCCGACCAGTGCCGTTGGAGCAGCAGTTCATCGGAGTTAAAGACGTGGGCAGCGGCGGCGGGGCTCACCTCAGACAAGTAGATATCGTGCTCCGACATTTTAAGCTCGAGTATTTTTTTTTTTATTTCAATAAAAATTGCTATTGCTAACCTAAGTAAGGTTATTACGTTTTACATACAAACATTTCTCGCGGACAAACACACTGATCCGAAATTGTCTGTGGGTCACACAAATAGTTGTCCCATGTGGGAATCGAACCCGGGGACCAACGCCGAAGCCAGTACCTTGGTAATTGCGGCTTATATAAGTCACTTCTGATGTTCGCGTAAACATTGCGCACTGTTTAACAGCACGGTTAACGGTTCTCGTTCAATTTCGGTTTTAATTCCCGACTTTTTGAACACATCACAGGACTTGGTGAAGTGCTCAGGACGAGAACATTTTTTAACAAATCAGATAATTTAGTAGAAGGGCTCGTGCGAGAAAGTTAACCCGGCACAACGGAATATTATAACCCGTCCCGAAAAAGACAAAAAAAATGTAAAAAAGCTAATTTTGCGCATAACGAAATGTGATAAACATACGCAAATACGTACTACCGCGATTGAAAGCTATGAATATATTGAATAACGAAATTTTAGGATATCAAAAACAATTTTAATACGTTAATCTGGCAAGCGTACGTCACCTGTTAAGTCTCTCCGCCTCCCATGGACATCTACATCCGAGATACCAAACACCTCTCACCGGACGAATCGCTTAACGCTTCCACTAAACCATTCGTGCGTTGCCTTCGTTCCGGTTCGAACGCCCGAATATTCGCCAGTTGCAAACGATGAACGAGATATGCTACGAGAAGGCGGCCGACATGGTGCAGAAGGGCCACCAGGTGATGGTGTTCGTGCACGCGCGGAACGCCACCCACCAGACGGCGACGGTGCTGAAGGAGCTCGCCCAGAAGAAGGGCCACCTGAAGCACTTCGAGCCGGAGGACTCGGGCGGCTTCCTGAAGGCCAAGAAGTCGATCAGCACCAGCCCCAACAAGCAGCTGGCCGAGCTGTTCGCCAGCGGCTTCGCGTGCCACCACGCCGGGATGCTGAGGAGCGACAGGTACATTCATCATCCTCCTGCCCTTATCCCATTCAGGTGGGATTGGCACAGAATGTGAATCGTGCTATACAGGGAGGCTTTTCTAAGTGTATCCATTTTTTTTTATTAAATTCTAGACATAAATAATGTTATATAAAAAATGATAAATATTTAAAATCACTCGTAATTAATTAAATACATTCATACGAACTTATCGAAAAAAGTGCGTGATTTATGGGCAACTCATTATTTTAAGCGCGATCATTCATAACTAACACGCACACAAGTTCGTTTCCGAACTGGCTTCCGCATTGTCAACACGTTCTGGTTTTTAGGGAATGGAAAGGCAATTTTTTAATTTAAATTGTTTTTATTTCATTAAACGATTATACTACCGAGTCTGGACCTCGTGTGTGAATTTGGGCACCTTTAGAAAAGCCACCCTGTATAATTCGCGCACGAAGGGTTCCCTACCATTGTCTTTAGAAACGGCAAAAAGTATCATATCTCTTGTATAGGAGAATTACTTCAATATTTTTATTATGTTTTTTAGTATTTGTTGTTTTTGCAGCAACAGAAATATATCATCTGTGAAAATTTCAAATGTCTAGCTGTCACGGTTCATGAGATACGGCCTGATGACAGACGGGCAGACCGACAGACAAACAACGAAGTCTTAGTAATAGGGTTCCACTGTACTCTTTGGGTACGGAACCCTAAAAAAGGTACTCGTGAATGCGAACAGGCAAAATAATTACAGTAGAAGTACTGTGGAGAATTGTAAATTATGAGGGTTATGCTTGCTACCAAAAAGTCAATACTATTTTTTAATTGCTCGCATCAATTCTTCACGAAATCCTAAGGCTTCCATTTTTCGGATATTTATCCCGCCAAACATGTAAGAGAATAACTTTATTAACATTTCAACTTGTATTAACATTAGTTCCAGATTGTGTATGTTGAAAGATTGTTTTTTAATTAGCCACTACTTAATATCATTACTTAATTGTATTAAAAAAAATATTTCAGAAACATGGTTGAAAAGTATTTCGCAGAGGGCTACATAAAAGTTTTAGTTTGTACGTCCACTTTGGCGTGGGGCGTTAATCTGCCAGCGCATGCCGTTATAATAAGGGTAAATAATATTAAACCTTACAGTTAACAATTTCTTTTTGTCGTAAACGATTGACGACCCGATTGGCGTAGTGGGTAGACCTCTTGCGCCAGAGGGAGTGGGTTCGATCCCCACTATTAGAAAAATATTGTGTGATGAACATAGTGTTTTTCTGGTGTCTAAAATATGTATTTTTTTTACAAAAGAAAAGTATATTTAAGTAATTTTACCCCTAAGTACCCTTAGTACAAGCGTTGTTTAGTTTGGGACGTTGTGTAAAATTGTGTCCTGAATAAAAAATAAAGATTTTTGAAAACATTTAAATCACCTTTAAAAAATTGAGTAATATCCGATCCAAAAAAATGTCGAATCTGGCTCAAAGGACTACTTTAATTTATTTATTAAAATATAAGGTGATTTTTAAATTTGATTATAAAGAAAAACACTAAACTAAAACAAACAAACTAAACACTAAATTTTATGCTATACAAGTACATTTTTATGAACAAAACAATTTTTAAAGTGGTGATTTCCTTATCGTTAATAATTTATAAATAATATTTATTTATTGAGACTAACCAACTAAATACATACAGAACATTGACATCTAAATACATATAAAACAAACTTGAATTGGAGAACAGAAACTTACTTAACTAAAAAAATTATATTTTATATCTGAAAAAAAAAAACTAAAAACAAGAAAATGTAATTTAACATATAAATGTGTTTTAAAGTTCCCAAAGTTTGAGTTCGTCAACCGCGAAACGGTTTCGTAATTTTAAAGTCAATGATACAACGCAAGCAATTTAAGCCGACCTCCTCACCAGGGCACGGAGATCTACGACCAGAGCCGCGGCACGTTCGTGGACCTGAGCATCCTGGACGTGCTGCAGATCTTCGGGCGCGCGGGCCGGCCGCAGTTCGACAGCTCCGGCACGGGCGTCATCATCACCGCCCACGACAAGCTCACCCACTACCTCAAGTCCATGACCAACCAGTTCCCCATCGAGAGCAACTTCATCAACCTCCTCGCCGACAACTTGAACGCCGAGGTCTGCCCGCTCCGCCCGGGGTTTTTCCATCTTCTTCTTTTCGAATCAAAACGGCTGTTTAAATTGGTTAGGTAATTATTGTGGCTGTAGGAGAATACCCCATTGTGGTTGTGTGATGAATGTACTATGGCCTAAAACCCGCTATGAAAAGATCTTTGGTTAGCTGTGGGACAGAGAAGGGCTGCTGTTACTTTACCAAATTACAGCGACGTCTGTTGGTGCGTAAACCAACTAATACACAAATAAAAAGTAAAGTAACAACCTATAAATGTCCCACTGCTAGGCCTCCTTTGTACATAGTCCACCTCGCGTGGTGCGGATTGGCGGGCTTCACATATCTTCGAAATATTTGGTTGTTATCATTTCGAAAATTTGCAGGTTTCTTCACGATGTTTTCCTTCACCACCAGTGAGACGTGATAAGTCAACACTTAAAATTAGCAATTTCCGGGGATCATACTAGGGTCGCTCGAGTATATTTAATTAAAGGCGAGCGGCCGGACATTGAGCTAAATTATATGAACGCAGTGCAATACCGTATAAACACACACATAAATCCAATAATCCATAATAGTCGTAAACACACACATAAACCCAATACATCGTTTCAGGTCGCCCTCGGCACGGTCACTAACATCGACGAGGCGGTCGAGTGGCTTAGCTACACGTACCTGTTCGTACGGATGAGGATCAATCCGCAGGTGATTTTTTATTTATTTATTGTAATTCACAATGTAGCCATATTGACATCTTATGTCGTTTTAATCGCAACGTAACGTAAACGGTCTCTCCGACACGCAAACGATCTTTATATTTTTTACTACTTAACTTTGACTGATGTTTTTGCTTTCAATCCGTCGATTAGAATGCTTCATCGATCTCTCGAGATTCCACGAATTTGTCGTTGACTGTATTAATGCGTGATGAGAACCGTCTTGGGAAGCGGGAGATCGCGGCACGTAAGTTGAACCAAAATAGTGGCCATCCGTGCTACATGGTGTGATGCTATGTTACATGGTTGCTCCACGCTGCTATAAACGCAACGTCCTCCCGGGAAATTAAATAATCGTAAAGAAAAAACCGGAGTTTGTCATGATGTATTTTTAAAAAGTGTTATGTAATTATTATTAGTAATGTGCTTAGCTTAGTTGGTAAACCGTCTGCTCGCGAAACCGAAAGACGCAGGTCCGAATCCGGCCGCGCCGAAAGTGTTCGTACAATTATCTAAACAAATTAACAATTAAAAGTTTCGCCTTGATCGCACCATTGAGACTGGCATTAAACTAAATATTAAACAAAAAAAAAATTCAAGACGGGCACAAAAAATAAAAATTATAACAAAAAAAAAACAAGCCGCCACTTGATATTTGTCAAACACGCCCCAAGGTGTACGGGCTGACGTACAGCGACGTGCAAGAGGAGCCGATGCTGGAGAGCAAGCGGCGCGAGCTGATCACGGCGGCCGCGATGCAGCTCGACCGCACCCACATGCTGCGCTACAACGAGCGCACCGGCGACCTCAACGTCACAGGTATTGGGCCGTTGGGTCCCGGAGTCCCGGGCTGGTGGGATATTCCAAGGCGTATCCTGCCCTAAGTATTGGGTTCCACAGTCCCTGGCTCGTAGGATGCGGCTAAGGCGTCTCCAGCTCTAGGTATTTGGTACCGCTGTCACGGGTTGATGAAGAACGGCTAAGGAGTAGAAGGCGACTAAAGGGGTACACGGACTGCAAGCAGTGCGAAGCGCTCTAGTGCTGTTGCCAGTCCGAGAGACTTGGGTAGGTCTATCCTTCGCCGAGGCGAGCTCATGCTCTGTACCGAAGTTGTTTTAGCGGTTTTAGCGGGAACGAATTTGAGGAATGACATGGTATCTTGTAAAGACCCCCTTACCCCCGATAACATAAATAAAAACTCACGGGGCCAGAACACCCACGGATCCTGGCTTAATGGCAGTGGCACAGTATTATTGGTAGGAAGAGTATCAGTGGTTCCTTTGCACTTGGAACATCCGCCTGAGATGGCCATAGTATTTTTCCTATGTGAGAAGGAGGCAAGCGAGCTGGCGGTTCAATTGAAATAGATGGAATTAAATGGAACACTAACTTCACCAAACTTCTGTGTTAGTGATAACTCTGTATTGAACCTATCTTATCTCCACAGACTTGGGGCGTACCGCGAGCCACTACTACATAACTTGCGAGACCATGGAGGTGTTCAACTCGATGGTGCGCAAATCCATGACCCAGGGCTACGTGCTGGAAATGCTGACCAGGTGTTCCGACTTCCAGCAGCTAAAGGTACCCCTTAAACATAGTTATTTAAGCATAATATTTTTATATGCCTATTATTTTAGCATTACATCTAGACAAACACTCCACGCAACAGTTGTTAAATCTCAAAAGTGGCAACTTATTTCACATAACTTCGAAGAATACATTTCGACGCCATCTGCCTATCGATGCCCTAATGCCATCTAGAATGGTCTGCACTTAGACAAATGCAACAAATAAACACTCTTATATCTATACCGGATTTCTCTTTCTCCTCTCACAGGTGAGAAAAGAGGAGTTGTCAGAGCTGTGGAGCCTGAAGGACCAGTACTGCGAGCTGCGAATAGACGACGCCCCCGAAGACATCCATTGGAAGATCAACATCCTGCTGCAGACCTATCTCTCTCGCGGACGCGTCAACGGATCCTCGCTCCAGTCCGATCTGAACTACATCAGTCAGGTGAGCCGATAGCGACAGCAAAATTTCAATTAACGATACCAATAACCTAAGTATGGTCAGTAAAGAAATTAGACGCCTAACGCTTTAATAAATCATATTAATAACTCAATGTATGGTCAGCAAGGAAATTAGCCGTCTAACATTTTAATAAATAATATTTTTAACTTAAGGCATGGTAAGCAAGGAAATTAGACGATTAATGCTTAGCCAGGCCCTTGATTTTGTATGCTGCCAAATGTTTGAAATTCAGCGAGTTTAAATTTGTTTTACTTTAAACTAACTTATTCTAAAAGACTAAAAATACATAGTGTTTGAAGTAAGTTAAAAGTAGGTATGGAATTTTAGAATAGAATTCAATGTCAAAAAATCAAATGTTTAGTGTTGTAAATCGTTGTTTCAGAGAAGGTAAGAATGTTATAGGAGTTTAGTGGCATATGTATCCTAATTTTTGTCGTAACTTTGATCACCAAACACTTTAGTCAACACACGAATTTTAAAAAAAAAACCCGTACTACTTTAAACAGAACTGTTAGTCACTAGCAGCAGTCTAAATAGATAACTAATCCATATACAATTAATAAATTCACCAAAACCTTGCACTCAGAACGCGGTGAGGATAGTGCGCGCCCTCTTCGAGATAACACTGCGCAAGAACAACGCGTACATGGCGGGCCTGTACCTGAAAATGGCGAAGATGCTGGAGTTGCAGCTGTGGGACTTCTACAGCGACATGCGCCAGTTCAACTGCTTCCCCAACGAGGTGCTGAAGCACATCGAGTACCCGATGCTGAAGCCAGACCAGATCAGGGACATGGATTGGAAGGAACTTGGTAAACACACACAAAGAGAGAGAGAGAGAGAAAGAGGGACTGACAGACAGACAGGCAATCAGTCTTAATAATAGAGTCCCGTTTTACCATTTGGGTACGGAACCCTAACAAGTATGTTTAGGTATTTCCAGGTACATAGTACAAGCTTTGCTTAATTTAGGGCTAGAGAACGCTGTGTGAACATTTATTTATATTCCTCTAATATTTATTTATTATTTACTATGATCTATCAGACAGTCTGTCTTACATACTTGAATAGCTAGATAAAATTGTTGTAGAAAACTAATTGTTTCCTTTAAGGCGCTATTTTCTCACGATGAATTCCATTCTCCTGTCATTGTGTAGGACTTTCAATATAAAGTACTAGCTGCTGCCCGCGACTACGTCTGCGCAGAACAGGCTGAAGGCGTAATATTCACACAGACGGACATAAATAAAATATGTATATATATTACAGCCTATGTTTCATTTTGATGTACAAGCTATATTATTGTAAAGTATGATTAAAATTCATTCAGCAGTATTTGCGTGAAAGAGTAACAAACATCCATCGACACATACAAACTTCCGCCTTTATAGAAAGTAGGACGGCGAGCCACAACCCTTTGTAGAGTTACACTCTGAAGGCCTTTATATCCTTCGTTTGCAGGCGACCTGCTGAGGAATCCGAAGGCGGCTCGCCACATGAGGAAGTGCGCCGACGAGTTCCCGCTGCTGGAGATGGCGGCCAGCCTGCACCCCATCACGAGGACAGTGCTGAGGATCCGGCTGACCATCACGCCCAACTTCAAGTGAGACCCCAACGCGGCCGGTGCTCTTTGAAGTCGAGTTGACATAGTCGGCCATGCGGCCAACTCGACCAGGGTTAACCTCTTTTTTTATGTGAAAACTTGTCAAGAGAGCAGGCGGTTCACCTGATGTTAAGTGAACATCGCCGCCCGTGGACATCTGCCACACCCGAAGGTTTTTGTAGACCTCGCGACCTTTTTGAAAATTGGGCTCCGGATACCTCACTCACCAGACGAAACGCGAAAGTATTATACTTCCACTTCACGCCGGTCTTCTGTGAGGCTGCGGTACTTACCCGGACGAGCCTGCCCATTCGTGCAACAGCCGAGGCCGCCGGGTGGCCCTACCACAGTTAACTCATGCCCGACTTGACGTAAAAAGTTGCGTTGCTAAAACTCCTCAATCCGCAATTGACTGTAGTGTGATGAGCTGATGTGTTGCCAAGAAGATGTTTAGTCCTTCCCCGTGCTTCCCATGAGAGTATTATTTACTTAACGTAGGTTTAATTTTTATTTTCTCAATATACCGCTCAAAATTTTAAACTTTAAAAGCTATAAACTGGAATCTTTGAAGGGTAGCACACAATCTAATGAAGCACCAGCTACAAGTCTGTTGTCCATTCTTTTCAATTAGATAAGACGGACAATATTTTTAGCTACTTTAATAGGCGAATTGGGATGCAATATTGTAGGTTTCGATTAGTGCAACGATAATTGGTAGCTCTACCGAAAAGTTGCCACACTAAGGAGAATATATAATAACATATAAACTTTCCACTTAGCGTCGATGAAAACCGACGATTAATTCAAAATCGGTGTACCGGTTTCTTTTTTTAATCCAGCACGTACTACGTTATAGCTGGGACTTCTAGATCTACGGTACAATTTCAACTTCGATTTCTCAGTGTAAAATAAATAAACAATGTCAGTGTCATATATATATATATATATATATATATATATATATATATATATATATATATATATATATATATATATATATATATATATATATATATATATGTCAAATAAATAAAAAAGTTTACATCCGATTGTCATTTCGACCGGACAGACAAGGACAGTCTGTCGACTCCGACTGTCGCCAGCATCTATCCTTGTCTCTCCGATCGAAATGACAATTATTATTATTATTCAGTGAAATATTTAACATTCGCTCTATCGCTGTTCCAGGTGGAACGACAAGTACCACGGCAAAGCCCCCGAAGCATTCTGGATTTGGGTCGAGGACCCGGACACCGATATCATGTACTACCACGAATACTTCCTCATCACCAAGAAGCAGGTGACGAAAGGATTTCCGTCAAACTACTTTTTAACAAGAGAACCTATTCTCTTTCTCAAATCCTCTGGTGATTTACCACTCCTTACTTTGACCCTATCCCAACTTGTAACTAGGTTTTATTACTTATAGCGGTCTTAATAGTTAAAACAGCACTCCACACGAATGACCAGCTACATCTATTTAAACGATACAGATTTTATTCAAGGCAGTAAGTAAATGGTTCAGTGATTCCCAATTAGTATTCGAATTAATGCAATTTGGTGGGATATAAGAGCTATAACCAATAAATTATTTATCTAAAATAATTTCAGGTCATCACAAACGAGCCGCAGGAGTTGGTCATAACCATTCCTATATCGGAGCCTTTGCCGCCACAGTATTACATCAGAGCAACATCAGAAAGGTAAATATTTCCAGAAAGCCCTCTGCCGTTTGTCAAAAAATATTAGAAAATATTTCACCGAGAATACAAAAATACACTTAAGAAAATACAGGAAAATATTTCTTTCAATATGTAAAGTTCTAAAATTAAAAGAAAATCTGGAATTGGGTTTTTCGAATTAAGAGTTAACATGATAAACCAAGTACTTTGAACTTTATTTTTAGTACTAGTCACAGCACATGCGCAGAAAGTTAAAATATGTAAATAAATTCCTAAAAACAAGCTTTGTGCAGAGACTAACATTGAAAACGGGAATTTTAAATCCAATAGCAAAAGCGACATCTTTATAGTTTTCAAATATTCATCGTAAAAATGAAATTTTTTCATTGTGCTTTACAACAAACATTTTCTGTGCTGTAACGGAAGCACAATAAATGGCGTCACACATTCCTAAAAATGCAATAAAAACAAAGTAGCTAAGACGTCGAAATTATCGCGCGATGATGATATATATGCGCTTAGCTCGGTGGCTTTTTAGTTTTTGGCAGGTTCGAATCTTGGCAACGGCGAATTATTTTTTGACAATATATACACATTTTAAATAAAGTACTGTTGAAAAAATTATTGTGGGTCTCTAATGTTGTGTTTGTAAATTATTTATTTAAACTGTACAACTTTAATTTACATCTCCATGATGAAGTTCAGTCTAGTCAGCCTATAAATGTCCCACTGCTGGGAAGAGGCCTCCTCTGTAAAGAGTGATTTCGGATGCGACCCCACTGCGGGATTCGACGGAATTCACATACTTTCGAAATATTTTTTTTTTCGTTATTATTTCGAAAATGTGCAGATTTCCTCGCGATATTTTCCTTCACCGCTGAGCACGTGATAATTCAGCATTTAAAATTAACAATTTCATCACTCGAGTATATGAATTAAGCGAGCGCCCGGACAATGAGCTATCACGGCTGTGGTAGTGGGTGCGCTTAAGCCGAAATATTCATTTAGTATTTTCTTCCCAGGTGGTTAGGCTCCGAAAGCGTGCTGCCTTTGACGTTCCAACATTTGATATTGCCCGAGACTCATCCACCGCACACAGGTGAGAATATATATGTATATACGCCAGTTACTAGACTCCAAAGAGTAAGTAACTCGTTCATGGGGCGATGTATACGCTTCTACAACAAAATCCCAGTAAATGCGCAAAGCCTGTCTATCGACAGGTTTAAGAAATTTATTAAGAAAACCTTCATAAAAAAGGTTATAATAATATAAATGAATACATTAATGACATCAACCCCTGGGAATGAGCTGATCGCTCCCAAGCCAATTTCTAAAAAAAAATTGTTGTATAATATTTTAATCTTGTTGTCTAAGAGGACACCTAAGAGTTTCTTTCGTCTGTTTCTTCTCCGTTAGAGAAACCTCATTAAGAAACGGTGGTACATTAAAAAAAATGAGCATCGATAGATGAAATGTATTTGTCGATGAATAAATGGTTATGATTTTTTTATTTTTGATATATCAATCTTATATATAAAAATTTTTTGCCACGATGTATGTTCGCGATAAACTCAGAAACTACTGAACCAATCTTTATCAAATTTTGTAAGCATTTGTAATTTGGTCCAACTTGGTCGATAGGGTAGTTTTTATCTCAATTATTGATCTCAATATTTGTTATTGCAAATTATTTGTTTATTAGATGACAAAGAGCTATCTGTGAGTCCCATACGATTCTAACAGATGGCGATGTAAGATGAATTTATCAGCTGAATTGAGTAAGTGTCCGATAGATGGCGATATGCTAAAAGTAGAAACGTATGGACCTGGTAGCTAGTTTTTCTATATGTTTTGCTACTGTGTCATACCTAATAAAGATGAAGAACATTACAAGCTGCCGCGTGACCCTAGCACAGCTGCATGACGTTGATATTGCCGCAGACCTGTTGGAGCTGCAGCCGCTGCCGGTGACGGCCCTGAACGACCCCTCGTACGAGATGCTGTACAGCTTCACGCACTTCAACCCGATCCAAACGCAGATCTTCCACTGCTTGTACCACACGGACAGCAACGTGCTGCTCGGCGCGCCCACCGGCTCCGGCAAGACCATTGTGGCGGAGGTCGCCATGTTCAGGGTGTTCAACCAGTACCCTGGATGCAAGGTGACCGAGATGACCCACTAGGCTTTTGTCAAAACAAGGGATACTGGGATACTCTGGATAAAAAGTACAGACTATTTTTTAATCTAGAAGGGAAGAGATGTAGATAGAATGAAATAATTGTAAAAAGATTAGTGGCGCATTTCTTAAGGTGTTGCCTTCGGCGCCTGAGGTCGTGGGTTCGATTCTCACAAGATACAACTGTTTGTGTGACCCGCAGATAATTGTTTCGGATCTGGGTGTTTGTCACGTGAAATTTATGTATGTAAGACGTCCTTACAAGAGCTAAGTGATCGGCAAAACCATTCCTAAAATGTAGACTAAACACTAGAAGGTGTTCTCACACAAATGTATCATCTTAATTTATGTTTCTCCTGTCCTTATTCCAACTAGATGAGGTTGGCAATCATGTTTTAATGGGTTTGCCTAAAACCTGCCTGGTTTTAACGACGGAAATGACGTCAACCCTCCTAAGGAACAAACACTCACATCCGGAACAATTACCTGTGGATAATACAAATACTTGTCTCGTGTCGGGAATGCAACCGACGACTACTGTGAATAATTAAAATAATTAGCATAATATTTTTCTTTTTAAATTTTTCACATTTTTACATAAAGTTTTTTCGTCCCAAACTAAGCAACGCCTGTACTATACTAAATAATTGATAAACATACTTAAACATAATTTTCTTTTGTAAATAAATACATATCATTAATATATAAACACACAGACACTGGAAAAACACTATGTTCATCGCACAAAATATTTTTCCATTAGTGGGAATCGAATCCACGCCCTCTGGCGCAAGAGGTAAGGTCACTATGTCTCAGCATTATAGTATTCTTGTAGTAGGACTAAATCATGTTAGGTTTAAGATGACATAATATTTTGCTGACGCATTGTACGCATGACGTCATCCAGTTGTGCCTCCCAGACTGATTTAGGAGTGAAATCAATTTAAGGTCGTGTACATCGCGCCGCTGAAGGCGCTCGTGAAGGAACGCGTCAAGGACTGGAAGGTACGTCTGCAGGAGAGGCTCGGCAAAAACGTCGTGGAATTGACAGGTGATTGAAATGATGAACATTACCTTATTTGCAACCTTTTTGGTGATGAATAAATGAATGACGATACGACGATGGACTATAAAATTTTTTTTTTTTTTTTTTTTTTTTTTTTTAAACAATATTTTAAATCAATCAAGAATACATATAATATGAATGACGATAAAAAATTTAGTGCGACTCTTCGCGCAGAAATGCGTGGAGAGTCGCACGACCATTCGTGCCGTTTGGAAATCGAACCCCCGGCCCCCGGCGCCGAAGCCAGTAGCTTAGCAACTTCAATATTTTTTATTTATATTTTATCACTTTTGTTTTTGATCAATGTATCGGTTTTATTTGGACTCGGGACTGTATTCCCCATTTTTAGTCAGCACCGAAAATCGGCGTTTCACTGAAGCATTCTGCTAAGTGATGTTCTTTTTGGCATGGACTGCGATGAACTATAATGAATAGGGAGAAAATATACATAATATCGGAGTTTTATGTTCGTTTTAACTGTACGTCAGTCTGTTATGTCAAACTAGCTGCTGCTCGCGACTACGCCTGCGTAAAATAGGCTGAATGCGTAAAATTCAGACAGAAAGACAGATATACATAAAATATGTATATAAATTATAGCCTATGTGCTATTCTGATGTATATGCTACATTATTGTAAAGTTTCATTAAAATCCATTCCATAGCACTTGTGTGAAAGAGTGACAAACATCCATCCATACATACAAACTTTCGCCTTTATAATATTAGTAAGGATGAATCTCTTTCTTTCTTTATTTTCCAGGCGACGTCTCGCCCGACATCCGAGCGATCCGCAGCTCGCACGTGATAGTGACCACGCCGGAGAAGTGGGACGGGATAAGCCGCTCGTGGCAGACCAGGAATTACGTGCGTGACGTCGCCCTGGTCGTCATCGACGAGATCCACCTACTTGGGGAAGACCGGGGCCCCGTGCTGGAGGTGATCGTGTCGAGGTACCTACAATAATAATACTCCGATTGCTGAACCCAAATACCCCAGCTAAGATGCAAGATGACAATCACAGAACACAAACAGCAAACTTCACAAACATAACTAGTACAGATAACATGTATGTTATGTAAACTTAAGGCTAAACAAAAGGCAAACTTAATGCTAATAAGCATTCTCTTCCAGTCAACCCTGGGAGTAGAGAATATATGTATGCTTTATTGATCACCACAAAAACTTGAAAAGAAATGATACAAAAATAAGTTACGTGGCGTATCGCCGTATTCTGAACCAAAAAAAACTGGCACAGTGTGGAGAAAAAGTCGTCAAGATAACAATAACAAAAATAATAAGTTGTAATTCCGAAGGTACACCAACTCTGATTTTCAAAAATATTGTTATATTTACAAATATTTTGAACACTGTACTTAAAACTAATGATTGCCGCATTATGATTTATAATTAATAAACCTTTTCCGAGATTTGCTTTTAAAACCGCATAAGAAGCTTCAGTAGTATAGCTTCTGGTAGTATGGGATATTAGAACATTTTGTTTATTGCACTAATATTTCAGGACGAACTTCATAGAGTCTCACACCTCGCGGCGTCTGCGCATAATCGGCCTGTCGACTGCCCTCGCCAACGCCAAGGACCTCGCCAACTGGTTGAACATCGGCGAATTGGGATTGTACAACTTCAGGCCATCAGTTCGTCCCGTGCCTTTGGAGGTGTTGTATCGAGCTTTATGGAAAGACAAACATAATGGCGAACATTTTACTGATGACTCAACGGCACCGTTGCTAAGCTATTGGCTTCGGATCGGAGGCCGTGGGTCCGATTCCCAACCGGGACGCCATTTGTATATCTGAACGGTTCAAGATCTGGGAATTCGTCCTTGTTTGATGTGCGCTGGTAAAACTCCCCTACCCTACAGAATTATCATATTCCGTAAGGAGCAATATGTTTTAGAAGTAGTGTATACCGTGAAATATCTAAAATCATCCCACATTCGTTTGATATTGAAATTTGTTTGTGCTATTTTATTTTCTTTACTAACCTCGATATTTCGCTGAACAATGCATTCGCTAACTCTAGTCGAAGGAGCTAAGGCCGGTTTCCACTGCTCGTACACCGTGCCCGTCTGTGTGCAGGTGCACATTTCGGGCCACGCGGGGCGCCACTACTGCCCGCGGATGATGACCATGAACAAGCCCACCTTCCAGGCGATCCGCACCCACTCGCCCTGCTCGCCCGCCCTCGTCTTCGTGTCCAGCCGACGCCAGACCAGGTGACCATAAGCCGTCTCTGTCTAATCTCAACCCCGAAGTGAGACAGCCTATCATTACCATTCAAATCAAATCAGATACTTTTATTCAGTATAGAAGCATTACACTTACTTATTGATTGTCAAGACGCTACCACCGGTTCGGAAAGAAAAGCCACTGACATGGGACGAACCGGCGAAAGAAACTCGGCTGGACTTTTTTTTACCACTAATTATCATTAATCGGATTAACGTCAAAACGTCTGTCTCTGTCATATTGCAACAGCATTGAGACAGCCTTATCATTACTGCCTTCTCTTTGCTAATCGCGTTAATGTAAAAACGAATATGGTTGTCTTTGTCTAGCCCCAACACTGAATAGAGACAGCCTATGATTACCGCCTTCTAATCACTAAACGGGATAACGTCTAATCGAACTAAATCTGTCTCTGTTATATCCCAATGGCGTATTGAGACAGCCGTATTATTGCCTTCTCGTCACTTATCGTGCTAATGCCAAAACGAATAAGACTATCTCTGTCTAGACCCAACGGCGATTTGAGACAGCATACTATTACTGCCTTTTACTTACTAATCTCGCTAACGTAAAAATCAACTGAGGACATCTCTATCTAGCCCCAATAAGGCTAGGATACTAACATTACCTATACATTACCTTCTAATTAATAATCGCGTTAACGTAAAAAAAAAACGAACTAAGGCTGTCTTTGTCTAGCCCCAACAGTGCTTTGACACAGACTGTCATTACTGCCGTTGCCCCTTTAGCCCCAATGGCGAATTGAGACCATCAATCATTACTGCCTTTTAGTTATTAATAACTAACGAGATTAATCTCGTTAACGAATAATCAACTAAGGCCTTCTCTGTCTAGCTGCAACGGCGCATTGAGACAGATGGAAATATTTTTTTAATTCGGTTTATTATTAATTACACCAAAATTTTTTTGAGCTCAGGCTTACCGCACTCGACCTAATCGCCTACCTGGCGGCGGAGGACAACCCGAAGCAGTGGCTGCACATGAAGGAGTCCGAGATGGAACAGGTCCTGGCCAACATACGGGAGTCGAACCTGAAACTGACCCTAGCCTTGGGATCGGCATCCACCACGCCGGCTTACACGAGAAGGACCGAACCACTGTCGAGGAGCTATTCGTCAACCAAAAGATCCAGGTTTGCTCATTTCTCGGGAACATATTTTTGATTCTCGACAACCTCGGGTAACAGGAATGGACATTTCCGTCAGTAAGTACCACGACTTCACAGAAGACCGGCATGAACTGGATGGAAGTGTCACATTTTTTTTCGTCCGGTAATTGAGGTAGCGGGGGCCCTATATGTATGTTTATTTTTATTTATAAACCCAACCAGACGAGATAAAGTGAATATTCCCCAATAAAAATAATAGATTTTTATTGATTTAAAATCACAAATAAATTTTGATCAGATTTTAGACAAAAAGGTCTGGTTAAGCTTTGTTACACACATTGTGCACAATGCTGATATTCTACCCTAGCCTGACAACTAAAAAAACAATAAAACAACGATTAACAATAAAATTAAAATACTAGAAGACACAAAAATAGTAATAATAATAAAATGATAATAACAATAGTCAAAAACTTCACCATAAAATTAAAACATGCCAAAAACTCAATATAATAATTAGTGTCCGACCGAAACTGGTTTATAACCGAAACCGAAACTTCTATAAAAGGATCATGTTTTGAGGGAAAAATAAGTATCTTTGTATCATATAGTTATGCAGTCATCGACATTTTCACTTGTTGGTATGATAATCAACTTAACAACCCCATTTAAGAAAAAAATATTAATGGCGCCTTAAAAAGACAAAATAGGTGACTTAATATAGGTTTATTTGAGTAGTTAGATTCTTCTTTTGAATATTATTCATTATCATTTTAAATATTAAACATAAAATTATCTATTTAAGTTGTTACCTAATATCAGAACAGGCTAACATTTAAGTAATAAAGAAAACAAAATAAATTAATTTTAACAAATCACCTTCCTCTAAACTTATTACTGGTCATTTTCTATGACTTTCAGTAAACAATAACAAAAATGTAAAAGCCGACAATAATATCAGAGCCACTTTTCTCAAAGAAGTTTCGCTTCCTTAAATTTTTGTGTGACAATTTGTGGACAGTTGCACGTAAGGACAGATATATTTTGCAGCTTACCAATAACAACATCAGAATTTTACTTGATGCTTAAGGTTTCTTTTTTTGTAAATTTATTAATTTGCAATTGTATAAAGCGTTTTTATTAATGAGTCAACTGTCAGACGATTGAGACTCGTTGAACGTCGCAGCTTCAAATAAAATCCGTTCATTCATCCAAATTGACGTTGACGAATAATAAATATCATCTGCAATGTAACTAATTCCTTACCAAGACGGTACCGGAAAGCTATTGCTGCATAAATTAAAAATTATAATTTTTTGAACTGGGATAGTACATTCTTAGAAGGGGGCAGAAAATCCGAATTTTTCTTCCATTGTACAGCAATTTGAACTTTTTTTATATTATGTCAAATACTATTACTATGTTTTTTTAACTTAATGACTGCATGGCAATTCAATTACTAAAACTAAATTTGCATGCTGTTAAACAGCTAAATAGGTTAAAGCGACAGACATGTACTTAAACATCTTTGTAACCCTATTTATGGCAAATAAATAATTGAATTTGAATTTGAATTTGGTTTTAAGGTGCTTATTTGCACGGCGACCCTGGCGTGGGGCGTGAACTTTCCCGCACACCTGGTGGTGATCAAAGGAACCGAGTACTTCGACGGCAAGCAGAAGAGATACGTTGATATGCCCATCACTGACGTGCTGCAGATGATGGGCAGGGCTGGAAGGCCGCAGGTTGGTACACACCTCATACGGCGGCTCAGCTTTAAAGGTGAAACTGAGGTTCGTCTGAGTAGCGATCGGATACGGAATAGGGCAACACATTATTTATAGGTGTCAAAGTAGTGGCCACAGCGAGGCGAGAGTAATGCCCTCTCGTTCTCATCGCGGTCTTACGTCGCTTTCCGTCTCACTCTTTCGCGATTCCCGCACTAGACAGTACATGCGTTCGTGGCCGTAAGGTTATATCCGAAAGAAAACATTTAGCAAAAACAACAAAGTCCAATACAACACGTCTGTCAGCCCACTCAAATATTTTTTTGCTCTGTTTCTTAGTATTTATAGCGTGACCAGAAATACATCATGTATGAAAATTTCAACTGTCTAATATCCACGGTTTATGAAATGGTTTATGGTGCCAAACGACGGACAGATAGACAGACAGACTGATAGGGGATAGTCTTAGTGATATGGTCCCGTTTTACCGTTTCGGGTACGGAACCCTAAAAATCCATTTTCCCCTCAGTTCGACAACGAAGGAGTCGCAGTGGTGTTGGTGCACGACCAAAAGAAGAACTTCTACAAGAAGTTCCTGTACGAGCCCTTCCCCGTTGAGTCCAGCCTGCTGGAGGTGTTGGCCGATCACTTGAATGCAGAAATCGTTGCAGGTAATAAAACGGATAAAATAGTAGAGAATTAGACTGAAGTCGTTCATTTGAAATGGAGTCTTATTGTAGGGCTGATAAGAATGAAGTTTGACTGAGCCTAATCAAACTACATGCTAGTTCGTTGCAAGTTGGTGTACCTTATAAAGTTGTCATTCGGTTTTGTGAATATTTTTTAAACGTTTAATGTTTGTATTGTAATTATGAGAAATTAATCGATCCTCGCAGTCGATGGTACAAATGCAGAATTGTTTGTGATGATTTTACTCAGGCGCATTTAATCACACTGCTAGACAGTAATATCCTTTGCATATTAGGCCATACGTAGTCCCCCTAGCAACCTCCATTTCCTATATTATTTACATAAAAACGACAAATTGGTAAATAAACCTTAAATTTATGGATTTATCGATTTTATTTCCTTCGAAAGTTTCGAATACTTTGTCGCGTTCATTACGTCGGGATTTTTCATTCACAATAAACACAATATATCCGTAAAATAATTTCATTTATTAATCATATTCAGATTCCCGATATGATGTTTTCATTCACCGAAAAGCGCGTTGTAAATTGACACTTACAATTAAATTTATTCCGGCATCTGGATTGGAACTCAGTGTGCTGAATAGAGCGACCGCCCGACCGCTGAGCTACCGCGACTAAATATGGTTCCTTTTACAAAGTGTTCTAAGCAATGTGATCTTCTAGAAACTGCCTCGTCCACAGGCACCGTGCAGACGAAGCAGGACATCCTGGACTATCTCACCTGGACCTACTTCTTCCGTCGCCTGCTCAAGAACCCCTCCTACTACAACCTGGAGAGCTTGGAACCGCAGGACGTCAATTACTACCTCTCGAGCCTGGTCCAAACCCGACTGGACGCTTTATTGAACGCCAACTGCATTGAAATTGAAGAGGTTAGTTTACATTGCCCTCCCTTAAGGATAACATTGTCCCGTCTTGTAAGGACTTTTAACAAATATAAATTTACTATGATATTAATATACTAATATTACTATTAATGGACTAACTACCAGATGCGAAACAATCATCTGTGGGTCACACGAATAGTTGTCCCGTGTGGGAATCGAAACCACGACCCCCTCTTGAATGGTAGATGTGGCTAATGGGATCACTTTCAAGCCAAAAAGACACTTAAGGACTGATAAGAAAACCATTTATTTGAACTTAAACATTTTGAACTTATTTTAGACACAAACGTAATGATTATGAAATTTATATAAAATACAGGAGTTATGTCAGATAGCTAGACATGTTACTTCTCCAAACGATGTTTACGGAATCAATCAATTATGACACAATTCAGTCTGAACAAATAAAACTAACATCCCAAATTTAAAGTAATTCAAACATAATACATAAATCAAACAGGTCAGAGTTGACACCAAAAGAGTATGTATAATCTGAGATTACCAATCAACACCCCCGACGCCGAAGCCAATACTTTGGCAACTGCGCCACGGAGCTTTATACTGGACTTTTTCTCAATCGTTCATGATGGCAACTAAATCTTAGTTTCTTTTATTTCTTTAGTTAAACTGAGGTATGGCCACGCAACATCTTCGGATGTTGTATGAATGGAAAGGTCCGTCCGGGTAAAAGCCTCTTTATGTACTTTACCCGACTGTCGAAGGAGGGTTTTTTTAATACTTTAGCTCGCTTTACAACCCGAACCTTTTGACAGATTTCAACATAATATGAATTGTCATTGCATTCATCTCAGTTGTGGTAGTGACGTAGGTTATTTCAATTTCGATGTGGTATCGTCGAAACATTAAAATAGGGTATCGGCGTAAAATTAATTAAAAAAAGCACAACGTTGCTGATGATAACTGACAACTGGCAACCTATGTATAATGTAAACTGTAATTTGACGTTCAGTTTTAGTAGTATATGTGTATTAATTATAATTATGTATTATGTATTAAGAATTATTCAATTACTTATTTTAGTATGTAAGTTAATTTTCATTGTACACACCTACCTATTTTCTTTTGATTACTTATTTACTTTTAATTATTACGAAAGGTTTGCTGGCAGAGAACTCTGTTTAGGGTTAAGCTCGCCTTTGTACAGTCTTTTTTGTAATCCTTTATTTGTAACTGTATTTTTTTTTTGTGTACAATAAAGAATAAGAATAAGAACGTTTTTTTTTAATTTTACGTCAGCTGGCTGTTCACCCGATGTTAAGTGATAACCGCCGCCCATGGACATTTGCAACACCCTTAGAGTTGCAGATGCGTTGCCAGCTTTGGACCCCGGCTCCCTCACTCGCAGTTCAATACAGACTGATTTTCCATTTTGACGACCCAATTGGCGTGGGGAGTAGTGACCCTGCCTCCTGCGCCAGAGGGTGTGGGTTCGATCCCCACTACTGGAAAAATATTGTGTGATGAACATCGTGTTTTCCAGTGTCTGGGTGTTTATATATGAATAATACGTATTTATTTACAAAGGAAAAGTATGTTGAAGTAGGTTTATCAGTTTTCTAGTACCCATAGTACAAGCGTTGCTTAGTTTGGGACTAGAAAATGTTGTGTAAGAAATGGCCGAAATATTTAATTTAATAGTTCACTCTTGTCCCATGTCCTCGAAGGACGAACGGACAGTGCACAGCACGTGGATGGGCCGCATCGCGTCTTACTACTACCTATCGCACAAGACGATGGCACACTTCAGCTCGCGTCTGCACCCCAGCCTCGATGCTGACGAGCTGCTGAGGGTGCTCGCCGATGCCGAGGAGTATGCGACCCTGCCCGTCAGGCACAACGAGGACGTGATAAACGGGTGAGGATTACAGCAACTGGTCATACTATTGCTTGGCTTAATAACGCAGTAAAAAAATAGGTCGTATAAATAATAGACTTCTCACATAAAAAATAAACAGTTAAGGGTGCTTTGGCAGGGAGCTATCACAGCAGTGCCGACTGCCCGTGGACGCATTGGCGCTGGACTCGTCGCACGTTAAAGCGCTTTTGCTGCTGCAGGCGCACATGACGCGTCTCCCGCTGCCCAGCGCCGACTACCTCACCGACACGAA
The DNA here is from genome assembly GCA_933534255.1 of Iphiclides podalirius. Taxonomy (NCBI): domain Eukaryota; kingdom Metazoa; phylum Arthropoda; class Insecta; order Lepidoptera; family Papilionidae; genus Iphiclides; species Iphiclides podalirius. The sequence continues at coordinate 8,207,987 of OW152833.1, forward strand.
GTCCGTTCTCGACCAGGCGATACGTATCCTCCAGGTGAAACAGTTGAAAATCTGTATTAATCAAATTATACAGGTCTGTGATTACGTGTTGTAACGACCTATTAATAATAATAAATATTATTATTAATTAGTCATAATAAAGATCAATTAAGATGAAAATAAAACGTTTAAGAACGTTTAATCACAATAAAAGTTAATAATATATACTTAAATTAAAGAAATATAAGTGTTAGTATGAGAAAATGATATTACCAAAAATTGATAAAAAATAGTTAAAAATCACTTAAAATACTCAAAAAAGGATATTTATTAAAAATATAGCAAGATACGATCACTATTATGTCCATTAAATACAATTCCATACTTAGTGATTTCTAAGGGAAGTATTATGTACCGTGCGGGGACACATTTGTATGACCGCACATATGTAAGTACAGAGGTCGATCGCGACTCTTAGTACTATAGTCAAAGTACATTGTATGAACGTCCCATACCAATATCATATGGAAGTAAGGTCTAATGGATAAAAGTAATAATATGTGAAGGCTCAGAGGAAAAATAATGAATATATAAATATAATGAAGAGCAATGAATGACTTGGGACTTTATACGACATATTACTATGGAGTTGCGTGGTACTTCTGTACGACGATATGGTCTACGGTAAACGTGGAACCATGAATGGATATGTCTTCAGTGGTGGACATATCATCGATAGCTGGTGGTAGTTGGCGTCTTAGTGACCATCACTATGATACGTTGGCTGTCATTCGGCATAGTAAGAGTTTGGTGGTAGTTGGCGTCTTAGTGTGTTGCACTATGATACGTCGACTGATCATCTGACTTTGGGGAGTCTGGTGGTGGCTTGCGTCTTAGTGTATTCCACTATGATACGTTGGCTATTACTTGACTGGGGTGGGGGTCCGTTGGTGGTTGGCGTCTTAGTGTTTACGCTATGATACGTCGACTATCATTCGGATCGTGAAAGAGTATGTTTGGACACTTCGTGTGTTCCGAGTATATTCTAAACTTTGGAGCTGAAGTTGATTGGAGTTGTATTGGTGTGGTGTGAGGGTGTGCCACCTACGCGATAGTCACATTGATGCGTGCGGCTATATGCAGTAATGCGTCTTGTGGTATTTGCGGGGTGATCTGCGCCTAATATCATTGCATCGTATGATTCTGGTTGACGGAGGTTCGAGGTGATGATGTCTGCTGTGTATGCGGATAGGCTGTATGTTGGCGTGTTGACCTGCGATAGTTGTATTGATGCATGTTGCATTTGGTGACATTGCGTCTTGCGACATTTGCTTGGGAGACGACGCTATTCATAATGGCCGAGTCTGCGTCTCGGTTTGATGCACATCTCAGTAGATTTGTCCAAGTCGGGTTCCTGATGACGGAATTGCAGACTGTCTGACCTCTTTATACGTTTTATCATTATTAACGAATCTCAGTAAAGTTCCCACCCTTCGAACGAATAATGGCAACTTGCTGGTGGGTGAGACAAACTTGATCGAAAATACATTATACTCAACGTCAGAGACACTGACAAATAATTATATGTTGCCAATTATAAACCCTTCTGATGGCTAAACATAAAAATCACAACTATGGCTATATCTGACTATTTCAATGGTTGGTGGAGCATATGCGTTTACCTCATGTGGATGGTAGCTGGCGGGAGAAAACCTCTCAAGGCTGCGGCGATGCCGTGCAACGTTTTAACCATACCCTTGGGGCTACGCGCTCTGCGACGAAATGTCGTGCTAACCTTTTTAATGGTGGTGATGCCAAAACACTAACAATCACGTCTGCAGTCGCGGCGATCTGGCAAAAGTGGTGGCGCTTACGGAGGGCTTATTATATCATAGGGCCAGAGTGCCTGATCTTTAACACATGCCCAAAACCGTATTGACGTACATTCACGAAGACTGGATTTGTCGTCGGCTTGTATGACGTTACACGCATTGACATGCGCGACTTCGGTCAAAGTTTGTGCTTACGCACTGCCAAGGGGCCAAGCCCTCTTTATGCTGGTAAAACAGCTTTGCAATGGACTTCGGTCCTTTCCCCAACTTTTTGTCCCTCTTCTGGGGGGGGGGGGGGCGCAATATGTTGGTTGGCGCTCACCGCACACGGCGTTGGTGATTGTTTTCATGGAGCCGTGTGCCTTCCCTACATTTTTTTAAAATGTGGGGGAGCTGTTGACTTTTATCGGGTATGTAAAATTGATGTGAGCCCTTTTCAAGAGAGAAGGGATATTAGTTCAAAATTAAATTGTGAGCCCTTTACAAGCGTGAGAGGGAGTATACTATATACTCTGAGCCCGTCTCAAGCGAGTCGGGATTAGTTGTTAAGAAAGCAATCTGACATTATCTCTGGCTTATACCACGACTAGTGAATATTTATCTATCCAAGATACACCTAAAAGAATCAAGTTACTAAATAAACACAACGTAAATAAGGTCCTACCGAACATGACGATCACAATAATATTTATACGGCTAATTATTACCTTTAGAAAGATCCTATAGAAAGATCAATAATTTATCCTGGTCACGTAATGATGTTATATGATTTATTCATATAACGGGGCAAGGAAAATATATATAAGTTTATTTATATATACACAATAAAGGGGGGTGCTAGTTACAGTGTGCATGGAGAAAAAAGTACTACGTTATTCTACTCTCTACTACTCAACTACTATCACGCAAAATACAATACAATCTTCGACATCGGGGACTTACTATCCAATCACTTCCACACGAAACACAATACGATACAAAATTCGACATCGGGGACTTACTGCTCAACCACTTCCACACAAAATACAATCTTTGACGTCTGGGGCTGCTAACCAATCTTTGACATCTGGAATATACTACCCGAACCCTTCCACACAAAATACAATACAATACAATCTTCGACATCGGGGACTAACTATCCAAGCACTTCCACACAAAATACAATATGATACAAAATTCGACATCGGGGACTTACTGCTCAACCACTTCCACACAAAATACAATCTTTGACGTCTGGGGCTGCTAACCAATCTTTGACATCTGGAATATACTACCCGAACCCTTCCACACAAAATACAATACAATACAATCTTTGACATCGGGTACTTACCAATCTTTGACATCGGGTACATACCAACCTTCGACATCTGGAACTTACTATTCAACCACGCCCACGCAGAATACAACACAACCCAATCCCCGACAGGCGATGGTGGACACGTGCGCGGAGAGCGGCTGGCTGGCGGCCTGCCTCTCGTGCCAGCTGCTGATGCAGTGCATAGTGCAGGCGCGCTGGCCGGCCGACTCGCCGCTGACGGCGCTGCCCCACGTGGAGCCGCGCCACCTCCACCTCTTCTCGGCCCTGTGCCGGGACACGGGCAAGCCGTGCGTCCACCCCGACGGGCTGAAGGCGGCCTGCGCACGCTCCTACGAAACGCTCGCCAAACACCTCAGGCGAGAGTTCGAGGAGCCGCAAATAGAGCAGATACACCGGGTGAGGGCTTCGATTCGATACACTTCTTCGGATTTTTTTTTTTTTTTCAAAAAACGTTTATTGAGGACAGTAATTAAAACTCAGTTTTTATTTACGCTAACAAAACGAAAAACTCGTTTAAAATCTTTGGGGCTTTCGCAAAATTGCATTTAGGGTCGTTTAGGTTTGATTTCATCTTGATTTTAGGGCCATTATGAGTAAGTCTAAATTAGACAGTGCAACCAAAAAGTGCACTAATTTAAAATTACTTTTTTCGTTCTGATTATTTTATGCAGATTTCATGATAGTTAGCACTGGTTTTTTATCTCGCTAGTTATTTTTAAAAACTTATTAATGAAGAATTAAGGCCACGCTATACTATATATAGGCTTTCCATAACTAACACGTATTCGCTCGCAGGTGATTTGCGACCTTCCCACGCTCGACTTAAAGTTCTTTATCCGCGGACTGTGGTTCGATTGCGACTGCGAACAAGACAGGCGTATGCCGCAGCCGCCCCCGAGGGACTTTTGGATGCCGCTACACGCCGAACAGGTGAAATTTACGGAAGAAGAAAATATTTTATTTAAAAATCTGTTATTTTTTTTATTTCCTGACAAATCGAATGAAATTTCATTTAAATATTGTTTTTTTTTGTTTTCAATAATTAGCAATTCACAAAACTACTTTCCTACTAGATCACTTTAGTTTCCTTTGAAACTATAAATCAAATTTTCCATCTTGTATACTCATTAAGAATGTATTTAATTTTTTTTTCCCCATAGTAAATGTAATAACGTAGTTCACTACTTACTACTAGTTAACGTAGTTACTGTTATTACTCTGCAGGTAAAAATAGTAAAGTTTATTTAATAAAAATAAACTTAAAATCGTGTGTGCTGTGTCGGTGTGTGTGCGTGCACATGCGTGTGTACTTATACGTAACTTATACATCTACAGGCAGAAGGTATACTTCGTTAGCGTAATTAAAGAAACTAAAAATCTCGCTAATGTGTCGCGCACCTTAACAATTCACTCCCATAGTTTTCCAAAACCAAAGTAGTATATAAAGTGAATGAAGTGAAATGAAACGTCTGTCGCGTCAGGATTACACGCTGGTGATAGAGATGCAGAGGCGCGGCGGCAACCCGAACAACGTGTTCTGCCCCCGATTCCCGCGCGGCAAAAACGAGGGCTGGTTCCTGACCCTCGGCAGCGTGGAGCGCGGCGAGCTCGTCGCCCTGAAGCGAGCCCCGCCGCAAGGGACGGCGCAACTGGCTTTCACCGCGCCCCCACATCGAGGTCGGTTGATATTTTTTGTTTTATGTATCGATACTTTCAGTCGATAATATTTGGATCCGATACATCGATTTATTGATACACAATATAGAAATTGTATCAAAAACTTATTATATGCGACTTCCAAGAAGGTTGCATTAAACGTTTAACTCTACCATGTTGGGAATATGAAAGCACCGTTGCGTTAAACGTTCAACGCTCCTGGGGAGGGGGAATAGAAAGATACAGAGCTAGAGTAAATGCGTGGCACTCGAAGTTTCACTTATTCCGCGCGACTCCACGTTTTTTTTTTTTTTTGTTTTTTTTTTTTTTCAAATTCGAATCCGGCACAATATCAAAATTCGGCAAATATTTAATACTTGATACATCTTTTTTTCGGACCTTAAAAGAAAATATCTATTTTATCCCGATATGTCAAGGCCGATATTGATATTTTTATAAATATCGATATATTTCTTCACTTTCGACATCCCTAATTCAACATTTTTTGTCTGTTATTTTTTTTGTGAGATGATAGCAAACTAGCTGGCGGTTCACCTGATGTTGAGTGATGACCGCCACCCACGGAAATTTGCAACATCCGATATAAGCTTACAAATGCTACAAATGATTTCAATAAAATAGGCCACGGTTACTCACACTCACCAGATACGCAGAAGTATAACACTTCCACTTCTCGCCTGCCGTCTGTGAGGTCGCGCAGCTTCCCCAGACTGACCTGCCCATTTGTGCAACAGCGAAGACACATTCAGAGGAGTGATTTTTGACGTTCAATAAGAGTATTGATCGTCAAAAACCTACCACCGGCTCACTAACCTAGACCTGTCCAGAGAAGTGAGCAAGCAACTCTGCAGGTGTATATATATATGCAAGTACCGCATATAATACCGTAGTAAATTAAATAAGTAGGTAAAAATTATGAAGGCATATTCACAGGAGATTTTATATGGACAATACAAGTCAAATCAGTCTAGTAACACGTAAAACATATTTCTCTTTGCAGTGATTAGCTTATCTACTTCATGGCAATTTATTTATATAACTTGGATTAATTAAACTTATTTAAGTTTAATCCAAGGCACAAACAAGATGAATAACCTCAGCCACTACCTCTACATTAGTAAACTTGCAGCTTTAGTGTAAAATTACATCACACCACACCTCAGTTAAAAAGTCCCTAGGATTGCTTAATTTGAAACCAATGAATCAAAAGACTTGTTCAGTACACAACATTTATTTTTTTATAACAAAAAGCCACAGAAGCAACAACCTTATATCAAACTATAAATCCAAATCTCAATCAACAACCGAATATTATTATTATAACTATACACAACTAAGTGAATTATCAGACAGAGTAAATGAACATTATTTATATGTAAACATAATTACTAGTAACTGTTGGGATAGTATCAGCTGTCAATTATTTTCAGTCCAGAAAATGCAAATTGTATTCTAAACTACCCCTGCCCTAAGATACCAATACCACTGGCTGAGCAAGCTGAGCATATCACTGCTCAAGCAAGATATGAATGCATATAAGCTGTTATATTTAATTATTTTACAACTAGAATCAATAAAATTACAGGTTTGTATATACTGACACAGGCAAAACGCAACATTAATAGCTATTTATCACCTTACCTATTTATTGTTTTATCAAATCAGAATTATTAATTCTTCACCAACTGACCATCCAATTTTTTTTCGCAGGTCGCATTATATACACAGTGTACATATTTAGTGACAGTTACTTGGGTCTAGATCAACAGTATGACCTAAAGTTTGAAGTTCTTGACCCATTACCCCCACAGAGAGTTGATATTGTTTATGAACCAGCTGAGAAGATTATAATAGAATGAATCTATTAATAAAGTTATTTTTTGTTACTTAGAGTTTTATTACCCTTGGTTAATGAGATCATTTAAAAGTTTTAACTTATTTGTTAATTAATTGAATGTTCTCTTTTCAATGTTATAATTTTTAATTTAAGGCAGCTTATATTTTAATGGCTTAGGAAATGACTAAAAATGTGTTATTCTGCAAAAGACTAAGAAAATTAAAACAAAAAAGACTGATATCTTCTGAATATCTTTATAGACATTTATATGACAAATATTTACAAATAATAATAATAATCTATTCATTTTGAATACCTACTATAAAGGTTAATATTTTACCTTTATAATTATGAAAAATATAGTTTGGATATATTAAATGAAAAGTTTTATATCAATACATAATGTATGCAAAAGTGAGTGTTGAGTGAGTAATTAAAATTGCAATCCGATTCCATGACATGTGTACCACATCAGGGCAGGTATTTGACTATAAAGATTTTAACTTATGTCAATATATAATTGCATAATACCCTACAATAAAATGTAAAGATTAAATACTCTTTTGCTTTTAGGTATTTAGAGAAGATATTAAATTTTTATTTTATTTGAATATTTTCAATGATAGATATTTGATAGCAATGTCATTAAAATTGTCATTGTTTATAATTATAAAAGCAAAACCTTTAGACAAATTTTTATAATAGATTAATATAACATTTATATCTAAGTAACTGCTATTATAATTTACAGTTTTTACATCACAATGTGTAGCTTTTACTATTGAATTTCTAATTGAGATTTTTATGTTGGAAAGCTTATAAAAATGGAGATTTTTATACATTTGACAACAAGTACAAGCTAGAAGTATAGATTATCAATTAGTATTTATATTAAAAAAGGAACCTATATTTTTACCATATAGCACTCAAACAATATCAAATATTGTTGGAGTGTCTGCAATATGTTATTTCTTCTTCTTCTCATGCTCTATAGCTCGTGCTTCTGATATGATCTGCCTCTCCCTTGTCAGAATCCCATCCAGTTGCTCAGTGAAAGCATCAAAGGAAAATTTTGTCTCAAACCTCTTTCTACCAGCCTCTCCCAGTTTTTCAACCAATTCTGGTGCCCAAATAAGCTTACACATAGCTCTAGCAAATGCTTCACTGTTTGCTTCACACAGGTATCCAGTAACATCATTCACTATCGTCTCTGTTGGTCCACCACTGTTTACCGCAATAACTGGCTTTTTGTAATACATTGCTTCTAAAGGAACTATACCAAAATGTTCATTGGATGGAGTGTAGATTAGGGCCTTACAATGATATAGGAGTGAAACTTTTTCAGTATCCTTAGGAGACTTCATAAATGTAATTTTGTCTTCAATGTCCAATTCAGCAGCTAGATCAGTTAACTCAATGTAATGCTCCATGTTCTCTAAGTTAATTGGATCAAAGCCACCAGCCATTATTAAATGTATTCTACCCCAGTCAGATTCACTTAGAACATGTTTTAAGTGCTCCAATGCTCTAAGAGCCAATTGCAGGTTCTTTTTCCTTTCATATCTATTAATAGATAGAAAAATAAACTTGTCTAAACCCACTGGGACAACTTCCTTCAGAGGTTTTGGGACTGTAGTGTTAAAGAATTCAGTATTGATAGAGGGGTAACATATGTCAGGAATATCTTTAATTTTTTGAAAAGCATCTTGGTAAACTCTTGCTGTGTACTTGCTATTTACCAAAACCTTATCAGCATGGGCAGTTGTTAGTTCTTCCAGCCAGTTTAATGGAGCTCTATACAATTTCTTTAAAAACCCACCTTCTGTTGTCAAAAGTTTATCAGGATGATGACAATAAAATACAACTCTGAATGGCCCTCTTGCCATTTTCAAAAATGGGATACATAGAGATATGAGATCACAAAATATAAGAGTAGGCTCTTCTGCTGGTATGACATACCAAGCCAAATAAACTGCAGCATAAACCATTCGAACGTAAGCGCAAGCCGCTTTAAATCTCCCGAAAATAGACCGTGGAATCCAATCTCCGACGACTGTTACAGGGAACGTACCATTTCTAGTCTCTGCGAAACAATGTGTGGGATCATGATGATTTGTATAGAAACTCACTTCGTGTCCTTTACTTTTGAAGGCTAATGCGGCATCCAACACAAGACGTTCTGCACCGCCGATACCTAAGTCTGGATGAAGAAATATGATTTTCACCATGTTCTATGTTTCTATAAAAATATTCTTTATATCTACAACACCTTTTACTAGATTTATAGAATGATTGTTTCTTCGATGTTTTCGCTATACAGTCAGAGCTTACGAGCTGTCTACCACATCTGTCAAGTCAAGTTTTGGACGTCAACTTCACCAGTACCTAGGGATGCCGGAAGTAGAAAAAATATCGATATTTATAAAAACATCAATATCGGCCTCGATATATCGAAAAAAAATATCGATATATCGGTCAAATTTTCGGTTTTAAATAAATAATATATTTAGTTCAGTCTGATTCAATGATAAGTTATATTTTTTTTAACAAATTCACATTTATTTTAATGAATGAGAAATTTTAATAAAACATTATTTATTTATTAATTTTAATCAAATTCTTTTACAAAGCTAAATTTCTAGGTATATTATTTATCCAGAACTTCATTGGAAAAAAACAAACAGCTTATTTAGTAAGACAAATCAGTTTCTATAACCCTGAATCGAATCAAAAAATAAGTAATAAAAAACATGTAACTTTGTAAAATAAACATAAAGAATTGTTTAAAACGAAGTTAATAATGGGTCAAAAAGAAAGCGGCAGTGACTTGAGTGACCTAAAAGACAGGCCTAGATCAACAGAATTTTGTAATAGTTGTTTGATTGACACGAAAATGCTGAACGACAATATAAAGACGTTACTTATGTGGTTAAATGATAATAATTTTTATGACGTCAAATTTTTTTTTTATGAAAACTCGATATTATATTATGTGCCATTTAATTATTGAGAATTTGATTATAATTAAATACCATGTTGTATCTAAGATATGAATAGTATAAAGTACGAAGCATCAGTTAGTATAAATACCATAATTATAGTACAAAATGTAACTCTGCATCCGTGACAATACTAGTAATAGACCACAGTTTTCTTCGTTCATTTTATCTTTTACGGATTTCAATTTATTTGAATAAAAATATCGTTTTTGATACGATTTCGATATTCAATTGCTTATATCGATATACCGGATCAAAATATAGCGGACAAAAATATCGACATTTTTCAAAAAAAAAAATATCGATATTTTTTATCCCTACCAGTACCATTCAGGCTCAGGACCAGTATATATGTCTCTATGGTCAACTTGTCACTTGACTGACTTGCTTGTTACTTTTAAAAGTTTAGAAACAACAAGGGACAATAAAATGAAAGGAAATAAAGGCAATAAACGACATTGCTCTTTTATTGATGCAAAATTAAAAAATACCGCAAGCCTTTGGAGCATTGTCGGAAAAAATAACGGGCTCAGGACTTTTTTCTAAGAAATTATAAAAAAGCATTCGAAATTTCGCCGATCTATGAATATAATAGATAATGCTGATAACTGTTTGAGTTGGGTTAATTGGACACTGATGAAAGAGCACGAGTGAACCAAGACTGACCTTAATTCGGTATCTTTGTTCCCACTTTATCATTGAAAAATACCCACATGCAGTTACTTATTCGAATAGATATTTCGATTATGTAACTGCATGTGAATCAATCTCCTTGTTTACAAAAAAAACAAAAAAATAACAAATGTAATTAATAATTAATCAAATAAATTATGTACACATTTTAATTATCAGATTTTCATTATGAATATAATAAGGTTATTTATATTATATTATTTTCTATTCATATGTATTACATTATTATTTATTCAACATTCGTAAACTTAATAAAATATATATTGGTGATATAGGTAATTTAAAATCATCTTCAAAATATATTTAACTAAGGTATCGTTATATTATATTACGAGTATTACAATATCACAATTTTACAAATTTAATTATCACGATACTACTATACTATTACAATCTTAATTTTGTTTTTTATTATAATATAAGGTATAAATGGAGAATGCTATACTAAAAGTGACATGCAAATACGATAACATTTGATTTTTTCAATAAACAATTATTAATTACATTTAATTATAAAATTGAATTGCACATAATTTTTTTCCATTAAATTAACATAAACATTAAAATTTAAATACACATTAAATTTATAAAACAAATATTTAGAACATTTTCCAATACGACTGTGGTGAAATGAAGCTCCAGCGATCAGGAGGTCTCTCTTCCCTGCCGGAACGAGTGCGGTAATAATGGTTAGCATAAGGTAAGCGATCAGATGAATGCGAACAATGAAGTTGTGGCGGGGTACTGGAGCCGTGTGGAGGACCAGCGCTTGGGAAGCATATTGTTTTCTACACAAATGTCATCGTATTAGGTGCTAAACTTAGATGACTCATTGTCACGCGTGTTTGAATTGGGTTGATTGGACACGTTAATGAAAGAGCACGAGTAAACCAAGACTGAACTTTATTCGGTATTCTGTTCCCACGTTATCATTTACAAATACCCACATGCAGTTACATGATCGAAATACCTACAATAACTTGCACAAATATAATTTCATTCTTAGTTACATCACCGCCAGATAACCCGCTGCCTCTTAGAACAGGAATAGAAGCCCAAACCCAAATGAATTAATGTCCGCCGTTGTCTCACCTTGTTTAGCGAAGCACGCAATACAGCACTCTCGACAGCAATTATGAGGATCCCGATTAACAGACTGCACACGAACACATGATACCCCCGTGTACCAAATTACTTTTTAATCCCTTACATTTTGTTATTGTTACCTAATAGCGAGGGTACATGTGATATTTTTTTCGTTATCGCGAATTGATTATTATTTTTTTAACACACTAATATTCAAAAATAAATTGTATATATAAATGATTTAGTTTGACGTCTGTATGCATTGTGATTAATTAGTAGTATCCATGTAGGTTCTACAATCGATTGCGCTCCAAGACGAGCTTCGAAGGTAAATTGTAAATAACTTTAACTTTGGCGTAATTTAATTAAAATAAATTTTAAAAGATAGAGAAGAATCACTAATGAATTTATCAACAAGTAGAATTCGGCGGTCGCTTAGTTTTCAAAAAAAATTACATAGTGTGATTTTACTATAGAAATCCGCCATTTTTTGTTGTCAATATGTCAATTCTGCTCGTATTTCTTGGTGGTCATAAAAAAAATAACCTAACCAGGAAGGTTAAGGTTAATTCTAACCTAATCTATCCGAGTCGGATTCGCTGTGTCGGTTCTGTAACTCATTAAATTAAAAAAAACGAACTATCGATACGAGTATGATATCGCCCGCTTCCTATATTTATCATGTTGGCAGAACTATGTATTGAGTTTTTGAAGTCCAATTAATAAAATGGTGGATTTCTTAGTGAAAATAACAAGTTTTAAATATTTTTTTCTACAAAACTATAAGCGACCACTGAATTCTACTTATTGATTAATTCATTAGAGATTTTGCTCTATCGTTTAAAATTTATTTTAATTGAATTACGCTAAAGTTAATGTTAATTACATTTGCCAAGAAATCTGTCAAATAGCTTTCTGGTACGTTATTTTCAACGTAAGTTTTTTAATTTATTCAGTTCGCTAAGTTTGCATTCAATATACGATATAATTCCTAAACGTCGTTGACGAATATATCAATTAGTTGATTTCATGGAAGGTTAATGTTAATTGATGTGTGATACGTTGACAAGTGAGCCCATCTCTACAAGTGTCACGTATCAGTCATACAAAAAGTGACAAACTGTCACAGTTGAGACAGTGAAACTTTGATTCGAATATAAATACATGTTTTTTTTTTCCACATACAAATTTTTCTGTTTTTTTTGTTATTCATAAATATTATTCCATTTGTTAATTAAATGTAACTACAATTATTGACTATTTTATGTAATTTAAATTTAAATTTAGTATGGCCAATAATTCAATAGCACAAGGACAGAACATGCCAACTATTGGAAACTTAAACTCACAAAGTGCTATTCAATATGTTAACAATCCCTTACAAAGTCCTCAACTTCAGGCGGCGTCAATTCAAAATTCACCCTCTCAGCACAGCCCTATGGGTACTCAACCACAAACAGGTGCCAAAGTTAATCAAGCTGGAGGTGGAGATCAGACTACTCAGGTGACTTAATTTGGCTTTTAAATAAAAAAGAAACAACGGAAAAAAGCAAATTTAAAATAACCTATATGGTATTATTCTATTTCCTAAAAAACAGAACTTGTGGACAATGCGGTAGTCATTCATAAATGCGTCGTCTACTTTTAAAATGAACTTGTGTGCATGTTAGTTATGAATGATTGCATGTAAAATAAATCAGTTTACCCATAAATCACACACTTTTTGAGATAAGTTCAAATGAATGTAATTAATTAAGAGTGATTTGAAATATTTATCATTTTTATATAACATTATTTACGTCTAGAATTTAATAAAAAGAAATGGATACACTTAGAAAAAACTCCCTGTATAGTTTAAATTGCTTCCTGATTTATAATAAAAAAATAAATGTAGCAATTAATTAATAATACATTTGTCATTTCAGAGTCTAAATAGGCCAAGAATTCAAGAGCTAGTGAGAGAAGTAGACCCAACTGTTCAGTTAGATGAGGAGGTGGAGGAACTGATGCTGCAGCTTGCCGATGACTTCATGGATACAGCACTGGGTGCTTCTTGTTCCCTTGCTAAGCACAGACATACACCAAATGTAGAGCTCAAGGATGTGCAATTACATTTAGGTACTATTAAAAGAATTATTCACATTTCTTTCCTAAGAATGAGCTTTGAAAATATAGAATCTATATCATGTGCCCTTTGTATTAATACATTCATCATCCGTATTAGTAATCAGAGATAATAAATTCATCAGTTATGCATAATTACTACTTATACCTTTTTTAAGAATGATAAAAATTTTGTTGAACTAGACCTAGAATGTCTGTTAACTAACATTACTTTAATATCCTTATTTTTCTTGTCATGTACTAAGTAAAAACTAATTAAAATTTTTTTGAATGTCAATAATTTAGCTACCTAAAATTTGTATTTGTCCTATACTGATCTTTTAAGAATTTGGAATTTACGGTCAATTAAAATTATTTATATTAATCTGTGCACTTAGATAAAAGTTTGTACAAATTAAAACAATAATGACAAAAGCTCTTGTTCGAATTATATTTGTTAAATGAAATGTGAATTTGTTTGAGTGTTGTAAAGAACATATCAATATATGTGCTAAGCATTGCTTTAAATCCAAAAAACGAATGTAGATAAAATAGTGAGAATTTCGTTGCCACACCTATTTGGTGCGGCAATCAGCCGTTACACTTAGTTGTTAAAGGGTTTGGCCGCCAATCCGGAAGAAGTGGGTTCGATTCCCGCAGCGGCAAAAAGCTTCGTGCATTTTTGTTCTAATTTTAATTTATAGGCAACTTACATTATACTAAAACGTTAATTTATTTTTTAGAACGTCAATGGAACATGTGGATACCAGGTTTTGGCAATGACGAAATGAGACCATATAAGCGTGCCACTGTCACAGAAGCACATAAACAAAGGATGGCACTCATTAGAAAAACAAGTAAAAAATATTAACACAAACTCTACTTTAGTGAAATTATATGTAAGACAACTGTGAATATAAATGGATATATAAACAGATTTTTTATAGTTTGCAATAGGATTTTCTTTAATGACCCTGTACATTTATGTGTTGAGATTTTACATCATCCCACATTGTCACAATCATGTATCAAGAACTACCTATTGAAAATATTTTAATGCATTTTTCTTTGAGCTTAAGTTAGTTTAGACAAAGAAAATTCCAAATTTGTGTAAAATTAAAGTAAAGTACAGCCTATAATTGTCCCAGTGCTGGGCAAAGGTCTCCTCTGTACAGGTTTTAGGGCATAGTCCACCATGCCACTGTGAATTGGCCGACTTTGCATATTTTCAAATGCAGGTTTGCTTACGATATTTTCCTTCACCGACGATTATGTGATAAGTAAATACTTAAAATTTACAGTTTAATCGGTTACGGCGCCGGAATTGTAAATCAAGTCTGTTGAGTAAATTTGTGTAGCTTATCTTTAAATTGTTCTTGTGGCACCATTTGTTCCTTATACAATGTATGTACAACTACATTTTGCACTTACCATGTAAATTATACACATCTAAAAACGATAGCAAACAAATTGGTTTAGCGTAAGTGGTAAAGGGCAATAGTGAATGTGAGTAAGCATATTGTACAAATATTAATTCATGATATTATTTAACATATGAAAACATAATCAAATCTCTTTTTGGAAGAAAATTATATAATTTATGAAATAGAGTTATAGTCATTACTAGCGACCCTCACCAGCTTCGCACGGGTGCAATGTATTATCACCCTATCTTTTTTTATGTGAAAAGTTCCCAAGCGAGCAGACGGTTCACCTGATGTTAAGTGAATACGCCGCCCATAGACATCTGCTACACCCGAGGGTTTGCAGATGTGTTGACAACCTTTTTGGAAATTGGGCTCCGGCTACCTCACTCACCAGACGAAACGCGAAAGTATTTGTCATACTTCCACTTTACGCCCGTCTTCTGTGAGGTCGTGGTTCCTACCCGGACGAACCTGCCCATTCGTGCAACAGCATCAAGACCCGTCGCATAGTTTTAAAGATCAAAGCACACATAGGGACAGACAGACAGCGGGACCACTTTGTTTTATACTATGTAGTGATTGTTTGTGCACTTAGCCATTTTAATGAAAGTTTATTGAAGGCCTCTGCTATAAAAATCCTGGCGACTCCATGAATCGGGTAAATTTGAGATTACGAGATCAGTCGGAGTATTCTAACGAGCATTATACATTCCGAAAGCTTGGAGCCGAGCTGGCTACTTTTTTGCAGTGAAAGGACCCCACAAGATTGGCATCGCCTCATTTGGAGACTGCCTACAATGTGAGACGCTCTACCATACCTGTCTTTCTTCCGCCTCTTCTGGCCCAAATACTCACTTGGTGACTCTCTACAATGGTGCTGTCATCCGCGTACCCATACACTCCGAGGATCGGCAGGTCTTTAATATGATAGCGTTACGGAGAGCACGGGCCTATTCCAGACGTCAAGGGAAACCGCGAGTGCTTCTCCATTGTTCTCGAGGGATCGAAGATCCCCAGTCGACCCATTTCGGAAAAACAGTACTGTTGATCAATTAGTGGTACGCTGGGGGAAAAATTATATTGAGAAAGAACTATGGTATGCAGTCAGCACAGCTGTATTTCAGCTTCCGGGATTAAGGCTATTACACCAGTCTTGACGGAGAGGCGGAACAGGAGCCAACTCAGGTGAACAAGCCTGTAGAACTATTGCTGGCATACCATCCGATACCCTGGATTTGTTCAATTCCACAAGTTTTTTAAAACCTCCATTTGTAACGTGTTTGTGTGACATAGAGAATGTCCAATGAACCATCCGGTTTTATATGATTTTATCAAAATAAATTATATAATAGCATTCTTATGTCATACAATAGAAGATTAAAATTATAAAACAATCGAGTTCAAACACTTTATCTCTCAATCTAATTCTGACGGTGAAACCTCCAAATAATCGTCTTCGACTTCCATTATGTTTTCGTTGGTTATTTTGCTTATTTTCATATCGTTGACAAAATCCATTAATGCGAGCCGTATATCCCAATTGCGATCTTTTAAACGTCTGTAATTGAGTACAGTTATGTTAAGTCCTAAAAACGTTGAGAGTATGTGGTCTATGAAACTGTAATCGAAACTCCAAATATCAATTTTATCGTTGCCTGATCCGGCTAAGAACGCCGCGCCTCTATATTTTATCAGAAAATGAAATAAATAACATCTCACCTTTCCGCTTCTTCCTTTCTTAACATAGTGAGATGCATGAACATTCTGCAAATCGTCTCCGATTCCATCTCGCTCGGATTCAAAAGGCGCAATCCATTATAATGCTTCATGGGACACTGAAAAGTTGAAAAATAGGAGACTAAACCCGTACTCGTCGTGAATACGTTAATGAGTCGTAATGGTATACTTTTAGGGTTGCCGGTTTTAATTTAATAAATTTATTGGTGAAGCACCCTTCAATTGGAACTTTCAGGTAAAGTTAAAATCGGAAGTGACTTATCCCATTAAAATCTACAGAAAATTTTTCTCGATTTTGAAAATTTCGAAGTTTTTCGCCGTTGCGGGATACGATTCCGGAAGACGTGGGGCCGCGGTGAGTAAAAACGTTCCGTTCTATTTTAAGTGCTGCAATTAGCACTTTAAGAAATTAATATAAAATTAAAATTATCCTAACTCCTACCAATCCTTAAGGAAAATAACCACATTTTTTATGCGAAACAGTTGTATCATAGACTAATGCTCCCAGTGCTAAGTAATTATAATTGATATACTATTGGGGAAATTACCTTAAAACTATTTTCTTTTTGCTCAGGGTTTGCTAATGTGACACTAAACATCTCGTTCGTGATGTGGTAAGCGTAGGTTGAATGAATCTTGTATACACTGAAAACAAAGGTCCTTGTGAACTGAATGTAGTTGTCTTGAGAGTTTACACTTTTCTCCTTAAAGATTCCATTTAATACTAGAACCATGTGCTTATTCTGTAAAGAAAAAGAAACAAGAAACACAACCTTATATTAACACTGCTAAAAGTTATTATTACTCTTGAACAAGTTTACAAAAGCCAAATGGGATTTACATAAAACATTCCAAACACCTAATGTTTCAGTTCATCTAATATTAAGTCGCCCATAGAGCACCACAAGCACTGTGAGATGGTAGCTTTATTGCTAAAATTTGAGGAAACTTATAAATACAAGTAGTTATATACTTTCTGGCCTTTAGAGCCGTGATAGCTCAGTAGAGCCGTGATAGCTCAGTGTGGGCGCTCGCCTTTTATTCAATATACTCGAGCAACCTGAGTCCAATCCCCGTTGCCGGCACCAATGAAATTGCTAATTTCAAGTGCTGAATTATCACGTGCTCAGCGGTGAAGGAAAACATCGTGAGGAAACCTGCATATTTTCGAAATAATAATTAAAAAAAATATTTCGAAGATATGTGAAGTCCGCCAATCTTGCCCTGCCCTGATACCCTCTGACCAGAGGAGGCCTTTGCCCAGCAGTGGGACATGTATAGGCTGATACTTTACTTTTAAACTTTGTGGTACTTCCCAAGACCTGCCACGTCATTCATGCAACATAAATAATTGCTGAATTTAAATGTATCAAATTGTTACTACCATAAGTCCGTTTATTAACAATCATCATCATTTCAGGATGTTTGAGTACACTGCTGAATATAGGCCTCCCCCATAAACTGCCACATTAACAATATTGGTGGTTTATTTAATGGATAACAGCACATTTTGCAAAAAGAACAGAATACCTGCAAGAAAATAAATAATCACATAAATGTTGGGAAATGCTTACGTCATGCTGCATGACGTCCAAGGTGAATGTGTTCAGGTCATGTTCGGTCTCCGGAAACCGCGAGAGGACGGCTACTATATTCTTCCTACCGGTGAACATTCTCTGCTTCCTCTCTATCAACACTCGCTGGGCGGGGTTAAGGGCATTTCGGGAATTGCACGCGTAGTGCACTAGTCCTTGGGCATCGTGTTCTGAAATTGTTGGATGCATTCAGTGGTAAACAGACGTATAGTCCAACAACTGTTAATAAAATATTTATAATGCCCTAAGTACAGTTTGATGTACGATTAAAACTTTTTATAAACAAATTTCCCTATGACAAATCCACCCAGTAAATTGTGCTGTAGCATGGATGGGCTGATGAGAGAAGTACCTCACAGAATAACGGCGTAAAGCAGAAGTATTTACACTGTGTTCCAACGAACCAGCAGTGTGATAAAACTGAAGGACCTCTTTATAGTTTGCATCACACTATTGAGAACTGAGATATCACTAATAAAACAAATACAGTACTAAAAGAATGGCTTATACGATTAACTTGTGAGGCGACCAGGGCCTTTACGGTTGATAATTATCAAAATAGCAATGTGGCACTTACCAGGTAAATTGATGGATATGGTCAACACAGCTGCAATATCATAGAACATTTCGATTTTTGTACGTGGTGATGTATCATAATGTGAAAAGTAATGGGTCAAAAACTTTTCGACAACCAGCTTCGTCCTCCTATCAGGAGTTACCGAGAATTGTTTGGAAAATGGATAAAGGATGCCATGTTGATTGATTTTTATACCATCCTGAAATGATAGATTAAGCAAATGATTAATTGCTTAGTAGACACGAACTGCCTTATGATTGTAATTTAGTGATACACAAAATAGTAAACATGAAATTATGTACTACTGCTAAGCTAAGTCTTATTTTTATCTTTATTTAATGTTATTTATGCTTTTTTTTTTTAATTTTTTTCATAGTGCTATTCTCTGATTAGATTGAACATTAAAACATGTAGAAAAAGTACGAAAAGATTGTCGCCGCAGTGGGAATCGAACCCACGTCTTCGGCATTCGCGGCAGCTGATTTTTATTTATGATTTTTATTTACGCTTTTTTATTTAAGCTTTCAATCTGTACACTATTATAGCTTCACTGAATGCAGAGTGACTGAGAGCTCATGGAACAGCCAGATTCCACAAAATTGATATAACCCTCTATTTGGATTCACTTACTAGTTCAGTCAACCGAGGAAATTTTATAAGAATCTGCTTGATGTAGGAACCAGGGTCCATCTCATCACATAATGGGTTTCCCTCAAGCCAGAGTTTCTCAATTTTGCTGCTTACCCTGAATTGCTCTTGGATAGACGGAATCTGAAAAATATCATAACTTTGTTTCTTGTTGCATATAATAGTTAGTGTGTTATATCAGTGGTTTAAATAAATTATTTACATACTCAGTACAACTAATAAATGAATTTATAATTAATATTGTAGACTTACATCATTATAGCTTAAATTGAGGCCAATTAAATCTCCTTTTATGAAGAAATTTAATATGTGTAATGGTACTTGACTGAAAATAATTAAAATTTAGGTAGCAAAAAGTGCACAACTAAATATTTAAAATTATTCTTTTAAACATATTTTTTTATTTGCAATTCAGTCCATTCAGCCTTTTGCAGGCCACTGCTGAACATAAGCCTCCCCAAAGGGGTGCCACATGCACAATATTCCTCATCCAGTTGAGAACCAGCCTGCTAAAACTTCTTCTTTTTTTAATTTGGGTTGTTGTAAATAATTATAAAGAGATTACATAATTAATTAATAAAATTTATTTTATTAATTACAAATAGAATAAGTATTTAATTAACCAAAAAAATCATTTTAGAACACTCACATGTATTAAACTGTAAAGTTAATTTGTAAAGGTCACAAAGCATATGAATTAGTTGAATGAATTTAAAATATATAATACATACTGTTAGGAGTGAATTGTAATGTGACACTGTGACAACAAATGAAAAAGTATCTGAATTTATGAATCGGTCATTCATAGTTGTATGGTAAATTTAGTTCTTTCTGTCTTTAATTAATTTGTTTGGAATTATTTTTTAACATTTATATTTCTTTTATGATTATTAGCAAGTAGCTTTAGAAGTATGTTCATTTAAGGTCACGGTTATAAGCAGTTACCAATGGAAAATTTGTGTGCACATAAGGATTGTTGTTAAAAAATTCACTGTTTTTCTCGTTTTGTAAGCCTATAGCTTTAAAAAATCTAGGTTTTGGGGAATATTAGTTTATATTTTCATTAGCTATCACCTAGGAGTTGGTTGGTTTTATCTAAAAATTGTACTTCATTTTATTCCAATCATAAATCAAATAGAAACAAATTTCATACTCTAACTTGTTGTTGCTTAAGTTCAGAATCTTTGTGTCCCTTCCCATTCTTAGCATTAGTATTTTGAAGTTTGATAAAAGGAACAATTTATAAAAATGAATTTTTGTTCTAAAAAATTCTGAAACATAAAGATTGTCACTTCAGTTTGTGTCGATATCCAGAATTAACCATTAAGATCTTTTTATTTTTAGTCATGCGACTAACCAGGATCATTGCAAAAGTTGGACAAATTTAACTCCATCTTCTCATTAAAGCGATTGCTAACAACCGAAGATATGATGTCGTCTATTGTAGCTCTTTTACCAAAAAAATCTGCTGATGTCTTGTCATTGAAAAGAATGTCCACATTAAACATACTCCTTCTATATGGAAACATAAAATCTAGTTTGATAATCTTCAAGACGAGACTAAGGCTGCTTGTATAAAAGGAGCAGACCTCATTTTTTGACATAAAATCGACAGGTACAACCGATGTGTTAAAGTATTCTGTAATAATTCTAAAGAGATCTATATCATCTTCATGCCAGTTATGTACCTGAAAATGGATGGATTAAAGTTTATCGCTATTCAATATTATTACTATAGAAAATAGAAAAACAATAACTTTTATTTAAAAACTACGCAGAGATTTTCCAGTACGATAGTCGAGGAAGACGACGTGGGCTTGATAATAGCTCATTATGTAAAACAATTACCATAACTTTATGAAAACAATATTTGGCGGATTCATCATCTCTTGCTAAAGCATCGTCTAAATAATCAATTACAACTTTAGAAGCAGTAACTCTATTTAAAAGAAATTTACGGTACAATACATCATTGGACATTTTTAAATATACAAAATACAGAATGTCGATTTAAAAATATATTAAGAAAATGTTAAACAACAACAAAATATTAGCTAGCTGTCTGACATCTGTCAGTAAATTTAAAATTAGTGTCAAATTTAGGGATGTCGAAAAAGTATCGATACTTTTCATTTTGGTGACCACAAACTGGAAGAACTAACGTTGGAAAGCGACCCTCTATGTGGACTGATAACATCGTAAGAGTCGCTGGCAAGTTGCCAGTGGCAACCGATAGATGCAAATGGCAAAGTGGCGTTCTAAGTGGGAAGCCAATGTTCAACAGTGGACGTTTCGCGGCTGATGATTATATGCATATTTTTAGCCGATATATTTGGATCCAAATATATTGATACAAAATATTCAATATCAAAAAAGTATCAAAAACGATATTTTAATTCTGTTATTACCGGCGCAACGACCCCGCCGGACTTAAAATACCTGGCGCTCGGGGTGCCTAGCCTGAAATTCGGTAACCTGAACCTCGGTGCGCGTCTAGCGCACTTCAGGCCCCTTTTACAGGCGGAATTACGAATTTCGAAAAACGTTTTAAATTCCGTACGTATTTTTAATGAACTCTCTGGAATCAGTGCACGGATTTCGATCGTCTCTTCAATAAAAATTCTGAAATACGAACCTTCTTTCACTCTCCACGAATAATTTAAAACAATATACTTTTTACTTTCGACATCCATATTTAAGATGTTTTGACAGAATAGATTCGATTTTTGAAATTTTTATTTGTTTATTTCAATTTTTATGGAAATATTACAAAATTGAGAATTTAAAGAAAAACTTGACTTTGGCGAAATAGTGCTTACTTATTTTGTATTTCATAGCTGTAACAGCTGTTGACTCGTGAGAGAATGAGATTTATAATGAATGATAAAAATATTTTATTACTTTTAGCACTTGTTTTATTATATAGTCTACGCTATGGCTATTGCAGTATATATGTCTTATCTATGGGCTATTGTATGCGTTTTCACGGACAATTTAAGCCGCTTTCCAGACATGTGTCGAAATACTTTCCTAAATATTTGATAAATAATTGAACAATATCTTTCAGTTTTGCTATTTTTTTTGTATATTATTTTATTTGACGGTGTTTGGGTGTTGACTAAAGCTTTAGGAACAAATATTTTTAAGTTGGTAACACTGTTTGACAGATTAAATCAGTCAATTTTATTAAGTAGGTACCTATTACAATTTTTACTGTTTTTTCTTTCAGTAATTGGCTGAATTCTTTAAAGAGAATCCATAAAGAAAGAAAGAAGTTTTCTTTCAGTAATATATATCTTATTTATGGATTTATGGATTAAAAATTAATACGTTATCAGTTTATATAATTTTATGATTTGTAATTATTTCAAAGATTTCTGTTGATGATGTGTGATATTCTACTCTAGTAATATCTTGCAAGATAAGTTTTTATGCCTAATAATAAAATTTAAAAGCATTTTGCATTTGTAGTGTCACAAATTCGTTTGTGATTTGTAGGTAAGATATCAGTCTTGTCAATAATCATTTCAAGTTTAAGTAATCACAATGAACACCGCTGTTTTACAGTTTTGCAAAATATTGGTTTTTTGTATTAATCTTTATGAGTATTATCTCAAATGTAATTGTAAGCAGCTCAGCGCCAAAGAAATTGCAGATTGGAGTTAAAAAAAGACCGACAGAATGTCCGATTAAAAGTAAGAAAGGAGATTTGTTGCATATGCATTACACGGTAGGTTATAAACAAATATTTTTTTATTAAGCTAAACTTTTATCATAATCAAGACACGGCGATTTATTTAAATAATATTTGTTGTTTTTATTTTATTCTGCTAATGATTTTTAGGGCACACTAGAAGATGGAACTGAATTTGATAGTTCAATACCTCGAGGAAATCCTTTAACTTTCACTCTTGGTTCTGGTCAAGTTATTAAAGGATGGGATCAAGGACTTATTGGTATGTGTGAAGGAGAACAAAGAAAATTAGTCATACCGCCAGAATTGGCATATGGAGAAGCTGGTGCTCCACCAAAAATACCAAAATCTGCCACCCTTACATTCCATGTTGATCTTGTAAAGATTGAGAGAAAAGATGAACTCTAAGAAGATGTATCCCTTAACTTCTCAACTCAATTAAACTAATAAGTTTTAACATAGTTTCTACTTTTAATTAGTCTTACCCTGATTTAATACATATGTAAGCATCCCATCATTTGATTTGAAACTTCTTTAGCTAGAATCAGCTATATTTTGTTACTGACTTATCATTTTTGTATGTTTAAGTGTTGCTATGGTCTTTTCATGGCAGTAGTCTACAGATTATATTACCTATTTCTAATAGATGCCATGCTTTTTGGGGTTTTTATAACAAGACTTGCAATGGTCAAGAACAGACATACACTTAGTTTTGATACTGTTTACCATAATGAATGCTCAAAATCTGATCAAAAAACAAATAAATCAACAAACATTTGTTATTTTTTTGTTACATTTACTTAATAATGTCAAAATACATGAATAAATATTCTATAAGTTTCTGGAGAAAATGAAGAGTACGTGGCCACCAAAAAATAAATATATAACTGCTCACAGTTGAATAACTCAGACCAATAAAACTTTGTATTTGTCCAAGTTCTCAACTGGGGATTTTGAGTGATTTTCTGCATGCGTAGGATGTAGTCATTAGTCTAGTCATACTGCACTATAGGAGTTAGTAGAATACCTAATTAGTGAGCCGCACAAGATCTGTCATTAATATTTTCTTTGCCTTATCATTAGTTTTTCATAAGTCTGCCTTGGTGGAATGCTGCCTCTAGGTCATTGTAATTTTTTTTCGTGTTAATGTAGTTAGCCCGGCGGCTTTGACAGATTAGGAGTAAGATGTAGTTTTTTTTTATGTGAGAAAATGGCAAACGAGCTGGCAGTTCACCTGATGTTAAATGATAATCGCCTGCCCATGGACATTTGCAACACGCGTAGGGTTGCAGATGCGTTGCCACCTCTTAATAATGTGGGCCCCGGCTACCTCACTCACCAGACGAAAAGGCCTGCCTGTCGATGGACATTTAAATAGTTGACTAATCCAGAGCAAGGAATAATTAAGAATTGAGTATTAGTCACGACATATACCAACGTCGAAGTAACGCTTACGATAAATTAATTATATAAACAGTTCATTCATGAAAACAATTCGTTTTCGAGAACTTGTTCATTTGCGTCAACACATTGTTGACAGAAATAACCAATTCGCGAAAGCATTCACTTCAAAAACAAAAAAACATTAAACGAAAACAGTTAATTACATAACAAAGGAATGATCTTACATTAAAAAGAAAAGCTCTTTGTCAAATCAAAGTCTCTGAATGTGATAAAACTTTTAAAATTTGGTAGAAATATTAAATAAAGATAATTACAGGGCTTTTGAATTTTCGAAAAAATTTCTACTAAAAAGAAATCGCATTATAGATAATTTACTTATAAAACATTTAGTATATCATCCAGAAATGTCTCATCTCGGCGC
Organism: Iphiclides podalirius; assembly: GCA_933534255.1. Lineage (NCBI taxonomy): Eukaryota > Metazoa > Arthropoda > Insecta > Lepidoptera > Papilionidae > Iphiclides > Iphiclides podalirius. The sequence continues at coordinate 8,233,014 of OW152833.1, forward strand.
AAGCATTCGTCGAACCTGATCTGCAAATTTTGAAAAACTGCACATTGCGCGATTAATGCCAGTTATTTCATGAAGATAGTTCCTCCCCATAAGGATACGACTCATCAATTACGGTATCTCCATTTAAAAAAGTCACAAGGCCATGGAATATCCCCACCCTTCTATATAACTTTTCCTAGGTACCCACGTTTGTTTAATAACTTTTATTGACCTCTATTCTTTTGATGTGTGGATTTTGGATTTTTTACTTCTTGGTAAAAACAATTTCTTAGACCTCTCATACCGCAATAGATGTACAAAGGTGTGCTCTACTCTGGACATGGTGATATTAATAATACATAGTTGGTTAATATAAAAAAATCAATTTTAAAGTTTTTTATAGTGCTAATCTTTGCACTTAAGATTGAACATTAAAACATGTAGAAAAGGTACGAAAAGATTGTCGCCGCTGTGGGAATCGAACCCACGTCTTCGGCATTCGCGGCCTGACGCTCTAGCCCCTGAGCTAAACGGCTGATAAATTAAATAGATTTTTTCTACATGTTTTAATAAAAAAATCAAATCAATTAATTCCTTATGTTTTTAATGCAATAAAAAGTAACTACCTCAAAATCACATTATCGGTCTTCTCCATATCATTTGGTGTCATTTATTTATTAATTTTTGGGAAATGAAGCCATGTCCAAAATATAACATTCGTTACATCATTACGGTAACGATACTTAACGGAAAATAACGATGGATTTGATCTAGAGAGACAAGTTACATTACATTAAGAAAATATTTCAATAACTTTAAAGCGTATGTTGTTAATAATACAAATAAATAATGGTACTTGTTTTTTTTTTTCTACAAAATTTAATGAGTTGTATAAGGCGTGCCCTTTTGGAGTTTGCGAACCTTTCTATTTATTTACTCATTACTGCATTAGTGAAAATTGACTCCGATCGAAAATAGTACCTATGTTGTGTTAACTTACGACATAGTAAATTGTGATACTATTAGTTTAGATAATGAAAAGTTTAAGAGTCCAAGATTTTATGCTGAACTGTTGAAACACTGTTTACTGTTCCCAGTTAATCTTGGGCGCCTGTTGGCTTCTGATTAGTAGTTGAAATGGTAGCGTTACCTTTCAAACCTTTAACGAATTAAGATTGAATCACTGAATCACAACGCAGCGATCCATGGTGTTTGCCCGTGAAGCTCTAGTGTAATTGATAAACGGTTATTCAAACAAATAAATTTATTTTATGTTAACATTCCGTATAACACCGTAACTGCGTATCCCGAAGACGAGATGCATTTGAAATGTATCATTATGTTCAAACATGGCAATTTAGTAGTGATGCCAATAAGTTTCTATTTCCGTTTCCTCAATTGGGGAAGTTCCCCAGGCTTTATTTATATCCGCTTCAAAAACAACAAAAATAAACATTCTTTTAAAACGGAAATTTAAACAGAATATGAATATGAATTATGAACGGGTTGAAGCGCGGGCGTTTATGGATCTAACACTTCCGTTTCTGTTTCTGCTTCCATTATATTACTCTGCTACATTATTGTAATTTAGATATCGGCATTAACAATTATTCATTTTATTTACTTAGTCAGAAATTTCAACATTATTTGGTTATAAATCTGTTTCATTATAAATATCATATTCAATTGCATGAAATAACAACAACGTACTTACTTATTTGCACGCTAGCTATCCAAACTTGGTCTTTGCGAGTTTCTATTGAATCAGTTTATTCTATGATTTGAAACTCTTTATTCATAATGGCCCATCTGGTAATTAAAAAAAACAAAGGCTCAAAAAAAACAAAGGCTCCTTGAAAAGTAAAAAAAAATCACGTGCGTATTAAATCTTAAGTATTTATCTTCGCATTTTAATAAATTAAACGTAATTAATGTTTACACACATTTTATTTATTTTTCAAACATTACACAAAATATCAAGATAGTCAAAACACCAATGATGTTAATCATACTATAAGTAAAAATTAAGTACGTATATTAATACTGAAATTATCATAATGCAATTACTATATATGTTATAAGTAAAAGTAAATTGAAGTACATTTGAAATAAGTAAGCACGAAAACAAAATATGCAAAAATAAAAAAATAACCGCTTCAAAATACTGGTAAAACAATACACAGCAATCACAGACAGGTGGCATAATTTGCAAGTCATAATGTATAGTTTAAAAATACCTAATTTTTGTTTTGGAATGTGTCAATTTAATGATCAGAGAAGGTGACAACTGTGCAGATCGCCAAATGCTTACGAGTTTACTGATGACTTAAATTAATCAATATATTTAAACTAACTACATATAATAACTCACTCTAAAGATTAATTTCTCATGTTAGTATATAAATGTCATAAATTATCATTTTAATTTGTGCAGCAAACTTTTACAATCACGTCAGATTATAAATATTGTTTGACAATAAGAAAATGATTATATAATATTCCTTTTTTCAAATTTTATAATTTTAATAATAACTTGGATTCAAGTCCACATACATGGTTATGTATGTGGACTTGAATCGATCCAACATCCAAGTTATTACACCGTTATTGGTTATTACACCGTGGAACCTCAACAGTAATAAATAATTTGATTTCAATTTCATTATGTTTTTTCTATAAAATAAAAAAAGGTTAAATAGGATGTGAAAATTACATTCAATAATCACAATTTAAATATACTTTTTATTATATTACGTGAGGGTGTCACATACATTACATTTCCATATTAAAAATATAATTATGGAAATTTCTTTCATGCTAAAATAATATTATGATACACTGTACTCTAGTTATCAGATTACAAAGAATGTACATAATATGTTTAAAATATATTGTTCATTACAAACTAAATACAAAAAAGAGAACATCGTGTTAAAAGCCAAATGTGGAAATAAGTAATTTTGCTCGACAAAATATTCAAAGATTCGTGACAATATTCATTACCAATATTAAAATTACGGTCTACAAGAAATTCTACAAGTTGTATTGGTTATGCTATAATTTGCAAACGTTTTGACATCATATCTAGTCCTTGTTATCTAAAATTCGAAAAAAGCATAGACTATATTCAGTTGTCTATATCAAATTGCATTATTTCCATTTACTCTACACTAAAATTGTTTAATCATTATATGTTTCTTCTTTCTGCTCAGGGATGTAAAGGTGATCTGATGGGTCCAGTTTTTGCTAATGGAGTGCTTTAGACTTGATGGTGACAGGCTCCTGAAAGCAAAATAAATTTTCTTTACTACAGTGCGCTGGAATTTTCTGTGAAGCTTATGTAGACAATAATCCCTTCGCAGCTTCTGTCTATCTGAACCAGATCAACTCAAAAACTACTGAATAAATTTACATACCATTTTCAGTTTTCACTAAGGTAATGAATGACTCCTGGGAAAGGTTTAGAGGTACCTATAATTCATTTTATTACTGTAACATCTTACATATAACAATTAATTCGAAAAAACATAATTTATACCAACTTAAAATTAAAAGTAATAAAGTAAAATAAATTTATGCCTGTGCTTAAAAAGTATTTGAATAAATTTATTCGGATTATTTCCTCATGAATAGTTTAAGAAAGCTCATTCGTTTCTCGAAACTGAAAACTTTGAGAAAGCAAACAATAGGCACTAAACTTATTGGGACCCATAATACGACTACAAAATTAGCTAAACAACAATTTATCAATAAGAATCCAAAGATAAGAGAGATATCAAAAAGGAAAGAAACCCTTCATGGTATCTTTTTCTTTCAATGGCACTACCATGTGCCACAGACTCGATCGGAATTATTATCGTTGATGAAAGAAGCAGCGTTCAATTTCTTAGTCACTTGGAAGCCAAAGTCAAGCTGGCTTGTAAAATGCTCGGTGTAGATCAAGACAGTATTTTCTGGTGGTTCATCACTTAAAGCTCTACAGTTTTCGGGCGCACGTGGAATACTGTTCTCATCTCTGGTGTTTACTTACCTCGGAACAAAATATTATCCGCCTTCTTTTTCCAAGAAATAAGATAAATAAAAATGCTCTCGTCGATGTCTAAGTTAGGCTTACGCCCTCGTAATAATGATGAGGTGATATAATTTTTAACAAAAAAAAAAACCGGCAAAGCTTTCAAGCACGAAACTAAAAAAATTGTTAATACCTATAATATTTGAGGATTGACTTCGATTTCTCTGGGATGCCATCATCAGATCCAGGTTTTCTCATCATGGTACAACCCTTGGGATAACTCCTCGTAAAAAAAAAGAATCGTCAAAGTCAGTTCATAAACGACGAAGTTATCCGCGAACACATAAAAAAATAAAAATATACACGGTCGAACGGTCTCGGGTTTACTTATATGTCGTTGACCCGAAGATCGCAAAACATGTTGGACCACTAGTATGAAAACGTTCTAATAGAGAAATCTTTCAAAATAAATATTAGTCATATTCTCCTCTCGTGTAATTAGACGTTTTTAAATATGTTACTCCAAGAAACGGACTGAAAATACATAACTTTACTTACTTAGTTTGTACAATTAGCCAGGCTAACGATAAATAAACCGATGAATATCCGATAAGATATACATGTACACCATCTAATGTGACTATTGATATCTTATTGGAGAGGTATATAATGATGGCTATAAACCTTCATATATATATACAGCGTGTACAATCGCGACAATAAATGAACACACATATAGGGGATAACTTTTTAAAATTGTATTAAACATTTACATTCTTTAAACATCAATATTTACAGTTATTAAATTTTCCAAAACCAAGAATTTTAGAACACCCTTACGTATAAAACTGTAACGTAAAGTTCATTTGTAAAGGTCACAAAGCATATGAATGGGTTGAATGAATTTGAAAGAGACAAAACATACTGTTAGAAGGAGAGGCTTGTAATGCGACGCTGTGGCGCGAGTTGTATAGGATATTACAAATTTTGTTTCTTTTTTACTTCATTAGTTTGTTTGAAAAAAAAAAAATTTTAATTATGTATTTTGTTTAACGTTAACATTTTTTTATGATTATTGGCAAGTAGCGTTAAACGTGTGTTCATTTATTGTCGCGATGGTAACGACACGCTGTATACAAGAATTGCTCGTTTAAAGGATAAGATATGACAAATTATTAACGATCCGACACGTACTACTACTGTGTAACAGCTTTAAACTACCTCATTTCAAGTTAAAAATTTATATTGTTAATCTCTCCACGATGAATATTTTGATGTCCATCAATCATCCAGCGTCCGAGAATTTTCTCCGTCGAGGACTGTCCTAATAAAGGTGACTTCGTTGTCACCCTAGCGCGAGGTACAGACGAAAGATACCTTTCAGTGCTTTACAGGTCGGCGGTGGATCGCTGCTCCATGGGGGGTCGCCATGTCCGGAAAAGTCCCTTAGCTTGAGGTAGCTTATGGTCAGCTTAATGATGGACGACTTGTCCAGCTGGCTGGTGATGACTGCCGGCAGGGGGAGTATCTTCGCCAGCTCGTAGAACTCGTAGTTCTCCTTGCCTCGTCTTGAACGCGGCGCGTTGCGATTCTTCTACTTCCTCAGTTCGAGGATGCTACAAACAGAATGTTTAGTTAGATGACGGTAATGATAGTAATAATATCACTAGGCTTTGCTAACACATATGGAAATAAACATTTGTTTATTTCCATAATCCAATTGGACTAGCCAGTGTTTTGACTCGGTAGGAAAATAAATTTACGAATAAATTGACATATAATTCAAAAGTACCCGGAGGTTTTTTTTTTGTAAATCGTGTGTTTTGGAAATAACATTTAGATACAAATTACTGAGTAATGAAATATGCATAATATTTTTCGATCGATGTTTTTCACAAAAGAAAGAACTTTAAAAAAAAACAAAAAAATAACAAAATCGACAAAAAATTAAAAATAAAGAAAGCAATGATCTAGAATCGAAAAAAAAGTAAAAAAATAAATGTGTAAATGATCGTGATACGAATCACGGCCTTCTGTTTCGTGGCTGTTTATTAGCGACCGCCCGATTACCGACCGAGCTATTATAACATTTTTTTTTTTCGGTGAAATTTACCGTCGTATTCGAATAATATTTTTCATTCCGTGAAAACAGGGACATTTTCTGAAAATGAAACCTAGCTAGATCGATTTTTCGCCCCCTAATCTACGCATATACTAAAATTCATGAAAATCGCTGGTGCCGTTTCCGAGATTCCGATATATATATATATATATATATATATATACAAGAATTGCTCGTTTAAAGGATAAGATTGAGCAAAAATTTTAAAAATGACTAATTTTTGCATTATCGATATTTCTTTACTTTCCATGTTATAGTTGTGAGAAAACAGTATTGTATTATAACTTTTCTGTAAATTTGTTTGTTGAGAATTTTTCTTCTTCCTGTTGATACGTGTCTGCCTACCCGACTTTTGTGTAATGCGTGAATATAATAATATACATACAGTATATTTACACAATAAATAGATTCACGTATTTCTAAAAATTTGTCCAGAGAAAACGTTATTTTTGTCATTTCGCTGTTTGTTTCGAGCTTTGGCTTTGCAAAACGTGTTCCGTCAATTAGCTTGATGAATCGGTAATTTTCGAGAGCCATCTAAAAACAATCGTGCATCCTTAAAGTATCATGTCAAATGGGAATGTACACCCGTCGACGGGCCAAACCCACGCCACGCCCGCAGGTGGGGTCACTAATGAGCCCGCTGTTTTATTGACTGTACATATGAAGTTTTGTTCAGAACTGGCTTTGGGTTATTTGCATTTTAGGCTTTGCCACTTAATAGCGATCCGGACTTGATAGCCCGGTGAAAGGCAATTTATCCTTTTTATTCGTTGCTGTCGAACATGGACTAAAGAACAAGTTTTTTTTCCATTTTAATTGCGTAGTCATCCTTGTGATCTTCGGATTGCAGTTGGTAACATCTTTGTTAATATCACACGAATGGACAGGGATGTATATTACACCGAATTTGATTTTGCCTTTATATTTATTGCTTTTTCTATTAAAGGTAATTATATATTATATTAATAATAAAGTAAAAGCATTATATTATCGGAAACTAATGTTAATAAATTCAAGAATGTTTTATTTGTAAAAAGCAATCCTGAAAAATTGAGTGAGTCCTTTTTTTAAACGTAATACTACAAAATTAATAAGGTATAGATACATTTAAAATGCAACTTATATTTTTAATTACACCTAATTTATTACAGGTATTTATTAATTCGATTCAAATAAAGACTCATGTCTGAAGAATATTATGAAATATCAGACACGCCACCTACTTCCAAAATAAATCTGTGTATAGATGACACATTTTCATCTTCAATTTTCATTACATGAACTTTTTTTCAGTAAAACACAATAACTGTCATGTTATTATTATTAATATTTAATTTTTCAAATTAATCCAATCCTTTAAAATAAATATAAAAAGTTACGATTCAACAAACCGGCATCATAGGTAAGACACTGCACAAAATACTTGACAGCATTATGTATAAATTTGACAATAGTATGTGTCAATCTTGTCAGTCTGGCGAAACTAGGAACAAAAAATTTTTCTATGGACTTTACGCGGCCAAAAATGGCGGACATTGCTATCACTCTCCCTCAATGCGGTTTCTCTTTCTTGCAATACAAGAAGTGCCATGTTGTTTGTCAAAACTTAATTTCGCACCGCGTATTTTGAATGTAAATGCTTATTTCATTGTAAATTTAAATTGTTTAGAGTAAACTTTCTCACGAAAACTAATGACAGGTGATCAGAGTTGTACTTTTAATTGAAAATGCCAAAAAGACGGTGACCTGTGAAATTTGTGGAAATCGAGCAAATCATTCGAATCTTGAAAAAAGGATGTTTATGGCGAGATTTCCCTTAGATGAAGCCCATGTAAGCACTTAAATATGATACTTTGCAGCCATATGTAAGTAGAGCAGACGAAGAACAAATAAAATTAACAAATGTATCTCATTTAAATTGTGTGCTCCAGTTTCGTGCGAGACGTCGACGTGAACGCACCTGTCAATTTAATAGCTAGGTTTCGTTGTGACTTGTCATAAAGAAATATCTTTTTCTACCTACATAAATGTCAAATGTTAACCGAATATGGATAATGTGTTAAGTGGTGAAGTTTTAAGTGAATGTGATATAATGGAAGAGGAAATAGTGCAGGAACACGAGCAACAAGCGTCCATAAGTGGACAAAGAGGTTCCAAAAGGCCCTGAAAAGAGATTCCGGGATGATAGTGAGGAAATTTTTGAAGCAGACGATGGCTTTATGACTGTAAGAAAGGAAAAAAGGAGACGAGATAAACAATGGCTGACTCATAGTATAATGAATAGTGTTGATTGGTAATCTCAGATTATACATACTCTTTTGATATCAACTCTTGACCTATTTGATTTATGTATTATGTTTGAATTACTTTAAATTTGGAATGTTAGTTTTATTTGTTCAGACTGAATTTTGTCATATTTGATAGATTCCGTAAAAATATTTTGTAGAAGTAACATGTCTAGCTGTCTGACATAACTCTTGTATTTTATATAAATTTCATAATCATTACGTTTGGTCCAAAAATAAGTTCAAAATGTTTAAGTTGAAATAAACAGTTTTCCTATCAGTCCTTAAGTGTCTTTTTGGTTTGAGAGCGATCCCATGAGCCACATCCACCATTCAAGATAAAGAACAAAATATACAGCGAGTTAACTTAGTTAGCATAACGGGAAAGGAAAGTTTACCCAAACAATTTGGTATGGCCAAATTATTAATTTCAGAAGATATTATTAATGTGAAGAAGGTACAATTTAAAATGAATATAAAGCTATAATAGAATTTGAAGACAAGGAGAATGCCGTCAAATTAATTAATTGCTCAAAACTTAAAGAATTAGGATACAGGTGCCAGTTTGTTGATGAAGTCAGTTTGTCATATGGAGTAATAAAACAAGTAGATTTAAACACTGAGATGGATGAAATACATAATAATTTAGTATGCGATAGCGAGATAATCTCTGTAAGGAGATTAAAAAGACTAAATAATTTAAGAGAGTGGGTTGACAGTGAAACTGTTCGTATTTGTTTTAAAAGTTCGGTTCTACCACCGTATGTACTTATATATGGGTGTCGGTTTAAAGTAGAACCATATACGTTTCCTGTAACACAGTGTTCTGGGTGTTGGCGATTTGGGCATTTGGTTAAATCATGTCCAACAAAGGCGATACGGTGCCCAAAATGTGGAGACAACCATACAAATTGCGAGGCAAATAATTTTAAGTGTATCAATTGCAAAGGATCTCACATGGCATTGGATAAAGCATGTCCAATGTTTAAAAAAGAAAAGGAAATAAGAAAAATTATGTGTGAAAGCAATTGTACCTACAGGAGAGCATTATTTTTATATTTGAATAAGGACAAAACTCAACGAAAACTATATGATGCTGAGCGTGAAATTGATAACACTACGAAGAATACTCATCAAATTAGTAAAACAACATATAGGGTCGCTCTATTAACTCAGCCTCAGATATATATTGACTCTACTGCAGTTCATGGGAGGGAAAATGAGGACAAAGGAGAAAGAAGCACAGAGGAATCCGTGCAGTCTACAATTTTGGGGCAAAAAAGGAAAAAGAAGTCCAAAAAAAAAAAACGATTACTTGCAAAATAATAATTATACCAGTCATATTGAAAATGAACAGGTACAACAAGAAGACATGCAGACTCAAAGTAATAGAAATAAAATATCAGATAGCAAGATTAACTTTGATAAATTATTACAAAAATTAAATGAAATATTGTTATTAGAATGTAGTTTAGAAGTTAAAATGAGCTTCTCATTTGTACTTACGTTTTTGAGGAATTTATTTCTTACGTTGTGAAATTATTACGTTAATATAATAATTATTACGTTATACTAAAGTTCTTTCAATATTAAAAGATGGATAGTTCCATAAAAGACATAAATGTGAACATAATACAGTGGAATGCACAGAGTTTGCGACCTAAACTTAACGAGTTTATGTTATTATTAGAGCGAGAAAAGATACACATTGTCCTGGTTAGTGAAACTTGGCTGGAGTCGGGGGCAAATTTAAATATCACTCAATATAATATCTTTAGACAAGACAGGGAAGACTCATACGGCGGAGTTGCAATTATAGCACACAAGTCAATCAAAATTCAAAAGTTAAATGTTAATGTGAACAACTTAGGTATTGAGCTATTATGTATCAAACTTCTCAATTGTAATACATAAACTACATCACATTAGTTTATTGCCCTAGTTCTATTAAAACAACACAGGTGGATTGGGATAACATATTCGCCAGATTCAGAAACAAGTCTATTATTGCTTGAGACCTCAATGCCCACCATACCAATTGGTCATATAAAAATGATTCCAGAGGTAATAAAATCTATGATGCAGCTTTAGAGTATGGATTCTCCTGCCTGATGGACAATCTACTAGATTAAAATTAGTCAATAACCATTTACAAAGATCTTCCCCGGATATAACTTTTGTGTCTCACGATATTTCGGTGAATATTCAATGGAGTGTTATGAATGAAAATTTAGGAAGCGACCACTTATTCATTAAATTCATAATTAATTACGGAGAACCGATTGAGCTAGTAAAAAAACGTAATTTTAAACTTGCCAATTGGGATAATTACAGAAGCTACCTTGAACAATATTTAACATCTCTGCCAAGGGAAGTAGATAATATTCAAAATTTATATGATATGTTTATCCAACACATAAACAGGGCCGCCGACAGAACCATACCCATGGTTAGGACCTGTACAGCGCCAAATAACAAATTTAATCCTAAAAGCTATTGGAATCCTGATATTTCCAAATTGATAGGAGAACGTCGTTTAGCATTTAGTAAGTTTAGAAGGAATCCGTCACCTTCGAATTTATGGATTCTTCAAGAGAAGACAATGAAGGCAAGGAAAGCTATTAAAAATGCTAGTTCAGACAACTGGAAGAAATATTGTAGCAGCTTTGATCATTCTATGTCAACCACAGATATGTGGCATAAGTTGCGATGGTTGAAAGGTTATAAGCATTCTGCGTCGTCCTTTTCACTAGAGTTAAAGAAGGAAATGTTGTATGATTTAGCACCGGCCTTCGTAAGTCCATTGTCACCAATATTTCTATCAGAAAATACGCTTTTAGAGTCTGAATTTACAATACAGGAATTGTGTAATTGCTTAAAAAAGAAGGATACTGCCCCAGGTGTAGATGGAATAACTTATTCAATGATTTTTCATTTGCCAATGATAGGAAAGCTATATTTACCTAAAATTTATAACATAATTCTTAAAACTAGCTCGATACCAGTACAATGGCGACATGTAAAAGTTATACCAATTCCTAAGCAAAATGATTTAAATTGTACTAATAAACCAAGACCAATATCCTTAATGTCTTGCGTATGTAAGATTTTTCATTCTATGGTTGCTAAAAGACTCGAATGGTACGTGGAGAAATTTCAAATCTTGTCGCCTTTTTCTACAGGCTTCAGGAGAGGTCAGTCTTGTCTTGATTGTCTAACTCGACTCGTCTAGTGACTCAGATTCAGATAGGTTTCACGAAGGGCCATGCTACTCTAGCTTGCTTCCTAGATATCAAAAGTGCATACAATAATATATTAATTGATAAATTAGTAGAGATTCTTGATAATCTGCAAATTGGTAAGCTTATTTGCACGTATTTATGGAGCTTTCTTACTGAGCGCCGACTGGTTGTTATGAATGAAGTAACAGGGGATGAACAGTTAATAAGATATGCTAGAAAAGGACTAGCACAAGGGGATCCCCTTTCCCCCCTTTTATTCAATATTACCACTTACAAAATCTGCAAAAATTTAGTTAATACTAGCACAAGTCAATACGCTGATGATTTCGTAATATATACAAGTAGCAAATATATTTCAGACAGTTTTAATAAGATTCAAAACTCTTTAAATGTTTTTATTGCTCTTTTGGATGATTTAGGTTTAGAGTTATCAGTTAATAAATCTAAATATTGTATTTTTAGTAAAGGTGGTCGAGGAACGCATTTGAACCTCTCAGTGGGAAATAATACTACACTTGTTCTGTAGAATGTTATAAGTATTTGGGTGTTTGGCTAGATAAATCATTACGTTGAGCTAAACACATTAACGACTTAATTATAAAAACACAAAGGACTATTAACTTACTTAAAACTCTCACTCACACTTATTGGGTCTTGCATCAAATTCACCTACGCAGAATTTTTATTGCTACCATAAGAAGTAAATTGGATTATGGGTGCTTTCTATATGGCAATAGTGCAAAAACTAACCTTTTCAAGTTAGACAAAATTCAAAACCAAGCACTTAGAGTAATAGGAGGATTTATAAGGACCACACCCATACACGTTATGGAATGCGAACTTTGTGTAATTCCACTGCATTTAAGGAGATAATTATTGGCTATGAAATATTGTATAAAGGCACGATCATGGACCAACAATACTTGTATAAACGTTTTATTAGAACTAAAAGATCTTAAAACCAATAGATATTGGTCAAATAAAAAAATCCCCTTACTTGTCGAAGAGTTGGAGACCATTATGTCTGAAAATATAAAATCGTCTCCATATTTGGAAATGTTCGGATTAGATACATGGATAACTAATATTAATATTTATTTATTTATTTATTTATTTATTAGGTCTGCCAGTAGATGTTACATTAAAAACAATATTACATGAAACATGAATTAATGTTACGATTAATGTTAAGAGGCAAACACAGCATGCTTAATAATTAAAACAAAAAAATAATAAAAGTTAAACGAAAAGTGTGAACAAAATATCGTTACTTATTACTAAATAAATTATTATTATAACTTATTACTAAATAAATTAAGATTAAAAAAGCAGATTGTAACTTTATAAGACAAGACAAAAAACAGTAAAATCTATGAAGAAATTTAAGTCATGTGGTATATGGTATTTCTTAAATGACATATGTTAGGTTACATACAACATCAAACAGAATACAAATGACTTTTATAAATAAAAATTACTTAAATCTTAGCATTAAAACAAATTTTAAGAGCTTCTTATCTTAAGATATTCATTTATTTTACTCCGAAATACTTTTAATGAATCAAAATGAATATCAATGGTTGTAGTGCATTCATTAATTAAATTAGACAGGCGAGACACTAGTGAGTTTTTTTCCCAGAATAGTGCGTTTAATTTGCGGAGCTAAGAGAGCGATAGCTTTGCGCATACCTCGCAAGTATCCCCTTGCGAGGTATGCGGTAGTTAAAAAGAGCAAGGAGTTGTGGACAGTCAATATGGTTACGAAGTACCTTATATGCAAACAAAAGATCTAAGATGTCTCTACGATGCGCTAATGATTCCATATTTAAATGTGCTAGTTGATCTTTGTAGGACATGGTTTTGTAGGGTATACCCTCAGAGTAACGGAAATGCAGAATGTTATAAAATGTAACTTAAAATCCATAGATAAATCAAAAAAGGAATATGTTAACAGCTTTCTAAAAGTAGAAGTGTTAAAGGAACTGCATGAAGAATATAAAAATTACTATACTATTTATACTGATGGGTCAAAGAATATGGATGGTTGCGGTGCAGCTTTCTATGATCCCTTAAAACTAGGTTGCAACATCACTTGTAGTTTTAAAATTAATATTTCCCATATTTCAGTTATGTACCTGGAACTCATTGCAATTTCGGAAGCATTGTCGTATTTAAGTACAATAGACAGAACTGATATACTGATTTGTGTCGATAGTAAAAGCGCTTTGTTGATACAATGCTCGATGCGCCTCTAGAGGTGCATCGATAGCGTATGATATCTTAGGAAAAATTTATAGTTTAATGAACAGGGGCTTTAATCTCAAATTGCAATGGATTCCATCGCATATAGGCTTAAAAGGAAACGATGAGGCAGATCGTTTGGCTAAATTAGGGATATCTGAAGGAAAACCGCTAACGATAATGCCATACTACGCAGAATTGTTACCAAAGTACAAAAAAAAGTGCCACACACTGTGGAAAGAGTACTTCGATTTAAGGTCTAGGGATAAAGGAATTTGGTACAAAACAATTGTGTCTGTACCACCGCAAGTGCCATGGTTCTACAGTAGTAGATATGGTAGAAAACTTTTAGTTATAGCTCTTAGACTGAGATCAGGGCACATGCCACTGAACAAGTTTAGTTATATAATGAGAAAAAGTAGTTCACCTAATTGTGAAACTTGTGGAATGTATGAAGATGTCAATCATATATTAACAGAATGTGTGAAGTATAAATTAGCCCGTGATTACTTAATCAAATTATTAAAATTAAATTTATTCGATGTAGGTACTTTACACCATATTTTGTCTAAACCTAGCTCTAAGGCAGCTTTTTATTTATATAAATTTGTACAATTGCGTTTCCTTGACAATGAGTAATCTTAGAAATATAAGTCATTCTGTGAACATGTTAGTTATAAGGTACAATGGGACTGACATATGCATATTTGTGTAAAAGTCCATAGATATAATAAAGAGAAAAAAAATTGTGTGCTAGTGATGTACTGCAACTGTAATATCCACATATCGATAACTACGTTAATGTTTATCAGTGAAAAAAATAAGAAATATGTTGCGTGAAATAGTAGGGGCACAAAGTTTTACATATTTGAATGGTGTGCCTAAATGACCAAGGATCGGAATAGGTGAATTTTGCAGGATTTTGAAATATAATCTCTGTAATATTGATAAGTCATATAATTAATTTCGTGCGCTGAGTATGCAAGAAAACTAAAATAATTTTTGCATTTTGATTTTATTTTTATATTTCAATTATTTCCAGACTCGTGTACAGCAGGACAACAGCTTTTGGGTGAAGAATCAAGAAACAAATTTCATTTCAGTAATAAAATTTTATTTTAATTAACAGAAACCGTTTTTTATCTTATTTCGGGTCCGTATTAAAGTCCAAACTTCTACCAAATATCCCCTTATCAACATTGGACATAAATACGGTCTCGATACGTACCTACTAAAATTAATAAAAAAATATTAAGTGGAAACCTCGGTTTCTACCTAGTATCTTTTATCGATATCGATAAGAAGCTAAGCTAGCTTGGTTAAGCACTATTTGGCTCGTTACGTTGGTACTCATGTTGTTTGACATCTTTGTGGTATTTTTGTGGTATGGTTGGTATTAGAGTGCCGCGTAAACTAATATTTTTGGCTAGTATGGGAGTCCCGTCTCTTTAACGTAGTGATTACATTCTCTTTGAATCTTGTTTCTTACATAAAAATTAGACTATATGCGACATGTGGCCAAAAGAATATTATAGCTCAATTTAGGCCCTTCCGTGATAGTTGCAGGCGATCTATACTGTAAACACGGCTCATGGGAATTCCACAGAATCCCAAATAATAACGGAGAGCATCTCTTTAGCTTATCCGATAACTTAAATTTTAGCATAATCGCTCCTGCAACTACTACGTATCCTACGGTGGACGATTACCAACACGCGATACAGAGTATCCTAGATATTATGTTATTCAAGGAGGTTTCGCTCGATATCGAGTCAATAGAGACAATCCACGAACTACATTCAGATCACAGGCCTGTCCTGTGTAAACTGGGCCAGAACGCCGGCGCGTTCACTGCGACCAAATCCGTAGTGGACTGACATCATCTTGAGGTCAAACCCAAGGCCTTGGATCCCCAGGGCATAGTCAACCTATCCGAGACGATAGCTAATGCGACTGCGACCGACCTGCGACTGCTAATTAGACAAAAAAAATGTAGCCAAACGTCCTTTCGACCGATACCGATCAGAATCGAACCGAACCCTACTTCGACGCCTTCAGCTAGAAGTCAAAGATCGCGTATCGGAACACCGACATACTGCGTGGGACACTCTCCTAGAGGACATCGAGCCATCGTACACTGCCTACTGGCAGTTGGCCCACAGTCTGAAAGCAGACCTCCGCGAATCTCTACCGCCGTTAGTTATACCTAATAGCGCAATTAGCCTAATACCTAATAGAGTAATATTAAACAGGCTCAAAGAGCACGTACTTTCCAACGGCCTTCCGCCGGCGGAACAATTCGGCTTTCGAGCTAGTCATTCCTATCCCGATCAATTATACCGCTTAACGGAACACATCCTGAAAGACTTAAATCATCCGAAACATATTAGCACGGGGTCTCCTTTCTTCGGCTCTTTTTTCATATTCAACAAATCTCCTTTCTTACTTTTAATCGGACATTCTGTAGGCCGTTTTTTAACTCCAATCTGCAATTTCTTTGGCGCTTAACTAGTTACAATTACATTTGAGATAATACTCATAAAAATTAATACAAAAAAACAATATTTTTCAAAACGTTAAAACAGCGGTCTTCATTGTGGTTACTTGAAATTTGTAATTGAAATGAATATTGAATCGGATATCTAAGTACCTACAAATTGAACACGGATTTGTGACACTACAAATGCAAAATGCTTTTAAATTTTATTATTAGGTATAAAAACTTATCTTCCAGGAAATTACTAGATTAGGATATCACACATCATCACCAGAAATCTTGGAAAAAATTAATAATGATAAAATTAAATATACTGATAACATATTAATAATTAATCTGTCAAACAGTGTTACCAATTCTTAAAAATATTTGTTCCTAAAGCTTAAGTTAATACCCGTAAAACATCAAATAAAATAAAAATCATAAAAAAATAGCAAAACTGAAAGATTCAGTTCATTTATTGGGAAAATATTTTAACAAGCATTTCCACACATGTCTAGGAGTCTGGGAACCGGCTTAGTGTCTGTGAAAATGCATACAATAGCAGTAGCATAGAATAAATTTTAAGCATTGACGGTGGTAGAGCCACGCAGCAGACTCGGCTGTTGCACGAATGGGCAGGCTCGTCCGGGTATGTACCACGACCTCACAGAAGACCGGCGTAAAGTGGAAGTATGATAAATAATTTCGCGTTTCGTCTGGTGAGTGAGGTAGCCGGAGCCCAATTTCCAAAAAGGTTGTCAACGCATCTGCAAAACCTCAGGTGTAGCAGATGTCTATGGGCGGCGGTATTCACTTAAGATCAGGTGAACCGTCTGCTCGTTTGGCAACTTTTGACATAAAACAAAACGAAACAAACAAAGCGAAAAAAGTAATAAAATATTTTTATCATTCATTAGTAACTGCATCATTCTCACACTCACATCTGCATTGTTTTCTTGCATTTGTTTGCTTGATCTTCGTGCTCTTATATCTCGTACAGCTCTACAATTGATCGTTCGACGACTCAAATTAGCCCCTTTGCGTTTTTTTGGCATTGTTGACTGTACATAGAACATATAAATAAATGAAGTTAAAATACTTAAACTGATAGAAAGATTTGTTTATATAGTTTTTTTTGTTTATACAAATATTTAATAACAACCAATCAGTAATTTATTAAGTACAATTTAAAAAATGGTAATAAATTTATGGTTAATGAATATTTGTTAACTGTTAACAAATATTTATTTAATATAAAAAGCAATATTAGCAGTTCTTTAAACACTTTTATAACTCTATAGCTGAAATACATGATAATAATTCAATTGACAAAATAAGTTAATGTTTTTAATATAAAAACAAAAATATATATATATACAAATAATTAATATATAAACAAATAATTTCTAAAGATGATTTTTTTTATAAGGAATCTTCATATCATATGATATGACATTGCAAGCGAAATAAATTCACTCAAAAAAATATTTATTAATTATAAATATTCGTTTGAATATAATAAAAATATTTGTGACATAAATATTTGTTAACTACTAATAAATACTTATTAACAAAAATAAATATATTTTCTTCCCAAATAAATATTTATTGAATAATAAAAAAAATATAATTTTGAATTTAACACATAAAATCATTGTCTTTAAATAAATTACTAAGAGGTAGTTAATAAATGCTTCTATCAGTGTATTGGTGAAAAACAATGACTTTGACAATTCATTTGCTTATTATTCTTACCTTTACAATAATAAAACACATACCTATATTTATTATCCACGTAGACGTTTTCGTTTTGATTTACCACTATTATCAAAGAGAATGTAATCACTACATTTATTATTATTATACTATTATTTCCAAAAAATGTTAAGTACAAAATATATACACTTACGGTAATGGCAGATTATAATATTATATTCAGAATGATATTCAGTATATAAATGTCTTATCTGTGGTAATGGCCGTTGTTGGCTGGAGCTTACAACACGTGTTTATTTACATCATATCACTTAATTAACTGAGAGTTAAAACTGTTTTTATGAGAAAAATAAATTGTAAATAAATAATTATTGCACTGGAAACTAATGATAAATTTACGATGACAGTAAAATTAACGTGTGAGTTGCACAGAAAAATTAAAATAATACGTACAACAGTCACTGCTACGATTCATACACATACAAATAAAACCAAAAAACATGGCTGAAAAATGTATAGTGAGTAAGAGAGGAGACCGGCTTCGTCCTCATCCATAGATAAGACATAAATACTGTCCTCATCCCCTACTCCATGATGTGTGCTGCATGAGTGCTGACTAGAAGTGGGCGATACAAATCGTATCAGATATGAAAACTAGATATTAGTATTATTACAATATCTGAATATCGCTTACTGGCTCGTTCAATATCTATGTATTTTACAATATCTGATATTTCCGAAATCTGATGTACCGTGCTCGCTCGCTATACGGACACGAATCGCGATATCATACGCGTTTCCCACAATATCTGATTTTTAAACAGATTTCGAGCGACAAAGCGCGTGAGATATAAATACCTACTAGTTAGAGCGGGACGGCAAGCAATGCACGATATCAGATATCGAGCGACAAAGCGCGTGAGATATAAATACTCACTAGTTAGAGCGGGACGGCAAGCAATGCACAATATCAGATTCAGATATCGAGCGACAAAGCGCGTGAGATATAAATACTCACTAGTTAGAGCGGGATGGCAAGCAATGCACGATATCAGATTTTTAAACAGATTTTGAGCGACAAAGCGCGTGAGATACAAATATTACACTAGTTAGAGCAGTACGGCAAGCAAGGCACAATATCAGATTTTTAAACAGATATTATGAATAAGTTAAGTTATTTTGAATCTTAACGCCATGCAAATAAGATCCGTTTTAATTAAATACTAATCATGGTATCAAAGATTACTACAACGATATTATTATATTTCTATTGTTTTGTTTAGCCTTGAGCCGTAACGGGCGACAAAGCGCGCAGTTAAGTAATTTTGAATCTTAACAGCATGGAAAAAAATCTCTGTTGCATTTAAATACGAATTACGGTATTAACGATGTCTTTAAATTTTGTTTAGTCTTGAGCTGGATTGCATTGGAACTAAGAACGTAATAGTAAGGGATGCCAACTTACTACTTAAGAATTTTCTGCCTAAATTAAGGAAGAAAAATATAAATGGAAATTTTTTAGGAGGTAAATTTTTTGTGAATATTTTTATTAGTTAAATTTTATTCATATTTTTGGAAAAAAAATAAAAGTACACAAAAAGAAAAATATAATTTAATAGTGTTGTGCTGCTTGGGTGGAAATCAGACCAAGGCTTATGTGCTTTGTGTGTATATTTTAAATTCTTCCGCCCTAAGTTATAATACTGAATGTATTATTTCTTACACAAATTATAAAGATATTGTCACTCATGATTGCGTGTTTTTAAAAATATGTTAAAGTCAATTATTAAGCGATATATAAGATGTTAAAATAAATCATTTTTATATTACTTCAATTTCTATTTTTAATGAAATTTTTAATTTTATCAGGTAATGTTTTAATTTTACCTTAATAGTATAAAAAAATCGAGATTCTAAATTCAGTAAGTTTTTTTGAATTTAGTCAATTTTATTGGGTTTTCGAATTTATTTAGAAGTATTCTTTTTGCACAGTTGGTATCACTGGTAATAGCTTTAGTTATGTATAGGTATAATGATCGTCGAACAAGACTTTCGACGATTAAAATCAAACAGGTTACGTTCGTAAACGTGAATTTAAACCCGGAGGAATCTAAATAATTATTAACCCACACATAATTGTAAATAAGTTAAGTTTTAAATATCAGGAAAATTATGTACATAGAATGAATCAACTTTTAAATACTTTTTTTTTTTTTTTTTTTTTGAATTCAAGGTAGATACGGGACCGTCAAATATCTAGATATTAAACTAGATAGTTTCGAAATCTGATATTTGAAATCGAAATCTGATTCAGATACGGTACTCAGAAAAAGCGATACGACCCATCTCTAGTGCTGACACTTTGCGCAGTAACCAAATTTGATTTCAGTTACATAAAAGTACTCTTTGCAGATAACTGATCGATTGATAGTTTTGCAAAGAGAATTTAACCACTAGGTTTAAGAGTCGGAACCATAGATAAGACATATATACTGAAACGGTCGGAACTCTCATACGAACTACAACTTTTAGAAAATGAAAATTTATGAATCCAGATCAATTCTTTAGCCAACATTACAAAATTGAAAAATTAAGTCCACAAAAAGAAAAACAAATTACGAAAATGATACGTCAACGTCACAGTGAAGGACGAGTAGTGCTGGTATGTATTGTCGTGTATGTCGATAAATAAATGCATAATGTTGGCCAAATTTTAATTATCATTCATTTAATAATCATATAAAAACTTTAAATAAAAAAATTATGTTTTAATATTTATATTTAATTCATTACTATTGTATTGAAATAAAATGCCAAATTCATTAAACAGAAATCTAAAATCTTTTATCACATGTTGAAGATATTAACGCCATACATAATATACGGTAAAAGCAATCAACTGATCATATTTCGCTAGTTGAGAAGCCTGGATACCACCTGAAAATATAGTAAATATTCTTTATAATATTTATCCAGTCATAAACTAATGATTAAATGATTTAATTTTATAGCAAATAAAATGCAACAAACTGGGTAAACTAAATGCCTTGAAGCTCATTCTCTACCAGTCAACTCAGAATTTGGAGAGAAATAGTTATAGGTGCAGAAACAAAAGATTCGGCGTCGGTCTAGATGCGCAGGCGCAGTGGGAGCTTGCGATTGCGGTGCGCTCGTGGACCAATCACAGTGGTTGAGGCGCGTTCCGTGAGACGCGTTGACAGGTTTCAAGGGCGCATTCCAAAGAGTCCCGTTGCGTTATAGGCTCCCCCTCCAAGTTGGTCCCTGAACACGTCCCGGGCCCAACTTGGTACCTGACTATTTAATACGCGGCCTACCCCTACCTTTCTTTGGAATAACGGGTGTGGTCTGCTTGTTATCAGACGTTTGAGTAAAGGGGGTCAGGTCCGAACTGTGATATTTACCTATGAAAATGTCGTCGTTAGTCAAATTCGAGAGTATAAAAGTAGTGGGCATGAATTTGCGAGTAGTTCCTTTCGTGGTTTTTGACCAAGACCATTCTTTTATTAAGAAGGTATAGGACGGCGTGCAGTATCACCTATCTCCTACGATGATCTTGTTTTTTCTGAACACGATCTCGAATATCCTGTAAGGCACGTACGAAGGAACGCAAATATGGAGTGGCCGAAGGAAAAAAGTTTTCTTTATCCAAGATTGCACGTAAATCATGGTGCACCTCGAAAGGCGTGAGAAGTTCGCGAGCGAACGTTAAAAAAGCTGGGTCTTCCCAGTGGTGGAACAGACGGCGCTATTCATAGCGGACCGAACATGGGCAAAATATTTAGGCCAGTTCTGGTATTCGGTTTTTACTAACAAAGACAGTTGTACCTTGAGTTCTCGATATTTGGATTAGCTTCAGGGTGGTAAACTGGGATGTACCTTGAGTTCTCGCTTTTTGGATTAACTTCAGGGTGGTAAACTGGGATGAGCTCTTGTTTAACCCCTAAAATAAACATCGACAGTTGCATTATTGAGGATATGAATTGAGTGTCGTCACAACTCGACGTGGCAATCCATATCTGAGTTGCAAGTATTCTGGTCTATAAGACTTTAAAAGTTTGGTGAAATTTTCTGCTGTGGCCTCCACAAACGAGAACAGCTCCACGTGCCAGCCCCCGAGTAGAGGTAAGTTCATCTATGGTAGCCACTACTGGATCTTCAAGTCTTCGGAACAAGTAAAGACCCAACTTGTCCTTGATCTCTTTCAAGCAGGGGAGTAAAAGATCCACTGAAAGGACTTCAGATCTTTGTTGTCACCGTAACAGAGCATAATTGCTGGCTATGCATAGATGGCCATTAATGTATCCCCTGAACTTTTCTTCTGCCCAGACGACTACGAGCGCTACCCGCTCGGAGGTAGAGTAATTCCTTTCGGCTGACGTCAGAATTCTGCTGGGCTGGGGTCACCTTGTAGTCATCGGTGCGCCTGTATCGGCCTGTATCAAAATAGGAGCGCTAGTAAGCTTACTCTTTAGCAGGTCGAAGGCGCGTTGCTGTGCTTCACCCCAGGTCCACGCCTCGTTTTTGCGGGTAAGTTTCAACAGAGGTTCAGCAATACGCGAGAAATCAGGAATAAAGTTCCTAAACCAGGAACAGGTCTATAAAAATGATTTAAAATATTTGAGATTGTGTGGTTCCTTCATTTTCAGGACGGCGTCGACTTTGGTGCTATCCGGCTTGATTCCTTTGGGTGTGATCACATGGCCTAGGTATGTAACTTCCTGGCGAACAAAGTGTCATTTGGCGCGGGTCGCGTGGAGTGTAAAGTGACGCAGTCTGTCAAACACCTTGTCAAGATCCTGAAGGTGGTCCTGAAAACTTCCCTGTGTGAACACCAGAATGACATTCAAATAAGCCAGCAGAGTGATGTTCTGCAACGACGAACTTGAGCGGAATCGATCGATCAGTCGCTGGAAGGTAGGTTGATGGTGCGTTTTTTAGGCCGAATGGCATGCGCTTGTACCTATACGTATCAAAAGAACTTATAAAAGCAGTTTTATCTCCATCCTTTTCAGCTAAATTGACTTGTCAATATCCGGCACGCAGGTCAATGCTGGACATGTGACAATCCCGTATGGTCATCTGCAATAAACCATCGATTAAGGGAATTGGATATCTATCGATCTTGGTGATCACATTAAGGCGACGGTAGTCGACGCAAAATCTAAAAGATCCGTCCTTCTTCGGGACAAGAAGAGCAGGCGCAGACCAAGCAGACTCACACTCTTCAATCACGTCATCTGCTAACATTTTCTCCAACTCTGCCTTCATTATCTCTTTTTTTGCTGGAGTGAGCCTATACGGTGGAACGGTAATAGGAGAATTATCGCCGGTGTCGATGCTCTGCGTACCGAGTTGGTCCCCTCCCCCTTGTTCGAACAGGTCTTCGTTCTGTTTCAAGAGGTCGGACAACAGCAGTCTCTCTTCAGGATGCAGCATAACTCCTTCTTCCTCACGTAGGAAATCTACAGAGGATACGGACACGCATGGTCTGGAAAGTTCATATTCCAATGGGTAAGTCACTTCATCACCAGAGAAACACCAAATTGATGCAGCGAAATCGAACACCATACCCGCTGAGGTAATAAAATCCATACCAAGAATAGTATTATTGGATTTTGTCTCTGGAAAAATAATGAACTCCAAACACAACAGTTTATTTTTTATTTTTACTTGTAGGTTAGCGAGTTAGTCAGCGAGTCGAACGCGTTTATTGGTTTCTTGACAGGAATGAGTATGTTTGACCAACACCTGAGTGCGGTACTAGAATTTCTACCCCTAAAATTGGTCTCCGTTGTGATTGATAAGCGTTTGAATTAGTTGAATTAAGAGTCGACAGAGAAATGTTCGAACATGTGGTCGCTCTATTTATTAAAAATTGTGACTCAACATTAGAAAATAATTTTTGATTACTATTACAATCGTCCTGCATGGTCAACCTAGTAGGCGTAGTAAATTTATTTTTTTAGTATTTTATGTTTCCGGATTGACCATGTAAAACATTTGTTTTGGTCACCGTAATTTCCGTGCTCGATTTCCGCGGATGTCCGAAAAAAATCATAGTCACCCTACACTTATCAGAAGTTGTAGAAAATAGGACAACAACCAAGCACGTTTGTGAGCTTAGAAGCCGGAGGAGGCACATCATGTGACATGCACTCAAACATATTAATATCAGGACATGAATTAAATACACACCCATTATCACAAAGAAAGTATTGATATGGCAAAAATGCAGTAAAATAAATAGGCAAAAAAACTATGTGATCAATGTTAACATAAAATAACTCGGGTAACACAGATGTTAATTGTTTAGGTAAAAACTCTGTGTGATTATGAAACAATTCAGGTAAAGCATATTTAAATTGAGTAGGCAAAAAATTATCAGAGCATTCCCGTGCAATATTATTTACCAATAACGGCTTATGGTTCAATGAATCAATGTTGGACTCGGGGAGTGATAACGTGCTCGAGGGGAAACCTTTATGTGACACAGTGTTATAAGATGAAGAGGAACTCGCCTGAGAGTCATCCTTATCACAAAATGATTCGATAACAGTGGTGGAGTACCATGTACCGTAAATTCCCATCAGCGCGCCTTTCGGTCGGTCGTGTTCACACGCAGAGAAGACCGAATTGCATTTAGCACACTATGATCGAGTGACACCTCTCTCGTTGCATCCGTAACATGACAGGACGGGGTCGGCGGTGTTATCAATATCCTGTTTGCCTTTAGCTGCTAACCTACGACATTCTTCACGTGTATGTCCATAGCTCTTGCAATAGAAGCAATATCGACGGCTGGCGTTTGCGAACGGAGTAGAAGACCCGTGGAGTTGTAGAGACGACGGTGGGGGCGGCACCACGGAGCGAGAGAACGGCGGTAGGTGCCGTGGGCGCTGGAAGGATTCGGCATCGGTCTAGTCGCGCAGGCGCAGTCGGAGCTTGCGATGGCGGCGCGGTCGTGGACCAATCACAGTCGGTTGAGGCGCGTTCCGTGAGACGCGTTGACGGGATTCAAGGGCGCGTTCCAAAGAGTCCCGTTGCGGTATAAAACTTGTTTTTTTTCGCTAAGAAAGTCCACCATTTTACCTATTAAAATTTAAAACTTAATACACAGTACAGCCAACATGATAAATATAGAAAGCGAGCGACGTCATACTCGTATCGATTGTAAAACAATATATTAATTTTTTTTGAAAAATTTAATGAGTCACAGATCCGACCCAGAGCAATCCAACTCGGATAGATTAAAATGGAAAGTTAAGGTGGGAGTGGAGCTCCCTAAACCTTCGTGGTTATTTTTCTTATGACCACCCCGAACGTCAGTGCAACAGTAGTTTTAGTATTTTTAATATGGCGGATTTCTCTAGTGAAAATAACAAGATTTAAATATTTTTTTCTCGAAAACTATAAGCGACCGGAGAATTCTGCTTGTTGGTGATTTCATCAGTGATTTTTCTTTACCGAATAAAATTTTGTGTGTAAAATGTCACCTAATTGAAATTTTTACCAAAATTTCCTCAAAATTAGGAGGCTCCTTTTCCTTTTCATAGGAAATACTTTGGGAAATGAAGCCATGTCCAAAATATAATACTATATAAACTCGATCCTCCCATTAATAAGCTCAGTTTTAAAGAAATAAAAACAGCTATTAAGGCTTTTGATCCAAATAAAGCTCCTGGTTACGATCTTATAACAGGAAAAATCCAAAGGAAGGAATTAAATTTCTCACTTTCCTGTATAACTCTATCTTACGAAGAGGAATAGTCTCTCCTCCATGGAAAATAGCCCAAGTTATAATGGTTCCTAAAGCCCGGAAAAAATCCAGTTGAGCCGCAATCATACAGACCTATTAGTCTGTTACCCATACCATCAAAAATCATGGAGATACTTATCTTGCATAGATTATCCCCGATTATTGCCGCAAACAAATAAGTACCTGACCATCAATTTGGTTTTCGTCGAAAGCTTGGTACTATTGAACAAGTACACAGACTAGTGGAACTTATAAACAAAGCTCTTGAATCAAAACAATACAGTGTGGCGGCGTTCTTGGATATTTCACAGACATTTAATCGAGTGTGGCATGACGGACTACTTTTCAAAATAAAAAAGCCCTACCTATAAACTTCTACAACCTAATATCAGTCATATCTAAGCGACAGACACTTTTTTGTTAAACAAGGAGAAGAGATAACGTCTCTATATGCTATTAAAGCTGGAGTTCCGCAAGGCAGCGTCATGGGTCCCACGTTGTATCTGCTTTTTACAGCTGATCTCCATACGACTGATTATTACGACGAAGTAGTTACTGGAACATTTGCTGATGACACAGCAATTATATCCATGGACAATTCACCAAACATTGCAGCACAGAAGCTTCAAAACAGTCTCGATCAATTATCCAAATGGCTCAAAGACTGGCGAATCAAAGCCAACGAAACTAAATCTGTCCAAGTTACTTTTACAAACAGGAAAGAAACATGTCCACCAGTCACTCTAAATGGCATACCTCTACCCCAAGAGGATCACGTCAAGTATCTTGGAATATACTTAGATAGACGCCTAACCTGGAAAAAGCATATTTTAACAAAGCGATTAGCTATGGGCCAACAGTTGCGTACTATGTACTGGCTACTAAATAAAAAATCATGATTCTCACTTCAAAACAAATTATTGCTATATAAATGCATAATAAAACATATATGGACATATGACCTAGAACTCTGGGGAACAGCAGCAAAATCCAACATTGAAATTATACAGAGATTCCAGATAAAGATATTAAGAATAATAACGAACGCACCTTGGTATATCTCCAACATTAGACTCCATCACGACCTATGCATCAAAAGCGTAATAGAAGAAATCTCCGAAAGGATTAAAGCGTACAAGAAGCGAATCACTAATAATCCAAATATGCTGGCAGTCAATCTAATGAACACCCAAACAGTGGCTCGTAGACTAAAGAGCAAGATTCCCCAAGACCTTCTCTGAAAGGCACATGAATCAACGGAGCAGTCACTGGACGGCAATCGTGCAAGCCCATCTCATCTTATACATATTACTGAATATCTGCAAATTGATAGATTGCAATAATGACATTAAAAAAATGTCCAAAGTACAAATAAATAATGGTCCTTGTTTTTTTTTTCTAAAAAATTTAATGAGTTGTATGAGGCGTGCCCTTTTGGATTTACGAACTTTTCCACTTATTTACTCATTAATGCATTAATGAAAATTCGCTCCGATCGAAAATAGTACCTATGTTGTGTTAACTTACGACATAGTAAATTGTGATACTATTAGTTGAGATAATGAAAAGTTTAAGAGTCCAGGATAATTTTATGCCGAACTGTTGAAAAACTGTTTACTGTTCCCAGTTAATCTTGGGCGCCCGTTGGCTTCTGATTAATAGTTGAAATGGTAGCGTTACCTTTCAAACCTTTAACGAATTAAGATTGAAACACTGAATCACAACGCAGGAATCCATGGTGTTTGCCCGTGAAGCTCTAGTGTAATTGATAAACCGTTATTCAAACAAATAAATTTATTTTATATAAACATTCCGTATAACACCGTTTACTGCGCATTCCGAAGACAGGATGTATGTGAAATGTATCATTATGTTCAAACTTGGCAATTTAGTAGTGATGCCAACAAGTTTCTGTTTCCGTTTCCTCAATTGCGGAAGTTCCTCAGGCTTTATTTATATCCGCTGCAAAAACAAAAATATAGAAACATTCTTTTAAAACGGAAATTTAAACAGAATATTATGACGAGTTGAAGCGCCGGCGTTGTTTATGGATCTAATTTATGAAGAATATCGGAACAGTAAGGCCGGTATAAAAACGTTTAAACTTGTTTTCATAAAATCTGTAGTACCCGAATAATATCTTGTATTTACGCGATTAAGGAATAATTAATGAAACTTTTTTTTACGCACTTAACGCGTATATTTTTAACTATCTTTTTCGCACGCATGTACTACATTTTATATCGTGCATAAAAAGTACCTAAGGAAACCTTCATGCACGAGCTCGACTCGCAAGTGGCCGATTTTTTTAACTTTATGTAAACTTCAATCATTATCGTTTTACAGAGCATAATATATTGTTAACTATAGTATCATACAATTTAACGGTTTTATCTACCTTTTTATCATTTTAAGTTTATACAACGTTTTTATTTATATACCGATTTAAATAAAACTAACGCTAAATGTTAAATGAAGCTTGCTACAATATATTAGTGAAAGTTGCACCCAAATCGGTTAAGCCGTTACTAAGATTAGCACGCACAGACGCACAGAGACAAAAATTGTAACAATCATTGTTTTGGACTCTACTGCGTCGATAAAGGCCGTGCTAATCCGCACCCTAGTTAAAAACTAAATGTAAGTTTATTATATAAATTGTCGTGAACTTCGGCTTCGTCAGGACACGAACCAGGTTATCTTTTTGTTAACGCGCCAGATGTCACTTAAGTTGGCCGATGTTATTGTTATAAGAGTGTTGGCATATTGTAGTCATTCATTAGGTGGAGCCAAAAATTGCTAAAAATGTAGGAAGTATCTAGTCTGTCAATAGTGGCAAGTTAAGATATAATGTTATTCTGTCGTAAGGTAGGTATTTAAATGTTTCCTAACGCAATATAACAAAGTTTAATTTTAAATGAATGTTATAATGTAGTGAAATAGTTTTTAAAATGGCATAAAATGCTATTCTAAGTTATAACTCATTTGAGTATGTTACTTACTGCTAATTTTATCATTCAGGCAAAATTACTAGTTATTCTAAAACGATAGGTCGACTCTAACGGGAAAAAACAAAATGAGGTGCGTGTTAAATCTTAAGTATTTATCTTCGCATGTTCATAAATTAAAAGTAATTAATGTTTACACACATTTTATTTATTTTTCAAACATTACACAAAATATCAAGATTGTCAAAACATTTGATCAATGACGTTAATCATAATATAAGTAAAAATTAAGTACGTATATTAATACTAAAATGATCACAATGCAATTACTATTTATATTATAACTAAAAGTAAATAGAAGTACATTTATACTAAGTAAGCACAAAAACAAAATGTGCAAAAATAATAAAATAACAGCTTCAAAATACTGATAAAACAATATACAGCAATCACAGGTGGCATAATTTTGCAAGTTATAATGTGTAATTTAAAAATACCTAAATTTTTTTTGGAATGTGTCATTCTAATGATCAGTGAAGGTGACTGCAGATCGCCAAATGCTTAGTGTTTACTGATGACTTAAATTACCTATTTAAACTAAAATGTGACTATGCCACTAGTACAACTGCATTACACAATTAGTACATATAATAATACACAAAGATTAATTTCTCATATTAGTACATAAATGTCATAAATTATCATTTTAATTTGTGTACCAAACTTTAACAATCACATCAGATTATAAATATTCCCAGTCAAACAATAAGAAAATGATTTAATATTCGTTTTTTTCAAAACATCAAACAACATTCCAATTTTTATAAAATAATAACTTGGATTCAAGTCCACATACGTAACCATTACACAATGGAACCTCAACAGTAATATATAATTTCATTTCAATTTCATTAGTTTTTTCTATAAAATTAAAAAAAAAAGGTTAAATAGGATAATGCTTAACATTATGAAACTCTGTACTCTAGTTATCAGAGTACAAACAATGTATATGTATATTACATAGTGTTTATTACTAACTAAATACACATAAGAGAAAATAGTGTTAAAAGCCAAATGTGGAAATAAAATAATATTTTGCTCAGCAAAATATTCAAAGATTCGTGACAATATCCATTACCTATATTAAAATCATCTTCTACAAGAATCTATACAAGTTGTATTGGTTATGCTTTAATTTGCAAGCGTATTGACATCATATCCTAGTCCTTGTTATCTAAAATTCGAAAAAGCATAGACTATATCAAATTGTCTATATCAAATTGCATTTTTTTCCATTTACTCTACACTAAAATTGTTTAATCATTAGATGTTTCTCCTTTCTGCTCAGGGATGTAAAGGTGATCTGACGGGTCCAGTTTTTGCCAATAGAGTGCTTTAGACTTGATGGTGACAGGCTCCTGAAAGTAAAATAAATTTTCTTAACTTACAATATGCTGGATTTTTCCGCCAAGCTTATGTAGAAAATAATCTCACCTTCTGTCTATCTGAACCAGATCAACTCATAAACTACTGACTAAATTTACATACAATTTTCAGTTTTCACTAATGAATGACTCATGGGGAAGGTTTAGAGGTATAATTCATTTTATTACTCTAACATGGATTATTGAAAAAAATAGTTTGTTAATTTATTTACCGAAATTTTTTACGTTTAATAATTTATTGATTTTTCCGGGTATAATTTTGATTTTAATTCAATTTTCTTTGTATAAGAATTAATGTTTAAATGCAAAGAATTCGCAATGACTGTGCTCGTTGATCAAAACTCGCCGGTTGTAAGTCAAATAAAGAATAAACATTATAATATTATTTTATAATACCTTTCTATTAGTTCTTTGTTTGGCATTAGTTTTCGTATGACGTATTTAAGGATATAATATTTACAAAATCTATAAATAAAATCTTAAAAATCATTTATCAGCAATTTCTACAAGTATGATAAATAATCTTTGGCCCTGAATGTTGATAATATCATATATTGTTGTTGTTACTTTCATAACGTTTTCAAAACGTTTCTTTTATAATTGATAAATAATTACTTTAAAAAACTTTTAAGTTAAACGGTTTTATTTTATGTTTTTTTTTTTGTTTTTTTTTTTGTTAATATTGTATTGTCATCTAAATTAAATGTGTACCAAATTTCAGATCAATCTGACAACGGCAAGGTGCTTAAATTTCAATTTCTAATTTTGACCCAAATAAATAAACAAACAAATTCCGTACGGGTCGAGCTAAATAAAACCGTTTAATAAAAATATGTCATGTCAATGGACCATGGCTGAAAATGAAATATCATAAATTATTTCCACTTTCTTAGTTTTATTTCCCATTGTTATGCAACCGACTTCGTGACCTGATTTCCACTTATTTTAAGCCCCACCAAGGCCATTGCACCGCTAGTCATGGGAATGAACAACGCAGTTGCATAGAGATTATAAAGGTCAATATAAACGGTTTAGCTAAACTTTGCTTATATTTAACGTAACGGTATTTACAAATATAAATGCTATTCATGTCTTCAGGGGTCTATGATAACTGAAATATGTGGTTTCTTAAATAAATTTGTTGCTTTTTGAATAAAAAACACGCGTGGGTAACTAACTTAACAAAAATTTTATCGTTGTCAGATGACTCGTTGAGATTATCATTGTAAGATGCTAAGCTTTTGGCATCGGCACTGTGGATTCGATTCCCACGCGGGACAAATATTCACACACGTATAATTGTTCTAGATCTTAGTGTTTGTTCGCAATAAAACAACAAGTGAAAATATAGAAAATACCAGTAACAATATTATTCACGGCAGAAGAAAGAAGAATTTTATCGTTGTTATATTATTATGAGTCACAATTTATAAATAAGTTTAACACTTGCTCATGTATAGAAATGAGTCTCGCTTTAGTATCGATTAAACGCTGCATTGACATGAATTCAAAACTCGCGATTTTAGACCGTGAAGGAATTATAAAAAAAAAACAATAGACAGAATTTTCTAAAGCCGAAAAAACCTTGAAACGAAGCCCTACTCGAACTGATTTATTGGCTTATACGTTATCAACGACAAAGGAAAAAATATAAGGTAGACGAACAAGCTGGCTGGCAATAAGTCTGATGCACTATATCCTTAGAACCGATATCGTTCCTCTAATACAACTCACTTTATTTAGCGGCTTAGAACGACAGGTTCACCACCTGTCAAATTTGAAACTAATTGTAGTGAAATTTAAAGCTTTCGTCGGTGTGGCAATCGGCTGTTTAGCTTAGTGACTAAAGCGTCAGGCCGCGAATGCCGTAGACGTGGGTTCGATTCCCACAGCGGCGACAATCTTTTCGTTCTCTTTCTACGAGTTTTAATAATTGTGGTGAATTGCATTTTATACATTTAATGATTTTGAGTTGCTTACGTGACCAAACTGACTAATAATAAACGATGGAATTTATATGCAATCCTGTAGCAGTAGACAGTAGGTACATTCGTGTAACGAATAAAAGTTGTACGTGACTGCGCGCAGGTCACAGTTTAGTACAATTAACAAGATGTAGCAATGTGACATAACAAAGTTATGTCACATTGCTATGCATAGCATACTATGTTGATCACAAGCGAAGGTTAAAAATTCTATTAATTTAACACAGATGCGTAGCAATACTGTTAGGATTTGAATAAAATCGATGAACCGTCTAGCAATATAAACACAAAATGCTTAGGACCCTCAGCAATGAATAAAATATCAAAAAAACTAATACGACACGCTTTAATTGCAATCCGAATTTAAACAATTTTGAAATAAAAATAGGTTGTTAATTGTTCTTCATATCATATTTTTACAATAACTCTAACTTCTAATATATAAAATTCTCGTGTCACGGTGTTTGTAATTGAACTCCTCCGAAACGGCTTGAGCGATTTTCGTGAAATTTTGTGTGCATATCGGTTAGGGTGGAGAATCAGACAACATCTATTTATCATCCCTCTAAATGTTTGGGGTGGTCCATCCTAAACAGTTTTTTCTAGCGTACAATTCCTTAGAAATAATTTATATGTCAGAACAACGTTTGCCGGGACTACTAGTAACTTTATAAGAAGCTATTTTTATAGATACATCATTTTTTACAAACTTCATTTCTTCTTTGTAGGTAGCTATCAAAATTTCTGAACTATCATCAACTGGAGGAAATATAAAACAAACTATTTTTATATCAAAATAAAATTTAGCTTTACAATATGACTTAACAGTATCGTATAATAATGGTACAACTACAACTGTCGTCAAGGCTGAAAAACATCTACCATGGTATATTACATACCTGTGGGACAAAAATGATAAATATAAAAATTATTTTCCCTAATATTGATGGTCGCGGCCTGGGTATCAGATTGAAACTGAGCTGAACACTAGGCAAATTTTCAAGCAATTCGGACAGCTAGAAGTAATTGACGTTGAAATATTTTCTTACATAGATTGTATCTAACAAATTAATCTAAAAGCGTCGAGAATTAAAAATCAAAATTAAAACGCGATAAAATCCGTAAACTAGTTTCATTTACTATGTATAATATTCGTCTAAAATCAAGCAGTCAATTTAATAAAAGCATTTAAACACAAGCGTGGATTACGTTACCGCAAAAAATTAAATAAATTGTATATGGTTTACGGAAATTCCTTAACGAACTTTAGTGAGTTATACAGCAGCGATTTATATAAATATCAAATGAAAAAATATTTGAGATAATTATCATAATTAATAAATTGAAAAAAAATTCTAAATTTGTTCAATTTAAAATTGTTCGTTATATTACGTGTTTAAAAAAGAAATCAAGTACGTAACCCCACCTTGCTCTGATCAGATTTTTTTTAAGCTCAACAATTACCGATATAATTGACTATTTATTCATTAAAACTTGTATGAAAAGCGGTTTCTCGCTTATCAAAAAACCGATGGATTCTTTGTCCTTATAGTAAATCTATTTACTATTGAATATCGGTCTAGTAATGTTTTATTTTTATTATTACAACGCCCTTCGTAACTGTGTGCTAAATACCACGAACAACATTTACGCCTCTATAAGTGTATCTAACAATTATACACATATTAAACTTTTGTTCCATTTGTAGTGCGTGATTGTAGACGTTGGAAAATTTTAAAACAAAAATATTGAATTTGCCATTTTATCGTCTCATTTAATCAACTCAATTGAGGATGTAATTAACAAGTACGTTTTTATGAAACGTTTCATCAAAATTCTTAATTGAAATGAAACGTTACACAGGTACATTTTGAGAAACACATTTTGTTCCAAAATTTTCATAATATACATATAATACAAATCCCTCAAATTACTTTAAATTACGAAATCCTAATCGCCGTGAATAATAAGACAAATATTTGTGTAATGGAATCTTAAGCGTTCGTATTTGCGTCACAAGGTAAAATGGCTTCCCGTACTGAACCAAAAAATCGATGATGTCATTCAAACAAATAAACAATAAGAAGCAAAGGAGAGTTTCCCTATTAAGAAATCTGAGTGTTGTCATTATTGTTAATACAAGGTCCTACATCCAATATAATATGTACTGGTAACCAATAACAGTACAGCAATGAAACAAGAGAGCATTTAAGAAGTTTAAAGGTGTCCTTATTATAGACTGCTGCCAATGGCGACACCTGTGCAACTATTCGGCTTTACTTCTTAACTTCTCCAGTGTTGCCAACAATACAATGCCCGATGTCGCCATTTTTTCCAGCACCTAATGTAGCCTAATTTAAGTCTCTTTAACCTAAAGTGGCCCCAGTGCGTGAAGGTGAAGCGTTATACCCGTAACCGGACCCAATTCAACAAAACATCTAAAACCATGGAGAAAAAAGGGGCGGTGCACATCACTTAACGTCACTCGTCTCACAATATTGTAGTTTTTGTGAACATTTCAGTTATTTTTGTTAATAAGTCCCACACAGAATGCGATACGGTATTGATAAAATGTAAAACACGCATCGCATATATATTATGGATAAATTTCAATTGCGTTTCATCATATTTCATTCAATTTATTTACTCATATCGGATTTATAACTTTATAGCCCCGGAGGCTTTATGATAATAATTTATAAATCAGTCAGGATATGTTTCGCGATTACGATAATACATTGCTACTGTTTAAACGGATCAAGGAATTATGGTAATTACACAAGATATTTATTGTTTGCTAAGCAATGCAATACCTTAAGTAAATTGATATCGGACGTTTATCCATATTATTAAATAAGTTACGATAAGGCAATTTCTAATCGTGGATCCCCCGTAAACTATTAAAGGCCCTTGAACGTTAGTAAGCATTTTTTTAATTTTCATCAGAGACGGCGATTTAGTCTTCTCGTATTAACGGAAGTTACTATTGCAGTCCTAAGAATATTTAGAGTTATACCTGATACCGGTCCTACGGAAAGGTTAGTTAAAAGGGTTAAGCCTAAATTTATATAGTCGAGCACGTTAATATGCGTGTCTACCGCGAGAGTTTATCAGAATATCAAAAAGCATTCCTGCTTTTTGATACTCTGATAAACACGTGAATAAGGCGGAAGCTTTTAACAAAATACAGCACGTATTTATCTTTTCCCCTAACAGCATAGACAGTGGCAATCTATGTCAATCTGTTTTATCTATGTCAATGTATATAATCTAGTTTATTAACATCGAAATATGACTGGTAAACACGTCGCAGCGTTTAGCACGTACCTATAGAAATATTTTTGCACGGTTAACTAATGACTAGAAATATTACGGTAAAAAAATAAAATAAAAGGTCTTAAATTTAGCTTTAATTAAATTAAATGATAACGCTTGGGGAATTTGAAGACTCCATTTAATTCATTCACCGTCTTTGAAAGATGGTTACGGGGGGAAATAGGCTATTTATTATGGCTGGAGTTTACTCAAATAATTGTTTGGACTGATGCCAAATTAAAATAAACATCTAAGATATTTCATTTTCAATGAATACCTTTTTCTCTATCGAAAAAAGTTTTTTGTTAGCTCGAAAATCAAACTGTGGTAATGGAAATGAATACCATAATATTTACCATTAGTAAATATATGGCAGAATACTTGAAATAGCATTGACATCTTTGACAAAGACATTTACAAGGAAAAATATTTAAATAGCTATTGATAATGACTAGAGTTTACTCAATTACATGAATGGACTGTGGCCAAACTAAAATGAAGATATTTATTTTTTAATAATTATATTGGCCTTTAAAAGTAAATAGTATAAGTTGTAATACTTGAAATAACATTGACAAGGGAACGGTTGGGATGGTCATCAAAAGATATTCTTACTAAGCATTATTGATAATTGATTGAAATATATTAGTAAAATAATTAAATTCACATGGATGGTATGTAGGAAAATTATAAAAGATTTTAAAATATTAAAATAGACTGCCCAATAAGTAATGGTTTAAGAAATCCTCACCTTAGCAATTAGTTTTCCATCGTCTCCAATAAGAAATTCTTCTAAGCCAAATACAAGTGGCGATGCATTCCCGAGATGGAAGATCCGTGAAGATGTACCTATGGTCACTCTGAATTCTATTGTTTTTGCTAAAAGTACATTTGTGATCATGTACACTGATTTCTTTCCTTTGAGATCTAGAAAAAAAATGAATCTGTTAAAAATTCTGTTAACTTATTAATAGGTACTGCAATCATTATACTGCTAATGATCTGGTTATACAAAAAGTAAACAACTTGAATTTAAATAAATTATACAATACAATTTACAGACCTTTATTTTTATTGATATCCAAGTAAATGTTGTTGACAAAGTTTTTATCCTTTGGAATTACACTTTTTGTAAAATTGACCATAATAACTCTGACTTTGTTTTTAATAGATTCATCTTGCAACGTTATCTGGAAATAAGCATAGCAAAACTTGATTTACTTAGATTAAATGAGAAAATTTAATGGAATAATAAAGAGATACATTATATAAGACTTTATATTTTTAAAGCTTTTCATAAGTCTTGCATCAGTTAAGGTTCTTTTTCGCTTTTAAAAATAAAACGAAATGTTGTATCATTAGCAAGTTTTCTTTATGATGTTCCTTTTTTGTGTTGAAAAACAAACTGATAAATGAAGTGATTAGGTTTAAGAATATACTTCAGCTATAAAAGGACAATTATTTTTTATATAATGGCCTCCAGAAATTGTTCAGCTTCTAGTTGCAGTCTAA
The DNA here is from genome assembly GCA_933534255.1 of Iphiclides podalirius. NCBI lineage: Eukaryota > Metazoa > Arthropoda > Insecta > Lepidoptera > Papilionidae > Iphiclides > Iphiclides podalirius. The sequence goes on from OW152833.1 coordinate 8,270,075, forward strand.
AGACCCATTTACACGGTGCAAGTTTCTTGCCTGTTGTATACAATTAAATTGAAGCAATAAATGAGTTGCATGGTCTAAACAACAAATGGTCTAACAAATTATTGCGCGCAATTTATTGCTTTTTTTTTGGCTGGATGAGCCTTAGGGGCCTTTACAAATCCGACGGACTTGAGGTGGCCTGGCGCACGAGGCGCCTAGCCTGAACCTCGGCGTACTATTATTACGCGTTATGGTGACTAAGCTCGTGGGCTCCCGAAGGAACCTCGGCTCGGGCCGTCACGCTATTATTATTACCGGTTTGGGAGGCCGCCAAGCTCTTAGGGCGCTTTGGCGGGCGCTCCATGGAGTGATCAGGCTCAAGGGTCCCCGAGAGGGGACCTCGGCTTGGGCTGTCACTCAGCACGCGTTTAGCATTCCGATTCGAGGGTGCCCGAGAGGGCCGGACCTCGGCTCGATCGGTAGCTATTATCTGACTGGGCAATTTATTGCATTCAATTATTGCTCTTGTATGTACAAGAAAATGGCATCGTGTAAATGGGCCTTTAGTTGTTATTTGTAAAAGGCCTCTGCAAATCATGCCTATACTCCTACTATGTATAAAAAAATAATGAAAAGCGTTAATCAAATATTTTTAAGCCTAAGGCCATATAAAATGAACAACTTAGTAATATTATTCAAACTTACCTTTACACTTTCATGAGGAAATTTGAAATCTAGATCCTGAAAATTGCCTTCTTCAAGCCATTGAACATATTCGGAGCTAGATTTCTCTGTATTAATATTCTTCTTCAGCTCACCTAGCGGTGTGAACATTTTACCATTTTTTTCTTTTTCATTTTGCACGAAAAGCGACGTAACTTTATACAAATCGGCTTCAGTAATATGCGGGATGCACACCAACTGACTACTGCCGATTTCAATCTCTATTTCGTCTCTGATAAAAGGCCATGCATCTTCAAGTTTCAACGATTTTAAATTTTCCAAACTGACATCTTTCCGTATTTCGTGAGAATACAACGACTTTACAACAACCTTTAATTTTTTAGGCATCTTAATTCACAGATATACTAGTTTATAGGAAACCAATTGATTCTTGCGACTATATAATATATTTTATTTTATTTAAGGGTAATAGAGAGAAAATCGCAATACGTCGTTTCTTCAATACTGCCAAAAATCGACTGGTCTGAATTTCGTTTCGCAGCCGCACCAAACTGATTGATTTTAGAACGGGAATGAAAGAGAAAGATAATGTTCTGTGTTTCAAGATTAATAACCAACTTTTACCGAATTAAAGTAGAATAAAATATTACTAATATTTTCTTTTAATCCCAAAAACATTTATTTATTTATTTATTGCACATCCATTAAGTAACAAAAGGTGTTAGGATAATGAGTAAAACAGTACTTTATGGACCCTGTTGATAGGGCATAGTACAAAACAAATTATAATATAACAAAACATAGGTAATTTAATTAAGTACTTGTATAAGTAGTTGGTATTTTGAGTAGCTATTTATTTTTGTAAGTAACATTTATGAATTTCAAGATGGAGTTAAAATTTAAGATTTGCAGTGAAACATGCAGTGCAACGCAACAATCAACATGCAGTGCAAACTAGTCATCATCATCATTCTTCTGCCCTTATCCCACCAAGGTAGGGTTGGCACAACGTTTAAATCTTGTTGTATGTGGTTTTGGCTATGTTTTACGACCGGCTGCCTACCTTACGTCAACCCTCCTTGGGAAACAAACACCCAGATTGGATCGGAACAATTATCTGTGGGTCACACAAATACTTGTCGCTTACCATACGAAAGAAAGTAGGAGGAAGAATTGCAAAGAGGTTTACTACAATGAAATCACCATTGAAACAACATTGCAAATCAACACGAACCAGCAGCATTGTTAGACTTCTGTGCTTGGCACTTGTTTCCACCATGAGAGATGTTATAGCCCTCGTAATTCGCTCTATATGCCGAGGTGGTGCCTGATTAGTAATTATTGTCATAACTGTATGAGTGTCAGATTGTGGGTTGTTGGGCCGGTTGATAAATTTTTACAGAATTTGTGGAAAAAATGATAGAATGGCAACAAAAACAATATGGACGTCACGTTTCGGTCACGCATTTTCCACGCGTCTATCGTTCGGTCATTGCATGCAGCATTGCCACTCTATGATGTTTTTTAATGCACGTCCGAATTCGTCATCACTTGGTGGTTCCCATGTGTTTCGGTAGAAATTATGATGCTTTTTCGTCACGAGCACAGGTCATGATCAACGCCTGCTTTACACGTGTTTTGAATTATTCATAAGCTTTCTCTTCGATTTAAGCATAGAGACGAGCATTCTATTATTTTTACGCAAACTTCTGGTAGTTTTAAATACTTTTGTATATATAAAAATAATATAATTTATTATAGCTGCACGTTAACTTCTGTGGTCTCAAATGGATAAGTTCATTTGGAAAACTACCACGGCTCCAAGGAAGGCCGATGTAAACTAGAAAAACTGTGGTGTTTCGCCTGTAGAATAACCGCCCGGGGTCCGCTCTATAAAAGGTTGCCAATGTGATAATTGACAATATTGCTTTCAGTCTTTACGCTATATAATTATACATAAGTACCTATATAAATTCATCGGGTATAGATCTCGTGAAAGTTTCTACGATCTCGAAAAACCCTACTTAAGCAGAGTCATGCTTGTGAACAGGTGTAAATTAAGAAAAAAGTTAACACTTAGTACGTCTGAATTGTTGTCGGGCAAGACTTCTGGTGGGTCCGGGATAATTTCATCCCCTTCCTCGATGGGGTCGATGAGAATGTTATAAAGGCAACTGTTGTAGATGACCGTGGAAATTCACTTGACATTTGGAGGTGAACCGTTTGCTCGTTTGCCATAGAAAAAAATCAAACAGAAGGTGTTACTAATAATCATTACGGTATCAGTTTTCTAATTAGGTACCTAAACATAGCAAGTAGAGCAGTTGTTGGTTTAGATAACCACAGTTTGTTAAAATTATAACAATTATCACAGATCGCAACTACAGTTCATAACTTGGTATGTGTTAATATATTTTTCTGTTCCAATAAAAAAAAAACATGGAGAATTCTGCATGAAAAACACAAATAGATATTTCAAAATGTTGCGTCAAGCACAGTGAGCGTTAGCGAATGGCGATATTTGCAATTGCTTCGACTGCAGTCTTTGCCAGGTACTTTGGTTTAAGATGTAATTTTTAATAACATGTTCACACTTTAATTTCCTCTCGATTTTTCTTAAAGAACGAACCTTCTACGAAATCTGTACACAGAATTATTGTGACTTACTAAACTCTTATTTAAATAGAGGTTGAGTGCCGGGTTAATATATTCAAGTGCAATTGGCTCGATGCTAGTGTTCGGATTTCAAAGTTCCACAAATCTATGTTCTATATTTAACACAATATTATCGGCACTGAAGATAAAATTCAAAACATTAACATTATTAATATGAACAAATAAGTAATAATTTCAATAAATAATAAAAAAAATAAAAGCTCGTTTGCGATGCTACTTGTGTAGACGTTTTGGATGCCTCTCATTTAAAGGGAAGAATAAGAAGTAGCGGAAGTAAGTACCACGTGGCGCAAATATGGATGATGTATATGTAACCTGTAACATTTGATGTTGAAACATTACGTCACCGTACATTTAAATACAGTATAAAAGGTTTACGTTCTAGACATAGGCTGGTGTCAAGAGCGCCGGTTCTTTTCTCCCTCAAAGGTTAAGCATAACTATCCAGCGGGGAAATGCAGCTAGGTTTCTTGGCACCATATCGCGGTAACTAGGTTTATTAGATAACATGTTTAGTTAATTATTAACATGATAGTTTAGTTAGATTTAATGTGATAAAGTAATTTCATAATATATTATCCCCAGCGATAATATATAAAGTACGCAGTGCACGCGTCCACGGCGCCTCATTCAACAAACTGGGAGCTCCCTTGCGGTACCGCAAACAGTTGTGATCTGCGCCGCCGCCAAATGTAATTTTTCGGAACGCACAAGCCTATTTGTCCCAACAAGTCCGCATTATGAATATTTCCGGTTCTAATCTTGGTAATGCTGCATATTTTTATCCATTTATCTAATAAACTAAAAAAATATCTATTTAAATGTTCGTGGTTTTTCTCCAACTTTTTCTCCACTTTTATTGGAAGTATTGTTTGGCTTTTTGTGTTGTTAAACGACGTACATCAGTTATGTATTTGTCAGTATAATTATAGAATTATTATATACCTATACTTAAGAGAAAATTATTTCTTGATGAAAAGTTTGTTTAAAGGTAGTCACATCAGAGGTGGCTCAATTTCATTATAAATACGAAGTTTTAACTAAATCTGGTTGAGTCTTGTTCGAGTTATCACCAAATCTACAAGTCAATCGGGAAGAAAATGTAAACGTTACCTACATAAAATTGAGTTTCGCACTGTCGTAAAGTACCCATTAATCTGTGAAAAACGCCGCAGGTCATAAATGAGGATAGTTAATTGAAGAGCTGTCATCTGATTACGGGAACTCTTGTACATGATTTAAAAATGGCATGGCCTATTTTAGTAACACAGAGATTCAATTGAAGACGATGAAAGACTCGAAAAAGTGAAAAATAATTGTTCTAGAAGATACTCGTATGAAGAAGAAGCATTTAGCAGAAATGGTGGGAAACCATGTGGTACCATTTTGAAAATTCTCCACATTGATCTTAGGATGTCAAAGGTCAGCGCACTAGGTGCCGAGAATGCTCACACCTAGTGGCGGATTTACGAATTTGCCGCCTATAGGCTGTTAAATTTTTGCTGCAATTCGATACGATTCTAATAACATTTATTCTGTCAATAAAATTACAACTTTATGATTTGCGGTCTCTTCATAACATCAGTTTTTTTCTCGTTAAGAGCAAGATTTTGAACTAGGTTTCGTTGTTTCAGTTTCTAGATTATTTACACAACCCATAATTTTGTGAAGATTACAAGAAAAATAGTTTTTGGGTATATTTCTGAGCTAAAAAACATGAAGATACCAATGAAAATAGCTGACACAAAATAAAGTACATTTACTAAACGTTGTTAATTTTAAGGGTTCCGTACCTTAAAAGTCTGTCTGTTTTTTTTTAACCACCGATTTTCTCAGGAACGGGTGGACCTTGTAAGTTGAAATTTATACCAGATACTAAGGTCTATAGTCTCTATTTGGGGAAAAAAATATAGGTCCTGAGTCAATACGATAAAAAGATATGGGTAAATTTATAGGTATCGCGAAAACTTGTAGGTAATTACCTAAATTTACCTTAATTATAAACTTTTCTATATTTCGGAATTTTCCCCTTACTTGTACTGTAAATTTTTTTCTAACATTTCTTCAAAGGAAATGGCTTTTTCCCTCAGGGTCGATGGTAAATCAACTTCTCGATATATTTTTTATAAGCTTCCCGCCGTTTTTCTAACTCTAGACACGAGTCCATCCACAATGACGATAAACGTGTTACAAATCTATCTGTAGATTTGGCATTGAAACCGACGGCCGCTAGCGAAGGGTCATATCATTTATTCAAATGATATGACCGCAATCCAAAAACAACTACAAAAAATGTCGTACTAAACACGTTATTTATGCGCTGAAATATACTTAAATATAATTATTACACATTTAGAAAAAAAAAAATATTATAGAAAAAGTAGTACAGAAAAACAATTTGTAAACAAAAACAAAAATGATTAATAGAAATAAAAAAAATTACTTAAATTAAATTGAATATTTTACGATCACGAAAATATACTTTACATTAGATTTATTAATAATTCATAATATACAGACTGTAAAAGAAGGCCAATGAAGTAAGCGAATAAATATTTGTGAATGTTGTTCTTGGAAGAATTCTGTTATTATATACGCAAGAGAAATGCCTATGCATACCCTCCTTTTTTTTTTTTAAAATAAACATTGCCCTCACTTTAGGATAACATTTATCCTGTGTGGGAAGGACGTTTTACAAACATAAATTGCACGAGGACAAACACCCACATGCGAAACAACTATATGTGGGTCGCACAAATAGTTTTCCCGTGTGGGAATCGAACCCACGACCCCCGACGCCGAAGCCAATACCTTGGCAACTGCGCCACGGAGTCCACAGGGCCCAGGAGTCAGGAGGGAACTCTATCGGACTCGCATAACTATCGCTATCGCATACATTCGTGATCCGGCCTTGGTTGCCTCAACACGCTGTCCTCGGGAATCAAAATACTCACCTCAAAAAACAAGACTGCAATTCCCCCGCGAGTTCAAATCTGTTTTAAAAGGCAGGCAAAGTGGCGATGCCTCAAAAACTTTCTGTCTCACCACCATTTCCATGCATCAAAGTGCATTCTATGAGCCCAAATAGAGTGTTCCTCTTGGACTATCTAAACACCATAGGCCAGTGAGGATTCCTGTGGAGGAGCTCAAAAAAAAAACAAACGTAAGAGGAATACCTTATAGAATACACATAACTTCGTAAATTATCAAACAATAAATTAAATTCTGCACTGCATGAACTATAAGATTTATTAGATAGATCATTTTAAGATACATACCATTGGACAATTATAATATGATAAAAAGAAAACTGGCATGTTACAATTATCGATGAGGTATAAAAGTGCTCTATCTATACATATACAAGATTACTTGATATAATATAGACTGGAATGTAAAAAATTACATGTGTATAAATAGTAATTTTTTTTTTAATTAAATTCCAATAAAATTAGTATGAAGTCATTATACACAAATTTTGCACATACATATAATTATGTAAATGACAATTATGTTCATATTTAAGTTTAACTAAATATAGTGTGTGATCTTGTAATTGTGTACATCAAGGATTACATGGCAAAAGCTAAGCTTTTCATGAATTCCAACTTAAAATTATTTTCGAATGTTTTAGTGTTGACATACACACATTTTTGTTGACATTGGAACTTTTGATATTGAAGGTTTTTACATATGAAATTGCCGTTTGGTATTAAATAGGTTAAACTATTTTTTTTTTCAATATTTTTGTTTCTTTTATTCAAAGTAATCACCTATACAATCAATGCAGTTGTAGTTTATTGATGCCCTTCTTGTAAAAATCAGCTGGTTGGGAGGCAACAAACTCTTCTAAGGTAATTTGTACTGCCTCTGGCAAATTGAATTTTATTCCGCTAAAAAGTAAACCAAATTTTGGAAAAATAATAATAGTAGTAGTCGGTAGGCGCAAGGTCTGGTGAGTATGGCAGATGAGGGAGAACTTCCAACCCCAACTCTTGCACCTTGTTTGTTGTGCAGTATGGGGTAGTATTTTCGTGAAAGAGTAGCAGGGACGACCAATTGACCAAAGCTGGTTACAGATATGCACACTTGTCCATCATTTTCTTTAGTTCTTCACAGAACATCTGCAGTAATGCTCGTGCAGTTTTGTAAAAAGCTGTGATAAATCACATTGGCGCTAGACCATCAAACAGTGACCTTTACCTTTCAAGGGGTCATTTTTCTTTTAGATCATTGGTAGAGCTTTGGGACTGAACCAGGATCTAACGTCCTTGCTGAGCTGTTTGTCGAACAATATTTTTTTCGTCGCAGGTAACAATTTCGTTCAAAAATTTTCATTTCTGTGCCTGTAGAGCAGCGCGAGGCAGGTCTCAATGCGTACGTTAGGCTGTTGATCGTTAAGTTCGTGCGACACCTATTTATCAAGCTTATTGCCTGGCCAATTTGTCGCAAATGAACCAATATTGTTATGATGCTAACATCAAACACATGCATTCATCATTGTTGACCAGCGCCCGGACAACAACGAGGTTGATTTTTCAAGTCAAAATTTCCAGAACGAAACTGGGTAAACCAATAAAGGGTTGGGCGTTCATTTGTGAAGTTCTGTCCGTAAACGTTGTTGATGTTGACGTGCCGTTTGTGTCGCATTGGTGCCACAACGGAACTCATATTCCATAATTAAACATATTTTTAAAGTATCCATTACAACAAAAATTTTCAAATGTAATGAAAATACAAAGCTAATCAATAAACAAAAGACTGACTTCGTAAGAAGAACTTGTTTTAAAAACAAAATTAATTTGAATTTAAAATTCACAGCCGATGGAAACTTTTTTTTGTTTGAAATGGCCTGTACTGGATGGAAATTTCATAGGTAAAGACCTTATATTTCATTTTAATTTCAAAGGCCTCAAACTATGTTCACCCTGTGTAGAAGAACCCTCATTTCTAGCCATAAGATAACTAATATTTCACATTTAACTAAATAATGTCTTACAATGTAACTTTATGTAAATTTAAAATGATACAATAAAAAACAATAATAAATCTTAAAAAGGAATAATTTTTTAAATAAACAGTTATTATATTTGAATTTCATAGTCTTGTACAATTTAAAACTACTAAGGAATCAAATAGGCTATTTAAGAGATGACATGATTTTTATACATTGTGATTACATTTATTATATAATTGCCATTAAAAGCATTTCAAATTCTAAAACATAACCCTTGAAGTTATTCAAGCAATGCTCATTGTATTTATTTAAATTATAGTGAATGCTTTTGCCAACATTAGAACACACATAATAATCCATATAAGTGCATTTACTATTTAATGATTTTAACTTTACTTTTTGTGAACATTAGGTGTGGTTGATTGAAAAACCGATGAAGCAGACATTAAATTCTCAATGTACTGGCCTAAAACTTGGTTCTCGGAACGAAGCTTCAAATTTTCTTCTTTAACTGAATCAACTCTTTGTGATAGATCTGAAAATTACATAAATACTAAAGTTAAACTATATTATTTATTTACATTACCTGTAAAAATTAAAACATTTGCATTTATTGGATAAATTTCACATAGAATGAAAATACTTTATGAATAATTTACAATACTTCATATTTTAATCAATGCCATTGTGAGTAGCAACTGATCAGTGAGTGCAATAAAAAAGAAATTAAAATAACGATTACCTTACAGGGATTAGCAAAGGTATACAGCTTTCACCAATTTTAATTAGTAACTAAATGAACTGTTTGTTCCTTTAATCTAAGACAAATCAGGTTTTTGTATATTAATACAAAATATTTAAATAAACTGGAACACATCATTGCGATTACAACATAAAAGAGTAAAATTAGAAGGCCAAAAAATACTGTCGTCACTGTGTGTACCATCAAGCACCATGAAAAGTTAAATTTTTACTTTAAGATAAAATAATCTTGAACTTGCCATCTAAAGTGTTTTGCAGTTCCAGTACTTGTGAAATTAAGCGAGCTTTTTCTTCTTGTTCATCGATACCCGAGTCAGGTTCAAAACTGGGTGGTCCATTAAGGCCAGGGCTGGACGAGCCACCTGTATATGAACTGGGCAATGAATCCATAGACCGGCCATGATCTAATCGATTATTTTCAATATCGTCTGTAATAATCACTTGCGGATCGTCATCAGCTAAAGGAATATTGTCGTCATTGCATTTTTGAATAATGGATGACATGTTTTAGGTAACACAAGCTTAAGAGTATTATTTAACGTCTACAAGTTCAACTTCAATCGATACTTTGTTTGGTTGGTTGGCTTTTTCGTTCTTTTAATCAACTTGAAGTTGACATCTTGACAGTACAGCAACAATGCCCACAGTTCACACACACACTCCAGCTCCACAGAACTCAATCGAGGATAGAAACATCACCACGTATTAATTAATTACTCATGGGAATAATGCTAAATATAGCCATAAAAATGCTAAAATGGTACCAATGGTAGATTATCACGTTTATTTTAATTCCCTACGTTTCGATCCCTTTACAACGTTTATGGTCACGGCACAGACTGAGGCGTTGGACGTCTGTGATGTCTTAATTACCCCGGGCAACCGTCAGTTTTTTGAAATATTAATTTTGTGGCCGATCTATGCAGAAGGAGCTAATTGTATCTTGTCTTGCAGTGGTGGTTCGTTTGGGCCAAGATTTCATTTTAATTGATGATAGGAATTCAAGCTGATGGTAGCACCCAACCCTCTTCTCTATTGAAATTAAGGTGTTTTTTTTTTAATTTCAATAGCCTCGCGAATCATTCTTGGGAGGAATCGATGTTCTTTTGCAAGTGTCTATCAAACCTGATGTAGTGGATGGGTCAATATAAGGCGTGCAAACTGCAGACATTTTCGATCTACTATATTTTACGTCAGCTATATGATCCTTTGTAGAACCTGTTTCTAATACCATGTTCAATCACAGACACTGGGTACTCCAGCGAGATTCAGCCAGTGTGCCAGCTCGTAGAGCGAAAAACACAATGGCTGCCGGCGCATGAAAGTGAGTTCAAACCGACAAGAATAGGCCTTTCAGGCCAAACTTAAATCCATTGGGTTATAAAATATGACAATACTAGGAGAAGAAGGCCTGCTCAATACCTCATACTGATTTAGGGTATCCTTGATCAAAGCAATTGCTAATTTATTTATTTATTTATTCAACAGGTTCACCAACTTATATTAACATATTATATTAAACATTAACGCCCGGTTTCTAAAGCACTGAAATAATACGATAAAATTCAAAAACAGTAAAAAAATGCAGAATAACAAAGCATTAAAAATATAAAAATGTGTTGACTTCTTGATTTTACGCGAATATTATACATATTAAATGAAACTAGTTAACGAATTTTATCGCGTTTTGATTTTATAATTCCCGACGTTTAACTAGAATTAAAGAACACATAGCTGATGTGAAGCACCGACGGTTGAAGAAGTCGGCAGTTGTGATTATATTTTAGACCACCTCAATTTCTCATTAGGTTTGATCAGTCAAAAATCATCCCCAAAGAACACCCTTCCAAGGATGATCCGGGAGGCTATTGAAATAAAGAAACATCCTAATTTCAATAGAGAAGATGATGGGGATTGCACATGCAGTGCACCCAAACTAGTGAACCCGACGTGATTGCAAGTCATAAATCTTAAAAAAGGTTTATTTCGTTATAAATAGTACCAGGAGGGTTTGTTTTTTTTTTGGTAAATCGTGTATTTTGGAAATTACATTTAGATACAAATTACTGAGTAATGAAATATACATAATATTTTTCGATCTTACCGACGTAATAATAAGAAAATATGAACTGATGTTTTTCACAAAACAAAGAACTTTAAAAAAAAAGGGAAAAAAATAACAAAATAACAAATCGACAAAAACTTAAAAATAAGGAAAGCAATGATCTGGATTTGAAAAAAAAGTAAAAAAAATAAATGTGTATGATCGTGACGCGAACCACGGCCGTCTGTTTTGGGGCCGCCCGATTACCGACCGAGTTATGACATTTTCTCTTGCGGCGAAATTTACCGTCCTATTCGAATTATATTTTTCATTCCCTGAAAACAGGGATAAAATATAATTTCTAAAAATGAAACCTAGCTAGATCGATTTTTCGCCCCCGAATCTACGCACATACTAAATTTCATGAAAATCGCTGGAGCCGTTTCCGAGATTCCGATTATATATATATATATATATATATATATATATACATCACGCTACCTTTTGGGCACCCTTTCATTTGGCATTATTACTTAAAAATTTTCAACTTTTACTGCGAATATTGGTTGCTAGGGCAGTGTCAAAAACTGCTTACAACTTATTTTTCAGAAATTTTAATTCTTTATATATATACAAATATACGTATACTAACAAGCATAGTGAAATCAATTAGGACTCCACCCAACACTATGAATTATCTTGCTTCCCATAATATACATAATTTTATTTACATTTTCCTATCTAGTAAAACTCCTATGGACAGTGCGACGTTGCCGCTGTGCTTTCTGTATTAAGATATAATAAGTTGGTGGATAATTACTTTATATCTAAAGAACAGGCATGCTAGAGTAAATGTGAAGTTTATGGTTATGAAAAATAAAATATGAGTTCAAATGTAATTTATTACGATAGCATTAATTAATACGTTAAATGGGTCAAATTATATAAAAATATTAATGTGTAATTTTTTAATGTAAAATTATAATGTTATATTTCAATCCGCGATTTTATTTTAGTTAGATTTTTTTCTGTTTATTGTTTAGCAGGTTTTAAACTAAGACATATAAGGTATATACACTTATACGGACGTTAAAATGTCGTAAAAGTTTTAGAACATTTGTCATTTGACGTCCAGGATGTCAAATGAATAATAGTTTGAAACTTTTACGACATTGCAACGTCCGTATACTCGTATAATTATATCTAAATACCTGTAAAACGTGCAAATGATTACATAATTTATATAGACGTTTGAACGTATTACATAATTTATATAGTTATCCGTTCTAGGAGTTGTTTGATCCAGCGTTACGTATAATCAGTTTATTGTTGATCCGCTTAAATTTGTTGATCCATACCCGATTTGTTGATCCAATACCATATGTATGTGATTTAGTGGCTCCATTCGGATCAACAACTGCTCGTCAATATCTTTTTGAAAGTAGCTACAATTTAGAAGTGGGCGATACAAATCGTATCAGATATGAAAACTAGATATTATTACAATATCCCAATATCGCTTACTGGCTCGTTCAATATCTATGTATTTTACAATATCTGATATTTCCGAAATCTGATGTACCGTGCTCGCTCGATATACCGACACGAATCGCGATACGGCGATATCATATGCGTTTGCCACAATATCTGATTTTTAACCAGATTTCGAGAGACAAAGCGCGTGAGATACAAATACTCACTAGTTAGAGCGGGACGGCAAGCAATGCACGATATCAGATATCGAGCGACAAAGCGCGTGAGATATAAATACTTACTAGTTAGAGTGGGACGGCAAGCAATGCACGATATCAGATATCGAGCGACAAAGCGCGTGAGATATAAATACTTACTAGTTAGAGTGGGACGGCAAGCAATGCACGATATCAGATATCGAGCGACAAAGCGCGTGAGGTATAAATACTTACTAGTTAGAGTGGGACGGCAAGCAATGCACGATATCAGATATCGAGCGACAAAGCGCGTGAGATATAAATACTCACTAGTTAGAGTGGGACGGCAAGCAATGCACGATATCAGATATCGAGCGACAAAGCGCGTGAGATATAAACACTTACTAGTTAGAGTGGGACGGCAAGCAATGCACGATATCAGATATCGAGCGACAAAGCGCGTGAGATATAAATACTTACTAGTTAGAGTGGGACGGCAAGCAATGCACGATATCAGATATCGAGCGACAAAGCGCGTGAGGTATAAATACTTACTAGTTAGAGTGGGACGGCAAGCAATGCACGTATCAGATTTTTAAACAGATATTATTAATAAGTTAAGTAATTTTGAATCTTAACACCATGCAAATAAGATCCGTTTCATTTAAATACTAATCTTGGTATCAGCGATTACTACAACGATATTATTATATTTTAATTGTTTTGTTTAGCCTTGAGCCGTAACTGGCGACAAAGCGCGCAGTTAAGTAATTTTGAATCTTAACAGCATGGAAAAAAACTCTGTTGCATTTAAATACGAATTACGGTATTAACGATGTCTTTGAAATTTTGTATATTCTTGAGCTGGATTGCATTGGTACTAAGCACGTAAGGGATGCCAACTTACTACTTAAGAATTTTCTGCCTAAATTAAGGAAGAAAAATATACAATGGAAATTTTTTAGGAGGTAAATTTTTTGTGAATATTTTTATTAGCTAAATTTTATTCATATTTTTGGAAAAAAATAAAAGTACACAAAAAGAAAAATATAATTTAATAGTGCTGTGCTGCTTTGGTGGAAATCAGACCAAGGCTTATGTGCCTTGTGTGTATATTTTAAATTCTTCCGCCCTAAGCTATAATACTGAATGTATTATTTCTTACACAAATAATAAAAATATTGCCACTCGATTGCGTGTTCTAAAAATATGTTAAAGTCAATTATTAAGCGGTATATAAGATGTTAAAATAAATCATTTTTATATTACTTCAATTTATATTTTTAATGAAATTTTTAATTTAATAATTTAAAAAAACGCATTTTTAGTAAGACAGGGTTAATTATTAATGATCGTCGAACAAGACTTTCGACGAATAAAGTCAGAGAGCTTACGTTCCTAAACGTGAATTTGAACCCGGAGGGATATAAATAATTATTAACCCTGACGTAATTGTAAATATATAATGTTAAGTTTTAAATATAAGGAAAATTATGTACATAGAATGAATCAACTTTTAAATACGCCTGCACAATTTTATATTTATAATAAGTATGAAATATTGCAGCCAGTCCTAAGCCTGGAAAAAGTATGAAGGGAAGTTATTTCATTCATCTTATATCCACTCCCTTAAAGTATACCATTTTTTTTTTTTTTTTAGAATTCAATTAATCAACGTGGATAGGGAACCGTAAAATATCTAGATATTAAAATACATAGTTTCGAAATCTGATATTTGAAATCGATATCGGATTCAGATACGGTACTCAGAAAAAGCGATACGACCCATCCCTACTACAATTTATACAAATCCACTCCGTACTTATTTCATCCAATTCAAACGGACGAATCACAGATCACAGCAGCATTCATTGGTTGAAATCATCACTTTACGTCAGTACCTACCTACTTATTAAGAAGAATTTTTGTATCTCGTGAATGTGATATTTGTTGAAATACATGCTTTAAAGGGCCAGCAATATCTAGCGCTCGCGCGCTTTTCAGATTCACGTGCAACACAGCCATTATATTTTAATGTAAATTCGTTGCGCGCGTGATAGATTATTTAAGAATTTACATATAATAATTAATAAAAAAAATATTGGTATCAATATTCAACAGTTACTATTTAATTCACGTATAAAATGAATGTACTTTTCTACTAGTCGTATCTTCAATAGTTAATAAGTAATTTTAATAGCAATGGAGAATACCTGATAGGTAACAAAAAGTCCAAGTGTACAATAATTTTAAAAATTATATAAAAAACAGAAAAATAATAAACAAAATTTTTCGTAATTCAACCAAATAAAAAATAAATGAATTAATTAAATTATAATTTTAAAATATAATTATGGTGTAACAACGTGATAAATTATGATTTTATTAAAACGGTTCCATAATGTTAACAATAAGCAACAAAAAATTGTAATTTAGTAAAAGCGTTTTTAGCAGTGAAAATTTTTTTTTCTTAAATGTGATATTTTCATTAAGCATCATATTCCTAAAAGAAAAAAATTGAAAATCTTATAAACAATGTATTTATTTATTATAATTACAATTCAAGTAATTTTTTGTAAAGGAACAGAATAATCAAATAATTAAAAAAAAATCTTGATTGATTTATTAACGTTTTTTATATTTCAATGCCTTAGATTGGTAATAAAACATTGAAAAATTAGAATTTTTTTTGGCAATATTTTCTAAACTCTTTCAAGAAGTGACAAAAATATTCTGGGTTAGACTATTTTTTTTTTATTATTTTTTTTTCGTCGTATTATTATTTATTCATGTGTCTAGAAAGAACTGTATTTTTTATTCCTTAATATTCTATTTTATTTGGTTAAAATAATCTTTTAGAGTCCCTTTTGATGTAAAGATTTTTCCGATAAATCGCACATTATCTCATAACTAATCTAACTTTAACCCACTGAATAGAACTAGTTTAAATAACACTATTGATTACATAATAAATAATAATAATTTATTCATTTAATTTAACCATTATTAAACTAGCTTGCGCCCGCGGCTTCGCCCGCACATTATATCGTGCTTAAAAATACCTACGGAACCCTTCGTGCGCAACTCCAACTCGCACTTGGGCGATTTTTTTTAACTTTATATAAACCATCATTTTACAGACCATAGTTAACTATAGTTTCATCGCACAAATCTACAATGTGGTTCTTTAAGTTGATATAATTATTTCATTTATCATCCGACTTAAATAAAACTAACAATAAATGTTAAGAGAAGCTTACTACAATGCATTTGTAAAAGTTGCACTGAAATCGGAAAGGCCGTTTTAGCCAAGTTAGCGCACACAGACAAACAGATAAACAGACAATAATTTTAACTATCATTGTTTTGGGTTCTATTGCGTTGATAAAGGCCCCTAATAATAGTTTTTCTCAAATATCTTCCATGTACAAACAACAATCAGTAAAATTTTTATTATATGTATGATATTCTTTGAGCTCATAGTTCGCCGCTGCTCCAGTTGCTTAAATCAACTCGGGATGATATTTGGATGCCTACTTAGGAGTACAGCATTTTGGGCTTTACCTCAATCGAATTAATACAGGCTGCATGTATTAACAAGCATAACAACAAAACTATACACTTTATAGTAAGTAGGTATTTTGATACTGTCCCAAGGATTCATTAATATCAAGCGATAATATCTACAATATTAAAAATATTTATTCACTAGCATCCTATGGTAAACTAATTAATAAGAAATAGGGTATAACCATCTCTTTGTCAATTATATTTATCTTGGTTATTATATTCGACATATAGTAATAGTTTACTCAATAGAAAATGTACATGGAAATTCAGTTCTTATTACAAACACTGTGGAATTAATTTTACCAACACTGACGTCGAGCTGCGTATGCGCGCTCACAGGGATCAAGAAAAGTTTAAAAAGTGCCTGAGAAAAAACCGTTACGCGGAGCCACAAATACTTTAGAAAAGTATAAAACAACGGTTAGAGTATATTGCTGAATTTAGAAATATGTCTAAGCGACACAATACGCTGTTCAAATATATGCTTTCCGGCCTTTAAAATAAAGCTTAAGGGCAAGTAATATTGGACAGAAAGGTGGATCAACAAAGTACTCTTTTAATTTTGCTGGATCAAACAAGTCATGGAAAAGGACTATATATATATATATATATATAAATATATGTATTGCTCGTTTAAAGGATAAGATTACTGATCTAGGTTCATGTCAATGTTTGTTGTTTTTTCTAATTTTATATGATTCTATACCTAATTATGTTTTGGCGTTTTTTTTTAAATTCAAAACTGGCCTGCACTTGACCGCCATCCCACCTGATGGTAAGTGGCGATTCAGTCGTCGATGGTAAGCGCGCTAGCTCAGTAAAAACCTATTCACTCTTGCATTGAAGACGCCTACGTTGTAATCGTTTCATGTGTGTAGTTGTGCATGATGAAGACAAAATACGACCGTTCATACAGACATGAGTAGGAACAAAATCCTTTGCTCCCTTCCTGAATTTCCAAAACTATCTTCCTAAGTTTTGGAATTCTTCCTGATTTTGATTGCATTTTGCAAAGCTTGCAATTGTAAACTATGCATAACTACATCAATGCTTGTAATTGTTACCAAATATGATTCCGAAAGAGATATTTCAAGTAAAAACAAAATTTTATCTTATTTTTTAAATATTTCAAACTATCCAAACGCTCTTTTAAGTTTGCCTATGTCAAAATGGGAAAATAGAGGGTAAAAGACCTACGCCCGGTTTCTGAAACACTGATCATCGTAGATGTCAACTAATCAACTGTCAAATGGCTTTTCAGATTTAATTCTAGTTGCCAAAAGGATACTCTCTGAATGGATCAGAATGATTTTCTTAATGATCAGAATGATCAATTCAAAGAGTTCTACGATTATCAGTGTTTCAGAAACCGGGCTAGAGGCCGTAATTCTAAAGGTGGGCGGATAAAATTTCTGAAAACTTAGAAATCTCCATAAGCGCTGCACTCCACCAGGCATCCGACAGAGCATAACCGATGGAGACAGTTCGTTGACGAATTGAACATGAGTCACGATCCTCCGCAGTGAGGGAACGACCAAGAAGATGTTAAATGCCTCATGCGAAAGAATATCTATTTCATTAATTAAACTGTACTGTCTCTAACGATACTAATATGATGCCATATTTTTGGAGATGAGTTTGGCAGATTTATTGCTAGTGTCGGAGAGATTCGCCTTTATGAGATGGTCACCCTCTTGCACGTGCAGTGCTCCCAAAGATTTATTATCTGCTTGCGATTTCATAATTTATAAAATTAAATCCAAGTACAACGCAAAGCGCTGTCGCCAAACTCTATCTTCAACAGTATAAATGGAACAGGAGAACTGTGATTTAAGTTTTTTAAATTATACAGCGTGTCGTTACCATCGCGACAATAAATGAACACACGTCTAACGCTACTTGCCAATAATCATAAAAAAAATATTAACGTTAAACAAAATCCATAATTAAAAAAA